>OY755082.1:35190057-35860057 GCA_963576655.1 Gastrophysa polygoni
TTATTTTTTGTTAAATAGCAATACTCCATTTTGATAATACCTCTAGAAAGAACGCGTTTTCTGTGTATTAAATGAACCTACAAACACTTGCCTCTCGACAATCAGGACTAGCAACTGGATTGGCAAATAAGGATTTTTGAAGTGGCCAGTTTCATGGTATTTATCATCAATTTGAGCACCGAATTCAATATTTCGTGGGATCATTCAATCGTGTTGTCATTTTTATAAAAACATTGTCATGAAAAGAACTTTTTCTTTTCGAACATATGTGGTATGTAATATGGATTAAATATGACTCCTCACACAGAAAAATGGGTTCCTTTTGAAGATATCATCAGAATGTTGTATTGCTGTACAAACAAATGATAAAGACGTTGTTATTCGAACAGTGATGACGTCAAAAATATGAGAAGACCAAAAAATGCGCCACTGAATGAATAAAATCGACGTGTCTGAACTGTATTTCCCCAATGGAAATATTGAGCTTTCAACAAATTTGTTCCAACATATAATCAACAGGGATTCTAGGATAACCTATATCAGGGCCTACTCTATCTCACCGGGAAGGGTGAAGCCATTCACTCGTACATTACAACCGCGGCTGGATGTTGGCCGTCTGGCGTAGATTTGGAAAATAACAAAATTAACAAATCGAAGATGGTTTAAAATGTGACCAACGCATGTACATGAGCGTGTGTTGATATACTCATATCAAAAACAAAATATTCTAAAAAAAATCAAACAATAATAAGAGCAAAGCGCAAGGTACTCAAAGAATATTGCAAGAAATCAAGGTTTAATTTTTTTCACCACTCAACAGCTACTCTGTAGTGGGTTCAGTTAGGTGAGGCTATTGGATTATTACCACAAGTGCTCAGATCCAGCAAGCTCATCATTTTAGCACTGGAATGTAAATAAAGACACTAAGAACGAACGATTCATAACGAATATATTGGAGTCATCCACAGATTTTCAGTCACAAATGCTGGTGGTGTGAATGAAAATTCGATTCTCGATATTTCTCACAGAAATGATCGATCTGAAAAAAAACTGGGTGTCGAAAAAACCGTTCAGTTTTTTTCTATTTCTCTGAATCATCGATATGATTTTCATCAACCCACATCAACCGGTTCAAGTTATGCAGGAGGTAAGGAACTTTGATATCTCTCACAGAAATAATCGTTTCTCAAAAAAACGTAAGTGGGTGTGAAAAAAAAACATACAGAGTATCCTTTTCTACTCCAAAATTGTATGATCCATATTAATTTCATCAACGTGAATTATCGTCTGCTCAGCCGCTCACCTCGTCCACTCAGAATTCTTTATGATTCATATAATTCCCACTCATACTCTTCGATAAATTCAAGTCACACAGGAGGTTGTTCACTTCGATGTTTGATATTTCTGCAAAGAGTAATTGATTTGCACCAACCAATAATCGGGATATCTGCTGTTTCATCTCATTTCATTCGGAATCCCGCCTGAATTGATTGAATCATCTTTCCTTCCATTGAAATCAATAAATTCGAAATCGCTTCAGATTATCTCTGAAATGGAGTTGATCTTCACTCTCATTCCAACATGGCATTCCAGATTCTGTAAGTATTCTCAGCCAAGTTCCCAGTCACAGATTGTAGTTCGAGGGCTGATATGTTCATATCCCAGTCACAGATTCTTTCTATCTTCGCGGCAGTATTTGTGGCTGGAAATCTGTGAATATTTGAATCTGTCTATATCGAATTAAAATGCAATCTTACTTTCACAATTTAGAAAAAAACAACGTAGATATATTTGTAGGAGATATCAACATTGACATTCTCAATCCTGCAAAACCAACAAATAACAGTTATTTATCTATGTTATCATACTTTGGGTTCAAGTCCTACATAAATTCTTACACTAGAGTAACCTCGGAAACTAGCACCTGCCTTGATCACATTTTTGTGAGAAAAAATATTGGTATCAACAAATTAACACTTGATTCATTTGTCCTCGATACAGATATCACTGATCATTTCCCCGTCTTCTTGAATATTAGTTCAAATGAAACTAGGAATAACAACATAAACATTGAACTGAAAACTATAGTCAAGTTTGACGAGGAAAAGTTTGAGGATATCATAAAGAAAGCTTGTTGGGACAATGTTCTTTCTCTGAAAGACCCAGAAAAAGCAATAAAACTTTTTTTCTGATACCTTCATATCGTTGAGAAAGGAATGTAATGTTACAAAAAATATTCCCTATAAAAAACATAAGAAATTGAAACCCTGGATTACACAAGGAATAATAGAGTCTATCAAGCGTAGAGACAAATTGAAGCGACAGTTGATGAACAATAAAAATAATCTCAATTTACTCCAAGAGTATAAAACATACAGGAATAATCTCAACAAAATTATACTAAATGCAAAAAACAATTATTATATAAACCAGGTTAATGATAATATTACCAACATAAGGAAAATCTACGAAATAATCTCAGATGCAGCAAATGAGAATAAAAACAAAACTAATAATGAACAATTTCAAAATGATACTGACATGGCAAATTTTTGCAATGATTATTACGTGAATGCTGGTTTGAACATGGCATCACAAATAAAGGATCCCACCACTGACATCACAATCGAATACCCCTCGTTAAATAATTCTATGGCATTGAAACCTGTTTACAAGGAAGAAATAATTATGTATATTTGTTCACTAAAAAATAGCAGTGCACCAGGCATAGATGATATATCATCTAAAACGATGAAAAAATACCACAGATTCATCCTAGATCCTTTAGTTCACATTATAAACCAAATTTTCCTAACAGGCAAAGTACCAGACCAACTCAAAATATCTGTTGTAACACCAGTTTAAAAAGGGCTCTAAAACTAATATAAGTAACTACCGACCCATCAGTGTAATTACTACCTTCTCAAAAATATTTGAAAAATGTCTCAAAAGTAGGTTATTAGATTATCTTACTTCAATTAATGTATTAAACGCCAAGCAATTTGGATTTATGAAAAATATAAGCACAAATGATGCTTTATTCGAACTGGTGAATAATATAAAAAAAGGTCTTGACACCAATGAGAGAGCAATTGCTGTTTTCTTGGATCTCGAAAAGGCTTTCGATACCGTACCCCATAAACAACTTATCGACACACTTGAGCAGTATGGTGTCCGTGGTATGGTATTGGAAATTTTCAAAAATTATTCAAGTAATAGAAAACAAATTACTAAAATCAGAAATGTCAAAAGTGACCCCCTTGAAATTAAGATAGGTATCCCACAGGGAACAGTTCTTGGTCCACTCCTTTTCATTACTTACATCAACTCACTGCTAAACCTAAACATAAATGGTATCTCTATCTCTCACGCAGATGACACAGTTCTACTTTTTAAAGGTGATGATTGGGAAAATGTTGAAAATATAGTATCTCATGGATTTCACGTAGTTAAATGTTGACTCGATAAAAATAAATTAACTTTAAATTTTGATAAAACATTCTATATTGCCTTTTCACTGACAGATTCAGAAAGACCTAAATTTAATTCTATTACAATAAATGATTTAATAACAAAAGAAACTAATTCTATAAAATAATAAGGTAGCACTCTAGACAGAAATCTAAAATGGACAATTCATATTGAAGACTCAACTAACAAAATAAGAAGATTAATTCATAAATTTTATATAATACGTTAAATCTTAACAAAACAAAAAAACTTCTTTTGCAAATCTACAAGTCCCTAGTCGAATCACTCCTAAACTATGGAATCGTAGTATGGGGGGGGGCTCTATGACAATGCATTAATACAACTAAATGTAGTACAAAATTATATATTGAGAATAATATTATTCAAAAATCGACTATATTCCACACATTCTCTCTATAATGAATCGATCTTAGTAACTGCATCTTCTGTTATATATCAACAAACAAACAGTTTGTGAACCATTGCTACCAAACTAGACAGAACACAAACAAACATATAGTAGTACCATTCAGAAAATAAAAAATAAATAATTTTCTGCCACAAAATGCAGTGCTCGAGCTGCGGTCTCATTTTGATGTAACACGGTATTCAATACTTGGCTTCTCAATCATTCAATTCACATATCTTGGACTCTTACTTGATACTGACTCGAGGTTTGATATGCACGTTAATAGTTTCATCGAAGAAGCTTTTGGTAGCCTCAATATGAAAGCTTCTTCATGTGAAGTACTTGTTATTAATCACACCTCAATTTCGCTGAGAATCGTTTACAAAAAATCCAGAACTTCTATCTTGGATTCATTCTCAATATAAACATACTTGCATGGTGATTGTTTATTCAATAATATCATCACATCCAAAACACCCATATATTTATACCGGAAACTGAAGCTCCGTTAGGATGCACATAGCCTCAACTTTCGCCGAGAAGATAATCTGGCTATTACAGAACACAAAACGTCCCTCTTCTCTTCTTCTTCTCTTACGTCATCTTCATGGTCTTGAAAACTCTACTTAGGACATTGAAATGTCTCGATGTAGATCAGTTGGAAAAAAAATCAGAGTCTGTTACTCGAAGATGAGTTCTAGCATTTGATTCTAAAAGATATAGAACTGAAGCTGAAAACTATTCGATAATTTCCTTTTGTGCGCTTGGTCTTTGGTCTTTGAATTGGTTATTGCCTTATAGTTCCTCAGTTCTTCAGCTCACATAGATTGATTGATGATTGTCATTCAATCCAGAGTGCTTACTGCAAATTATGATTCTTAGTTGATGAGATTACTTGTTAATAGCATACCTCAAGGCCATATGGAAGAACAGGGACATAATAGAATCTTTGATTGTACTTTGATTGTGATATGGTATAAATAATTATCTCACTCACTAGGTTGCTACTGGTTGCTCTGGTTGGAACTTGGAATTTAGTAACATTCCGAGTTGCAACTCATGAATAAAAATAATATTGGCTCTTCTACGCTCCCGTAATTTTCTGTTATGCATTTTTTGACAGTTTTGCAGATGTTCTATTATATTATCATCTTCTCCTTCACCGTTCTTTGTAACGGAAATTGAATCAATAGCAGGGCAACAAATTTCGGGATAGTAAAACTGCAGAATACATGTCTTGAAACAAATCTACGACAATGTCTCGTCTGAGAGGAATGCGACCTCAACTCAACTTTGCCTTCGTTCGCTAGAACTGGTGAGTTCCGAAGGAGAAATCCACATTACAATTCTAGATCAAACGAGTGCTTGCAAAATGACCAAATTGCAATTTGCAAAATGACATGAATATGCGGGTAGAGCCTTAAAACTATAAAACTATTCTTCTCATTCTCCGTAGTAATCACATTCTTTCTCATCAAAATGCACCATTCCCAACGTCTGTCCCACGAATTATTGAAATGATCATACAGCAAACTGTTTTTTTACTGGAGATGGAAAGTTTGTTCAGCATCTTTCGGCCGTCCGAATAATTGCATTATGGACGTCTGTCTCCTTTTGGTACTTTATGATGATTATGCCACAGCGACTGACCGAAGAAAAGTGCTCAGTTGCAAATTTTGATGTAGGAAATACTTCCCTTGATGCATCTCGTTCTGCAGAGATATATGGGAAGGTTTGAAACCATCATTCATGTCTACACCTGATGAGGAAATGAGGAGAAAGAAAGCTCAGCGGTATTATGCTTATGGTATTATCTATTTCAATATTAACATATTTGTGTAGAAAAAATTGCCAATAGAGAATCCAGTAATTTCAATCACATAGGGCTTTTTTGTTCTATGATATTGATTCGTAACTTTTTTTTTATCTGTGGACAACACGAAAAGGAAACCTTTAATGTTCGAGGAACATCGTTTTAGCCAGAGGTGGAATTCTAGGAGAGAAGGAAGGTGTTGGAATTTTTATTGAGAGTTTGGAGGTTGAGAATCAGGAAAGACTTCACTAGGCAAAGAATTCCACAACTTTGCCATTCTATTGATGAATGATGCTTGGTGTAGCGATGTTCGATAGGTGATTTAGGACGCAATTGTGATGGAGCTGTTTTCAAATATATTTCTATGTGAATTTCAGAAAAAGGATATATCGGAATGAAATTTACTTCCATTGTGTCTACTGAAATTTGCAATTCCATGAAATATCATCTCCAAAAGAAAGACAATCCACACACAGCATTTCTCATGATATTTGATGAGGTATTGAACGTATATTTGAGGTACATTTCAACAAATCCTATGCCACACCTCTTGTAAAGTTAATACATGATATACAGGGTGGGACCCTAGTTTGTCAGAGTCTGATACTCGTGACCTATTATAGCTGGAGACATGTTTCAAAAACGAATTTTAATCAGACAATAAGGTCTATCATGAGAAGTCATTGCGGTGTATATGCAAGGCGCATCAAAAAAAGACTAGATAGTCGAAGACATTTATGTCAAATGGAATGCCTTGTGTATTTTGGCATATTTTTCTTAATGTTCCAGTGACCCCCAATATCATCTTCTATGTTCACTAGAACTATCAAACAATAACTATCAATCACTAGAACAATTTTTTGTCAAAATAATTCTATTTGTAGATGCATACTTGGAAATTCCCTGACGTTATGATTATCAGTATCAGAAGGAAATATTGCTGCTGAAGCTGGATAGATGAGAATGGAACACTCCAAATATTCTTCTTCAATGTGTTGTAGAATTGAAATCACAACACTTTCTGTACGAATGTCCATATAGCTACTCCTGACTATGTGTTAGAATTATTTCTCATTTCCACTGATAAAGATATATTCCGATGTGTTATTAGAGATAGGATGAGTTTTTCTGGGACTCTATTCCTCATTCTTGTGTACTCATTTTGCGAAATATTTCTTCGAAACTTTCTTCAATGGATTTTTGTTCACTGATGAGGTAACTTTCCATGAAATTGCCGTCGTTAATAGGCGTAATTTTCAACATTTTTGACGGAGAATCCTCATTTCCTCAGACAAGTTGATAACCCGACTTAGATGGCCAATAAATGTCGAAAAATATCTGCCCAAATTCCTGAAAGAAATAGGATGTGGTCTCAACAGGATAGTGCTGCCCCTCATTATTTGAATTCTGTAAGAGAATACCTGAACAATATTTACCCACTTCGAGGGGAAATTATTGATTGATGGTAAGAGATTCTAACTTCTGCAGATTCTGAGTAATTCACTCCTCCTATGTCCTAGTGATTTTTCACTTTGGTTTATGGATTCCTTCCTGAGTATCAGCGAGAATTTCGAGGATTCAATCAATCGGAAATGGTTAAGAATAGCTATAGGCACACTCATGAAGGAAACGTTCCCACTCCAATTCTACACTATATACAGGTTGTTCCATTTGTATAACTCAAGAAGAATCATGTCGAAATCGTTCGATAACGAATATCCGAAGTATCCAAAATATCCGAATATATCAAACTCTGGAATTTAGAATTAATTAGTCTAGATACAATAATGTCACTACCTACGTGTTATTTGAATACATTCGGATGAGTTGACCAACACATCGATGAGGGACGAGCTATTTAGAAATTCTCTATCATTCTGGTTTTTGCGCATTCCTTTCTTGTTCGCACTTCTTTTGTATATTTTCTTTTTCCAAAGATATTGAACAATGAAGTGGCAGTATAAATTTCCCCCCGATGGCGTCAGCAAATAAAACGTGGACAATGCATTGTCGCCACTATCTTGTATAAATCCACTGTAGTGTATGTTACAGTGGTATTTCAAATAAGACAGTTGCGATAATGCATTTTGCCAGCGTTTTGATTGACTGTTAGTGATATTTCACGAAAGGCGTCATTTAGGAGGCAAATTTCCCGTGATCCTACATATTCCATTTACATTGAGTTCGAGAATGATTATTCACATAAGTATGTCGTGTTTTCACTATATTTTCGAAACTTCGCCATCAAATGAACCATTTTATATCAAATAGAGTTGCCTTCTCCTAGAAACCAAGTGGTATATTTCCATATTTTCCATTCGTATTTTCAACTTGAAAATAATTATGTTTGCATAGTACCAAGTTCCATATCGTATTTTTCTTCTAGTATTGATACATGAGAAATGCCTAATTGTGCAGTTACGAGCTTTTTTTTTTTTATCTGTGGACAACACGAAAGGGAAACCTATGATGTTCGAGGAACATCGTGTTAGCCAGCGGTGGAATTTTGGGAAAGAAGGAAGGTGTTGGAATTTTTCTTGAATGTTTGGAGGTTGTAAGCATCAGGAAAGACTTCAATAGGCAAAGAATTCCACAACTTTGCCGTTCCATTGATGAATGATGCTTGGTATAGCGATGTTCGACAGGTCTCGAGCCTGACAGTGTAGGGGTGACCAGCTTGAGCTCGTCTGGTTTGTCTACTAGTGCGCGTGGTGGCATAATAGATGATATTTCCGTTGAGCACCGACCGTGAAAGTACCTATAAAAAAGGCAGAGATCGCCGACCTTTCTACGATGATCTAGAGAGGTCAATGATTTGGTGAGTGTTGTGTCATCGACTAGGCGAATAGCTCTCTTCTGAATTGAATCTAAGAGCTTAAGCGTATGTTCGGGGGCTGAGCTCCAAACATGTGAGCAGTACTCCAGGACAGGTCGAATTTGTGCTTTGTAGATCATAAGCAGTTGCTGGGATGTGAAGTATCTCTTCGCACGGAAAAGAAAACCGAGTTTTTGTGAAGCAGTCTTCGCAATGGACCTCACATGATCGTCCCATGAGAGAGCACTGTTGGTGGTGACACCCAGCAAGGATATTGACGACCTCATAGGAACAGTGGTACCCGACCATCAAATTGGGCATTGTGTGATCAGCCTTCTTGGTGAACATACAAGCTTGAGTTTTAGTCACGGGCTGTTTCAATTCTGCCAAAAAAAGGTTTCTGATGATGAAAGGTGAGATTCAAATATCAACACACTCATTAGCTCTGCGCACCCGCCATTGGGAGTCAAATAATAAGCCTATTGCTCAGATCATGGATCGAAGGCCTATTGTCATGTATATAGCCACAGTAATATGAACCGTCTTTGATTCGACCATGAACTAGTGACATCTGTTGAACTGTTCCTCGCGAAAATACAATAGTGTCCTGTTTCCTACCTGTTGGACCTGGTTGGACCAATGTGTTCAGATCATGCTTCATTGGATTCATTGGATAGCAACATTGATTGCATAGTTTTGACAGAAACAAGACAGATTGCTGATATGAGTGTTTTCAATATTGTTGGGTATGAAACATTGTATAATCATGGCAATTATAATCAAAATGATGGTGTGGTGGTATTTATAAAATCTGAACAATATATCTCCCATCAACTCATCCAGCTAAATGAAAGTCACCTTCTGAGCCTAAAAGTTACCTGTGAAAATGAAATATTTCTCATCAATCCATTTTACAGGTCTCCTGCCGGTGAAGTAAACACATTTATTGAGGAATTAAATGATATATTAGAAAATGATAATGAGATATGCAATTACAGAGTGTTTTAAGGAGATATCAATATAGACATATTAGAAGAAACAAGGGAAGCTAAAATATATCTTGATACTTTGAGTGAACGTGGTTATCACTCAATAATTAACACCCCCACCAGAGTACAAAATGATTCTCGCACTTGTCTCGACCATATATTCATTCACACAAAATATTATATCAATGATTCAATAATACCAATGACTATTTCAACATCTACAACTGACCATTACACCACTTTGATACAGATTGTTCTGAATAACAGTAAAAAATCAACTGGACACCTTCCTAAAAGTAATTTCTTCAAATACATCAATAATAAAAAATTTATCGAAAATGCTGACATCACTAATTGGAATGACATACTTTCAGAAACGAATATCGATACTAGAACTGATAAATTAATTGATATGATACAAAATGTTGTAACAGAATCCACAGTATATGTAAAAATCAAACATAACGAGAGAAAACGGATCACGGAAAAAAGTGGATCACTACCTCACTGGTCAAACATGTGAATAAAAAAAACACTCTGTAGCTTGAATCTAAGAACAATCCTAATGATGAAATATTGAGAAGAGAATATTCAGACTGTAAGAAGAAAACGGAAATATTAATAAAACATGCCCAACGGAATTATTACAATAGAAAAGTTGAAAAAGAAAAGAATTCGTCAAAGAAACTATGGAATTTGGTTAATGAGGTTGTTACTAGAAATGGGGAGGACAAAATACATAATATAAGAGACGGTGATGAATTGATCAGTGATGGGGAACAAATTGCAAACAAATTCAACAACTAATTTATTGATGTAGGTAAACAGCTGGCAAATAGGATAAATAAACCACACAACTATGTAGAACAGCGAACAGTAAGTTGTCATTCGATATTTTTGTATCCAGCAACAGGAACAGAAATCAAACAGGTTAAAATACAAAATAAATTGAGTGATACACAAAAAATAACATGTGGTGTGCCTCGAGGAACAGTGTTAGGTCCCTTGCTATTCACTATTTATTTGAATAATTTATTTTTATTGGAGAAGGATGGCCAAATAATCAGCTTTGTCGATGATACCGTGGTAATTTACAAAGACGCGAATCGGTATGATTTGAAACTGAAAATTGAAAATGACTTCACACGAATAAAATCTTGGCTAGATTATAGACTTCCGTCAATAAATTTCAAGAAAACAGTATATCTACCATTCAGTAGCTTTGAGACATATCTGCCAAACTATGATATAGTCATACAAAATTCCTTCGCCATAGTACCCACTAACAAAATAAAATATTTAGGAATTATGTTGGATTGTTGTTTCAAATGGGATATCCATATGGACTATCTAATAAAAAAACTGAGATGCATACTATATAGATACAAAAAAATAGTGGAATATTTAAAACCAAGAGAAAAAATCATAGTGTATCATAGTCTAGTGGAATCACATTTGAAATATGGAATCATAGGCTGGGGAGGTGTTTCGAAGGCATATTGTGATGGGTTACAAGTGTCCCAAAATACATTTTTGAGAATTCTGTTGAACAAACATCGAATGTATTCTACGGACCTACTTTTTTCTGAAACACAGTTACTCGACATTCGACAGTTATTTTATATGCAGGTCAACATAAGGCAATACTTGAACAAACTCAATTTACGATGCTAAACTCATACCTATGAAACAAGAAATAAACAGAAATTTGTTGCCCCTGCTATGAACAAACATATCGGACGAAAGAGCTATGTATATCTGGGAACAAAATTTTATAACAACCTACCAGAATATGTCAAAAACGAGAATACTTTGAGAGAGTTCAAAAGGAGACTCATAGCCCATATCAGAAGTACATCCAGGAGAAAAATCTTAGAGTTAACTGAGAATCACTGATACTTATGATATAATAAAAAATAATAATAATGAACATTATGAAGTTCACACCTCAGAGGATTGCCATGATTATTGATCAAAGTGTTGATATCTTGTTACATTCCAGATTTCGCAATCAATCATTTTGTTTTTCTTTTAATTTTTTAATCTGTTCAATTCAATTTCACTATCGTTTTATTCCTGCCTTTTGATTTTGATTTTAATTTTATTTTATATTTATATATATTCAAGATAATATAATGTAAATAAAGAATGAATAATATAAATTTTTGTAGCAATGTTGTAATTTTCAGGTTGTGTTACCACGTACAAGTTGTTGATTCTGTCAACAACTTCTGTGGGTTTTTCCAATGTTTATTGTTTATTGTATGGTTGCTTTTACTGTAACATATTATCAATGTCGATAAACATATATATATATATTGATTCGCCGATAGATGAACCCAACCGATGTATTCATCTGGTTATAATCTAACTTGCTGATGAAATTGAAGAGGAGTTGTCTCGCAACTAGATTGGAATGAACAGACTCTCATTCACTAATCCCCCGATATAACCAAGTACGATAGCCGATACACAAAGCAATAGGAAAAGGAAAGGAACTCTAAGAGCGAAGAAAAATGTGAATCAACCATATTAAAAATATATCTCAGATTGGAAATAAATATGTTCTTGTTCTCGATGGAAACATGATTTCAACAACCTCCTTATTGTTAGAATTACAATATTTCAACATATCTGGATGACACATCATATACTGTAAGCAAATTATATATATGCTATACATATTGTGAGTTCACCACGGTTTACTGAAGTATTGACTGACAGCAGTCAAATGTCATAGTTTGTACTGTCCCTACACAGTTTTCCTTGCCTTGTCTCGTCTATAATTATGGCCGGTCGTATGTTAATCTTTTCAAATCAAATTCCACTGTTGTCATCATAGTGAAAAATTAGTCTCATTGAGATTGTGAACATCCATCAGATTACAGTACATAATTATCTCGTCTCTGGAGGAGTGGTTTTGTCAAGATATCTGCACACTATAAATTGGTTGAAACATCAATTGATCGTTTTTCTACGGCATCTCCAAAAAAGTAGAACTTGATATCTATATGCTTACTCTATATGATACTCTGCGGTTATCAACATTAATGATGGTCGATGACTCTGGCTGAGAATCGAGCTCTTTCGAAAGACAGCATAATCATACATGGAGCTTCCTTTGTTCCTAGGGAAAGTGCTATGTACTTCGCTTCTGTAGTTAGACATAGCTACAACCGATTGCCTGTGCGAAGCCCATGTAGGTATTTAGTGCCATGTTCAACATGAATATATAGCTACTCCCTGATTTCCAAGTATCCAAATCTCTTCCACAATCTGCATCTGTATCCTGTGAGCTGTGCATTTTCAGTGTTATCGATTTTCCTGTAGATAATTTCACGATTTGCAGTGCATTCTTCAGATATCTCATTATCTTTTTAACAGCAAACAAATGTTTACGGGTGAAATTGTTCAGAAATTGACTCATATAGCTCACTGCATCTGGTTTTCGAAAATACAAAAATTTGAAGAAAACTACAATATATAAAATACAATACATACAATTACAACACTATCATGAAATATATAAACTAAACTGATACTCACATTATCGATTTTAACAACATCTATTGGCATTTGAGCTAATGATGAAATTCCAAATATCAGATTTAATATTGTCTTTCAATAACTTCATTATTGAAAACAACTTCTAAATTATTGCACCTTATCATCAATAAGCCAATGGCATCAAGAATTATGCATATTGTTTGTTATTGTTTATATATCGTATATTCCATAATTTTGTAGAAATGATCCTTGAATATGCAAGAGCCAAGGAGATTGATAGACAGCTGAGTGTGGTTTTCCATGGCTATATCTTCCATGGAATCTCCAAATTTTCTAGCGACCTAGTGTGTATATCACTGAGGATCACCTCGGTCTTTGTGTGTATCTTTGGTACCTCTGTAGTTCCTGCAAATTTGAGTATCCTATTCAAATAAATATGGAGGATACAGAGGAAGCTATCAGAAATGAGACATACTGTATATATTTTACTGAAAATTTAGTCGATATATCAGCTCTAGAATTGTATTCAAGTTAATGGAATGGAATTCGATATTCTCCTACCAGAACCAAGCATTTTGATTGGGAAATGTACCTACTTCTTTTCCTGTGTGTGTAGAGTCTCTACCAGCCTAATCGACAAGAAATTATCATCAGTCGGGGATATTCTAGACATCTTCAGCCACATCCCTAGCCCAGAAAAATTGATGCAGTTTTTTGCGAGTACCAAGAAAGTACCAAAAAAAACATTTCGAATTTTTTTCTACCGTGTGTATAGTCAACCTGTCTATTTCGCAAAGAATTATTTTCTGTCATGGTGAAGTGTCGTATTGGCAGTCGTTTGCGGAAGTTATGATAATAACTATACTCATAACTTCCATTCAGTGTAGAAATTCCTATGGTCATTTATAATCATTTTTCCTCATTTTTAAATCATGAATATATAAATATATCGCTGGGACGCTTCAGTGGAACCATTACATGGATGTACCTGATCGATATCAATCTCAATTTCATCCATTTATTCATCTCAATCGGTACATTGGAAGCTGGATATCAATATTAAATTCATATTCTCCTTCTACGTTTCCTAAAAGAGGGCATCCATTTCACATTCGTCAACCCACTTACTTACTTACTCACTTGGGATTCGCTAATAAACTGAGCAATAACGAACCACTATAAAAATTCAACACAAAATTGAACAGAAGAACGAGAAACGATAGGTGCTATAAAAGTAGCAATAACAACTATATACCTGGTGTAACGAAAGACTTACAATTAAAAAACACGACGAAAACTCTAGATTTCAAGAATAATAACCGGAAATCTAAAATTTGAGAAAGAAAATCTGGGTGTTTGGAATTCAAAACTGAATACGATAATCGATAAACGTCTCAAATGTGAAACGACCAGTAGAATGACGTGATACGAAAAGTCTAGATGAAGTCGTAAAAAAGGAGTTTCATTGAAATCGAGTATCATTAGGTTTTTTCACAAGAAAATTGAGATAATTATTTCAAATTCAATTGATTCCTATGAAAACATAATTATGAAGCTTCTGAATTCATTTCCATCCAATGGTCAATCAGAACGCCATCTATGAATTGGCAATGAAATTAGAACCGTATAGGTGCGATTCCAATTGTTTTTATCGCCAAGTTTTGGCAAAAGAAAAGCGCATCCGTGCAAACACCGTACACATATCTTCGACCATTAAACAAATAGACCCGCTTATTTACATTCTTTCAAGATCCAAGACCTAGAGCTACAAGACTGAACTGGTCGATTGTTATAGGGCCGACTGATGTACTTAGTGCTGATGTGCCACTTGTTCCCTTTTGATGCCCAATTTTATTTGTTTTCAACAATAATTCGTGTTGAATTTTGTATTGATATCAAAGTTCGCCTTGAAGAAAGTTCAGAACTTGGAGATTCCAACTCAATTTTTATCTTTTTTTTGTTTTTCTCCACGATTATTAGTCTACGATCAACAACGACAACGCAGCATTTCATTGATGATTATCCGTCTCTTGCCAGTCACGTCATCAGCGTACTATTGCAGCGAAACGTGTTGTTGCCGAGAATTTTGTTGTTTATATTTCAATTTTAAAGTGTTTTCATCAGTTTATTTACGACTCATATATAATATAACTATTATACTTGTGGTTTTTGAAGTATAATGCCATATATATATCTGTGATCTCTAAAGTAATGGAAAAAGCAATCAACATCGAGCTCATTCGATATCTAGAGAGCTCGAGAATCGTGAACGACCGGCAATATGGCTTTCGTCACCAGAGGTCAATTCGAGATCTG
The DNA here is from genome assembly GCA_963576655.1 of Gastrophysa polygoni. Classification (NCBI taxonomy): domain Eukaryota; kingdom Metazoa; phylum Arthropoda; class Insecta; order Coleoptera; family Chrysomelidae; genus Gastrophysa; species Gastrophysa polygoni. The sequence continues at coordinate 35,205,378 of OY755082.1, forward strand.
CTTGCCTATGTGACACATAAGTGGCAGATGTCAATAGAAAAACATGGGGAGTCTCTGGCTGTAGCCTTGGATATCTCCAAAGCATTTGACCGAGTTTGGCACCAAGGCCTCCTAGCGAAACTTCCGTCAAATGGATTGCCGCCCCAACTGTGTCTTTTACTATCGAGTTTTCTTGCAGATAGATCACTCTACGTGGTGGTAGACGGGGTATCGTCTGATACAATGACTATCAAGGCTCTGTCTTGGCACCAACTTTGATCTTGCTCCACATCAATGATCTGTTGAATGTGACCTCCAGCCCAGTTCATAGCTTTGCGGATGATAGTACACTTCATTCCACCTTTTCCTCTAGAGCCCCTATATCATCCAACGAGGCCAGAGGTGCAAGGCGAAGACAGGTTGATGCCTTAAATGAGGATCTGAGAAGAATTCTGAAATGGGGATCTGAGAATCTAGTACAGTTTAATGCAACTAAAACTCAAGCTTGTATGTTCACCAAGAAGGCTGATCACACAGTGCCCAATCTGATGATGTCGGGTACCACTGTTCCTATGAAGTCGTCAATATCCATGCTGGGTGTCACCACCAACAGTGCTCTCTCATGGAACGATCATGTGAGGTCCATTGCGAAAACTGCTCCACAAAAACTTGGTTTCCTATTCCGTGCGAAGAGATACTTCACATCCCAGCAGCTGCTTATGATCTACAAAGCACAAATTCGACCTGTCCTGGAGTACTGTTCACATGTTTGGAGCTCAGCCCCCAAACATACGCTAAAGCACTTAGATTCAATTCAGAAGAGAGCTATTTGCATAGTCGATGATACAACACTCACCAAATCATTGACCTCTCTGGATCATCGTAGAAAGGTCGGCGATCTATGCCTTTTTTATAGGGAACTATTAATCCCTTAGGGAATAATGGCGAGGGATTAATATTATTCAATCCCTCTTGTACTCCTATCCTATATATATAAAATTTCTCGAATTAAATAATACCATGGAAACAATATAACCAAACTCAAAAGTGTCACTGTCAAACGCGTAGTGTTTGTGTATTTGTATTAAAATGAATGAAAATGAAGAATCTTTCACTCGTGCACCACCAGAAATTGTACAATTAGCTGCAGCAACAACATCTACCTCAATACCAGAAACATCGAAATACATTTATAATAAAACGTACCCATCGTTCAACGAATGGCGTCTTCGAAACAAGGCAAACTCTTATTCCGAAATTGTTCTGCTGGCCTATTTCGCTGAATTGGGTGCAAAATACAAGCCATCTTCATTATGGTCATTCTATTCAATGATTAAATGTGTGTTGAAGATAAACCATGACGTTGATCTGGAAAAATATAAGAAACTACGAGCGTTTTTAAAAAGAAAATCTGAAGGATTTCAAGCAAAGAAATCTTCCACTCTGACCCCGGAAGAAATTAGGAAATTTATTGACAGAGCTCCTGATGAAATTTTTCTTTGCATAAGGTAAATGTTCATATTTAATCTGATCTATTGCAGAACTCATGTTCTTATTCGATTCGGGTTATATTAGTTATTGGAATTATGGGCGCATGCCGCTCAAACGAGCATTATGAAATGAAGATAGAATAAGACGTGAAGGATTTCCAAACAGAGTTATTGATAACAATACCCAAGACTAAAACTAAAATTGTACGAAAATTCACCATAAACAGTACGTTTTACAATATTTTGTAAAGAAGTACATCGATCTCCGTCCGTCACATGTAGAAACCAATTCATTCTTTCTAAATTATCAAAAATCGAAATGTACAATATACAACGTATAGGAAAAAACAAATTTGCAGACATTGGTAAACAAATTGCCAAATATTTGAACTGGCCAAATCCTGAAAGTTATACCGGCCATTGTTATCGCAGATCATCTGCCACTCAGTACATTGATGGAGGAGGCAATATAATTGGATTGAAGCGTCATGGGGGCTGGAAATCTACCCAAGTAGCTGAAGGATACATTGATCAGTCTATGAGAAACAAAACAACTACAGCAGATACTATTGCCAAACAGATAAATAGTAATGAAGCAACTTCTTTTACAGCAACCGAAATTTCAAATATTCATGTTGAAAACTCTTCCAAAGTTAATCATAATTTACGACCAATTCAGTTTATTAATTGTACTGTCACTAATTTGAATGTTATTGACGAATAAAGTTGTTAATTGAAGATCTAAAATAAATGTAATTGACAAATAAAGTTGTTCATTGAAAATCCAAAATAAATAAATTTGTCGTAAATAAAGTAGAGTATACTACTCGCAATAATGGCTATTATTATTGACTCGTGGTATAATCTACTATTACAGACAATAAAGTGAAGTTTTAGTGTTTGGTTGGATAATATGGGCCAAAAATGTCATGTTTGTGAGAAATTGGGGTATTCTCACCCAGAATTATGCTTTCGCAGGTAAGTAAGTGAGGTAAGGTTTGATTTCCCTGATCATTGCCGTAGGTAGAATTTTCGAACAAAGGGTTCATGACTCGGTTCATGAGTAATTTCATTTGATTTGTTTTGATATGACGGTCACTTTACAAGCTGTTGGCAGCGTGAAGATTTTGGGTAGAACATTGAATGATTATGCAACAATTTGCTCTGGTATGAAATCGTAAAAAAACATGAATATTTTTATATGAACAATAACAATAAGGTTTCGAATTAACAACCAACTTGAGTAAGCACATAATGAATCCAAACCTCTCAACTTGCTGGGGTGTCCATAGAAATTCAATCATCTTAACAATACCTTCAGTATTAAAAATATTTTACCCAACTGAAAATTATCTTATACCTAGTCATGTTCTGAAACATGCACATATTTGCACACATTAAGAAATTGAGAGTATCTTAAGTTTATTATCAAGGTGAACAGAATGATGAGTACCTACTTATTTCAAGTAAATCAAATCAATGATGCATATCCTACAACCATGATGTAATGATTAAAACATTATGAGACTTTCAAGAATCTTATAACATTATAACATTAAATGAATGCCTTTTCTTGATTGTAATGCCTTGGATATTGATACTATAAACACACTCATAATGCCATATAGGGCGTTATGACCTATGACGCCCGGTCATATTGCCCGCTGATACTATGCATTTCTATCATTGCCTGATGACATGATCTGACAATAATATTTCTGTAGCATGCAATACATTATTTTTTCAGATTTCCCGTTGATCCACAAAAGAGAAAAACTTGGTTTTCCATTGTTGGTTTCAAGGATCAGCTTCTGCCGAAGAATCCTGAAATATGTTCAGATCACTTTCATTCAAGAGATGTCATAGTGAGACCAGATGGTACTAAATTCCTTCATCCATCAGCAGTTCCCAGAATTGGTTCATCAAAAATATTTGATGATTCTTCTAACACCAGGTATATAGTCAATTCGCAAATAATGTACTATTACTCTTCATATACAGGGTGTTCTAATAATGTTGCACGGAACCTCAACGTCACTTTTGTGAGACAAAATATAAACAACAGTTCATATAAACATTCTCTTTCCCGAGATACAGACTGTTTCAATAACTTTTCAGAAAATGTTCAACTGATTATAATAAAATTCACTAAGTTTGTTGATATCCAAATGAGGTATCTATTGGACCTATGAAAGTTAGTTGTACTAAAAGTAGCCTGTCATTTATTTCCTCTAAAAAGAATCTAGTGCCATAAAAAAGTCAAGTTTCGAAAAGGTGTGATTTCAGTTCCTTCAATAAAAAAATTTCGAATTAGAACTAGATAATGTTTTCATATAAAGTATTTTTTTCAGCTCTTCCATCAATCTCGGACTATACACAAAGTGTATCACAGACCAATACACCTTTAGACATGAAAGCGGGTAAGTTAATTAAATTAAAATATGAATTGATGATGATTGCTGCAGTTTCTCAAAACTATAATATTTCAATGAGGGTTTTCTAGAATACTCAATTCTTGAAATATCTCAAATATTGTTGAGTTTCATATATAGGTGCATGTGCATATAGATAAGTCTATTTAAAAAATTCACTAATAAATTTTAATATCATCCATTTTGCAGAACATCAAAAGAGACCTACTTGGATCAAGAAAAATCTGTTGATCCTTCATCATCTTCAACTTCTTATACTGACACTGCTTCTGAGAGGAGTATATACAGTCCTTGAAACCTACTAGATCCAATGTTGAAGTTAAACGCAACCTCTTCGATGTGACTCAACCAAGAAAGAGGTTTGTTCAATTTATTTCTTCATGTGAATCAGGATCTCAATACATATTCATTTTTTTTTATATTTTGACATCATGTATGATTCAATTATTTCGATTCTTGACAATTCTCATATTTTTTGCAGGAAATATTATGTAGGTGATCTGTCCACAAGTGATTGATGTGATGAATCTGTGTCCTTCTCATAAATATATAGAAGAAAATTATTATATTCTTCATTTTCAGAAACGAGGAGAGAAAATCTCAATAAAGCTGAGAAATATCAAAACACCACCTCCTTGATTAACCTACAGATCAACTAATGGGCAGACAGTATTTGAGCGTTTCTTTTAGTTTTTCTGTGCTAGTAGTACTGACACTTGAACCTATTTATTGTATTGCTCATTGTTTCAACAAGTTTCATATTTTTATACAGTTTTTCAAATATGTCTTGTCAATGAGATTTTATTTATCGTGGACAATAAAGATTGTTTTGATTTGATTTGTTTTGATATTTTATATTAACTATTCCTCATGAAATATGATAGGGAATCACCACCTCAAATTAACATGTCATTGGGTTCAACCTGCTCATGATGCAGTATAAACAACATGGTCTAAATTATTACTAATTAGTACTAATTCGAAAAAAAAGACCGAACTTTTTTGTAAGTGAAATTTCAAAGAAAGTAAATTTACACGCCACTGGCTTTGATATGTGTAACGGTGACGCGCTGTTGCCATTTTGTCCACGTGGACACCCCTCTCGCTGCACTTTCCCCGAACGATCCTGTGATGTCTGCAACATGTTTCCGAGCGTTTTATGTATGAGTTGCCGGGTCTATTTGTTTTATGGTCGAAGATACATATACAAGCATAGAATAATTGTTTATATATAATAGTATATATGTATATACTCTTTGAGTGTCTTTGATATAGGCATCTTACACATAACACGGCACAGAATCCTCAGTTCGTATCATCACCCATCATCGTTCAGACATAGAACCATAGAATAATTATTTACAATATATATGCTCTTTGACAGAACACTCATCCACATCCTATCAACATGTCAATAGGGTGTTCTGTGTGAGATGCTTATAACCATCTCAGTTCTGTGGTACAGGCAACGCGTAACGTCACATACAATCGATGAGGGAGATGATGAATTCAGCGGATCTGGCCATCCCATAGAAGAGTAGGCAAATATCCTTGAGTTGGATGGATAGGTCATTCTGTCGAAATTCTCAAATTGTCGTCAAAGTTGTAAACAAATGAAACATCTGATCCATAGATGATCTACTAAAGTTGGTTAGTTTTGATCTGGTCGAATCAGTCCAGTTGATCGTTTTTATTACGAATAAATTATAACGGAAAGTTGCATAAAAACGTTATAATCATTGCAAATATACAGCAGGTGATTCGAAGCATGAGAAAGCACACTAGCCAATTATTTACACTAGCGTTCTGCCATCCAAATCAATAATAATCAAGACCAGTGCGACTGGCCCAGAATAAAGCAACTTTACAATAGCCGAACATCAAACAGATGCCAAAACAACAAAGAGGCGAACATTCTAGAGACAATGAGGATGAAAAACCGCTCAAGAAAGCAAGATATTTGTGGCAAGTCAAAGGTAAATACCACCTGAAAGAAACCCAGAACAACAATACAATATTACCATATTCCAAGGAAGCCAAAACAAAAAGTCAGAGTGCAAACGATCATGATCATCAATTTGGTACTGAAGAAGAGACTTGTGGGACCAGTAAGTGTTGTGTTGAGTCATTTCTCTCCAAAGCTGAGGCATTAATGGACAGTGATATGGATGATGAGGTGCTGGTGAAGAACAATGATATCGAAGGCAACATATCCAATGAAATCCCAGCAACTTTAGTGTCAACAAAGCCCAAAAATCACGAGTACTACATGCAGAAGTGGCAGGCCAGGCAAATTGCTAGAGGTTTTGTGGATAATACATTGAACAGTGTACTGGAGTCTTGGGCCAACCCCCCTTTTGAAGCAGCTGATTTTGTTGACAATTGCACCAACGATGGGCAGGTTGTAGATGATGCCATTCTAATGGCCATTCAGTCACATGGGTTACAGTCCAGGTTTCCAGCAGGATATCCTAGCTTAGAGGAGTCTACTAGAGATAATTTCCAAAATTTCCAAACTGAAATGATCAAAGAACAAGGAATGATCATTGTGAAGGCTGATAATATGAGTTGTGGGTCCAGCAGTTCTAATGTGGCTGAGCAGGAGAGTTTGGATTTGGGGGATCCCATGGACTTTTTGAACACTGCTGTATCTTTGGCTATACGGAAAAAGGGACTTTCCTACACTTATTAAAAGTTTTTACTGGTCTTCGGTGAGACTGTTATTAAGTACTGAAATTTTTGGGGTGGAGCGCTGAATGAGAGTATATATGATTTTTCCATTGGATTTTCAAAAGCACCCTGTGTTATGAAATTAGAGACAAAGAATGTACTAATACTTATGGAATAAATAAAAACATTATTTTTCCTCATATTTTTCTCTCTTGAATTGGATCCTGTATCATTTGGGATTCAGATCTTATATTTTTGACTGGATTTGAAGTTCAAATTTTTGGTTACTAACTTTTGTGTGAAATCAAAACAACATTTCCATAAAAAAAATCAAATTATATAGAGACTAGGGTTTCTGTTTGTCAGGGTTGATTGGGGTTTACTTTAGAAGGAAGAATCGCCCTAGCAAACCCTCAAAATATAAATATGATAAATATTCAAAAATTACACTGTTCAAAAAATGGCGTGAGCCCCATTCAAAGATACATTATGTATTCTCTACTAGATGCACCTCTGCCCTATCAACTTGAAAAGAACATAAGAAGAAGAAAGAGCTATTGATTCGCCTGGAAGTGCAAGAAAGAATGGTACAATTTTGCCTACATTCAGCTGATCACTGCCCTGCTGGTTGCCTCTCTCAATTGCTGTTTTCATTGGTTGGATTCCTCTACTTTCCTCTAGGTGTGAACTAGTCCATTTGAAATTTGTTCAACATTATTCAATAACTCACCTATGAAACGATATAAAGGGTGCCCCAAAATTGCTGGGACACAGAGCTACCACGTGTAAAATGAGTCAAAATAAGTTGATTTTTTTTCAGAATTTTTTAAGTGGTAGTTATACGTTTCTCAATTTTTTTAAGCTTGACGGCTAATCAATTATCTTCACTTTATTACTGTTGTGAAAATTTTGTATCCCGCATAATGCTACCAGATATTCTTAGTACAAGTTCAATGGCAGTGGAAACAAAGGCAAGTCGTGATTTTGAAAGGGGAATAAATTTATCATTTTTCAAATTGAATTCTCTTGATGGATTCGCCTTCGTTTCTGCTGCCAACTAAGTTTTTTATCTTAATGTCATTCATTTTTTTTTGAATGATCATAACATCTGTAAATGTTAACCATTTTGTATGGGGTAACATAGCCCATATAACACATGGACATCCGATGGGTGTCCAGTGTGACACCACCTGGACGTCCATAGGACACCTTTCTTTGAAGGACGTCAGAAAATTAAAAAAGCTGGTATCACGAAAAATTGAATCGTCTTTGTCTGAAAACAGCACGGCCCGCTCCGCATGCGGCAAACCTCTGGCACGTAGTGGACAGGACCGCAGTGCGGGGCGGGCCAGGCCTTGGCCCGCGCGGACTGGCCCGGCCCGTATAGCTAACATGAAGTTCCGCAAGGATCTGTTCTGGGACCCATATTGTTTTTGATTTATATAAATGAATGATTTAGAATCAATCGACATCACAAGGCGATTCACTATCATTTCTTAAGATACAACCCAATTGACCAAAACATGCTGCAGCTTCATTGCTGTAGTTCTATTACTGCTGCAATTCAAATGCTCCATGTTTCATCACAGTCCGCGGCTCAATCAAAATCGCAGACTCATCTCAGACTTCCCAAGTGACATTTTAAATGCCTAAGAGCTTCAATTAGACATCAAGGATGAGAGTAAATGATAGGTATGTTTAGGGTGGTCTACTGTTTTTTGAATGCCCCGAAAAACGCAAATTGGCCTTCATTTCGACATAATCCTAATAAAACGTTTTGAGATATCTACTCTGATGAAACCATCACACACAATAATTTGGCATTCATCCGAGCATTTAGCTCACTTCGGTTTCAAGAGAGATCTATGGAACACATTGAAATTCTTTAATGAAGGTATTCACTCTAAATTCTTTGCCTATTGAAGTCTTTCCTGATGCTTACAACCTCCAAACTTTCAAGAAAAATTCCAACACCTTCCTTCTTTCCTAAAATTCCACCGCTGCCTAACACGATGTTCCTCACATTATAGGTTTCCCTTTCGTGTTGTCCACAGATAAAAAAAAACAACCCTCTTAAAACACTCAAGTTTCATAAGTGTAAGTCGATCGCAATTCAACTGAGGCAATAATAAAACCTAATGGCATTGTTATAGTACTGTGGAATTGATTTTTGAAGATTATAGGCCACAATGAATTCATCTGAGTCGATTATGAAATAAACAGGGTGTTCCTTGAAGGTGTTTACAAAACCTACCACATATTCTTCAGGCCATGACAACTCGATACAAGCAAAACCTCAGTACGATGTTGCATATTTTGGGCGCTACACTGATCTGTTACAATTTTCAAATCTGTTTTGCTTTATAACATTCAAATGGCCCATGAGATATCACTCAAATTTAGTACCTTGGCATAGCTTTATGCGGCAATCATTCCATGGGCGTATAACCTGTTTTTTCAGTGAGTAAACATCAACCAATTTCGACATCATTTTAATTATAGTGACTTAGAGCATATCTGAACATTGAAACGATGCTGAAGTATCTGTTTAACGCCAGTCATGTGTCTTCGATGGATATGATATCGAAAGTTAAGCCATTTTTATTGAGTAACGCTATCAGAGAAGTTCTAGCAAATGCTGCAGCAGGAGGATATACTCCGCCCCTGAAAATTTAAGAAAAAATGGATATAAGTCTGTTTCCTTAGTATCTGTATCTTTGTAGTATTTTTTGCTTATTCGAAGAGGATGCATTTTTTTAACGACGGATTGTAGAAAACTACGAATTCATCGCAATTGAACATTTTACCAAGGAATTGCTACAAAAAAAAATTATGACATTACTAACATTGAAGATGAAAAATAACGGAGACATCACAAATTGAACATTCCTTCTGAAATGGAGATTCGGTAGATACTGACCTCACTGTGAGACTTTTACTTTGCAGTGGTAGCAAAATAGCTGTGTTTCTCAAAAAGTGATTTTTTGTGCATTCCTTGAACAATTAACTGTATTCACGATAATAATGGACTTGAATAAGATTATGAAAGAAATAATTCGTGCGGTAAAATCACTCATGGCAATCCTCTTGACGGATACGCTTGTGAAAAAATTCGTGGACAATAATATACAATTGAGGTTTCTTGAAATATCACGAAATGCTTCATTGAAATCATGATGGACGACGACATCTATGACATCGAGCTATTCAGAATATTTGAATACTCACCTTCCAGGCATCTTATCGCTCTCCTTGAGAACTGTGACTGCAGCAGAAACTAGGCAGGCAGCGGTGGCTCCATAACAGGGGTTTCTTCCTTTCACTTTGACAACCATAACTCTGTTGCAAGGGGAAGATAGCACAACGTTCTTGTCTTTAGCGTTGTGTTTCCACCCTTCTCCACGAATAGTAACAGCGAACCACGATTTCTCGATCTTCTCTCTGGATGGTTCGTTTTTGCTGAATACTCCGTTGCTGAAGAGTCCAGGATGCTGAAATGAAACAATAGTTGTATGTCGAGAGTATTCATAATAGTGATAGTTATCATTCTCAAGCAACAATATACATGTTCACAACAGAGAAAATGATGAATTGAACTTTGAATAGTTGTAACTCATCATCATGAACTATGAATGAATAATTTCAATTGATGAAAGAAAACATATCTGATTTCTGATTGTCTGTTCATCTGTTTATCTGTTTATAGTTCATTCGACATCATGGATGAGAGTTAATATTTCGTATTCGAATATGGAATCAAGATCTAACAATTCTCTGGGTGGATAGAGATTTATTGTTGGTTCCAAATGATCTGATTCATGAATACATTCAATAACTTCATTCTGGAGGACTTCCAGTGAATCTTTGATTCATAATCTAGCTGTACCCCAAACAGAAATCGAATATTTCAATTTCGAACATTTCAAGGAAAAATAAATAGATTCTGAATATTTTGATGGGATCTACTGTCTGATCCAGTAGGATACATTAATTATTGTAGATATTTTCTTTTCGGACTGATTCAATATGCCTGCATCACGATATATATGTTAGAATTACAATATTTTGACACATCTGGATAACACATCATACTGTATGCAAATTATATATAAGCAATACATATTGCGAGTTAACTATGGTTAACTGAAGTATTGACTGACAGCAGTCATATGTCATAGTTTGTGAGTGTCTGTTCCGTAGTCTCATGGCCCTAAAAAGGCCGTTTTCTTTGTTTCCTTGTCTTGTCTGGTGTGTAACAATGTGTGGTCGTATGTTAATCTTTCAATGCGTAATAAATACTTATCTACTTATATAAGTATAATAGAATTCGTGTTTCATTCCGCTACATCATATCAAATTCCACTGGTGTCATAATAGAAAAACATAACTATCCAACAATATATTCATTGATGCAGAGACTAAGAAATTTGATATAAGTAGAGTATTTGATGATTTCATCTCTGAATTTGATGAGCGCCTTCATTCCAATTGGAATGGATCGTTAGGAGATATACATAAATGCTGATTTGCCATAATTCAAAGACAACCATGAAGACAAAACAAGTCATGTTGGTCTGAGTCTGCCAAATTGATGGTGGCGATTTAGTGGATATGAATCTAATAATGTAATATATATCAATATAATCTCATCTCATATAAATATGAATGAAAAGGTTAACCTTTGAGGTACCCACATATGATGTCTTCAGCTGTACTTGCAAACATTCCTTGATTAACGGATTGTTTTCTTTCAGTCAGATAACTTTGAGAGCACTTATAAACTGTACCTTTCATGCCAAGTTGGTGTAACAAATTGAGGAGAATTTTATGTACCAACAGTATCAAATGCATTTCGATCAACTAACAGAAGTCCACATATCTCATTAGAATCAAGTTGCATTTGGAATGCTGTCGCATATAACATCCATACATAACATACACATCCATATATAATATATAACATCCAATACATCTGAAAATGTGTAATAGGACCTTCAAAAGCCGTATTGATGATAATTAAGATATTTCATTGCTTCTTAATAATCATGTTATCTGTTATTCAGAGCTCCCTCCATGATTTCTGATTTAATTGGTTGTAAGTGAAATTGGTCTGTAGTCGAAGAGTCGACAAAAGGATTCAGGGCGATATGAAATCGTGTGGTACTTACTTCTATCATAAACTTCCTGCCCCATTCGAACGCTGAGAAGATGGTGAACAGTATTCCCAGTAGAGCCAGAAGTATGACATAAAAGAAGGAATCCGCCACACATAGGGTGTCTATTTGTACCGGTCTCTTGAATTCCTTTTCGTAAAAGTATCGTTGAGATCTCACCAGGACTGAATGATCTGACCCAGGAAAGGGTAGAACCCAACCGTTCACCAAGGTCGATTTATGTGGGAGAATCCTGGAAAAGTCATTCCATACTATTCCTCAAACTCACCTTCTTTCCATATATAATAGAGCTTTAGAATTCGTACGAAATGATTTCCCTAGAGGCATATCTTTGGGTCACTCCAATTATCTTCATATATTTCACATTATTTTTTTGAAATTATAGATATTCTTCATGCCGAAAGTCATCACTTGCGCCGATACTACTGGATGATGAATGACTTGCAAGAGTCCAACATTTTATGTTCAAACTCAAGAAACGATAATATGGTTGAAAGAAAAGATTGAAAAGACCGAGTTTCTTTCAGAGGATACAAAAATCATGCATCCGATTCCCAAGTTTGAACATGTTGCTGAATTCAATTATTCTGATATATTGATGGAATTGAAGATTTTCGAAATCTTCACCTAGTCTTGACAACCCTCAGAGGTCTTCCAAAGAAGACAGCTGAATATATTTGACCATTTCTTGAAGAATATCGTGGACAAGATCGCATAAGTAGATGAGATCAAATACTATTAAATTTCTATTTTCCTATATCCACTCAAAAATGTGACGAAAATTCAGGAAAATCAGCAGGACTTCAGTGTATGCGATTTTGAAATTCATAAATTCTGAGTGAAGATGAAGAAACCATGCGGTGATAATGAATTCAGAAGGAATACCGACCCCACGTCGAGAAGTTAATATATGCGATCCTAAATACTAGCCAGGAGGAAAGCAAATGTGAAGAAAAAATAATTGGCTAGTCTGTTCTTGCATTTTAACCTTCAGTCCACTGCTCAAACTCGTGAAACTATATCACGTAGGGAACTTTTCCAGGAATTCCCGTTCTTTTCCAAGAACAGTTTGAACTTTCACAATTCAAGTTACATTAAAAAAGGTGTTTGTTGACTAAATAATGCATTCATAATGTGTATATGCGTACATATACATATATGAATGTGCATTATATATACATGTATATACATGTGTGATCACACGTTTACACATTGGCACATATAGAATTCTACACGTCTAGTAGATTGTGAGTAGATATTGTAACAAGCCAGCTTTTTCAAGATTTTATGAAGTCAAAATTTGAGTTTGACCGGTGAAACTCGTAGAAAGTCTAATGCTCTACATTATTTAATGAAATGATGAGTTGTACGACGCCAAAGAAAATAGGTATGGTCTATTGAGTGCAAAAAGTAAGGAAAATCACGGTTTTCGGACCCCACTCCTCCAAGATTAGTTGATGAATGTTCCGTTGCAGGAATAGTACAACTGGGTATCAACAAATAACTGTGCGAAAGTTTCAGGAATTTTCGAGTTTTTGCAAGAGGGGGGGGGGCTTTTTCACTTATCACGACAGGGCTATGATTTGATTTTTTTTTGTAAGACGATACCAAGAGGATCTGAGGAACATCTATATTTTGAAAACGATTTCGTGTACAGACTTGAGAGTTACGGAGAGTATCATGGGAATGGTAAACTTAGCAACATTGCAGGTATCACCTGCAACGGTATCGGCAACACCGATAGCCTCATAAATTTTCATAATCATCACTAAAACCGGTCATGACATATAAGACTGTTTCCATATATTATAACAGTGGGGCAGAACAAATATTAATGAAATGGTAAATGGTGAACTCTGAACGAGATGCTTGTAAACAACTTGTAACATGCATTCAAGCAGATTATCGATCTGTACGCTCCTGTACGCTTAGAGCAACAGAATCCCAGTTTCACTCACTTCCGTTTGAGTCTGGGCTTCATCATAGGCATTTCCTTAGGATACAGTTTCCTTCTTAGACCAACAAGTTCGTTCTTATTCGCGAATGCTGTAACAGCCGATTGCCACGTTGTGTAATTGACCGCTGAACCCGTAATTTTGGGTCCTACCTCCCAGGTTTCCATGTAAGTGACAGCGGAGTTGACTGTTCCTCCGAAATTTGCTTGGAGGAACGCGATACCCATATCGGACGGGATGCTGTCCAGACCACAGGCACTCAAGATGTAGACACCTGTAAGATTGCTAGGTATAATTGGCTGAAGTGATAGCGGGATGGGGTTTCAGAATGCATTCTGTGCCATTATAAGCATTTGAGTATTTGTTTCTTGAATCAAAATCAATCACGATTACCACTTTTTTCAGCTTTATTGTTTTCTTCCAACTCAATTCTCTCCATGTACTCTGGGTCCCCATTCACGTCAATTTGATGAGTACCCGCTTTCAGACACGCCTTCACTACTGGTCTTCCCAAAACTCTGAAGGGCCCGCAACAGTTGATCAAAACTTTGGCTCTCTCCGCCATATTGAGTAGAGACAACTCATCTCTTATGTCTGCTACGATGGTTGGTATCGATGATAAATCACTTCCTATTGGAACATCATATGCGTTCAATTGGAACATTTACGGTAAAGACGTCTGATTATCTACCAGTAATCAACCTTACATTTATGTATCAATAATAGTATATTACAAAACAAGAGTTGTGAATCGCATTTTATAACGTAATTACATTACAACTCGAGTTGTCTACTATACTTTTTCTACGACCACAAATACAGGGAGAGTCAAAAAATTGTGCTTTATGGCTAACATTCTTATCACTATTTGTCAGAAAACTCCATTATTGATAAAAGTTGCTGAGATGTAAAAAACCCACACTGTTATCATCGGATTTCGAAATTGAGTATCATTTCGAAATTGTCAAAGAAGGTTTTCGCAATGTACCATCTTTCATCAGGATCGAAAGAAAGCGTGAAAAGGTTACAAACAGAAATTAGAACGTTCATAGTATCATAAACGATTCACGACATACCAATTGCGCAAATGTTGACATATTTCAATGTGATATCTGAGGAATATATACGAATCTCACTATGAGAATAGATGATAGTTGTAATAAGAAGAAATTGGTCATTTTGAGAACAATCATTATCCTAATCATCAAGAAAATATATACATACAGAAAATACGGTCACTCATTGAGTCTCAATGAAATATCCCTAAATTCGAAATGAATGTAAATATATGTTGAATATAACAATCGAAAAATAATATTGCTAAAAGTACATTCACTTGGAACCGCTTCAAAATCGAATCAAAAAGTTAAAATGATTATCAATAGGTATCTCTTATTGTGAAATATCCGTTTTTGAATGATCCATCATCCAGTATATCAATATTTCTATCATTATTGAATAGTTGAAGTTTTCTGTATGTATTGCAAAGAGAAATAGAGTTGATGTCTTTATATTTATTTCGAATTAGTTTTTGTGGTGTTGATCTTTTCGTATTAGCTTGAACATGTTCACAGTTTCAAGAGCCAAATGGTTCAGCGGACCTAGGAGTCTAATTATTTCACCCTACACTCAGCTCTCCTCAATATATCTTCCGGAACAGTACAAAGTAGCGACGAAGAGTGTGAACACTTGATCCCATGTGTAGAAAGAAGCAAGCCAGAAGTGTAGTCTTTTTCTCGACAACTTCGAAAATAATACATCAACAACTCCTCCTCATCATGGACAAGTACGGAAATTTATTGCTCGAGATAGCGATTGGGTAACATACAAACGCAGACTGGGTAATTATCAGATGCTAGCAGAGGGATATTGTTGAATGCCTCAAATGAAGATGCATATGAATATAAGCTGATATATAACCTGTGTTTTCCACGGAATCTCTGTGTCCGGATCAAAGTTTTTTGCAGCCTTCAAAAAACACCAAGAATTCATCAATCAGGAAACTATCAACTGTGAATTTCAGTGCGTTGGCAGAAATGACGTCTGGAGATGTATCAAATCATCAACAGACTTTCATCAGAACGGAACCAGGAGTTCAACATATATCATCGAGACGGTATCCCCACCATCAGACTCCATATTCATCTCCATCAGCGCAACCCTCTCACAGCTCGACACCTGATGAAAAACGTGCGTGTTGTGGTTGAAGTAATCATAATACAGAAAATTGCAACGTGAGGAGCAATTTTCAATCAACGATGAGAAGGTTTTAAACAATGCTCATATCATATTATTGATCGATGGTAGGAAGTGGGAACTACTCTTCTCAACTTGATGCATGAGCAAGTGCTCTTGCTATGTCTGACATTTTTTGGATACAACATTTTTCAAATTACGAATTGTTACCCTCAGATAAAAATTCGAATGTCTATAAATGAAAAAGTGGCCCTGCAATTCTTATCAGACTCGATTCAATCTGACTATAAATCATATGAATTTCTCAACAAGATATCATTTCCTTGAAATTCGGTTGTTTCAAAGTTTATCAGATCAAGGCCATCACCATTTGACATTTGCGATGAAGTAGACCAAGAGTTGAAAAAAATACAAGACCTAGGTATCGTGAAGCCTGCAGATTATTCACCCGGTATAAAAGACTGATCAATTTTCATTTTTTCAAAATCACAGGTGTCGTTACCACTTCAACACACAAGAGTCTTATTCAATATCATATAAGATAACCTTATGGAGAGCTGCATGTGCTCCTTCTGAGTTCCAAAAAATCATGGGATCCATCACCCACGATATGGAAGGATATGTTTGTATTTTAAACTGGACAAACTGATAACGGGAACATAGAATTGAAAGATGGTGGTTTGGAAGTGAGTCCAGCTGAATGTAGTTTTTCTCAAAATAGGTACAAAATCGATAGAAATGGTCTGCATACGACATCCAAAAAAAATCTCTGGAAATGAAAAATGACCCAGAACCAATAAACTTGGAACAATTACAGTCCGTATTGGGCATGATGAATTAATTATTATGGGAAGTTTATTCCTAATTTAGGAACTCAATATATTACATCCATTATATGAACTCCGTCGAAAAAAATGTTGAATATAATTGGTCTACAAATTGTCAAGAAGCTTCCAAAGAAGTGAGAGGAATAATAATGTCGACGAGAATATCAGTCCATTATGAACCTGATCAGGAATTGAAACTTTACTGACGCCAGTCGACAAAGGGTGGGTTGTGTCCTGCAGAAAAAAAATACCCGCAAGTTGTGGATCAACAATTTTCACGTTATGCAAGCTCAGTCGATTCTTGTATGGAAAGGAATTCACGCTTGTTAGTGATGAATTACTAATTGCGATTTCTCTGAGAAAATTATGTTGATTAATTAACTCGATTGAAAATGGCAAGAATGGAGTTCAAGCCTCAGTTGATATAAATTATATTAGTTATTCCTCAGATAGTGGAATAATATCGATCAATTTCAATTCTATGAAAGGAAGCACAGGAAATGATATAGTAGTCTCAACAAATATCATGAGATTCATAGGAAATGAGTTGCCTGAGTACGCTGAAGAAGATATTGAATACAAGCAATACCATACGATTTTAAATGAATTGACAATTGAAAATGAAGTTCTTCCTTTGAACAACAGAATTATCATACCAGAAAGGCTCAGAAAACAATTGCTCAATCCACTTCAAGTTCAAAACTGTGTATTCCTAAGGATTGAAATCGCATGAACATGAACACTAAATACTGTCTGTGAGTTATTCGAGGAGGTGGTACTTGAATTTTATCAGTTCTTGTATGGTATTTTCTCTCCTTGTTTCTGAAGAATAATATAGAAGTTATTTTTATCATTCCAATATATTTGTAGTAAGGATTAATTTGTGATCTGCCATAAAATGTCACTGCGTTTGAAATTCAGCCTTCAGAGGAATTCTCTATCTGTCAGTGACAACTAAAAAAAAAATAAAATGGAAACACAAATATACTACTCCTCCTACTCATTTAAGTGAACGTTTCGGGAACGAACCTGCTCCCGTTCTCAACACAATCAATATATCTTTTCTTCGCAGAATTTTCAATGCCATGTTGTTTTGACACTGAGAAGTGACAAGTTGGCAGACGGAGGAATTGTGGTTTTTCATCAATTGATATTGAATGTGCCATAATCATATTCAGTTTTGAGAGGTAGATGCCATATTCTATCTACCTATATCAACTGAGCAAGAAGCATGATTGATTTATCAGTAAATCTTTGCTATGAATTTACAAATGACAAATGTTTTGGTGTCTGCAAGGTGAGTCTATATTCACATAATGGGTGTCTGATATCGCTTTTCCGATTTGAAGATCAGTTTCTACGCAATAAACAAACTTGAGTAATATTCGATGTTCATGAAAAAGCTCGATTTTATCAATTTGAAGTCACCTGTTTGAAAAAATTAAACATCGAAAGCTAATTCCGAAATTCCAAACCTGAGAGAAGAACAAAAGAACAACACCACAGATTCGTCAATCTTGAGTTGCTGAAAAATAAAGTTAAATGCTCTATAAGTAGGCCATTTTCAGTGATGCATGTTGCATTTCTTATTTCGATAGGTATATCTCATTGCAGTTGCAACTCTATGTGACTCATCCAAATTCGCAATTGAGTCATTGAGGTAGTATAAAGGAAAAATATACCTATATGCCAATCAAGGGAAAATCAGCAGTTTTCAAAACAAAACATAACTTTTTGCAAGTTTGAAATGCATAACTACAGACTAGTGATTTGAATACCAGATCAATCTCATGTATTGGAAGGTAATCAACAGAGGTCTTAGATGGCCTTGAACTTTGACTATTTTCTGAAAATCATGGATAGGTCGGAAACAGGGGATCGCACACATCTATGTTATAATATATTGATGACCTCGTCTCCAAGGTTTGTATGAAAAATGTCACCAGATGAAGGAGGTTTCGACAAAGAGCTATAATACCTGATGGTATTTACGAATTCATTACGCAAACCGCACCTCTCATTCGAAACGTTAATTAGCCTAATTTCTTGAGTGCTCTGAAGTTTGAATATCTTTTGAGAAGATCGTTAATAAGTCCGAAACGGGTTCAGAATACTCATATTATCATATATCAGTGGACTAAATGTGACACAATACATGGTGATCCATTACAAAAAAGCATGTGTGTCACGGAACAAATGATTACCTTGTATAGTTGACTATATCTGAAAAAAAACGTTCAAAGGATTGTGAGAAATTTTTTCACCCGACAAATTTTTGTATCTTTATCAGTCTCTAGATAAAGATGTCCCATGTTTTGTGAGGAACAGGCGGGTTTCTTACGGTAGCCGTTCGTTGAAAGATTCCGTGGTTAGAAAAAAAAATCAAGTTCTGGATTTTTGGGCTTCCATTGATTGTGTCATTCAGCATTGTCTTTCATTTCCATTCCACTTACGATTATGATGGATGTCGCTATCAACCTTCTTATTTTGAATGGAACACCCGGTATATAATTCCATTTTTTAATTGCTGAGGAATCTTCATGGAAACTTCATGAATTTCATCAGGTTTCTCTACATCTATTCGGAACTACTGTTCCTTCGATGTTTTAATTCTTTCGAAAATTATGAAAGATGTATCCTTATTTTCGAAACTGCGCATTTTACCTGTAAACCAAAGCAAAAGAATGATCCTTGTTGTTCTTGTTTGTTCTTCCAAATATGAGACCCTGTATTAGTAGGAAGTTGATGGCGACTCCTGGTATTACCGGAAGTGGTATGATCTTGAAAATATTTGTAAATGAACGACATCACTCATCTCTCCGTTTTTCTTGTCGGGATAATCTTCAGGAAATAACAGTACAGACTCACCAATTTCTGCTCCTATCGTGACCAAAACTACTTTCAGTTTTTCCTCTGACCTTCCTGCTACAGCCCAGGAAAAACGTTCTCCAGTCACTTTTGATAGCTTATCGAGATAAGGTATGCAGTATTTCCCTGTGAAACCTGTTGCTCCAAAAAGAACTATATCCAAACGTTCTTCCTCCATTTCATAAGTATTCTAATATGTATGTGTTATGGAGCTACAAAAATGAATGATATCTCGTTCTCATTCCGGAAGAATTGGTATCGGAGTGAATTGAAATGTATATAATATATGTTCTTGAGAAATCGGTGATAAAAATCCCAAATATATTTGGATAGAAAGAAGGTTTTAGATTTCCGTCAACTCATTTGTCGAACAGCTCAATTGAAACCTACTTATCGGAACATATACACATTTGTAGTCAAAATATGTTAATCTGAGGGGACGAGAGGTCGTCTGATAACTTAGTGATCTGGAAACTACTAAGGTACTTTTTATCCGAATCCAATGTTGTAAAATATGTATAGCGATAGATATTCTGTAACTCTCATAATGAACGGAATTTTCCTAATATCAATATGAGTTGTGAAACTATTCAACTATATAAAAACTGAGACACATGATATGAAAAATTGAAAATTGAAATCGATGCAGTAAAAACATAGGTACTAAAAATGGTTGAGTTTGAAGTTTATATATTCATGTACGCAGTGCCGAATCAAACCGAAGAAGAATTACAAAATCGTATAATCGTGTGCTGCCAAAACCATGAGAAACACCCCAGGAATCTCTGAATGAGTGCGTCAGTCTTGCTGGCATACATCTGGGTGGAGGACACTTCCAACAACTACTGTTGATAATTTGGATTATTCATTCCGTTTGTTCTCCCTTGTCATTTCGCCATAAACTGATAAAAAAAAGTGTTTAGTTTTCATTTTTTTTACGCGAAAACGGTGCGTTGTACGAGAGTAAGTCCTGAAACCAAATCTGCTCCAAAATAAATGGGGATTTCAAGAATCATTTTGGTTTTCAGAAAAATCAGTGGCGTATCATTTTTTTCTCCAGAAATTGTCAGTTCACATCCCGTTGAAATTTCGAGAAAACTTCCTAGTCAAAAAATGCTCCTTCATGATGAGAAGGTGTGTACAAAATTTTATGGAAATATCTTAGAGTGATAAGAAATGAAGATTCACTTTCCTCAGGATTTCAACACCCTATATCTCAAAAACTAAAAGGTTCATGACATATGACGTCATTTCAATGTTCCTCGTCACTGTTCAGTCATGTTTCAGAATTCCTTTACCTATCAAGCCGTTAAATTCTACAACTCAATACTTATCGATCACATTCATTCATCTGGATATAACATCAAGAAATTTTCGAAATCAAAATTTCGTGAATCCCAAATATAGATTGAGGCTATTAGCCCAGTCAAATGCTGGACAATCAGTTACGTGTTTGCAACCAGTTATATGTTTGACAATCTACCTTTGCTTTGACGATTATGTTTCTTTTTTTCATTTCAATAGATAGCTACTATGAATGTCTTTAATACCCGAATTCCTCCTAGCAATTGTACAATTTAGGTTAAGTGTAAGAGTAGCCCTAGATAAAGTTCGCCTACTTTGTATTGATGAAAAGTAAATACGATTTATTATTATTTTTATCATTATATGTTGATTTGAGCTCTTCTCCTCAAGATCAACTGAGGATTCGCACCCTGTTTTATCGGCACTCAAGTCCAATATGACTGCTGAATCTATTGACAACAGAGCCCAAACTGATGATCTTTACACATATTTCTATAAGGCCTTTGACAGACTGGGCCATCTAAAAACGAATATCCTAATCTCTGATTATTCAATAAAAAATGTTGCCATTGATAGTCCAGAAACGTTTTCTGGTCTTTGCGTCACATTTGACACTGCACTTATCATTCAGTAGGCATATTGATAATGTTGTCTCCTCCTCCTTTCGTATGTACGGATTAATTGTACGTTAACGCAGTGGTGATTCCAGAGAAACCCCCACCTTGAGAACTCTTTTCTTTTTCTTTCATCGAATCAAAGTTTTGAATATGCTCCAGTTTTGTGGAGTCAATATTATGGTATAAATCCAAGGAAAGTTCTTCTTATAGGCATAATCACATCTCGCACGGATGTTCTGGAGAATTCTCCGCTTCATACCATATGCAAAGTGACAAGTCTACAGCAATGATCCAGATGTATTTAGCTGCAAGTTGTCAGATATTAAATCCGATTTCCTACATTGATAATTTCTCATCTGTTATGAACAATATGATGTTAATTTCCTCAATATCCATGTAAGAAATCTGTGATATAATCATCATATTCTATTAATTCTTGCTCTGTAATTGAGTTCATGACCTATCATGAATGAATCAATGGATAAATGAAATGAATAAATGTAGAGGATCATTACATAGTATGCAGACTATACTGTATAACATTCCTGGTCATGAGAACCTGGGCATCAGTGTAAATTTTGACTGGAATATGAAAATGATTTACTCTATTTGATTTCGGATTCAGCAATATCCAGAACTAATGAGTCCGCTGTATGTGATAGAAAGTAGAACAGATAATTCATAGCGGTCACGTTCAGCTACATTGAGTGTGAAGATAATTGAAAAAAGATTTGGAATATGGTCAAATTTTGCCTCGAAAAATACTATTCCCTAAAATGGAATATAATTTCCCGAACACGAAGATATGAAGAAATATATGGTGTACCATTTTGAAATCAGAAGTTGAGGTCGTTTCCGAAAATTTTATCTCAAACAAAACAATAGTTGATTTGCTAACAGGCAATACCGCCTGCGTAGGACAATTGAAAGCTTCTGTAGGTTTTGTCAGGAATATGAAAATAATGGAAAAAACTGTTTCGGTGGAATGTATGGGGAAACAGTTTATATTGAAAGAACGGTTGTCGCATCGCACTGAAAAATTGACGTATTTCCTCATATGACGTAGCTCATAGACCTGGCGATGGAGCGACCTAATGATGACTCAATATAGAAATCTTGTTCTTATTTCCTTATTACATATTTTCTGACTGAAATTATTTCATTCGTGACCTAAAAACTTCTCAAAAGTCCCTCAATACTGAGAGGTGTTCTTTTTACATATACATATAATATATGGGATGAGTATTCGAGTAAAATAATTATCATGAGATGGTGTCAAATAGCTTCTTTGGAAACTACTTCGAACGTCATTCCATTTTGGTCCAGTAGATTCATAATAGAGGTATCCGCAAAAGCCACGCCTGGGGGGTAACACCCACCTCTGAAACAAAATACAGCTTTATTCTCTGTAGAATGTAGTGTTTCATCACGACGCCAGAAGATCTACCACCTGAACACGTGTTCAGTCAACAACGTAACCGTACTCAGAATGAGATAAAAACTCTGGGACGAGTTTATCCAGAAAAAATTATTCATCAATTTCCCGATTCTCAATTGTGCATGGTTGAATATACTTACATGCGAACAGAATGAAATGAGTAATTCCCATATTTGTTCCATAAGTAAAACCAAGTTAGATCAGCATAATCAAAAAATGTTCTGGAAATATGAATTTCAGGAATTTATGAATTGATAATAATTCCAAGATACTAAGTTCAATCTACTACAGACAATTGTTCCGAATGATCTAACAGAAATCAAATACTAATATGATATGCAAAACTGAGAAATCATCAATCACCAGCACGTTTGAACTGAGTGTTCATGTTACTCACCTTCCTGGCATCATTTCACTTTCTGTAAGCACAGTAACTCCCGCAGCAACCATACAGAGGGCAGTTATACCATACCAAGGGTTCCTACCCTTGATCTGAGCTATGATCCTACTATTGCACGGTTTGCTGTACTGGGTGTTTTTGTCATCCATATAATCGTTCCAGCCTTCTCCGCAGAACGTTAGTCGGAAGAGAATGTTGTCCAGTTTCTTTTGTGACGGAATCTCGTTACGTTTGAATGTCCCACAACTGAATATCTCTGAGTACTGAAAATAATACAACAGATTACATAAACATCAGAAATGTATTTATGCAAGCCGAATTGTTCTCATTGTCAGCTCATTGAGAGAATTTCGGAGAAAGTATGAAGATTTCAAGAAATAAAATAATTGTGGTACCCTGACGTTTTTGGAAACCATGGAAATATCCAAAAATGTGAAGACATCATTTTTTTCTTGCGATATAATAGCCATTCTACTTTTATTTGATGAGAGGTCGTATTCATTAACATTTTGAATGTGAGTACATTGTACTGTGAGATGTGGCGATGGTGTATAGAAATTGGAAATGGATATATAGGAAGTGACTTTTCACTGATTGTACTAATGACATTGGGAATCACGCACACCAAATTTTCTCACTAAAGTTTGCATCATTCAGAATCTGCTTGCTTATGATGCAATATATATAAATATTTAAATATATATAAATAATATAATATATATAATATAATATAATATATAATATATAATAATATATAATAATATAATATAAATAATATATATATAAATATATAAATATATATATATATATAAATGGATGAATGTACAGAGAATGATACTAACATCCAATAAAATTCGTCTTCCAAGTTCAAATCTGCATAGAATACTGAAAAGCACATACAGGACTGCGTGCCAAATAAGTATCCAAAGATTCTTCATGGAATAGAAACAGTCTACTTGCACAGGACGTTTAGATTCTGTCTCGAAGAAATATCTTTGCGTTCTCTCTACGACTGAGTGATCCGGTCCTGGCATTCGCACCATCCATCCATCTGCCAAATCAGTTTTGAAAGGCAAAATCCTGAAGAAAAAATACCTCATACAGAAATAATATTTTTGTATTAAATTTCTAAATCGTCATGAGATAATCTTGAGTTATCACAATATCTTTTTCTTCCAGTGAGCACGTAAAAGTTGGAACAAATTTGTTGAAGACTTGATGTCACTATTAGATAAATGAGCTCAGATTCCTTGTTCAGTTGTGAATTTACTGATTCACATTGTTGATGACATCATCACAGTTCGAATCATGAATTATTATAATTTTCTAAATAGCGATACATCCTTCTGATGAAACCTTCAAAAAAAGGACGGTTTTTTCAGTGTATAAATGTCATTTTGTCAAAAAATCACCTTCCACTTACTTATAACTGTGGTATGAATGAGAAATCGACAACATGGACCCATCAAGCAAAAAGCAACGCATAGAGGTTTTATTGATGATAAGGTTATGAAGATAAGACTCGTACGGAAGCTGAGATGTGAACTCATTCAGCAATAAATATCTCGATAGACCAATTTTACTCAATCGACAAAGAGCAGAGTCGATGGAAAATCCAAAGATTTTGGAAATGTCAATGATGATGATAAGAAAGGTCGTTCAGGCGTTACGGAAGATAAACAATCCACATGAACCCACTCGTCAAGTTGCATTGGAGCAATTACTGTGTCAAATGTGTGTTTTTAAATGCCTGAAGAATGATTAGTTGCACCCATATGAAGTGCAAGTGATTCATGAACTCAATGAATTAATGATTAATGATGTATCAGTGTAATGATCCCGCAATTTATACGGCACTGTGTGTCGTCAAATGAGGCCACCTTCCGGTACACTAAATAAGCAGGATTGTAGGTACTGGGCACCAGGGAACCATCACTGGGCGATGTGGTACACTCAGTGTGGTAATATAATACTGGGTGGCCCAATGGAAATGAAACAAGTCCGATTTGATATAGTTATCGTCATTAGAAAAAAATAAACGCTGGCACTGGTCGATTTTTATTTCGAGGGGGAGATATTTTGGGCATGTTTTCAACTTTCGAATCTCGAATGGGATAAGGAGTCAGCCAAAGATCATTTTGAAGGTAATCGAAATCTTTTACCAACGCTTCTTTGTTTTTGGAATTCAATGTAGTAGTTCTCGAGAAAACACTCTTATGAAAATACCACCAGTATTTCTCATTTTGTAGTTAGAACGATATTCATCTGAGAAGTGCCTCAAGTTTTTTTTTTAAATCTTATCCCATCCAACATTACATAAAGAAGCATTCATTTCAATGTAAGTTCCTTGATCTCTCAATGAAAAGCATACCTTGTTCCGTTTTCATTGGGATACCCTGTATTTATATAGTATTTTGAAATGAGCCCGCGCAGGTTGGAATAAATTGAAATATCTATGTGAAATATCTATGGAACCATCGAGAAAAAAATCGCTCGGACACGTAAACTTTGATTTTATACTGCGCAAATTTTGACACATGAGTGCTTAATTTGACGTTATCGGTGTCGTATATATGACGTCATAACCATTTTTTTCAATTTTGAAGCTCAATTTTTGGAAGTGTCATTGGAAAGGATCAATTTTTCTAAATACACAACGATGAAAATCTCAATGGATCACATTGAAAACAAATTGAGAAGGAAATATTTCAATTACTTTCATAAGTAATTCATTTCCTAACGATTTCGTCGCGAAGTATTCGAAGTGAATGTTCAAAGTACCTACCACTTCCTTGGTCTTCCTAAGGAAGACGATATTTGAACTCTCTATTTACATCATTTAACATTTGTTAAGTGATCAGTCTGATTTCCTCTGAAATTCTTTTTTTTTTTCATCTTCAGTAATATCAGGACGATTCACCTGAATTTTCGATTTCAGATGACCTCACAAGAACTGATCGAGTGGAGTTGAGTCTGGAGATCTTGCAGGCCACTTGATTGCTTCTCACCTACCAATTCATTCGTTAGGAAACGGAAATTTCGGACAGTGCGGCAATAATATGGAATCATTACATTATATTATGTGGCAAATCGAAATCTCGTTTATTCGGATGGAGAGTCACAACTGCGGGTATCCTGTTTTTCAGTTACTTCAAATTTATAAATGAATAAATGTATATTTGATTTTTTTGATCAATTTTTCTTCAATCGTTCTGTATGTAGGAAATTCAGCCCTTTTCAACGGCACTATCGGAAGTTGAGCTTATCATTTGAAAAAATGATGAGGTGACGTCACATGACGCAGAATTTGCACCATATGAAATTAAGTTGACGTATCCTATCAATTTCGTCAATTGCTCCATACGTATTATACTGAATTTATTCCAACCTGCGCTTGCTCACTGTATAATGTCATCATATTATAATAGAGTAGTTGGTAATACAATCATGGGACCTCTTTGTACTGGCGGTTCATTGAACAATATTTGAATTTAATGCAACATCACATCCTTTCTGCACTTGCGGCTCTGTACCCTCATTATCAAAATCTTCAGGTACGTGGCAATTCATCACTATTATACCAACAAGAGGGACCGACACCGTATTACGTTATAATCTAAACTTATGTTTTGCAAGACTTTCAACATCGCCTTGCACATTGTGAACAGACAAATGGCTTCTAATTTGAGCACTCAATTCAATAGTTTGTAGGTTCTTTCAATCCTATTGTCATTTCTCTAGAAATATCGTTATGAATTATTTTTTCTACGACTACTAGTGTGAGTTGGTGATTACGAACGAAAAATAATCGCAGAAAGCTTCTCTTCACACACAGTTTGCCAGATGTAATATGACCGAAAGTACGGTTTCCAAAGATATGTTGATTCATTCCGCCTTTTAGATGATCATCCAATATAGGTACCCATACATGGAGACCTCGACGAAGACACATAGTAGTTTCTTCCTCTTGTGTCGATACTTGCTCGATTGGTATGTCGTGAATCGCTTATGTTACTCTGATTGTTCTAATTTCTGCTTGCAACCCTTTCACGCTTTCTTGCAATTTATATCTCTCAGTAAGGTGTCTTCGTGTATAGGTACCTTTTGTTACAATAAATAACCAATAATCACATACATCGTATTTACTAAACATTCCCTCTTACTGACTCACTGATTTCCAGTTTTCCCGTATTTTTTACTACTATACGATATCTATAGATCTACCTACATACACACCCAATTTCAAAGGATATAAGGTGAGTCAAAATGTTCGCTCCGTATGTGCAAAACGAATTTTATTCGTGATTTGTTAGTGAATTTCGATACCGATAAAAGATAGTGCATTGCGGAAAAATTCCTGATAATGTCGAAAGTAATGGAACCTCATGATTGATCAATTTTTTCATTCTCTGTACACCTTTCTGAAATCTTGAAATTTGATGATTACAGTGTGGTTTTTCTACAATTCAACAAGTTTTATCAATAATGAGATTTTCTGACAAATATTAATGATAAAATCATCACCCATATGGCGCAATTTTGTTGATTTGATTTTTTGAAAAAGTATATTACACAATTCGAGTTGTAATGCAATCACGCACTCGTGACAACTCTTGTTTTGTTATATACTATTATTTCTCGAACATACAGCTATGTAACATATGAAGAATATGACATGCAGCAAGGTATTCTCAAAATGGGGTTTCGCTATTCAAAAAAATGATGATGACTTCCTAATTCGAACAGTGATGACGTCATCAAAAATACGAGTAAACCAAAAAATGCGTAACTGAAAAAGAATTTGTTCCAACCTCTACATGCCAGTATTATCAATATCAATACTGCTTCTGGAATCCAGAAGTAACTAACTACCTGAAATGGAAAATTTTCAGGATGATAATTGTATTTTTAGAAGAACTACATTTCGTATCTTCATAAGATATAATCCAACATATTCTTGGTAGAGCTTCTCTCTGAGGATTATTCAAGCAGATCAACGAGATAGTGATCTTCCAAAGGAAGCTAGAGCACCTTATCACGTCACGGTGGAGAAAACTGAACAAGCAGACTCATTAGCACAAAATTAATTGAAATGATTGAACCAAAGCCTTGATATATCATGTGTTTTGTTCCTCTTCTTCCAATTCTTTCGTAGCCTAATGATACTCTCATATTCTGAGGATCAGAGCAAATTTCATCTGGCTTGATCCGTCTTAACTATGAATAATATATTTTAAGGAGCACAGAATGATAATATGTTTCACGAGTATGAAATTTTGCTTCAATACGAGTGAGAAATGAGTATTTCGTGCGAGTTTTACACTACACTTTTCCTACAAGTCAAGTGATTTTACCACAGCAATATATTATATATATATATAGTGATATATATATATATATATATATGATATATAGCGACACTCGCAGAGAAAAAAATAAATCAAAACACGGATGCCATCGCAGTACAAGCAGAATATATTGATGTACGAGCCCTACGGCCCACCGGAGCAGTCGAGGTGTCACAGTAGTGCTGCCAGGTACCGAAGCAAAATGATATAGGAAAATCGGAAAATGGAGCAGATGCAGGGAGTATGGTCACACATAATGCAGGGTCCTGACAGAAAGCACTTATTTTTGAAGTGCAGCCAGGACGTGCAAAAAGCAGCGACATGTTGAAACGATGCACATTCTGTGCATTGCAAACGAGAAGGGCACCAGTTTGGAAGCTCAAGTGTCCATTGAAAAATGACCCTCGTCCGACTGGGGTTCAAAAAATGCCTCAAATCAATACATTCAGGAGACCTTGCCATGGTGTTGCGGTAGCTACAGCCAGAGGAGTAGGAGCAGAAATGATTTGAATGAGTGAAACGAACAGGAACGCTGTTAGGAACAGGAAGGAGTTTCTATGCGATGCAGACCTAGATACCGAAATGAAAGTTATGGACAATAGAATCACTATTAAACGAGGTAGACATGGACGCAGTTTCACGTTCATTGCTACACAATGGATAACCGTGTACAACTGTTACACTTCTGGAAACAAGTATTTGGATGACCTCGAGAAAATTTTGTTTCATGTTGGAAAACTGATACGTCAACGGGACGAGGATGTCATAAGTGGAAGATTTCAACCTCAGGGGGTATTACAAGTCACGGACAGCAGGGGGCACGTCATCGCAGAATGGATCTCGAATAACGAACTAGTGGTGATCAACAGGGAAATAGATCCAAAGGCGAGAATATACATTCATTCTGAATTCAACATTAGCAACCACAGATGCTGTGAATAGAATGAAAAACTGGGTAGTCAGTGATTGCGAGTCCCTCATCGACCATAATTATGCTGTTGATCAGAGGCCGTCACTATACCAAACATTATTGAGAGATAAAAAGGAAGGAAAGAATTATTGAGAGATTGGTCAAAACTAGATTGATGAAGTTTTTATCACTTCAAAATGTTCTGAATCCTCAACAATTTGGGTTCCAACTACGTAAAAGCACAGGAGACGCTGTTTCCTCATTTCTAAGAGAATTATAAAGTAGAGTCAATCCCAAAGAGGTGTGTGCAGAAGTATTTTGTGATCTGTCGAAAGCTTCTGATTGTGTGAATCATAGAATACTCTCACGCGATGTCCAACGTTATCGTTTCAGGCTTCAGAGCCTTATTTGGATTGAGTCTCATCTGAGTGAACGTACCCAATTCGTGAAAATAAATACTCACTCAGAAACAAGGTCAGTCAAACATCGTGTACCGCAGGGCTCTGTACTGGGAACTATTGAGTCTAATTGAGTCAATAATAGACTTCAAATTCCCTTGCCTCTGCCGAGATCACAATTAGTAAAAAATACTTTCATTTACAATGGAGGAAAGATGTTCAATCACCTTCCACTTTCGGTAAAAAATATAGGAGCCTATTTACTATTCAGGAAAGCGGTTAAAGAATTTTCACTTTGTAGACCATGCTATGAGATTCGCGAATTTTTTGAGGGAAGAATTTGAGATTATGAATTTGATTTTATAAATGCCTATTCTCTGTGTATTTTTATTGATTGACTATTATTTCATTATAAGATTTTAATCTGTATTACCTTTGTATTGTTTGTCCTATTGGCACTTAGTTTTATATTTGCTTTGTCCATAAGATGTATCGATCTTCGACAATAAAGTATAAAGTATTTGATTTTGAGAACCATATGAAGTCTTTGAATACGAAACTAGCACGTGGATGTTATGCTTTGCGAATGGTATCAAGAGAACTGGGTACAGCCACTGCGAAAGTAGTATACTACGCTTTGATAGAATCAGGTATGGAATTTCATTTTGGGGTATCTGCAGCCAACAAAACTACACTAGTATCTTTGTTCTTCAGAAGCGTAAATTCCGATACCTCTGCAGAGTTGGGCCAAAAGTAACATATAAACCGCTGTTGTGTCGAATGAAAATCGTCACCCTTCCGTCGTTATTTATCCTCGAAACAGTGTGCCTAGTACATAGAAACAGATTTTTCATTTTCAGCTCAGAATGTGGTTGAGAAAGTGGACTGTATAATATGGAAAAAAATCAATAGAACGGATTATCTAAGCTGTCAGCAGTCACTAAGCGAGCATGAATGTTCTGGAATACGCGGGCTGGCTTTCCTCAGGGCCCTTGGATGCCAGCCGATGTTCGATATATATAGTAGAATGTCACATAGGCACGCGATGTTACCACACTCATGTGATATAATGAGATCAGTTGATTCAGTATTCATGTTGTGTTATTGCGCGGAGCGGTACAATAATCGTAGTGTCCTACTCGACGTGGTACTAACTACTTCGGGGCCTACTTGACGGCTCACGTCTGCGCACTGTCGCCTGGTGACTCATTTTTTAGAAGGAAATCAACACAAACAACTTTCTGATATTCTTGATACGAGGTGAACGAATACTAAACACAAATCATCATATCCGTATGGGGACAGATCAAGAACTTCCCCATGGTAAATCCTGCCTGTCGTAAGAGGCGACTAAATGGATACCCATAGGTGGAAGATGATGTTTCCCATCATCGCCCGGTACAACACCACCACATTGAAAGAGGTGCTGTGAAATGGGTAACTCCCATGTTTCAGTATTTGGTCGATGCTTCCGTTCATATTCCCATATCTTATCTCCTTCTTCCCAACCCAAAACAACCAATCCAGCTGGAGAAAAATCTAGATGATGAATTCTCCTAGAGTAAAACACTCCGGAAGTAGAAAACCTCTCCATTCACCATCGAAACATCTGAATTTAAAAATAGACCTTTGTAACATCCGAGGTCTGAACAAAAATATGAACTATGTTAATTACCATATACAGGCTGAGATACCAGATATACTGGCTTTAACTGAGACGCAGGTCAACTCATCAACTAATACGACATATATGCTCTGCCCTGGATATGAGCTCCGTACCCGTTTCAGATTCAGAAGAGGTTCATGTCTCTTTTCCAGGAATGATCTCTCATGTCATCGTGAGGAGGAACTGGAACCGAAAGAATTTGATGTAATGTGGCTCAAGATCGATAACCACGAACAGACAAAATTCATCTGCTGCCTTTATCTATCACCAAACGAACCAACTCCTGGTGACCTCTTCGAATTCCTTTCTCTGAAACTCGATTTCATCCAACAGAATCACTCAGCAGCTGGAATCATCATCATGGTCCCCCATGATGATTCCAATGTCCACAACTCCACCTGGCTCAAATTCTCGAACAAAACAGATGACGCAGGACGTCTGGCCGAGGCTTCCGCTATCACCTACGGTCTTGAGCAACTGATAAATGAACCCACTCGGATCCCTGATATCAGCAATCATTATACCAATACGCTCGACCTGTTACTCACTAACAATCCGGAACCGTATGAAGTGAAAGTCCGTGCACCACTAGGAAACTCAGACAACACACTCATCTCTACGATATGTCCTTACATCACTCCGCGAACCAGTCCAACACCCCCACGCACTGTTTGGCATTACAATTCAGCCGACTGAGATGGCCTTCGCATGTTTTTTTTCTGAGTTTCCTTGGAGGAGAATGTGTTTTGAATCGGGAGATCCTACGCAATGTGCTGAAGAGATTTCGGAAATCATCATGCTGGGAATGGAAACTTACATACCACAAAGCACCAAATCACAAACCACTGGTGAACCATGGTTCAATAGAACATGTTCTAGGGTCGTCGCTCTGAAGTAAGCAGCATACCGTCGTTGGCGCAGAAATCCAAGCCCGCAAACTAGAGCTGAATATGTTGAAGCTAGGAATACATGTAATCGAACAAAAGATGAGTCCGAAGAGGCATACAAAACGAAAATATGATCAGAGCTTGAGACAGCTTGACCCTTGAGAAAGCTTGACCCTTGTGCAGGGTCAGGAACGTGGGTTGCAAAGCGAAAATAAGTACCCAGAAATTTCAACACTCAGTATAATGATGAGGTTCTTCCATGATGCGAGTACACTAAAATAACAACTTTCTTACATACATATCTATATACCCATTATATTTGTCTTAACCTAAAATAACACCAAGTATATATCCCATATACAATGAATATTCATGTACGATTGAGAATTGCTACCAAAAGGCTGTTAGTTGTATTGTACCGCCGAAAGTTCACGATGTCTTCGGGTTGCAGTCAAAAAGTGGAATCTTTATCGCTAGTTCGAACGCGGAGGTACGAACGATCTTCAAAACAATATATAGCCAAAAAACTAGGCATGGTAAAGATGGCAGGCGGACGATAGGAAAGCGGTTCCAGTAGCGTAGCCACTTGGCGTGGCATGGCACGGGGAGGGGTACAAAACGTGATAAAAAGGTTTAACTATTTGGCGGTTCCTTTACAAGCTCATAGAGTGTCCAAATGGTTCCCGTTCATTTTGGACCTTTGCCAAGGCAATCGGGAGAAATTTCACTTCTAGCTCATTTCCTCCCCTTACAAAGGATGATAATACATTGGCTATAACACCTCATGAAAAAGCCAACACCTTCGCCAAAATGTTTGCAGACAATTCTACCTTGGATCCACGAGGCCAGGAACTTCCCAAAATCGCTACCATCGATAACCGTATGCCAGAAATTGTCTTCCGGCAACGCACAATCAGACACATTCTGCTTAGCCTCAACGTCAAGAAGGCTATGGGGCCTGACGAAATACCGCCTATTGTTCTCAAAAAATGTGTCCCAGAAGTAACACCAGTTCTTTGCAGGTTGTTCACCCTTTCGTACAAACTCTGCGTATTTCCTTCTAACTGGAAGAAAGCTAGGTTCCAACCGATTCCAAGGAAGAGCAAGAAAACCCTCCGTTACAACTATAGACCGATTGCACTATTATTTGTGATCTCTAAAGTAATGGAGAAAGCAATCAACATCGAGCTCATCCAATATCTGGAGAGCTCAAGAATCGTGAACAAACGGCAATATGGCTTTCGTCACCAGAGGTCAACAGGAGATCTGCTTGCCTATGTGACACAAAAGTGGCAGGTGTCAATGGAGAAACATGGGGAGTCTCTGGCTGTAGCCTTGGATATCTCCAAAGCATTTGACCGAGTTTGGCACCAAGGCCTCCTAGCGAAACTTCCGTCATATGGTTTGCCGCCTCAACTGTGTCTTTCACTATCGAGTTTTCTTGCAGATATATCACTCTACGTGGTGGTAGACGGGGTCTCGTCTGATACAATGCCTATCAATGGTGGTGTTCCACAAGGCTCTGTCTTGGCACCAACTTTGTTCTTGCTCCACATCAATGATTTGTTGAATGTGACCTCCAGCCCAGTTCATACCTTTGCGGATGATAGTACACTTCATTCCGCCTTTTCCTCTAGAGCCCCTATATCATCCAACGAGGCCAGAGGTGCAAGGCGAAGACAGGTCGATGCTTTAAATGAGGATCTAACAAGAATTCTGAAATGGGGATCTGAGAATTTAGTACAGTTCAATGCAACTAAAACTCAAGCTTGTATGTTCACCAAGAAGGCTGATCACAATGCCCAATTTGATGATGTCGGGTACCACTGTTCCTATGAGGTCGTCAATATCCATGCTGGGTGTCACCACCAACAGTGCTCTCTCATGGGACGATCATGTGAGGTCCATTGCGAAAACTGCTTGACAAAAACTTGGTTTCCTATTCCGTGCGAAGAGATACTTCACATCCCAGCAACTGCTTATGATTTACAAAGCACAAATTCGACCTGTCCTGGCGTACTGTTCACATGTTTGGAGCTGAGCCCCCAAACATACGCTGAAGCTCTTAGATTCAATTCAGAAGAGAGCTATTCGCCTAGTCGATGATACAACACTCACCAAATCATTGACCTCTCTAGAGCATGGTAGAAAGGTCGGCGATCTATGCCTTTTTTATAGGTACTTTCACGGTCGATGCTCAACGGAAATATCATCTATTATGCAACCACGCGCGACAAACCAGACGAGCTCAAGCTGGTCATCCCTACACTGTCAGGCTCGAGACCTGTCGAACATCGCTATACCAAGCATCATTCATCGATATAATGGCAAAGTTGTGGAATTCTTTGCCTTGTGAAGTCTTTCCTGATGCTTACAACCTCCAAACTTTCAAGAAAAATTCCAACACCTTCTTTCTCTCCCAAAAATTCTTCCCCTGGCTAACACGATGTTCCTCAAACATTATAGGTTTCCCTTTCGTGTTGTCCACAAATAAAAAAAAAGTAACTGTTGGTATCACTAGACAAAGCAACAATCTGCGACTACCTATTTCGTCATGAGGGTACTGATTGGTTCTCCCCCAGACTACAAATGGATATTGTGTAGTGAATAAAGTAGAATTGAAAGTGACACTTCTTGACTTCCCAGTTGACTGGAAGAGCTCTAGACTGGTACCGTCGAGGAAGGGAGATGAACCCATTGACAATCGAGACTGGATAGAGAACTGATAGTAGACGGTATGAATGAGCAGTTGGAAATTGCTCGTGATGCAGAAACGGGCTCCAAAAAGGATCATAACCCTCTACGTGAAAATGCCTCCGAAGTGCATAGTGACAGGATATATTAGATGAACTAAGACGAAGAAGAATATATGAGAGCCTAATAAGCCTCACAGCAGCGTATCTTTTTGATCGAGAGATGATTCCAGAAGGAGCAGGCTGTTCTCCAAAAATTCTATATCATTACAATTTCTTACATTTGAAATTTCATTCGTATTGTTCTTCCAAGACTGCTGAAATATTCATTGAACTCTATTTTTGTTGCAAGTTTCGTTTTCCCACATAAGCTGTTTGTAGTCTCCCACATGGCTTTGGAAGAGCATTCATTTTCTTCAATTGATCCGAGCAGTATTCCCTCTCGCTTGTTACGCTAGTTTATCGAGTTTGCTTTTGTAGTATTCGTATTGCTCTTCGATTTCTTCATTGCTCGGATATTCAAAGAAAATTCTGTATAATTTATTTTTTTTTATCAATTGACTTGAATGTCATTCCTTTCTGTTCGTATGTTATTCTATTTTTCATTTTAACTTTATTGTTTTCTTTCCTGTGTAGTACATAATTTCATTTATGATTTCAGTTGCCATGTCATCCACATCTATTCCTTGATAAATGTCACGCCACGTTTCTGTTATCATGTCACATCTCATTGATTGATAATTTGTGTATAGTTTAAATTTGTCGTTTTGTTGTTTGTGTGCATTTGTATTGTATTTTTGAAACGTGAGTGCAATGGGATTATGGTCTGTGATGTTATATCGAAAAATATATGATTCGAAATCCAATGTCTTGTACTTTCTCTTATTCACAAAATAGTTATATAAGCACGTTATCCTCGGTAGCCTCGTAATATTTGTATATTCCTCAACATAGCATACTCTAAGAGGTTTATGCTGATATCTCCTGTATTTATATCTGCTTGTCGAGATGTGCTCAGATAATTTGAAAGC
The DNA here is from genome assembly GCA_963576655.1 of Gastrophysa polygoni. Lineage (NCBI taxonomy): Eukaryota > Metazoa > Arthropoda > Insecta > Coleoptera > Chrysomelidae > Gastrophysa > Gastrophysa polygoni. The sequence continues at coordinate 35,241,662 of OY755082.1, forward strand.
TCTCTGTTGAATATAATGAATAAATAATGAATTAAATACATCACCTAGTGATACATTTTTCGAAGTATATTTCAGATGTTATTTGACAAATATGAGAATTCCATCATTTTTATCTAGTGATCCTTGATTGTAGACTATATCATATCCTCGAATATATTATATAGCTTAGAGTCTTGGAGTTCCTATAAGAATCATAACGTCAACCTCAACGGTTATTTCATCCAGTGATACAGATAATGAACCAATATTTTTTGCCTCGCTACGAATGCTCATATGGAATATTTTGAACTGGTTCGGGGTTGCTAGGAGTTCGAAGGTATTGACATCGTGGATGAATTCTGCAGATATGAGTTCATTTTGATATTCTCTGATGCATGGATTCATCGTTTCTCATTCAGAAATGATCAAGCACCAGTATACGATCACAATTCATACAGAGCCGAGAAATATGCTCTGCTTATAATGAATATAAATGAAAATATTTGAACTAAGCTACTAACTGATTCAACAAACTACGGAGAAAAAACATTAGAACATTAAACATTATTGTATTTCAATTATTTCAAAATATTTCGCTGTACTCTGGTTTCTCTAGTTCTGTTTTTTATTGGATCAGGTTTCGGTGTTATATTCGCTGTGGAAAATTTCAAGTTCAAAGAGGATTTTTTTGGGCAACGCTAGTCTTACTTGTATTATTGTCCTCGGTTCTTTCGATATTTTCAGTAGCTTCAGGCGAATTTTGATCACTATCCCCAGAGGAGCCGTTTTCTTCAATAGTTGGTGTTGGGAAAGCACTATTTGCTTTCGGTGCTGATCCAAAGTTGTCTTCTTGCTTGTCGATGTTGATGATTTTCAAATTCTCCAGTGTTTCTGCTTCATAGGGTACTTCGATGTATATTATTATTTTTTCTCATATAATCTTTGTGATTGTTGTTTCTTGCATATTTCAAATGTTTTATGAGAATTTTGTTCTTAGCCTGATCCTCCGGGCTCAAGTCGTGTGCAATAACAATGCCTTCGTTTTTTAGGTTTTTCAAATTTTCTAATATTTTCAATTCGTTCAAATATGAAGCATATTCTATGATTACAGTGTTCTCATTTCCAATTCTGTGAATGTTGTATTTCGTTCTCAGTGAAATAATGAATCGATTGTGAATATTTTATATATATATATGTATATATGAAATATGAATAAAAATATAAATGTATAGCTCTAGCCAGCATCATGTAGGATATTGGAGAATCTAGGGCTTCAAGTGTAGTCGTAGTGTATTAATATTGCAAACAAATGTTGTTTATCAGTTCCTAGAAAGTATTCCGATATGTTCCTTGAATATCGGCTGAATATCATGATACAATTCAGAAAGAGACTCTCTAGACAAGTTTGAGTCTAATAAGTGCTCATATCTTTTCATGGCTCTATATAAATATTCATGCAGGTCTGTCTGACGTTACTCATTTTGAAGGCCTTGGAAAGTTTCTCTCCTGTACTCGACAGCAAGTCGTACAATAGTTTTTTTGTGGGGTGATTATACTTCTGATGTTAGGTATATAGTACCCCAGATAGATATGCCGTACATGATGATTATGAATAGAACATTCGTATGATAACATGCGAAGAACATGGGAGGGAAGAAACATCATGTTGTAGAATGGAACTATGAGTTTTCTCAGTTCCGATGCAGTTGCAGTTGCAGTTGAGTTATGAACTGTAATTTTTCCTCGACTCTCATTTACGCGTGTCTCTCTCCTGTGGAATTATGATTTTTTTCAATATTTGAAGATTTGAAGATTTGAAGATATTTGAAGATTTGTGTACGTATTCGTGTATGAAAATTAGTGAGGAATGAGAATGCGTATGAAAAGTTTGACATTCACTATACAAAATCCAAGTGGTTTGAAAGAGTAACATTTCAGTTTCAACGGAGAATGATGATACTAAATACTAAAATTACTCATTCTGTTAAGTACCTCTTCCGGAGCTTAGGCTTCAAATTTAGTATTTTTTCACCAATCGATTGCTTCCTCAGATCCCTCAATTCATTCCAGTTTGCTGAGGCGGTGATACAGGATTCCCAAGTAGTGTAATTACCGGAAATTCCTGATATCCTGTCTCCATCATGCCAATCCTCGAAATAGGTAACCACCGAATTCAAAACGCCCCCAAACTCTTTTTGAAGACGTATTATCCCCATGTCACACGGAATACTGTCCAAGCCGCAAGCGCTCAAAATATATACACCTGTGGAAAAAAAGTTTTCATGGAGGTTCATTTATCGATGATTTATAACCTTTCTTCTGTGCCTCCTCTTGCTTATCCAGCTGCAGTTTCTCCATGTACTGGGGCTCTCCATTCACGTCGACCTGGTGTGTGCCAGCTTTGAGACAGGCCTCCACTACGGGCCTTCCGAAGGACCTGAATGGTCCGCAGCAGTTCAACAGAACCTTGGTCTTCCTAGCCATTTCCAAGAGCGATGCGTTATCAGAGATGTCACCAAAAATTATTGGGATGTGAGACAAGTCGTGACCTAGGTTGATGAATAAAAGCAGTATTCATCGAAATATGGTTCACTCGCATATATTCACTCACCCAATTCTTTTCCTTTCTGCTGAAGAACTTCCTTCAGCTTTTTTTCGGACCGTCCTGCTACGCCCCAAGTGAGTGACTTTGACTTGGAAATACGGTGGATGAATGGGATAGCATGTTTTCCTGTGAGGCCTGAAGCTCCAAAAATCAGAAGATCCAAACGATGTTCGACCATATTGGCCTACAATAAGTCAGGTAGAGATGAATGATTCACTTATTCATTCCATTACATTCTTTTCACCACTATCAACTGGATATAATTGGATATGCCCGAAATAACTTTCAAGAGATCAAGGGTTATCAATTAGGATGACTTACATGACTCGTAATGGAACAACGAGATGAATGATACTACCGAATATCCCACTAACTATAACTGGCAGTGGTATTTCGGAAACTATTTGCCTATAAGTGAACCCAGGAAGTCTTTAGAATGGGTTTTCAAATACTACCGCTAGATTCTCTATAACATCGATGATGAAGGTAGATTAGGCAAAAGATTTGAGGACTCTTTCATCATTGAAATCTGTGTTTCGATATTTTGGGAAATTCGAGGAACGTTATATTTTTTATTCAGATATGTGACACTATCATCAACTTCTGTTGATATTGAAAGACTGGATGTCACGAATCTCTATCCCGCATCCGGAAATGCCCTTTATAGGATTGGTAGAATTTTCTGGATTGATAGACGGATAGATAGATAGATAGATAGATAGATAGATTGTAGCGTTTAAATTTTCTGAATACAGTTTTGGTTATGATTTTTATACAAGCCTAAGAAATATTCAAGTAAATAATTCATCAATTTTGTACATATTCACAGAGAACACTCAGTCAGCTAAATAATACCCATACCCGGTTTAGTTCAGACATTTAATGGCTATTGATTCATATCACACACCTTTTATATTGGAAACTTATCATCAATTTTCTCAACATCCTCTCTGATACGCAGTACACCTGTAGGATGTGATGATCCAAGCTGAGGCTTCTCTTTCTGACCCAAATAAACAGGTTCTGATGTTGAAGAGAGTCAATGCCAACGATTTGAGGAAGTTCTTCTGGTCTGGAATTTGAAAGTCAATTAGTTTTCATGTAGTTTATAAGAAAAAGACAATGACTTACCTGTGGTGTTCTCCGACTATGATGAATGGATGTGCTTGGCTATTTCAGGAATCATTAGGTTGACTGTTCTGATAGAACGGGTCCCTTTTGAAGAATCTGTTTATTATTTTGTTGGGATTTTGGTTAATGGAGATAGGTTCATTTAACAGGTTATATTTTCGTCCAGAACGTCACTGTCAGGAGTGTCAGGTTGACATACTTCACGAGTCACCTGTCTTGTCTGCTACGTTACTGCCGCTAGCGAACTCGTATGGCTGCAGTCGGCACAGGGTTTTCAAACAGCCATAGGTTTAACCTTTAACCCATGTCTAAAATAATGCTTCCTGTGTGTGACCTTCTACGTTTTGTGTTGGCAAGATGGATTTAGTAATATTTCCTAGGGATTTTTAAGGAAAAACTGAGGTTTGGGAGGGATTTCCGCTCTCGTCTATCGTGGCTTTTTCTCGGTGGCCATGACGAGAGGCACTTGAAGATTTTTCTGGTTCAACAAGAAGGCTGACAACCGATTTATATCGATTGCCCTTATAGGGGATTTGTTTGAGTAAGTCTTATGAGCCATTGACGTTTCTTCAACGTTGTGATTTGAGCCAATTTGATGTCACCACGCGGGAACTGCCCTATTGTCACCTGGAACCCTACCTCGTGTTTGCTACTTCGATGACGCCGGTTTTAGCCCTTCTGAGAAGGTGAGTCAGTGGTTTTTTTTGGATGAAAACACATCTTTTTCTGGAAGGTTTTTCTATATTCCACGTGTTGTGACTTGAGGTTAAATGAACCTTATTTCCATAACAGGGTTGTAGGATAATGCTGAGAATCTAGCATTCTTCCTCTTATATGCTGTTGTTGCGTCCATCGAGGATCCCACTTTCTTCTGGTCAGGATGCCCTGGTACTTTAGTACTACCTGCGCCACAGATCTAGACTAGAGGAGACTGCGGAGACCTCTGGGTTCAATTGGAGTGTGCCAGAAACCAATCTGCTGTGCTCCACTTCGTGGTAGCGCCAGGAGGAATACCAGGGAGAGAGACCTCGGAGTTCAGCCCAGCAGATTTGTGGAGGACCCCCCCTTTATGTTGGTGCTGTTGGCAGTGACCTATGCTGCCCATCCTGTGGAACAGACTGTGATCGGGGTGATCTAGATCTCTGAAGAGGCTGTTGGGTCAGGTTTTTGTTAGGGAACTCAGTAACTTATCAATTATTCCATACATTGAACGTAAAACCCCCTGTAAGGCCCTCTCATAGCGCTATGCGACAGCTGTAGGTTTTGCACTTGACTTCTTTGGTTTTTTGAGATTATTCCCCTTTTATTATTGGTAGATATTGGTCCATATCTGATTCTTTTACATTCAAATCATGAACTCATGTCTTGATAATTTATGCTGACCTGATTTGAGTGATTTGTTTGTCATACTCAAATTCCATCACACTCATAGTCACAAAATTTTTTTACCAGCCTCTACACAGGTCCAAAAGTGCCTTGTCTGTTTGCACAGGAAATAAATAGGTTTTAAAGGAGTTCTGCATTTTATTTATCTAATTGTCTGCCATCCACAATCTAAGAAAATAATACATCTTTATTTTCAGAATTTTACCATCATGATAAGTATTTGGTTTTCTCAATTATCCAAACTGAAATATTTTCTTTAAATTGAGTGGCGCCCCTTAAAAACTTGAATTTGTGCATATATAGCTCTATCTCGAACTCACTTATCTGTTCTCTGATGAAAAGCTGCCGTCCGCATACATGTAACTCATTTTCTTATTTTTTGTAGTAATTATTTGGAGGTTGAGAAAAAAGGGAGGTTACATAATTGGCGCCCAACGTGGGGCCCGAAATTTCGAAATTCTAAAATTTCAAAACTCAAGTTTTTTCAAAAATTAGTATATCTTTAATAAATTTCTCTTAGATTGTTGGGTGGACACTTGGGTGAATAAGGTGTAGCATGAGTCCTATAACAGAACGGATGAGCAGTATAGGTATAGGTACATGATTACCAGCAAAAGGTTCTCCCAGAAAAATAGTGAAAGTTTTTTTCTGATTTGGTTTGTGGCTGTCTATTATTGTGTTTGAGAGCACTGCAGGTGACAATTGTTTTTGTCTGTAATAATTGCATATTTGGGAGTTAAATAGTTGCAATTTGGGATTTTTTCATTTTTTAGATAAATTTGCAACGTTGCCAAGTTTGAAAAATTTCCAACTTTTGACAGATTTCTCTTTTGTGAAATATTTTGCAGAGATTAGTGTTTTCTGCTTGACATAATTTTTGTGATTGCACATTTTTTTTATATTTCATTTGTTCTTTTTGTGAAGCATAAGTCAACATGGAGTCACTCAAAGTTAAACATTTGCTAATTGGAGAAATCAACTATGAGTTGAGGATTAGAGGTGTTATTTCAGACAGGAATATGGATGACAAAAGAAAGACTTTGGGACGTTTGTTTGCTAAAGAGTTACAACAGGGTCAAGATGTTCTTAACCTAGTGGATCCGTCATTTAATTTTGCAGTTGATAAAGTAGAGATTGAAAACACATTAGCATCGATAACAACTTTGATTAGTGATTTTGAAGGTCCATCTTCAGACTCTACATTTAAAAGAGCTTTGTCTAGATTGAGTCATGTTACTCTGAGAATCCAAAGAATTCCTTTGAATAATGCAGATGCAGATTATGCAGCAAAGTTGTCTTTTAAAAATGAATCGTATGCTACTGCTTTATTATTAGATGCGGACTTGCATGAGAAAGTTGTAGAACCAGAGCCTGTACAGAATAACATGCCACTGATGAATTCTACAGTAAACCCTGGAATTAGTATGGCACAAAATCATTCTTTCTCACCTTTCATGAAGTCTACCCCTGTTTACAAGTTAGGAGTACAATTTGATGGAGACCCCAAAGATCTTTTGTCATTCATAGAACGAATTGATGAACTTGCACATTCTAGGCATATTTCCAAAACGGAACTATTTGAATCAGCTAGTGACCTGTTCACTGGAAAAGCCACTTTTTGGTTTCGTTATATCAAAACTCAAGTCAATGATTGGGATTCATTGGTTTTGAAACTTAAGAAAGATTTTTTGGTAGCAGATTTTGATGATGAGATTTGGCAGCAAATTAAAAATAGGAAACAGAATAATTCTGAGCCAGTTGTCATTTACATTGCCTGTATGGAGGCTCTGTTCAATAGACTCAGTCATGGAGCAGCTGAGGTAACCAAAGTAAAGTATATTAAGTTGGGATTAAAATCTGATTATCGACGTAGACTAGCTCTCAGTGATATTGATTCCGTTTCAATGCTTGGAACGTTATGCAAGAAATTAGAGGAAGCAGATTCACTAGGCTCTATTTCAAATTCCAATCTTAATAACAGATCAGTATCCATGGTAAATGACCCTGAAATTGCTTTTGTTGCCAAAGATCAGTCAGAAAGATTGCCCTTCAATCGAAACAAAAATTTTGGAAATAGAAACCAGAAAAATAAATCAAGAAATGCCCCTAGTACTTCAAATAACACTTCTTCTCCTTCTGCTTCTGGTGGTTCTCAGAATGCAAATAAATCTCCAGTTATTTGTTGGAAATGTGGTTTAGCAAACCACACATTTCGTGTTTGCAGATCTGGTATTAAGAAACAATTCTGTTTTAAATGTGGTACACCAGATGTCATGTTAAAAGATTGCGACAAGTGTAAACAGGGAAACTTGTAAAGGAGAATTTTGATGAAGGCTCTCAATCTTCTCCAAATATTTCAGGAGCCAATAATATTATAAAGTCAGATGAAATAAAGGAGGAAGATTTTCAAAACTTTGTAGCTCCTCTTTTAATCAAAAATGGGAACGATAACAGGCCTTATGTTAAAATCAAACTTTTTGATAATGATGTCATTGCACTTTTGGACAGTGGTGCCAATATGTCAGTCATAGGTCAGGGAGGTTTAACGACAATAAAAAATCTTGATTTAATAATCAGAGGCCCACACCTGAACCATGTTTTTACTGCAGATGGTGCCCATCAAAATGTTGAAGGAGTTGTCGATTTACCTATAAATATTAGTGGAAAATTTCAGATCATTCCTGCACTTGTTGTACCTTCCCTGTCACAATCTTTTATACTAGGCAGTGATTTCTGTAGTAAGTTTGGTGTGACCATAGATTTTCATGATTTTAGTTGGGACATTAAATGTCGAGTTTCAGATGGAACTGTCGACATTGTTGCCAATTCTCCAGAATTGTATAGTATCTCAGAATTGACTGTTGATGATGAGCTTACAGCAGAGCAAAGAGAACAAATGAAAAGTCTTATCAACTCTTTTGGTGAAATTAGTAGTGATGTTCGTTTAGGTCGTACTGACAAAATTACTCTTGAAATAGATACTGGTGATTCGAAACCGTTTAAACAGAGGCAATATTTAATGTCTCCATACATGTTGAAGATCTTAAATGAAGAATTAGATGATATGATTAAATTAGGTGTCGTCGAACCATCACATAGCCCTTGGAATAGTCCGGTGTTACTTGTCAAAAAATCCTCTGGTGAATACAGATTTTGTTTCGATGGGCGTAGGCTAAATGAACTCACCAAACATGATAGCTACCCACTTCCACGTATTGATAGAATACTTACTTTATTACGAAATGCAAGATACATTTCTAGCATTGATTTAAGAAAAGCATTTTGGCAAGTGCCATTAACACCATCTTCTAAGGAGAAAACAGCTTTCAGTGTACCTGGTCGAGGTTTATACCATTTTAACGTTATGCCTTTTGGTTTATGTAACAGTGCACAGACACAACAAAGGTTATGTGATGCGTTGTTCGGTCCTAAGTTTGAACCGAATTTATTCACTTATCTGGATGACATCATTATCATCTCTTCTACATTTGAAGAACATATGAAACTTTTATATGAAGTGAAGAGTATTTTGCAAGATGCGAATTTAACCATCAACTTAAAGAAGTGTGAATTTTTTAAGACATCTCTTCGATACTTAGGCTTTGTCATTGATAGAGAAGGTATTAGAACCGACCCAGAGAAGGTCTCGGTTATGGTCAATTATGCACGTCCTACTACCAGCACAGAAATTAAGCGTTTCATGGGTTTATGTTCCTGGTATAGGAGATTTATTGAGAATTTTTCTACTTTAATTGCCCCTATTAGTGCTTTGTTGAAGGGTAAAGGGAAAAAACAACCCATTGAATGGACTTCTGAAGCTGAGGCATCTTTTATTGCTATCAAGAATGCTCTTGTGTCAGCACCTATTCTGTGTCCTCCTGATTTTGCTCAGCCTTTTACCATCCAGTGCGATGCAAGTGATGTAGGCATAGGTGGGGTGTTGACCCAGGAAATTCAGGGTGTTGAAAGAGTCATAGCATATGCTTCAAGGACGTTATCTAGAGCAGAACGAAATTATAGCGTGACAGAGAGAGAATTACTTAGTCTCATATTTTTAATTGACAAATTTCGTCCATATATAGAAGGCACTGTTTTCAATGTAATCACTGATCACCATAGCCTCCTTTGGCTAAATAACCTTAAAGATCCTTCAGGAAGATTAGCTAGATGGTCCGTCAAGTTACGGCAGCATACTTTTCAGCTACGTCATTTAAAAGGCATTCATAATGTAGTACCTGATTTTCTTTCAAGGATACCTCCTGGTGAAAATAGTCCAGAAATAAATTTGATTGATGTCAAGCCTGTTGACACAGACAAGTGGTACTTCTCTCTACGCAATAAGATCCTTCGAGACCCTGATGCATATGCACATTTCAAGGTTGAGGATGACCAAATTTTCAAGTATGTCCCTTCTAAAATACCTATCAAGTCTAATATTATCGAATGGAAAGTCATAGTTCCTAATTCTCAAAGAATTGCAGTCATAAAAGATTCACATGATCCTTCTGTATGTAGTCATTTTGGTTTTTTCAAAACACTATCTAGAGTACAACAACACTACTACTGGCCCAAAATGAGATGTGATATTCTAAGATATGTTAAATCATGCAAGGTTTGTCAGTCACAAAAGTTATCAAACACTCCTCGTATGGGACTTATGGGAGCTGAGCGTACAGTCAAATTCCCTTTTCAGACTATTGCAGTAGACATTATGGGACCTTTCCCTAGATCTTCTAAAGGCTTTACTTACTTATTGGTAGTCTCAGATTTCTTTACAAAATATACATTATTGTGTCCTATGCGTGATGCGAAAGCACCGAGTGTTATCAAATTCATGGAAAACCAAGTATTTTTAGTATTCGGGGTACCACAATTTATAGTTTGTGATAATGGTCAGCAATTCGCTGGTAAACTGTTTAAAAAGTTAGCTGATACCTACAAGGTACAAAAAATATGGTACACCCCTCGTTACTCGGCGCAATGTAATTTTGTAGAAAGAACGAATAAGACAATAGGTCAAGCAATTAGGAGTTATGTAATAGATCATAAAGACTGGGATAAAGAATTATTTAGGATTCAGCAAGCTATTAATACATCTATACACGAAGTCACCCTGTATAGTCCTGCATTTTTGACATTCGGTCGTAATGTACCTCTTTCTGGTGAATATTATGGCAATCTTCCTAGCACCCAAGATATTGAACTTTTACCTGACAGCAGGGATAGTTATGTTCAGAATATCAGTGGTCTTTGTGATGTCTATAAGACAGTTCAGGAGAGATTACATAAGGCTTACCAGAGGAATGCATCTACTTACAATCTTAGAAAGAGAGATCATGTGTTTAATGAAGGCGATAAAGTCTGGAGAAGAAACAAAATTCTTTCAGATGCTTCAGTTAAATTTAGTGCCAAGTTAGCCCCCAAGTATGTGTTATGTACAGTGAGAAAGCGGATATCTCGCTTAGTTTATTCTTTGGATAATGTCGATGGATCTCCTGGTGGAGAATGGCATATCAAAGATTTAAAACAGTATTTTGGATCCAATTCAGATGTCTCAGTGGGGTAGATAATCTGTTGGATAGATATTTTTGCTTGAACCATAGTAATTTTGATTTGTATACCTATTCAATAGGTTTGGTTAGGTAAAAATTAGTTTTTGGAATTTTTCAAGATGAAAGTTCAATTATTTTTTTGGTGCGTTAGTGCACAAATAATTTTAGAGACTACTGTCATGTAGTAAAGTATGGTTCCGTTGTAACCTAGATTAAGGATATGTGGAGTATTCCTTGAAGTATGCATACTGGACACTGGAAGAGTGTTTTTTATATTTTTTTGATGACTCAAGAGGTCTGATCAACCTGAGCATCATTATTTCCCTGATGTAAATATTCAATTTTCTGGTTAGGTTATTTTGTAAATATTTTTTTTGTAGTTTTGATGAAAAAGGATTTGACTTTACCGATTATGACATTTCATGATTCAGACTTTCCCCTAATTTAGACTTACCAATTTTGACTTCCATTGAGGAACGCTTAGTACACGCAGTTACTATTTAATCCAAAGTAATCATAAACTAGTTACTACTCAGTATTTGTAGTTCAAAACCCTTAAAAAAAAAAAAATTTGTCAACAAGTTGCCAATTTTTTCTCTTAGGATAGGGGTAGATGTAGCGTTTAAATTTTCTGAATACAGTTTTGGTTATGATTTTTATACAAGCCTAAGAAATATTCAAGTAAATAATTCATCAATTTTGTACATATTCACAGAGAACACTCAGTCAGCTAAATAATACCCATACCCGGTTTAGTTCAGACATTTAATGGCTATTGATTCATATCACACACCTTTTATATTGGAAACTTATCATCAATTTTCTCAACATCCTCTCTGATACGCAGTACACCTGTAGGATGTGATGATCCAAGCTGAGGCTTCTCTTTCTGACCCAAATAAACAGGTTCTGATGTTGAAGAGAGTCAATGCCAACGATTTGAGGAAGTTCTTCTGGTCTGGAATTTGAAAGTCAATTAGTTTTCATGTAGTTTATAAGAAAAAGACAATGACTTACCTGTGGTGTTCTCCGACTATGATGAATGGATGTGCTTGGCTATTTCAGGAATCATTAGGTTGACTGTTCTGATAGAACGGGTCCCTTTTGAAGAATCTGTTTATTATTTTGTTGGGATTTTGGTTAATGGAGATAGGTTCATTTAACAGGTTATATTTTCGTCCAGAACGTCACTGTCAGGAGTGTCAGGTTGACATACTTCACGAGTCACCTGTCTTGTCTGCTACGTTACTGCCGCTAGCGAACTCGTATGGCTGCAGTCGGCACAGGGTTTTCAAACAGCCATAGGTTTAACCTTTAACCCATGTCTAAAATAATGCTTCCTGTGTGTGACCTTCTACGTTTTGTGTTGGCAAGATGGATTTAGTAATATTTCCTAGGGATTTTTAAGGAAAAACTGAGGTTTGGGAGGGATTTCCGCTCTCGTCTATCGTGGCTTTTTCTCGGTGGCCATGACGAGAGGCACTTGAAGATTTTTCTGGTTCAACAAGAAGGCTGACAACCGATTTATATCGATTGCCCTTATAGGGGATTTGTTTGAGTAAGTCTTATGAGCCATTGACGTTTCTTCAACGTTGTGATTTGAGCCAATTTGATGTCACCACGCGGGAACTGCCCTATTGTCACCTGGAACCCTACCTCGTGTTTGCTACTTCGATGACGCCGGTTTTAGCCCTTCTGAGAAGGTGAGTCAGTGGTTTTTTTTGGATGAAAACACATCTTTTTCTGGAAGGTTTTTCTATATTCCACGTGTTGTGACTTGAGGTTAAATGAACCTTATTTCCATAACAGGGTTGTAGGATAATGCTGAGAATCTAGCATTCTTCCTCTTATATGCTGTTGTTGCGTCCATCGAGGATCCCACTTTCTTCTGGTCAGGATGCCCTGGTACTTTAGTACTACCTGCGCCACAGATCTAGACTAGAGGAGACTGCGGAGACCTCTGGGTTCAATTGGAGTGTGCCAGAAACCAATCTGCTGTGCTCCACTTCGTGGTAGCGCCAGGAGGAATACCAGGGAGAGAGACCTCGGAGTTCAGCCCAGCAGATTTGTGGAGGACCCCCCCTTTATGTTGGTGCTGTTGGCAGTGACCTATGCTGCCCATCCTGTGGAACAGACTGTGATCGGGGTGATCTAGATCTCTGAAGAGGCTGTTGGGTCAGGTTTTTGTTAGGGAACTCAGTAACTTATCAATTATTCCATACATTGAACGTAAAACCCCCTGTAAGGCCCTCTCATAGCGCTATGCGACAGCTGTAGGTTTTGCACTTGACTTCTTTGGTTTTTTGAGATTATTCCCCTTTTATTATTGGTAGATATTGGTCCATATCTGATTCTTTTACATTCAAATCATGAACTCATGTCTTGATAATTTATGCTGACCTGATTTGAGTGATTTGTTTGTCATACTCAAATTCCATCACACTCATAGTCACAAAATTTTTTTACCAGCCTCTACACAGGTCCAAAAGTGCCTTGTCTGTTTGCACAGGAAATAAATAGGTTTTAAAGGAGTTCTGCATTTTATTTATCTAATTGTCTGCCATCCACAATCTAAGAAAATAATACATCTTTATTTTCAGAATTTTACCATCATGATAAGTATTTGGTTTTCTCAATTATCCAAACTGAAATATTTTCTTTAAATTGAGTGGCGCCCCTTAAAAACTTGAATTTGTGCATATATAGCTCTATCTCGAACTCACTTATCTGTTCTCTGATGAAAAGCTGCCGTCCGCATACATGTAACTCATTTTCTTATTTTTTGTAGTAATTATTTGGAGGTTGAGAAAAAAGGGAGGTTACAAGATAGATAGATAGATAGATAGAAGGGAGATAGGGAGATAGGGAGATAGTGAGATAGGGAGAAGTAGATTACTTTCTCACGCAAGCACTTCCAGGACACGGTTGCTTCAGGAAATATCTGTATGAACGGAGGAGAGTAGAATCCAGTGAATGTGTCTATTGCGGAGAAGAAGATGATGTAGCACACACACTCTTCATATGTCACAAATGGAGACAAGTAAGGACGCAGTGCCAGAGAAAAACAGGAAGGGCGTTTGATGCTGATAACATGATGACGACCTTAGTGGAGTCAGAAAAAACCTGGAATGAAGCCTATGTAGCCATAAGACACATTATAGAAAACAAAGAGAGAGAAAGTCGTAACTAAAAATATACAGCCTTCACACTGAAGTAATGCGAAAGCGGATACCGGTGTGAAGAGCGAGAAGAGAGGAGAGGTGAAGATTTCCTCTACTCTGACGAAAGAAAAGAAAAAAAAAGATCGATAGATGGATAGATAGATAGATAGATAGATAGATAGATAGATAGATAGATAGATAGATAGATAGATATATATAGATAGATAGATAGATAGATAGATAGATAGATAGATAGATAGATAGATAGATAGATAGATAGATAGATAGATAGATAGAAACAATGAAGGAGTCAGTGAACCCTAGTGACATTGGTGTTGAAATACAAGAACTGAGGAAAACCAGAAGCGGAGAACTACTACTGACTGTTCAGAACAGAGCACAAAAACTTGAAGAACTCAAGCTAAAAATCATGGAGAATGTCCCGGAAGTGTCGAATTCTCTCTTGAGGAGCACAAGAGTTCTCCATATTAAAGATATGGACGAGATCTCGACGACAGAGCAAATCAAAGAAGCCATCTCAGAATCCATAATGACAAAACTCGAAGATATCGAAGTTAGGGCTCTCAGGCCTACGATGGCAGGTAAACAGAATGCCACAGTTATCCTATCCGAACCTAATGCAAAGAAGCTAGTAGGTATAGGTAAAATGAAGATCGGTTGGTCACAATGTAGAGTCCTTGAGAGAATGAAGGAGCAGAAGTGCTTCAAATGCTGGAACTATGGCCATATTAAAGCTCATTGCAAGGGGCCAGATAGAGAATCACCATGCCTGAAATGCGCAAAAGAAGGGCACCAAGCAACTGACTGTGGAAACCCCCCATTTTGCGTCCACTTTAAAGAGGAGGGTCACCAATCTGGGTGTCCAAAATGCCCAGGGAAGAGGGGTAGGAAAAAGCTGGAAAAATGGTTAAATTTCTCCAATTCAATGCATTCAGGAGGAGGCCGTGCCATGACCTGGAACTTGCTACAGCGAAGGACATTGGAGCAGGGGTAATACTTATGAGCGAGCCGAACAGAGTCGCTGTGAGAGATAGAAAGGACTGGTTCTGCGATGACGATCTCAACACCGCCATTAAAGTTATAGACAACATCACCATAAAGAAACACGGAACAGGTCACAGCTTTACCTACATAGTGACACCCGATTTTAACATTTTCAACTGCTACGCTTCACCAAATGAAGGGTTAGACGACCTCGAGAGGATACTCTGGGAAGTTGGAAGGCTTATGAGGCACAACGGGAAAAGTATGGTCGTGGTGGGAGATTTTAATGCGAAATCCCCTCAATGGGGCATGCACATGACAGACAGGAGAGGTGAATTACTCACAGAGTGGATTGCAGAAAATGACCTTGTGATAGTAAACGAGGGGGATAAACCAACTTTCCAGAGGCGAGACTATTTCTCCATCCTCGACCTCACGATTGCCACCGCGGACATAAAAACCAACATCCACAATTGGAATATCCTCGACACCGAGTCGCTGAGTGATCATAATCTCATTACATTCGAGATTACTAACAATGGGCTAGCAAAAGGCCAAAGAACAATGAAACGAAGTGGCTGGCAGACAAAAAGAATGGATAATGACAAGCTGAAACAGTTGAAGATGGAAAATTGGGAAAGAACAACATCTGCTGAAGACTTGCAGACTAGCATTGACTCAGATATGCGACAGGACAATGCCCAGAAAAGGTGGTACTTCAAACACCCATGTATTGGTGGTAATGTAATGTAATGTAAGAAAGTGGGCGGTCTGAGACCTAACGCACTTAGGCCACCTCTTCGGACCCGTTGTGCACCCACAACTCCTGGGATCGTAAGTCAGCCGTGGAGAAGGCCAATTTCGCGGGCGAAAGATACCATTTTCCTTGGCCGAATCTTTTTCACATCCTCTGGGTTCAGGATGCTGCCCCCAAGATGTATTTCCCTTGCTGCTACCACCGCCGGGCATTCAGTGAGGATGTGAGTAGAAGTCTCTTCGTCCTCAAGGCACCATCTACATTCAGGATCTTCTACAATTCCGATCGTGTTGAGATGTTTGTTCAAGGGGCAGTGCCCTGTCAGGAGCCCCACCACCAATTTCAGCTCTCTCCTGTTCAAATCCAGGAGTGCATTCGTCTGTCTTCGTGACGGATTTCCTATGTGGAGTCTGGACTGCCTCATTCCTGGAGCCTCCGCCCAGCTATTCTGAAATCTCTTCATCAGGATTCCCGCCATTCTAGAATTGCTCCAGGATCGAGTGACCCCCAGTATTGGCTCTGGGCCAATCACTGAGCCCTCCGCACCCTTCCTGGCCAGACTGTCGGCCATTTCATTACCAGGTACCCCTGAGTGACCAGGGACCCACAGAAGACAGACTTTATTCGTCGCTGTCTATGATTGCTGCCTGGCTGTCAGTGCATATAGTGATTTGCCGGCCATGATAGCCCCTTTCTATGTTCTCTTGAACACATGCGAGTATTGCGAATACTTCCGCCTGAAAAATCGTGGCATATTTCCCAAGGGTAAAGTAATGGTCTGCCCTTGGGGATTGCCCATAGACCCCCGCACCTGCGCTTTCTCCCATCCTAGAGCCATCTGTATACCAGATGATACCCTTGGTGGATACCATGCAGTGCTTATTCTGCTCCCAGTCCCTCCTTGTTGGAATTTTGACCTGGGGCATTTTCCTGAATCGAATAATAGGTGTTATATTGTCCCCTTTCATGCTGAGTGAGGGGCAATCATCAGTCATTTGATTCCAGAGGCGAGAAAGGCCGTACGTTCCCTCGCTCCTCCACTGGTTGGAACTTTGCAAGCGAGCGGCGGCCTTCATCGCCTCATGCTCTACACATAGGTTCAGAGGTGGCAGTCCTATTAGAGTCTCCAGTGGCCTTGACGGCGCCGTCCTCATTGCTCCTGTTATCGAGATGCTGGCCAGTCGTTGGATTCTATCGAGCTGAATCCTCGACTTGCCTGTCAGTGTTCCCGGCCACCATACGATGGCCCCGTAAGTTATCATTGGCCGTATGAGGGCTGTATACATCCAATGAAGGATGCTGGGCTTGAGCCCCCACGTTCCCCCAAACGTCCTCCTGCACGCCCAGAATGCCGCAGTTGCTTTCTGGACCTTCCTCTCGATGTGCTCGTTCCAATTAAGCTTGGAGTCAATAATGACTCCTAGATATTTGGTGGAGCCTTTATACCGCAGGGTTTTTCCCGATAAACGTATATCGGGGAGATCCTCTACCTTGCGTTTCCTGGTGAAAAGTACAATTTCCACCTTATCAGGGTTAGCACTTAGTCTCGTGCTGCGACACCAGCGGTCCACCCCATCCAGGGCCCGTTGTGCCAGTCTCCGACTAGGAGTTGATACTCGGCTGTCTATCAGGATGACGATGTCATCTGCATAGGCCTGGGTATGTATTGGTGGAATGACGAGATAGCCCAGGCACGACTGATATGCACACGCAAGAGGAGACTCTATACGACATCTGCTAGGAGAAACCCACCGGAAGAAAGCCAGAGGTTCTGGGATGAATATAAGGCGTGTAAGAGAAGTCTCCAGAATTTGATGAAAAATTCCAAAAGAGACTCGTGGAAAACAATCTGTGATAGTGTAGACTGTGATATCTGGGGGGAAGGTTATAAGATTGTGATGAAAAATCTGATTGGTTATCCTCCCAGACTACAAATACCCATGCAAAGTGTGGAAGAAGTGGTTGACCACCTATTCCCAGTGCATGAGGAAGTGGTATTCAATTGTGATAGAACGGTGATATTTTTAGACTTTAGCATAGAGGAACTACGCGAAGCATGTAAAAAATTGAAGGATAGGAAAGCTCCGGGTCCGGGAAACATCCCACCAGAAGTACTCAAGACCGTGGTGCTGAACAATCCGGAGTACACATTAGCTGTCTACAACAACCTGGCTAGAGCAGCACAATTGCCCAGACAATGGAAGCGGGCAAAACTACTGCTATTGAAAAAAGCTGATAAACCCATTGAAAACCCCTCAGCTCACAGGCCGATATGCCTACTCGACGTCGAAGGGAACTTTATGAACAAATGATACTCATCAGACTCAAGAGAGAAATAACGCGCACGGGTGGACTGTCGCCGAGGCAGTTTGTTGTTGAGGCGGGTTTGTTGCGGGAAAACAAACGGTCGATGCAATAGGAGAGGTGATGAAAATTGCAGAAGGAGTGACAGAACAACATTCATGGGCGCATCGAAGGCTTTGTGCAATAATAACTCTCGACATAAGAAATGCCTTCAATAGTGCAAGTTGGCAGGAGATATTAAATGTATTGAGAGGAAGGAAAATAGATGAAAGCCTCATCAGTTTGATTAGATCATACCTGTCGGAGAGAGAGATAGTTCTAGAGGCGGAAAACAGCACGAAAACAAGGGAGATAAACAGTGGCGTACCAAAAGGGTCATTGCTAGGACCAACGTTGTGGAACTTACTGTATGATGAACTACTCGGGGTGGAGCAGCCAACAGGAGTCACGATGATAGATTTTGCTGATGACGTAGCTGTAGTAGTGGTCGCCAAGGGTAAAGAAAATCTGATGTATAAAGCAAACATCAGCTTGCAGCGCGCATCCATCTGGCTGGAAACGAAGGGGCTCGAATTGGCACCGGAAAAAACTGAAGCTGCCCTTCTTACAACCAAAAGAAAACTAGGTCCAATTGAATTCGAGGTGCAAGGTGTAACGATAACGCCAAAAAAAGCCATCAAGTATTTAAGGGTTTGGCTTGATACCAAGCTTACCTTTGCTGAGCACGTAGATAGGGTATCAAAGAAAGTGGATAAGACAGTGGCAGCTCTGTCTGGGCTCATGCCGAACATCAGAGGGCCCAGAGCATCCAAGAGGAGGGTATTAATGAGTGTAGCCCAATCCCAGATCTTGTATGCCGCACCGGCTTGGCATACCGTTACAGGCAAACAAAAACTGGTAGCAAAACTTGCTAGCATACAGCGTAGAATGTGCATTAGAATATGTTCTGCATACAGGACAATTTCAACAGATGGTGTCGGTGTGATAGCCGGGGTACCTCCAATTGATCTCCTCATCCAAGAGAGAACAGATAAATACAAAGGAATAGCTGGGGTTACTGCAAGGGAAAACCTCATGACAAGGTGGCAAGCCAGATGGAATACTGGAAAGTACCATTTAATACCCAAGAGTGGATACGCCGGTCGTATGGAGAGATAGACTACTTCGTAACACAGGCAATCTCTGGGCATGGCTGTTTCAGAGCATACCTCTACAGTCGAATGAGAGTGGAGTCAGAAATCTGCCCATATTGTGGGGACAGGGACGACGCAGAACATACGATGTTGATATGTTATAGGTGGGAAAGGAGTCGGCAAGAATTTTCCGTAGCAACGGGAAGGCCCTTCGAAGCAAGAAATATGATGAATTAACTTATCTCAGGAGAAATGGGCTGGAAAGAATCCTTCAAAGTTATAAGGCATATAATTGAGAACAAAGAGAAAGATGATAGAGAGAGACAGTGATGAAAGACGATACATGACAGCACCCTCATTGAAGTAATGCGAAAGCGGTTCCAATGGGAGATGCGAGAGGAGGAGAGGTTTTAGCCGGTAAGAATCCGACATCCCGGAAAGACCAGGATCTCATGATCTCATGCAAGATTTCCTCTCCTCAGACAAAAAAAAGGAGATAGATGATAGATAGATAGATAGATAGATAGATAGATAGATAGATAGATAGATAGATAGATAGATAGATAGATAGATAGATAGATATTTATTCCGTCAAAGTTGTTATGGTAGTTGTCCGGCATATCATGATAGGAAGAGTCCGGGGATTTTTGATTTGCCTTTTTCATTTTGAATGAAATTTCAGAATGTACTTGGATCATCTCGAATATTATTTTCATTTGCGCGAAGGAACTTTTTGTAAGGATCATTTATTTTTAATTGAGCTTCTGCTCTCAGTGAGATGTATCGTTCTAGATAAAAAGGTGTTTTATATTTCTCCAGATTTTTTGGTTTTCTCTCTCGAATGGTTTCAGTATAGCTAGTGTGAACCGGGGCGAGTATCTTCGGGTTCGATTTGATTTCAGGGGCACAGTAAAATCGAAAATATTAATGACTATGTGGTTCAGATGATGACATGCGATATTTACATCTGTTTGTTCAGAAACAAGACCAATCATCTTCAGCAACAAGATGATACGACATGGGATAGTTGTTTTTCCTGTAGTTATAACTTTTCGAGATATCACTTGACTGGAAAAAATTATGGAATCGATTATGTGAGGTTTTGATTTCGATTAGTATAGAGGAATGATGAACATTCTCTTTCACTAGTTGGTTTTCAATATTCCGTCGCACCAATTCAGCTCGAATATTTTCATAAAGTAATTAATTATTCTTTCTTTGCTATCATTGGCATCTGAATTCGAAAGAGGACCATTGAAGTCTCCAACAAGCATGATGTCTTCGTTATAAAGGCAGTCTAACAGGAGGTCATTGAAAAAGTTGAGTTGTCGAGTAATTTTCTACCAACTATATCTATACGAGGTGTTGCAGCGATAATAGAGGACAAATCCAACGGTTCGAATTTCAAATGATTTTGGAAGGCAATTAGCACCCCTCCTCCCCTTGTTGTGTTAATTTCTCTGAATTTTCTGTCGCATCTGAGCACATTGTAGTTGACCGAAAAAAGTTCTGCATACAATATCTATAATATCTATTTTTCTGGAACTATGAAACACATGTTTTGGGGTTTAGTCCACATACATTTTGGTAATAACAAGTTAGTGTGTAATTGGCGTCTAAAAATTCACTATTCTTGGAGTATCATTGAAATGTTCAATTTTTATGTTAGTCTCGCCGTTGTTTTATCGTACTTCGAGTTCTTGTGTCAGTTGTTTGTAGAAATCCAGTTGTTTGGAAGTTCTATCGTATCAAATCCTATCGTATCGTGACAAATCAAAATTAGCTGATCATATCCTTACTGAAAATGGACAACATATGGCCGATTGGGGTAATATTAAGATCATAGGAAAAGAAGAAAACAACCAAAAACTGAAAATCAAAGAGCCTGCTTGCATTCTCCTGAACGGAGACAATAATATTGCTTTTTGTTCAGTTGATATAGATAGAACTTGGCATCCACTTCTGAAACTTGAATATGAAAATGGAAACGATATCAATTAATAAAAACACCTTGTAACCAGGATTCCTCCGTCTGCCAAATTGTCACTTTTCAGTGTCAAAATCGAAAACATTGAGAAAATTTTACGAAGAGAAAAATATTTCAATTGTGTTGAGAACGGGAGCAGATTCGTTCCCGAAATGTCCACCAAGATAAGTAGAGGTTTTATTCTTATCAAATATATTTGTATTTCCAATTTCTTTCAAAAACAAGGTGTCACTGACCAATAGAGAATTTCTCTTTTAGGTATCTAAAGGTATAATTTCAAGCGCAGTGACATTTTGGGACAGATCCTTAATCTGTCCTTACTACAAATATATTGCAATAATTTTTAATAACTTCTACTCTATTTTTTAGAAACGAGGAGAGAAAATCCCATTAAGAGCTGAAAAATGAATTATCATTATCATTAGGATCACTATTCGATTGTTAGTATTATCATTATAAGTATTATTATTATTCCTGGATTCCAATGTGACATAGATTATTTCGTTTTCAACTCGGTGGACCGTATATAATACATCTGGTTTTCGGGTATTGGCCATAGGCAATCAATTCAGTAATGATTCATGTTCTTGTTACGTTTTCTGTTTGTAACGTTTTTGTGATATGCCTAGTACCGAAAAAGATAGAATACATCAATTTATCGAAGTACCGTGTGTCATTCAGAAAATAGCTCATTGTGACAATTCAGAAGTAGTGATTTTTTTTCAAGACTTCACACATCCTTCAGTGAGGAGTAGTGATCTGTTGACAACACGAAAGGGAAACCTATAATGTTTGAAGAACATCGTGTTAGCCAGCGGTGGACTTTGGGAGAGAAGAAAGATGTTGGAATTTTTCTTGAAAGTTTGGAGGTTGTAAGCATCAGGAAATACTTCACTAGGTAAAGAATCCTACAACTTCTATTGCCGTTCTATTTATGGATGCTGCTTGGTGAAGCGATGTTTGACTGTACTCGAGCCTGACAGTGTAGGGGAGACCAGCCTAAGCCCGTCTGGTTTGTCTACTAGGAATCGCAGGTGGTGGCATGATAGATAATATTTCCGTTGAAAATGGAATAAATTCGATAGCGAATAAATGAGAGCGTGTTGGGAAAAACGCTTGGACTTGTCGATTCGTATTTTTAGATGCGCATTTTTTTCAAGAAAAAAATTATTATATAGGGTGTGTCATGTGACAGTGGCCGATACCAACTTCCTTATTTTGAATACAACCCCCTGTTTATCATTAATTTTTTGTATTCTTTAGAGAATTCTAGACAAAATTCATATACAATGTCCCATACCTATCTTCAACTGTTTCGGATATATTTCATTTCACGAATTCGCTGCATTACACTCAATACTTATTTCCCATTCAGCTATTGATATGGAGAAAATAAGCAAAAACCATAAATGCGTTCCTTCTAACTGATATGAGATAAAAAGAAATACAAAAACAGTTCCGTTCATTTTCGTAAGAAACTCATAGCCTGAGCAACTTGTTGTCTGTCTGCATGACAGTAGTGGTCAGTGTCAGTGCTATTGTCGTTAACTGTACGTAATAATATCAGAAAAATGGTTCATTTAACAGAAATGCACAAAATAACCATTCTACAAATGATTGGTTAGGTAGATAAAAAACGTACAAATGGAAGTTTCTCGCTCATTTCACGAAAAAATTCCAAATTTGCCACCTATATCCCAAGGAACAATTAGCAAAGTAGCAAATTAGCAAAATAGCAAAACAGTCTCGCGAGGTTTTTCTTGTGAGACAAATGAAAAAAGTATCTGCCAATGCAGTGAGTGATGATAGGAAATTGGATGTTATGCTTGAGTTCCAAGAAAACCCACATTATTCTGGTCGAAAAGCAGCCTCACTGTTCAACAGTAGCCACACATCAATTTTCCGAATATTAAAGGAAAGTAAAATGCATCCCTATGAAATGATGCCAACTCAGGAGCTGGTGGAAGATGATTTCGACAGGAGAACGTATTTTTGTGAACAAATGAGGGAAATGTTAGATAACAATATGATCCAATTGGAAGATGTTTTGTTTCCTGATGAGAGCACATTTACACTTAACGGTCATGTTAATCGTCGAAATTGCCGCTATTGGTCTGATGAGAATCCTGAATTCTGTACATCTCTCGCATTGAAATTATTGTTTTTTTTTTGTTTTTTTTTTCACATTATTCATGGAATGAAATAATTTTCTTTTTCTAATGTTAGTTTTTGTGGTACATCTGAAAACACTTAATATTTCCGAAACAGTTGAAGACATGGGAACATTGGGTCATTGAAGATGAATTATATGTCTAGAAGTTTCTGAAGAATCCAAAAAACCCCATAATATAATTTTTTTTAAATGTGAATCTGAAAATACGAATCGATGTGTCCAAGCGTGTCTCCCAACACGCTCTCATTCATTCGTAATCGGATTTATTCCATTTGGCTGTTCCACACTGTATAAAAGGCAGAGATCGCCGACCTCTCTACGATGTTCCAGAAAGGTCAATGATTTGGTGAGTGTTATATCATCGACTATGCGAATTGCTCTCTTCTGAATTGAATCTAATAGCCTTAGCGTCTGTTTGAGGGCTGAGCTACAAACATTTGGACAGTACTCATAAGCAGTTGCTGGGAAGTGGAGTACTTGTTCGCACGAAAAGAAACCAAGTTTTTGTGGAGCAGTTTTCGCAATGGACCTCACTTGATCGTCTCATGAGAGAGCGCTGTTGGTGGTGACACCCAGCACGGATATTGACGACCTCATAGGAACAGTGGTACCGGACATCATCAAATTGGGCATTGTGTGATCTGCCTCTTGGTTAACAAACAAGCTTAAGTTCTTGTTGCATTGAACTGTACTAGATTTTCAGATCCCCATTTCAGAATTCTCGTCAGATCCTCAGTTGAAGCATCGACCTGTTTTCGTTTTGCACCTCTGGCCTCGTTGGATGATATGAGAGCTCTAGAGGAAAAAAGAATGAAGTGTACTATCATCCGCAAAGCTTTGAACTGGACTGCAGGTTACAACCAACGAATCATTGATGTGGAGCAAGAACAACGTTGGTGCCTAGACAGAGCCTTGTTGACCACCAGCATTGATCGTCATTATATCCGATGAGACCCCGTTTACCACCACGTAGAGTGATCTATCTGCATGAAAACTCGATAGTAAAAGACACAGTTGGGGCGGCAAACCATATGACGGAAGTTTCGATAGGAGGCCTGGTGTCAAACTCGGTCAAATGCTTCGGAGATATCCAAGGCTACAGCCAGAGACTCCCCATGTTTCTCTATTGACACCTGCCACTTATGTGTCAAATAGGCAATCAAGTCTCCAGTTGACCTCTGGTAACGAAAGCCATATTGCCGGTCGTTCACGATTCTTGAGCTTTGTCGATTTCGGATGTGCTGGATTTTGATTGCTTTTTCCATTACTTTATAGATCACAGGTAGTAGTGCAATCGGTTTATAGTTGTTAGGGAGGGTTTTCTTGCCCTTCCTTGGAATCGGTTGGACCCTAGCTTTTTTCCAGTTAGAAGAAAATACACCGAGTTTGTATGGAAGGGTGAACAACATGCAAAGAACTGGTGTTAGTTCTAGGGCACATTTCTTGAGAACAATAGGCGGTATTCCGTCTGGCCCCGTAGCCTTCTTCACGTTGAGGCTAAGCAGAATGTTTCTGTGCGTTGCCGGAAGACAATTTCTGGCATATGGTTATCGATGATTGCCTTTGCAAAGGTCCAAAATGAAAGGGAACCATTTGGGCACTCTATGAGCTTTGATCTCATCTTCGTGTTGTATGCCTCTTTAGACTCATCTATCGTTCGATTGCAAGTATTCTCAGCTTCAACATATTCAGGTCTAGTTTGCGGGCATCGGTTTCTGTGCCAACGACGGTATGCTGCTTGCTTCAGAGCGACGACCCTAGTTCACGCATCCTTCAGTGATAACGAGGAGTAGTAAGAGTGGAAGTAGTGGAGATAGGGGATACAGACAAAAATCATCAAATATAAAAAAGTAATTCGACGTCAACCAATTATCTGCATGAGATTCAACAACCAGCCGTTATTCATGGGTGGAATGAATAAGTGGAATTATTGAAATCTTGTACAATTCGTTTCGAGATCGAAGTAGGATCTGGGATGAATGGAAAAAAGCAGGTACTGAAGCATTCCCAAGCCACGAATATTCTATCAACAACGTGAAGAATATAGTCAACCGAAAAAAAACAGCAAATAAAAGCAAGATGTATAATTTCCATTTGAAATGAAAACCCACAAAAAAATGTGAAGTAGATAGATAGATAGATAGATAGTTTATTCAACCACGTTACATATAAGAATGTTTATGGCAGGTCAGCTTTTGTCAGAAACAATACAATACAATAGTTGTCACACATTAAAATTACATAATTTAACAAGAATAAATATTAGATGAAAGATATAACACATCAGTACTGAAATTGTAAGATTACATTGATTAATGAATGAAGGATATATAAAATCATATGTTTAATATGAGGGACAAAGAAATACTGGCACACACTTTGTAGTCTGGACTTTAAGAGAGTTAGCTTTCAGAAGGTATTCCGATACACTGTAGAAACAATTTTCGAGTAGAAATCTTTTGATTGTTGTTTCAAATTTTTTAAGTCTAGGAGCTTCACTGATCTATCGAGAGTATTGTATAAATTTAGATTCAGCGAGTTTTGGTCACTTGCGACTAATCTGTGCTGTTGTAATTTAAACAAGTCAGCTGATCTGGTATTGTGATTGTGTAAATCTGAGTGTTTAGAAAATGTACCTCTGTTATTAACTATTTCCAGCAAAGTTGTGAATATATATATAGGGTAGGAAGTGGCATTATACTCAGTTCAATGAAATGGCGTTGACAGTGGTCTCTATATAGCCAAGATTTGCTAAAATTCTCATTGCCTTTTTCTGTGATCTGAAAAAAACTAATTGCATTATTGGAGTTACCCCAAATGCCGGAGGATATTACTGAAAGAAAAAGAGAAGAGTATGTGATTTTGAGAACGTTCATGTCAGTAACAGGTTTGAGCTGCCTCAATACAAATAGGACAGTAGATAACTTCAATCGATCATCAATTTTAAAACCCAATAGATTCAGCCCTCTTCGATAGAGAGGATTTGAAGAGACAATCAAATTTAGAGTTTTGTTTTCATTTAGTTCGAGTTTATTTCTCGTGAACCAGATTTTTGCCTCGTTTTTTCCTGTTCCGCAACTTTAGGTAGAGTATCGTATGATTTACCCGAGCATATTAGGGTGATGTCGTCAGTAAATAGGACTCATTTTATCGGTGCAATATTCTGGCATAAGTCGTTTGTATATACTAAGAAGATAAATGGTCCAAGTACGGATCCTTGAGGAACACCATGTTAAATTTTTTCCCTATCTGATTTCCTGTTATTCAAGTCAACACACTGATATCTATCGCTGAGGTGAGAACTAATGAGGTCT
Organism: Gastrophysa polygoni; assembly: GCA_963576655.1. Classification (NCBI taxonomy): domain Eukaryota; kingdom Metazoa; phylum Arthropoda; class Insecta; order Coleoptera; family Chrysomelidae; genus Gastrophysa; species Gastrophysa polygoni. The sequence goes on from OY755082.1 coordinate 35,268,149, forward strand.
AAGATGGTGCCTCTCAGTCTGTAATGACTCAATTTGTCTAAAAGTATTCCATGTGATACACAGTCATGAGCCTTTGTCAGGTCACATAGTGTTAATGATGTATGTCTATACTGATCAAGGCCTTCGACTATGTCAGTCACTACACGAAAAGCTGCCTGAGTGGTAGTTTTATTCTTGCGAAAACCTTATTGTGATTCGCTAGAATAAAACCTGTTCTCAAAATAAGAATAAAGACGATACTTCAGAATTAATTCCACCATTTTCCCAATTATAGAAATTATGCTAATTGGGCGATAATTATCTAAGGATGATTTGTCACTCTAGTGAATTTGAGAATATTTGGGAAGAATCATTTGCTGAAAATCTGGTGTATTGAATCAGTCAATGGCTTGACAATTTGTTCACCTATTTCTTTCATTGAGTGGCTGTTTAATCCATGAATAACTCTAGAACTAGAGTTATTCAATTTTTTATGGCATTATGAACTTCCTATTGACAAACAGATTCTGAGTAGAAGGTCTTAACAGCAGAAAGGAATTTCTTAAGATTGTATCTGCGTCGAGTTGCGGAAGAGATTTTATTGTATCGTTGAATTCGTTTTCCGAAAATCCATTGGAAATCTTGCTTCAATTTATTGAATTCCTCTATGAGTTTATTATATCCCAGCAAGCTCTAGACTTATTGGAAGAGTTAACTATATAGTCGTCATGGGCACGTTTTTTTTTTATTGTAATAGTTTGAAATGATACGTTTTCTTCAAATGTTTATAGATTCCAATATCTTTACTGCATCCAGTAACTTCTCATTGTTTTGAGTTCATCATTGTACCAGTTTATTTTGATTCTATGGTCGCTTGTTTTTTTTTTCTTCACAGGAAATGATTGCCTTATGATCTTTTGTAGAGTATATTGACGAAAAAATTGCACATATTAATAATATTCTGATCAGGAGAATCAAGGATATCCCAATCTACATGGAGAAGTGATGGGTTGAATTTCTCAAATCCTTTTTTTGTAAAGCAAATTCTAGACATATCAGTTTCCAGATCTATGTGTTCATTGGTGGATATGGATAAGAATGGCCCCTTATGATCGGATAGGCAAGGATCTAAGATTCCTGCTTTGCTGGTGTGTATATTCACATTTGAAATCATGTTATCAAAGCATGCAGAGACTCTAGTGTAGTCTGATATCATCATTTCCAGTCAGAAATATTGAGGCATGCATTCTAGATTGGAGAGGGGTAATGAGTTCGAAATGAAATTAATGTTAAAATCCCCGACCAGCACAATTTTTTTATGTAGTCTTAAGAATGTGGATATCAGAATTTCGAGATTGTTATTGAATAGGTTATTGTCTCTTGTATATGACCTGTGATTTGTTATCATCGAGATATCCAGGGATTGCAGGAGAATGCCACAGAACTCACATTGAATTTCTTGAATATACGTGCTCAGATCCAAACTTTTCATGTTTAATATGTTTCTACGGTAGATCGCAACACCTCCATGTTGATATTGATTTCGACAAAATTGCGAGGCAAGATAAAAATTTTCAATATTTATAGTGGACAAATTATCAGTCGTTTGCCAGTGCTCGGACAAACAAATTATATTGAAATCTGAATTGTCGGTGTAAGTACATAATTCGTTCACCTTGTTTGCTAAACATTGAACATTTACATGAAAAATCTTGATATTTTCTCCTGAAGTTTTTAGTTTTGGACCGTGTTTAACGTCACTCACTTTCTTTTTCACATCACTGGTTTTGACTGCCCTGGTTGATTGGGATGGTTCATAGGTTTCATCTCTTTCTGCTGAGGAGGATCCTCCGATTTTGGAAGCATCCTCTTGTTGGCAAAAAAGATACCAGTGCCCCAGTTGGCCAAACTTCCCGTCTCCATGCCTGTTCCAAGAGATCGCGTTTGATTGTCAACTTGGCTGATGCATACTGATCTGGTCTTTTGGAAGGGTGTGGTTCGCATTCAAGACCAGTCAGAGATGGTTGTAGGAATTTTTCAAGTTCTTCTGGTTTGGTGTTTGGTTTGAGTCTGGTAACATGGAGTGAAACCAGTCTTGGGACCGTTTCCACCTCACAAACTTTTTTCAGTTTTCCTGACCAGGTAGGTGCGTTTCTTCTTGTGGGCAACTTGAGTCCAATCATCATTTCCATTCAACTCTTGATTATCTCTATTGGGTTGATTGAGTCGTTGAATGTTTCTCTTATTGGCTGCAGTTGATTCGTGTTTGAATCATGATCTTGTTGATTACTGTCGTTCACCGAGTATTTACGTTCACGTTGGTCAGCCGGGTTCATAGACACTGCTGGTTTATGGGACCGAGGTATGGCACCAAGGTTATGTTTTGGAGCGGTCCCGTTTGAATTTTCACTGGCACACTTGAGCCCTTCGAGGGGTTTGAGGACAAGATGGGTATTGTTTACTATTCGTGATTAGCTGATGTTTGGTCTCTGGTTTGTAGTATGTAAGCTAGTATAGATAAGATAGATAAGGATCATCTTGTATACGATAGGTCAAGCGAGGGCAAAGAACCATGCGGGTGGATAACACTGTTGTTATCCAAGCGCACGATGTGTTCATGAACTTAGGTTGTTTAGGTATAGTATACGTTCTTGAGGTCATGACTGATTTGTATATATATATGTATGAATACCCAATGTTAGACATTATTACTGATTAAATTACTCTATTGAATGGCTGTTGCTATTCATTCCAACCAACCAGTAATGAACCTGGAATAGGATAGAACTCATCCTATTACAGGTTGATTTCTTCAAGACATTGCAGTTTTTGCATAATAGTTTTTAGATACGACACCAATGTGGTTCCGTGCATAGTAGACGCACTTCAGGTAATTACAAAACTCCCGAAGCTCCCGCCACATCGCTAACACCCGGCGGCCATTCAAAAGATATCCGGAATGATTGTTGGTTCTTGAAGCTCGCTATGGTGAAAACTTTGGCAAGGCATGTAGCCATAAATCTAAATCAGAACCTATTTTTCAATTGACCATCACAAATTAGTGATAACCAGGTCATAGCAAGAGGATATAATTTTCCAGAAAACAAAATGACGAATTTTGTACCTTTTCGGATTTTGAAAATAGTCTTGGATGATATTCATACGGGGATTATTCCGAAACTTGATATTTGCTCACCGAAGCAATTATCCAGAATTACTCCGCCTACCGAATTGTGACTTTTCAGTGTCAAAAACCGAAAACATATCGAAAAATTTTGGGAAGAGAAAAATATTTTAATTGTGTTGAGAACGGGAGCAGATTCGTTCCCGAATCGTCCACCAAGATAAGTAGAGGTTTTATTCTTATGAAATATATTCGTTTTTCCAAATTCTTCAAAAACAAGGTGTTACTGACCAATAGAGAATTTCTCTTTTAGGTATCTGAAGGTTTAATCTCAAGCGCAGTGACATTTTGGGGCAGATCACAAAATCTGTCCTTACTACAAATATCTATTTTTTAGAAACGAGGAGAGAAAATCCCACGAGAAGCTGGAAAATGTATTTACTTCAGATTCTGAAGTGAATAGTAAGGATGATCTAATTGACTTGCTTGAGGGTGAACATCACTACTCCATTCAGGAAGATCTAAAAATGAAATATAAATAGGAATCAGTGCGTCCTAGAAGGTTATAAATCGAAGAGACCTCTCCCAAGGTGTAACTTAAAGAAGACAAAGAAACAGAATCAAATGGAAGAACTCTCAGAATCTCGAGTCAAAATTCGTGGAAATCGAATATTGTGGGTTTTTTTATTGGAGGAGCACAATTTACAAGAATCCCCAACAATTCACAACATCGAAGAATCTCAAGAACGCTTCGTGATCAGTATGGCCGAATGTTAATGAGGCTCCAACTCGCATCACTTGAATTCATACATGTTACTATGATTATCATTATTATCAGGATAACGATTTAATTTCTAGTATTATCATCATTACTATTCCTATATTTCAATATAACATAGATTATGTAGTTTTCAAACTCGGTAGAACGTATATAATACATCTGGTTCTCGAGTATTGGTCATAGGCAATTCAATGCAATTCAGTAATGATTCATGTTTTTGTTACGTTCTTTGTTCACCTAATGAGCCGAAAAGTATTATTCGATGTGCTTGGTCTGCAAAAAGATGGAATAAATTATTTCACGGAAAATATCGTGTGTCATTCAGAGAGTGCGCCCGTTGTAAGAATAGATTTAACTTTGACCTCCTTATATCCGACGAAATTTTTCATCAATTACATCAAATACCTACATCGGTTCTGCATCTAAACCTCCGAAACGATAACGAAGATATCCAAAAATGTTTGAATACGCATCTCGGCAGTAACATTTTCAACCGCAAAAGAAACGGAAAGCACCTGCTGTCTCAAACTAAGCAAATATCGTATAATCAAGAGATATCACGATATAATGATAATTTCATATACTTCATTCGGGTGATTAGAGACTGGGTATAGAAGCCTTCCATAGAGGAACGCTTATTGATATGATCAAGCTAAATGCACTATATTGAACCACTTAAGTAGATGAGTCATTTTCATTAATGATGCATCATTACAAGATCAACTCGTGTCTCAGATCAGAGTGTGGTCATAGGAATTATAGCAACATGTGATTGTGAACTGTGGATAACATCGAAGTTTAGTGAAATTCGCATTACATGCTAGAAATGCTCTGAGAAATCTGATAAAGGGTGAGTTCAACTAACAGCAACAAATATTGGCAGATAATTCTGTATTCCATTCTGAATGAAGTTATCGAACTATCATCAATAATAACGATGATACATGCTTTTTTCATGACGCCACGTGTTGATCTCGTCGAAAAAAGCGTCTGGACATCTTGCGTACTATAGGATGTTGTATCACAACCCCGTTGGGAATTTCTACACCACTGTGAAAATGAGCTGTGATCAAATGAATGAATAATTGATAAAATCCTATGGAAATTCTAGTGGTGAATTAGACATATTTACTACTAACTATAAGAACTTGCTGAGTATGGCTTTGGTTTACTTCAGCTCATACTTGCGAGAAAAGGATCGTTCATACAGTGTGTTCCATCGATGTTGTAGAAAGACACATAATGTCCGAAATACAGGGTATCAAAGCTTCCGATTCCAATTCATGGAAAAAATACTCTTGATACTCAAAATACTATTGATTTCCTTCAAATTTTAAGGGCTTACATGCAATAAAGAGATCATTACTTCTGATGCCATTATAATTTGTAGAATTATTCCAGTAGTCTCTTAACTGGCGACTTGACTGATAATATGAGGAACAACATCAATTTTCTGAAGATTAGGCAATTATATAACTTCTTTGTATCATAATTTTCTCACGTTAGTTGAATATTTTGTGAAGTATATGTATACGATTACGTATCTTGCTTTGTATCAGAGATAGAAATGAATACTGTTTCTCTGTACGCTCTTGAACCAAGTGAATGATTCTGTTCATCATTATGATTTTTTGATATTTCTATTATTTTTATTATAATTGTACCAAACAAACTTGCCATATTTTTAGAAAATCTGAAGAAATGATTTCATAATAATTTTCAGAGGTTTTCTCATTGCTGGTTTCCGTTTGGAAATTCTTTTCAATTTCCTGATAATTTCGTTAGTAGGATGGTGAGCAAGGTGCATTCCCTGTGTTGGGTCAGTCCCTTGCAGTGTGCGTCATTCCTTTGATTCCGACCATCGCTAACCTGAAATGTGCTCCCCATGCAGCTCTCTTCACTGTGATTTGGAGAGGTTTCAGGTCCGAAATGACTTCTAGTGTTTTCTGATGACACTCCCTGTTTGTGTCGATCTGAAGGGTATTTTCCTACTTGTGATACCACAAGAACCTTTCAACTCATGTTTGATTTGGCCCTACAAAATATCAGTTCTTGTGATAATTTTCTTAGAACGAGACCTTTCTTCAGAAATGAATCATCATTCATTTTTCAGATCCTCACCGAATTGTGCTACATAAAAATCTCGTCGCAATGTATGGACCAAAAGTTATTTTGCGAATATACTACTTGTGCAAATCGTGCTCAGTTGTTTTATTTATTCTTCTGATTGGTGGCAATCTATCGGATCAATTTTCTACAGGAGATGGATATTATTTGGATGACCTGAACGATATAGCCTTCAGTAATAGGTAGCTATTAGATTTCCTCAAAGAATATTCATCTCGGATGAGGAATGGAAAGAAACTGCGACCCGTTCATTTTGAAATTATTGAATATATTGCTCTTTCAGCACCGATATCCTCCAGTGTCCTTCTGAAAATGTCATCACGACGAAGTACAAATGCAACGTGAAAGGAACCTGGATCGATTGTACAAGGAGTCACTGCTGCAAAGATTTCATTTTCATTTCAGGAAGGTCAGTAATGGAGAATTCACTAGATATTCTTGCGATTTTTCAACGATAAATCTCTGGAAATTGATCATTTTATGGCTGAAAACCATCTTACTTGTTCGAAACTGACTGATATCCTGAGGATACTGTCTGATATTTCACACATATTGTCTCATAGATATCAAATATATTCATTATCATTTTTTCTAATTTTGTCACTAAGTTAACATTATATGGGATTTTACAGGTTTATGAAATGATATCAAGTTCAACATTAGCATCATCTTCCGCTCCGGAAGGAACACCCTATATATCATCAAATTTTTGGATTTCACAGAATATTCTGAGAGCATATTTGCCATAACATGTCATATGGCTATCTCTCTCTGTTTTTGACATATTGATTGATTCTCGATTTTCGATGGCAAAGACAGCATCATCATAAATTGCGATACTTTTATGACCGATACTGACAAGAGGCTGCAATTTTCACAGTGGCTTTCAAAATCGTAGGTATCTCATTAATTCTAGCGCATATTGCATTTTATACAGGATATGCAAAAAGGTGCTTCAAACTCAGGTACAAATGAACCCAGAATAGTCGATTTTTTTGAATGGAACAGACTGTAGTTCATGTCATCCATGAATTGCTAGACGGGAAATGGTGAGGTAGTGAGCGGCATCCGCGGCGAGTTCCGTAATTGTATCGCTCTGTCATCCAGTTTGCGATAAACGGAAGGAGAGATAGATTTTGACTTTTCCATCTCCACGACTTATAACGCGGCCATCACTGGCAATGCAGAATACAGCACTCCTGAGAGTTCTTTCAGATGTTCTTCCTTCAAGCTCAAACGAGTTGACTAGAAAAAATGTATTTGAATTCCTACTATTATTTTCTCCTGCACAACTGAATTTCAGCAGTATAATTATCAGACATCCTGCATCTAGGTGGAGAATTGAATATGCGTTATAAAATTCTCATTTGATAAGTAGGTAATTTGACTTCCGTGAAGTATTTGTCCAACAACGATTCACTCAGCAACTGATATTTCCACAGATGTGTCCACAAATCCCAAGATCCTTGCTCGATGAATCTCTGCGAGCAGCACTGTACAATATATCTGCAACGACTGATTTGCACTTGTTTCAAAGGGTACAGGTTCAGTTCTGCGAATCAAAAATCTGGGAAAAAACCTCTCTGTGTGGGTGAGTAGGTACCGAATCCGTTTTTTTTTTTTTCGTTGTCATCTTTCATCGTTCAAGAAATACTAAGTGAACATGGTTATAATTCTCCTATTTCCACCAGTAGTCATTCATCATTTTATGCATTTATTTATATGCACTTGAAATTCACTCTCCAAAAATAATGCGGAATGATTCAAGTAAATGAAGCGAAAAAATTACTCTGTCGAAAAGAATGTTGTGTATTTCCAAGTATGCACATCGCAAAGGCGAATCCGAAACAGAACTGCAACATAAACCATTTTCAGAAGAGAATATTTTTGAAGGATTTCGAAATGAATTCCGGAGAACAATGAAGGAGTTCTTCTCTCCCCAGAAGAATGGTATGTCCGAGACTATACAGACTCAACGGTGAAAAACATTATGAATATCTTATTTTATCTAGTACTATCGACATTCTTGCATTCTCAAGAGACTACAGACTACAAATCAGAGAATACTTTCAGCTTTTCATCACTCCATTTCATTTCCAAAAAATTTGTCAGAAAATTGTGAGGAAACGGTGGCATGAAAATAACAGATTTTTCGATGATGAATGGAATTCGTTTCTTCTCAACATATCTCGTCTTTTCTCAGCATCTCATAATTTTCTTCCCTTCTAAAAATATTATCAATTTCATCTTCCCCTAATATTGTCGATTTCGACTTTTCCTAATCACCTCCAAATCACCACATCTCTCCGAAAAAAATTCCATAACATGTATCCATAATGTAACGGGCTCAGAGTTTTTGCCCGTTGTTATTTCAGCAATTATATTCCGACATTTCTGAAAAAAAATAATCTTTCAAGATGATGCCTGAACGTCATGTTTGTAGATTGTTTTTCAAAGGAATGGAGCTCGAGTGATAGCTCATTCGAAACGTCTTTCAATTATCTATACGGTACCAGAACTTCAGACGAAAATAATAATCCAGAATAAACTGGCGGTCGATTATGTAAGATACTTTACAGAAGAATATCTTCGACTAGATTGCTATAAATCAACAAGTTCGAGTGAACTCTTTAACAATCTTTTGGTATCAATGAAACTACTCAACCCGCCAAAATGGCAGTTTTCTATCTTGTGACAACACGTATGGTAATCCTATTATATTCGAAGAACATCCTGCTACTCAGCGATAAAATGATGGGAGAGAAGGAAGGTATTGGAATTTTTCTTGAGACTTTGGAGGTTGTATACATCAGGAAAGACCTCAGTAGGCGAAGGATTCCATACCTTTGTTGTTCTGTTGATGCCTGGTGAAGAGAAGCTCGGCATGTTTCGAGCCTGACTATGCATGGATCACCAGCCTGAACTCTAGTTTGTCTTCAACGTTTAGCTTCAGCGTATGTTCGGGGGCTGAACTCCAAACACGTGAACATGACTCCAGGACAGGTCGAATTTGAGCTGTGTAGATCGTGAGCAGTTGCTATGATATGAAGTACTTCTTTACACGGAACAGGAAGCCAAGTTTTTGTAAAGGAGTTCTCGCAATCTACGACTTCATGGGACCGATGATACCTGACCCAGGCGCCATCTTGATTTATTCATATATTTCAGCGATATGAAAATTCAGCTTCTTGAGTACCTACCATTGGAGCGAAAGAAAAATGAAAAAATCCCAACCGTTCAAAAATTATCTTGTAGAACAAGTTACTACTTCATGGACTCAGTATATATGAAGTATATAATGAAGTCCATCATATCCCAATGAAATTGCTTTTTCATATCCTCATAATGAAATAGTCACCTGTCAACATGTCTTGACCAAATTTGACTCTTCACTCTCTTTCAAATTAGTCTCTTCTCAACGTATCTCCACAAATTTGATTTGTCCCTCTTCCCACAGTTCGCCTTATGAAATTCTGATAATTCCTTATTAATAATTTCTATCTGAAGTTCTTTCGTTTTCAACATCTTACTAGAATATGGTTGTCCTGAAAATCTCTCTTTCAAATTAGTCTATTCTGATCATCACTTGACCCCCACAGATATCGACGAATGTCAAGAAGGCACAGCCGGGTGTGAGCACATTTGCGAGAACGAACCTGGCGGTTACAGGTGCAAATGCGCACCTGCTTACGAACTGCGAGGAGATAACAGAACCTGCGAAAAGGTTGGTGGGTCCAGGACGGACGAAGAGAACCAAGCTGCCTATATAGCCCGATGTTATGCTAATTGCGAGTCGATAACGAGTTTGCAGAACCAGATCAACGAATTACAAGAGAAGGTATTTTTCTCTGTAGATTGATGGAGGCGTTAGTTATTTTATTTCCAGCTTTCTTAGTGGTAGTGTTTCACCTCGATTCTAAAAATAAAAATAGATGTCATCATAACTTTTTCAATATATTTCATCTCACCGCATAGTATTTAACTTATAGACACATAAAAGAGAGATTTCTTCATGATAGTTATTGATCTGTCGTTACTACAAATATGTTGGAATTGTTTCAACGAGAAGAGAAAATGAAGAAACTAAGAAAACTTGAGGTATTTTCTCTTGAAAGTTGCTAAAAGAACGATAAATCTTCATGGGAAAGTGAAAAATTCTCGTCTGATCGTACACGAGATAATAATTCTTTGAATTCGTAATGTGAAAATCATGAATTTTCATGTAGGGCATTTTCATATTCTCCTTCTTAAATCTCTTCCTATTCGTGCATCGTGATTGTTTACCAAAACGCAGTTAGTGCAGTTTCAGATGTGGCGTTGGACGCGCCCTTCGTCCTCCGCCGGCCGTTTCGTAAAACGACAAAATTGTAAAACGACAAAATGTTTCGATGCAGAATCGAAATGATCATGAGGCAGTACACGTCGGGCGTTATTGCACAAAAGAAACGACTTCGGTACATTCTATTGTGAAACAACGTTACTAAATTCTGCATTTTTCACCCTGTATTCATCAATAATTCTGTGTCAATTATAGTGTGCAACTGCGTCCGAATAATACCGACTATCCAGATTATCCAAATCAACAGACCATTCACTTATTTCTGTGAATATCTTCGATACTAATGAATATATGATTCCTGATGTGGTTAAGAAATTCAGAAATCTTAGTCCAGTAAATATGGAAAGAATCAAAAAAAAGGCTAGATTTGATATCATGTGACTTTTTTGCTGAACTTCGTCGATGCTGATATACTATACGAGAATTTTCAAACCAATTGCGAATCCGTAGTAAGCAATGTTGCACAAATTGAAACTATGATTCAAAAGTTTGCCATGGTATGATTATGAACTGAAAAATTGAAACCTCAATAGAGATAAAGCATATTTAGCATTCAGAAATGATACAACCGAAGGAAACTGGCATAATTTCAAAACTATCCGCAACGAATTTGTAAACATGCTTTGATATAAGAAACAGCACTACTATTATGAAAAAATTGATTCAAATAGAAATAATCCCGTTTCGATGTAGAAATCACACAAAAAGCTTATAAATATCAAAAGAAATAATTCACATTTCACAAATGGTATCCACTTCATGACCGCTGAAGGTCAACTCAAAACAGTTAGAGAAGAGAATGAAATTGGAGAATATTTCAATGATTATTTCATAAATAGTATGAGAGACATTGTGGAAAGTATTGATGAGGGTCACGAATGGAATCATTTATTTAGAACAAATAATACCTTCTCAGAATTCCGTCTAATCTCATTACCGGAACCTTCGATCATTGGGTTTGTTGTTCGGAGACCGGAACTATCATATATTATAAAAGAATTGGGTGATAAATCTAGCACTGAACTGGTGGATTTGAAATTCATTCAAAATATACAGGGTGTCCTTAAAAGGTCTTCACAAAAAGCTACCACATATTCTTCAGACCAAAACAATTCGATACAAGCAAACTTACCTCAGTAAAAAGTTGCTTAGTTTGGGCGCTAGACGGCTCTGAAGTTGAAATTTTCAAATCGATTTTGCTTCATAACTTTTGAACGGCTCATGAGATTTTTTTCAAATTTGGTACGTTGGCATAGACTCATCGGGCAATGAAACTCATATCATAATCATAATGAATATCATTCCATGGGCGTAGAACTTGATTTTTTCAGTAAATAAACATCTAAAACTCCTACGCCAATGGAAAAAAATTAGTTTCAATATGAAATATAAATTATTCAACTCATTCACTACAAAAAAGGTACTCTTGACAAAAGTCGATTCCTCTCATGGTTTCGACAAAATTTTAATTTTAGTGATTTAGAGCATAATTAATAATGAAACGATTAACAGATATTTCATAAAAATTGTTCAAAATGTTCACCATTTCCATGTATACAAAGATTTATACGACGCAAAAAGTTGAAATGTACTCTTTGCATAACTTCTTCATCGCCTGTAAGATTATTCGTCGCCTGTTGGATACGTTGCCATAATTGTTCTACAGTATTCACAGGGGTCTTGTAAACCGTAGACTTGAGATAACCCCATACAAAATAATCCATCGGTGTTAAGTCTGGAGAACGTGGTGGCCAATTCACGGGTGCATCATTACCTCTACATATCCATCTGTCTGGGTACTGTTGGTTTAAAAAATTCCTAACATCCACCGAAAAATGTGGTGGAGCTCCATCGTGCATAAACCACATATCTACCCGATGTTGGAGTGGTAAATCTTCCAACAAATTTGGCAACGTATTTCGTAGATGTTGTAAATACATGTCTCCTGTTAATCTTTGTGGAAGTATGACAGGACCAATTATAAAATTTCCTATTATTCCAGCCCAAACGTTGATTTTGAATTCGTGTTGAAAATGGTTTATTTTAATGGAATGAGGATTTTCAATTGCATAAACGTGTTCATTATGAAAATTAGTTATTCCTCTTCTCGTGAAACAGGCTTCATCAGTGAACAAAATATCCTTTCCAAAGTTCAGATTCATTTCTCTTTGCAAATTAATGAACCTACAAAACATCAGACGACTTTGTGAATCATGGATTAATAAATCTTGAACTGGCGTCTTGTGGTATGGGTATAATAATTGTTCTCTTAGTACTTCATGAACGGCATTCCTAGAAACTTCTAGTTCATTACTTATCCGTCTAGTACTCAATTCTGGATTTTCTTCAATACGGTCTAAAATTTCTACTTCGACTTCGGGAATCCTTACATAACGCTGTCTTCCATAATCACCAGTTCTAGGAGCAAAATGACCGGTCTCCCGGAGACGTCTCTCAACTGCAGCAAAGGTTGGGTGGCTTGGTACGCGACGATTTGGAAACCTTGCCGAATACACCCTCACACTCTCTCGACCATTTCCTTGACAATATCCGAATACCAATAACATATCGGTGTATTCTTCATTGGTGTATTGTACGGCCATGATAAATCAGAAAAGTCCGATATCAACAATCAACGTCAATAAAACTCGACAAATCAACACAGATGAAACTATGGAAACCAAGAATGTGAATATCACTGTTTTCGAGCAGATAATAATAGTCTTCAGAAAAAAAACCAGTGCTACTTATTTTCAATAGAAATAACCTATGCAAAAAGTACATCTCAACTTTTTGCGTCGTATAAATCTTTGTATACGTGAAAATGGTGAATATTTTGAACAATTTTTATGAAATATCTGTTAATCGTTTTATTATTAATTATGCTCTAAATCACTAAAATTAAAATTTTGTCGAAACCATGAGAGAAATCGACTTTTGTCAAGAGTACCTTTTTTGTAGTGAATGAGTTGAATAATTTATATTTCATATTGAAACTAATTTTTTTCCATTGGCGTAGGAGTTTTAGATGTTTATTTACTGAAAAAATCAAGTTCTACGCCCATGGAATGATATTCATTATGATCATGATATGAGTTTCATTGCCCGATGAGTCTATGCCAACGTACCAAATTTGAAAAAAATCTCATGAGCCGTTCAAAAGTTATGAAGCAAAATCGATTTGAAAATTTCAACTTCAGAGCCGTCTAGCGCCCAAACTAAGCAACTTTTTACTGAGGTAAGTTTGCTTGTATCGAATTGTTTTGGTCTGAAGAATATGTGGTAGCTTTTTGTAAAGACCTTTTAAGGACACCCTGTATATGGAGTTGTTGGACATGTTTTGTTACATTTGATAAATATATCCTTACAATATGTTCGATTAGTTTCTTTTTTGGAAATCAATCTGGTTTTAGAAAGCACCACTCATGTGCGTCAGCACTTCAACTGACAAAAACGAAATGGAAGAAAACTATTGTTGAGGGAAAGTATGTTATTGCTGTATTTCTGGATCTAAAAAGAGCCTTTGAAACAATCGCCGGGAACTAGTATCCACCAGATGATGAATTTGTTTTACGTTTCACAATCGCGATAGTGTCGGCATCATTTTTGCTCGAATATATAATATGCATAGTATAAAACAATAACAATTTACAGAATCATTATTATTCCGATTATCATGAGGTGTGCAAGAAAAAAGCCATCGACGTAAAACTTGCTTCTGAGAAATGATCGCCTTGTATTTCATTTATCAATTGCTCGTCGATCCAATTCCCTAAAAAAATCTGAACTGATACTCATATACCGAATAAACTGATATTTCTCTGAGTATTTCTCAAAAGTATGTTTTTTTTCTTGAAATCACTTTTTTATAATGCCCTATATACAAATTTATTCTGAAAATTGAAGCCTTCATGGGTTTTAACAATGTCTGATCCTATTCTTTTTCAATTCGAGCCAAAATGAACCCTGTGCTGATGATCATTTTGTCGACTGAAATTATTTTTTGAAGAAATTGGATAGCTGTAACATTTTAGTGATGAAGTAATCCAAGTAATTCCCATGCTTGACACCTCCAATAATATAAGTTTTATATCTAAATGCAGAAGTAGAATATTTAAATGATATAATGCTTCTTCAATTGGAATGTTTATCCTCCTGACATCTTCTGAAGGACCTTGCGACGTCTCTTTCACTTTTATATCAAAAAAAAAATTACTGATACTCAAGCATAATTATACTCTTCTCATCGAGGGTGGGTGCTGAAGTGAAAACTTGCAAGTGACAAAGTAGACAAACTATCTACAGGAATTGAAAAAAATATTCATATGATCGCGAATTTATAATGAACACCAGAGCTGTCAATCGAAGAGTTGGTCGTAGGTAGAGGGAAAAATAATAAAATGTAATCATTAAGGGTGCCATTAGCTCAATTGCAGCTCGAGCTAGAAAGCTTCCAGATGATGCGGTACCCACTGTTCGCACACCGAATTTAGGTTTAGTTTAGATTTAGTTAATATATAACATTTAGATTCATGATGATTGGATTGCATCACTTATATTGAAACAAGTTCCTCCATTAATCACATATTCATTATATTCAAATAACGGCGCATTACTTATGTCGCCGAATGTACTTCACAGCTGTCCAGTAGAAGAAATCCCGGTCTCAACGCGAAGAGCAAAAACGTGGAACGGGCGAGATTCCATTTTTGTGAATCGAGGCACGAGTCGATTTCGATATCGGTACGATCGTGTACGTATTCTCAAACGCTCCCAAATTTACCCCAAGAAGCGCGAGTGACCCCTCGTACGAAACCTATATACAGTCCACTTTCACCCTATATATGAACGGGTAATGAAGGCCGGCCTTAAGCAGACCTGGAGAAGACCTACAGTGCACCAGGTGAGACTTTGATGTAACTTAACTGGACGGCTGTCATTGTACTTAGTTCAAACAAAGACATTTTTGGTTGCCTTCGAGCTGGATCATTTGATCTGTATCGTTTGTGTCATTATTGATAGTATTATATACATATTTGTAATACCTCATAATGATTCGTGAAGGAATTCAGAAACTTGTTTTAATATAAGGTCTCATTCGCCGCTTATCGCAAAGTTTTTGTTCACACTTTTTGTGCGCACTAACTCGAAGATTGTTTAGTGTATGGACATTTAACGATTCATTTCCTTTCAATAAAAACCGGTGTTTTTTTGGATTTTGATAATCCATTCGAATTCGAAAACCTATCAAATAATAACTTTCAAAGTTTATAATCGGTTTTATTATACCCCTATTCGAAATATCTCACAAGCGTATTGTTTTCTTCTACTTCATAAAAAAGGTTGAATTGTTCTTTTTATCCTGAACCTGTTGTTTTGCTCTATCAGAATTTTATTCACGCTAATACAGTCGTACTCATAAGTAGTGATCACGATAAATCACTTTTGGACATTGAAATATCATCAATTATTATAGTTTTTTTTGTGCTTCTTTCTCTATTGTTCTCTCCTTCAATATGGCTTATGTTGCAAAAATAAAACAATTACGTGCACTGAGAGATATAACAATCGATAGAATATCAGTTGTTCATGAGATAGCTCAGCAAGCTAAAGTAGACCCGACAGAGCGCTCTTACTTTAGAGTGAGATATCTCGAGTTGGCAGAGATTTATAATGCTTTCAATTCGCACCACAATGCCTTGATACAAATACTTTCAACTTCAGAAAATAACGAGTTAGAGGTTGAAAAGCGTCTTCGACAAGAAGTTGATAAAAAATTTTATAACACAAAAACGGTACACTATGATTTATTCGAAAGTACTCCTCTACCGCCAGTAGCGACTGCCAGTAGTGCAGGTGTCAATGTCAGACTCCCAAAGCTTAATGTCCCTACTTTTAGCGGAAATTTAAAAAGTTGGCATACATTTATCGATCTCTATAACTCACTCATTCATGGTCAAACGAACCTGAGCAATGTTGAAAAATTTCAATACTTGCTGTCCTCACTTTCTGGTGAACCTCTCACAATTATCAAGAATATTCCTATCACAAATGATAATTACAAAATTGCCTATGATAGTTTAACTTCTAGATTTCAAAACAAACGGCTTCTTGCCACGTTCTACTGGGAAGAAATACTAAATACTCCAAGACTGACCTCAGATTCCTCTAAAAATCTTAGACATTTGTTGGACACCTTTTCAGATAATTTGAAAGCCCTTGAAAATATGAAGTTTCCAGTCAGTGATTGGGATTTTATCCTGGTGAATCTCATTAGTAAAAAACTGGATCCTGAGACCTTGAAACGTTTCGAACTCCAATTTGGTTCTTCAGATATACCACAGTATCAGGATTTATTCAAATTCCTCGAAAAACAATGCGTTGCTTTAGATTCTTTGGCAGTTGCAAAATCAACGAAAAATAATGTCAATCCTCAAAATAAAATTAATTATAGCCCTCGAAAATTTAACTCATCCACTTCTTCAGCTCTTTTAGCAAATTGTGATAATGCACCAATTAAATGTGCTTTATGTAAGTCAAATCACTCAATTTATAAATGCCCTATCTTCTCTTCTGAAACTCCTCAGGAAAGATACAGGGTTGTCAAAGACAATAAATGGTGTACAAACTGTCTGGGCACAAGTCACACTGTGAGCAGTTGTAGCTCTTCCTCTTTGTGTAGAGCTTGCGGTGGTAACCACCATAGTTATTTACATTTTGGGAATTCAGGTCCTGTAAATGTGATAACTGTACCTTCCCCTTCTACGGCCTCAAATACTTCTCAAAGTTCCTCAAATATGGCGGCTGATTCCGCAAACCCTACCATCCTCACCTCTTCTCATATCACAAACTCTGCATTTACTGTCCTTCTCTCAACAGCTTTGATAGATGTTGAGGATGTACGCGGTAATCGTCAATCAGTTCGTTGTCTCTTAGATAGCGCAAGCCAAGTTAACTTCATTACGGAAAAATGTGTTAATAGGTTAGGGCTACCCAGGTTGAAGCTTCCACTAGCTATAACTGGTATTGGACATATAGCTTCAGCTTCATCCTCCATGATCACTTGTAATTTCAAACCTCAAAATAAATCTGAACCAGAATTCACTATCGAGGCCGCAATACTTCCCACTATCTGTCCAGATATGCCGACTGCAACTCTCTCAACTGACCAATGGTCATATCTCGCCAATCTCCACTTGGCTGACCCTCAATTCAATATTTCCGCCCCTATTGATATGCTCCTCGGGGCAAATATTTTCCCCAAGATAATCAAAAGCGGTAAACTCACAGGTAACGACAGTAATGACCCATTTGCCATCGATACGTCGTTTGGTTGGATTATCATGGGAAAAGTTAATTGTACCCCTTCCACACCTCTAGGATCGTTTATATCTATTTGCGATACATCCTTAGATGTTACCTTGAAAAAATTCTGGGAATTAGAGGAAGTTCCTAGGAATTCAGTTTCATCCCCCGAAAATAGTATGTGCGAAAAAATCTACACGACTACTCACTCCAGGCTACCATCAGGTAGATTTGTGATATCTTTACCCTTCAGAGATCCTCAACCCTATTTTGGCGATACACGCGCTATAGCACTTCGTCGATTCTACAGTCTAGAACGTCGGTTGACAAAAAATTCTCTGATTTCCCAACAATATGCCGATTTTATGCGGGATTATTTATTATGCGATCATATGGAACTCGTAGAGAAACCCATCTCTTTCGAGAATACTTACTATATACCACATTTATGTGTAACAAACCCAAATAGCCAAACCACAAAGCTTCGAGTAGTCTTCGATGCTTCGTGTAAGTCCTCGCAAGGGTTTTCACTGAACGATACTTTACTGGTTGGTGAAAAACTCCAGAGAGACTTGGTGAGTATTCTTCTCAATTTTCGTCTACATCAGTTCGTCTTTACATCTGAAGAATCTCATCAGGATTACCAAAGAATTCTGTGGAGGTTTTCGTCTCAGGAGCCTGTGCAGGATTATCGATTGAAGACTTTAACGTATATCTTCTGCCCCTTTCTTGGCCATTCGTACCCTATTGCAATTGGCTGAGGATGAAAAACAATATTTTCCTCTTGCCTCTCGGGTTCTACAAAATGACACTTATCTCGACGACTTAGCTACAGGATCTAACACCTTGGAAAGCACTAAGTCACTTCAAACCGAAGTAATTTCCCTTTTGAAGAAAGCTGGGTTTATTCTCAGGAAATGGTCTGCAAATCATCCTGCGCTCCTGGAGGATTTCGCTCCAGCAGATTGTCAACAAGATATTTTCTCTTTCGATTCTCAAGATTCTGTGATAAAAATATTAGGTTTAAAGTGGTTTCCTTCGAATGATCATTTTGGATACTCGATTTCTTTGCCTGATAATCCTTGTACAAAACGAGGTATTCAGACATAGCATCAGGTATATCAGACATAGCAAGGATATTCGACCCGATTGGGTTTTTATCTCCAATAACATTCATGGTTAAACATCTCATCCAGTTTCTTTGGTGTTTGGGATTAGACTGGGATGAAACTCCTCCCCCTGAAGTCGTAGACAAGTGGTCTAAATATAAATCAGAACTAGCTCATATTTCCGAAATACGAATTCCTCGTCATCTCACTCCATTCACTTATAATTCATGCGAGCTGCACGGATTTGCAGACAGCTCCGAAAAAGGATACGCAGCTGTTGTATTCATTCGCTTCATTCTCCCCCATAATACGTTTAAAGTCCAATTGGTGTGTGGTAAATCTAAAGTTGCCCCGCTGAAAAAGATCAGTCTGCCCAAGCTAGAGCTTTGCGCAGCTGTTCTTCTTTCCAAGCTGATGAGCCTCATTATGCAATCATACTCTAATAAAATAACTCTTTCTCATTTATACGCATGGAGTGATTCAATGATTACTTTGTGCTGGATCAAAGCTCCTGCCTACGGTTGGAATACCTTCATAGCCAATAGGGTGAGTCAGATCCATGATAAGGTCCCCCCTTCATGCTGGAATCATGTTGGTTCCCAGGATAATCCAGCCGATTGTGCCTCTCGGGGATTACTACCCTCGCAGATGATCGGTCACACTCTTTGGTTTCATGGTCCAACTTGGCTCAGCCAATCTAACGAACAGTGGCCTAAAACTGCGATAACCACTCCTTTAGAAGCTTTGAATGAAGAAAAAGCCATATCTCTTATTACCCAAATATCTCTAGATTCTCTCGACGACTTGATCAATAAATTCTCGTCTCTGAATAAAATTAAGAGAGTTGTTGCTTGGTGTCTTCGATTCCTCAACAATCTCAGAGTTCAACCCCCTCTACGTAAAAAATGTTCTTTAACTGACTCGGAAGAAAATAATGCATTATTACTGCTAGTGAAACGTGTTCAGCATGTTTCATTTTCTAACGAAATTTCTCGGCTAGAAGAAAACCTTCCTCTTCCAAAAACTTTTCGGAAATTGAATCCTTTCCTTGGACCTGATGAAGTTTTTAGAGTAGGAGGTCGTCTTCATTTTTCAGGTCTTTCCTATGACCACAAACATCCTGCTATTCTACCAAACGCCCATCGATTAACCGATCTGATTATCGAAAAGTATCATACCGACTTTATGCATCCAGGCTTACGTACTTTACAATATATGTTAGCCCAAAACTTCTGGATTTTATCCCCCCGTCGTGCTATATCACGAATTCTCTCTAAGTGCATTCGCTGCTTCAAAATCAGGCCTATTCCTCTCGTGCCCCCCATGGGCAATTTGCCTCATTTCCGCGTTAATCAACTGAAACCTTTCCAATGTGTAGGGGTGGATTACGGTGGTCCATATAATATCGCCATGTCGAAAGGTCGAGGTATCAAGTCACAGAAGGCTTACATTTGCCTATTCGTGTGTTTCACTACTAAAGCTGTGCACCTAGAACTAGCCTCTGACCTTTCAACTGACGCCTTTCTTGCTGCCCTCAGACGACTTATTAGTCGTAGAGGCCGTTGCACCCGTATCTTCAGCGATAATGGCGGAAACTTCGTCGGCGCCAGTCGCATCTTAGATGACCTCATGAAACGTGCCTCAGAAAATGAAAATATTGAATGGTCCTTTAGTGCACCCAGTTCACCCCACTCCAATGGTTTAAGTGAAGCGGGCATTAAGTCAGTGAAGACTCACCTCTTGAAAGTGCTCAACAGTCAAGTCCTCACCTATGAGGAATTTAATACTGTTTTAGTCCAAGTTGAGGCTATATTGAACTCTCGCCCCCTTTATGCAATGAGTAATGACCCTAATGACCTCAATGTCCTCACTCCGGGACATTTCCTCACCCTCGAACCTGTATCATGTTTACCAGATTTTGACCTTACTACCCTAAATATGAACCGTCTCGATCGCTGGCAATTATTGCAAAGGGTTCATCAGGATATATGGAAGCAATAGCATGCAGAATATTTGCATACTTTGCAACAAAGGTGCAAATGGCTTCATGACTGTAAACCATTAAAAGTAGGCGATTTAGCGCTCATTAAAAATGAATTGACACCTCCACTCCAATGGCGATTGGGGAGAATAACAAAACTACACCCTGGTGTAGATGGCATCACTAGAGTGGTGATACTGCGTACGGCGCAAGGAATTTTGCAGAGACCCTGTGTCAAGCTTTGTCCCTTGCCATCAAATAACCCGTGAAAATACGGTGTATTTTGGCGGGCAGAATGTTCGCACACCGAATTTAGGTTTAGTTTAGATTTAGTTAAAATATAACATTTAGATAACATGATGATTGGATTGCATCACTTATATTGAAACAAGTTCCTCCATTAATCACATATTCATTATATTCAAATAACGGCGCATCACTTATGTCGCCGAATGTACTTCACAGCTGTCCAGTAGAAGAAATCCCGGTCTCAACGCGAAGAGCAAAAACGTGGAACGGGCGAGATTCCATTTTTGTGAATCGAGGCACGAGTCGATTTCGATATCGGTACGATCGTGTACGTATTCTCAAACGCTCCCAAATTTACCCCAAGAAGCGCGAGTGACCCCTCGTACGAAACCTATATACAGTCCACTTTCACCCTATATATGAACGGGTAATGAAGGCCGGCCTTAAGCAGACCTGGAGAAGACCTACAGTGCACCAGGTGAGACTTTGATGTAACTTAACTGGACGGCTGTCATTGTACTTAGTTCAAACAAAGACACCCACCATGTATAATGAAGAATGATGTCCACAATAATTGTTCAGATTATATAGATATATTTAATGATATTGTAACCTGACAGACCGGGGCCTGTCCTAATGGCGTTGATTTTGGCTGTGATCGTCAATTAATCGAATAATTTATTATTTGATTGATAGGGTTAGGACCTCAATTAGGCATTCCAATGAGCTGTCAAAATAAATTCAATATGGCGGCTGAGGGCAAACAAAGCTTTGTTGTTATTTTGCACTGTTGAATTTAGTCGATCTAAAAGTTGTGAGATTTGTGTTTTTGTGACTGCACCAAAGTTTTTATTTTATTTTGGGGCATATTAGTGATACCCTTACGAGAAAATGCCTGTTACAGGCCTTGTAGTTGGTTGTGGAAGTCGTTCCAACAGGGACGATGTAAAATTCTTTTCAGTGCCTGCGGTCTTGAGCCATAAGTGTGTTACCGATAAAAACGAATTATCTCGAAGGCGTAGAGCTTTATGGATAGCAGCAATCAAGCGGGACGATCTTACTGAATCGAAATTGAAGAACCAGAGAGTCTGCAGTGAACATTTCACTACTGGTAAGTGGTATAGTTGAAATCAACCTAAGTGGCCAAGTTTTACAATGATATTCGTTTTATAATTAATTTACATAAGTCTGAATTACCTATAGGCAAACCAGCTGCTTTGGAAGATAAAGATCATCCGGATTGGGTTCCATCACAGGTAATGGGGCACAAATCTCAAAATGTTGATGTTGAGAGGAGCGGAAGATTAGATAAAAGGAGGAAATTGAGCGTGAGTTTATAATTTTAAAAAGTTAGTGAAGAATACCATGTTGGTTAATTTTTATTTAGTATATAATCTCAATTTGCAATGAAAATTAAAACTTATTTTCTTTGTAGGCTGAACAGGCAGTTCTTGAAGTCGAACTCGATTCAGAGGCCCCAGACCATGATAGTAACTCAGATACTGGCGTTGCATCTCAGACAGACATTTGATAAAAATCAGATAAAATTTGATCAGTTGAGTTATGCTTCAAAAACAATAGAAAGACTGGAAAAAAAAATTGACAAATCACCATTTGGGCTCAGAGACGATCCTAGCAATGATATGAAATGGAAATATTACACAGGCTTTTCATGTACTTTTATTATAGAAAGTATAATATTATAGAAGATAATATTACAACCACAAGTATTACTGCTCTGAGTACATTTAATCAGTTACTACTAACTCTGATTAAGTTGAGATTGAATTTACATTTTCGAGACTTGGCATATCAATTTAAAAATTCTCGAACAACTGCTTCAACTTATTTTGAAAGTGTCATAGACATCCTATACAAAACGTTACAGCAGTTGATAATATGGCCTGACCGTTCAGTAGCTATGAAAAATATTCCATCATGTTTTCAAGAAGCTTTTCATGATGAAACAACAATCATTTTAGATTGTTTTGAAGTTTTTATTGAAAAACCCGCTTCTTCAAGAACACAGATTCAATGTTGGTCAAATTTTAAACACCATAACACGATAAGATCTTCAATAGGAATTACACCACAAGGTACAGTAAGTTATATTAGTAAGGCATGGGGTGGACGTGCATCAGACAAACAAATTGTTGAAAACAGTGATTTTTTAAATTATATTACCCCTGGGGATATTGTTCTAACTGACAGGGGTTTCTTAATAAAAGAAACATTGGGAGTTCTAGAGATTAAATTAGTCATACCTGCCTTCACAAAGGGTAAAAAACAATTACATCCTCTGGATATTGAGGCTACAAGACATATCGCGCATGTAAGGATACATGTGGAACGAATTATTGGTATGGTAAAAAATAAATTCAATATTTCCAAAGATACCATACCAATATCTATGGTGAAAATGGGAAACGATCCTGACAATTCAAATATTTTAGACAAAATTGTGACTGTCTCTTGTGTTTTTAATTAATCTTTCCCTTCCTATTGTCCCTCTCTGATTTATTTCGTTTTCAACTTCGCCATAATTAATATCTGCTTAGAGAAACATAAATGTCTTGTTCAGTGACCAGAGTTCAATGAATTCATCAGGTCCCTGCTTGATATGAAGAAGTAGGAAAAAATATTTAAGTTTGTATAAAATTGTTATTATATTATTATTATTCATTATTTATTTTTCTGGGTATATTACGACGTAATTTAGTTCATTTGTAACTGAATAAGTACCCTAATATATGATATATCATGTATTTGGGAATTTTGATCATACATATAATAAATATTGAATCTATTTTATTATTTTCATGTTTTATTTCAGTTCACCTTTTGCCAAGATAATCAATGAGACAATATAAAATATATATACACAAATTCACAATAAAAAAATTACATTAATTGTTATAAAATAGGGTTCGAAATACATGTCAAACATTTGGTTTCCTTATAGATATTTTAAATTTCGAAATAAGATAGAAATGAAAGATCACATTGTCATGATATTTTTATATGGGAATTTTTTCATGAAATCAGAATAGAATGTTATATGCAGACCTGAACAACTCTCTGGGGCTAATAGTACGTACAAAAATTATGTCAGTTTGCCTAGTATATTCTGATTATTTTATTGAGTTCAAATAAACAAGAAATTACTTTTATCGAATATTTCATTACACATATTAGATTTTTTTACAGATTCGAATTTCATTGTTATTATTCATAATTTGCCTCACATATGATATTAGGTGACAAGTTGTGGTTATTTGAATATTTTATTATATTCATGAATACAGGGTGCAGGATAATGAAAAGACTTTGATGGGGATTTTGAAAATGTAATGGAAATTAGTGTTATATATCAGCACAAAACAGGAAATTAGCACTTAATTAACAAATCATAGTACAGGAGTACAAAGAATACATTTTTGGCAATACCATGCATTATTTGGAGTGTCAAATAATCCCACACATTGGAAATGGAACCAACCTATCTCACAATCTTCTCCATCACACTGAATCATAGGTCTCCCATCAACTACACTATGGCAAATACACCAATGATTTACTTCAGCCATCCCCTCTTTCCTCGTAAAATACTTTCCCAAGAGCTCAGGCATTATGACCTCTGCATGGAATTTCAATGCGATTTGGCTCTCCTCTTCAAAAAATTTAGAATCTGGCAAAATTCTTTCTTCAAAAAAAATTTTGGGTGACCATATAACAAAATCACAATATTTTAAATTTGTTACAAACATTTGCATTTGTACTTGATAATAGTAACTATGAGATTTTTTTAAAGTTACCTTATCATTCTCCTGAATTGAACATGAACTTTTCAAAGTCAAATATTCATTTATATCTGTAAAATTATTTGTAGATAACAAATATGGGCACTTTACTTCCAGACACCCTCCCAAACAGCACTCACAAAACACTAGCCTATCAGGAGATGCACCAAGGCAAGGCCAATTTTTGCTTATCAAAAATCCAACTTCGTTGACCACAAAGGATTCATGATTTTCACTCATAAAGCTTTGATACTCTTCAACGGCTTTATGTTCATGATTTATTCCCCATAAAGTAGCTCTATTGCAAAACAAAGTTTTTGTTGGATAACATATAGATTTGATCAGTGTCAAAGAAGGTTTAATTTTGTTTGTTTTGCAAACAGCTCTAAATTTTGATGCTGTGATGTTTTCAGATTGGTTTCTAGTAGATTCTTCTATTTTCATAAATTGTTCCTGATCTAATGATAAATTTATTGTCTTGGATATTTTTAGAAGTTCCAGGTAGGTTTTGGTTGTCAGACTCTCATCAAATATATTTAGCACAGAGGGTAGAATTTTGTTTGCTTGTGCTGCAATACCACTAGCAAATGGTTCCACTATTCTCATAATTGCAGCATTATGTCCTATTTCCTCCATTTTCTTCAAGAGATTTTGTATGTCGATTGGTTTTGGTATAACGTTCCTATTTTTCTGTTGACCAGCTGAAGGTTTTCCCCAATCCATTTCACTGACTGGCACTAAAGGCACTTGTGAAGAGGATGATGGCATTGTCCAACTACTCAATACGTCTGTGCAAGATACTTCAGCCTTTTTTCTATTTGCATATTCAACTGCAAATAAAAGTGCACCTACATGACTGCAAACTTCACTGTGCCCAGCCATACATGTGCAATGTGCTGTTGATACGCTTCCATCTTTGGCCACAATGCACCAAACGTCCAATGGTTTTTCATTTCCTCTCTGAGAATGTTTGACCTAAAAAATAGCTGGATAAACAATGCTGGATGTAGGTACTTGATATATGAAATCTAACATTAAATGCTTGAACATAATTGAAGATCACAAAAAACACTTGACTGTGCAATTCTGCTCATACAGTTCTGAAAAACTCACCTTTCCCACTAAAATGTAGAAACCATTCACCACCTTTGTCCCCACATTCAAAACGAAAACCGACTCAAAATACTTGAAAGATTGCAAGCTTTTGTAGGCCTTCATTTGGTCTTTGGTGTAATAGCTATGGGTCAGCACTAAATAGGAAACAATGTCCATGTTTGTAACAGGTGGAATTCCATGAATTGAATTATCCAGTTCCTGAATATTCAGTGTAAAAGGGTCCACATCATTCACTAACTTTAGCTTCATTTGATATCTGTAAATAAATAGTTTACTTTACAACTTTGAAACAAACTGCTGTTTTGTAAACAAAAGACACAACAACAACAACAACAAACTCACAGAACTTTGGATATAATACCGTTTCAAACGGTCAGACACCACGTACCAAATGCTTTCTTATGACACTTCAGCAATCTGTTTGCCCTCAGACGCCATATTGGGTCACGTGATTTGGAATGCCTAATACGTTTTTGATAACCTTGTGATTCTTTTAAAGTTCAATACAATTGTAGCAAATAAAACACCAGAGGAAATCGAAGGGGTTTATTCATATGAACACATAGTACCTCAGCACATCTGACTCGCAGGTCATACTGTCGTAAATCATTCGAAAATCAAATCGTCTGCTCAGTGAGGAAATCCCCTTTTCAAGTGGAGATATAGTTACTATAGTGGGATGCCGAAACTACCTTATCGGTCCTAAGAAACTTTCTCGCATTCGCATCACTAGAGCTCGTCGATAACAGGGGCGTTACACAATGTTGGTAACGAGGTATCGTAAACGATACCTGATATAGGTATCAGGCCAGCAGCCATAGTTGTGTAGTAATCCTTTCAGTAGTGAGATACCTGATGCAGGTATTAGACCAGCGGTCTATTTCATGTGTGTATAACAATCTTTTCAGTAGTGAGATACCTGATTAGATTATTAGACCAGTGGTCTATGATTCGTGCGAGAGGATTGGTTATATACATATATATATATATACAACGCCCCTCTGATCGTGATCCCATCTCCAACACCGGCACTATACATGCATTGCCACATAGGCTTGTCAACCTCAGTAACGTCCCGTTGGTGTAAAAGGGATACTGTTTCAATGCGATCCGTAGATCTATTCGGGTTAATCAAATGGGTACTCCCCAACTGACCCCACACTGATAACAGTTGCGAAGGGGAACCTTCAGAACTTCACTGCTGTCGACATCCTATTACAATGCCATGATAACATGGGATGTAATAATTGCAGGTGGAATATAATGTATACCGCCAATCACCAAGCTTCACTGACACCAAGTGTAACCATTAGGCCACCGGGATTTTCAAGGTTGGGTTTCCGTTCAGGTTGGCACTAGGCGTCTTTTGTCATGTGGAACGTAGACCTTCTTTTGTGGGAATTATATTCCGTCTTTTAATCAATATTGCGGTTCCTCGGAACCGCAATTCAAGCTCTTTTGTCAGCTAGACAAGGTATTGACGGGGATTACACATCATACTCGCCTTTCTTATAAAAAACCCATGTGCAAACACACAGTCGCACAAATACAAACTTTCATACACCGAGAAAGTTCCTTAAAACCTGAAAGGGTGAATGATGGTAGGATGGAGCAGAAAAGAACCCCGCCACTGGCAGACGAAACATGACCACATATTCACAAATAGGTAACAACATGCCTGATAAATAAAAAGTACTTGAAGGGTCTCGTTATCTACAGGGTTTCGAATAGACACCTCACAAAATAGATGGCCTGAGATGAATGAATGAAACGATGAATGAGGGCATGTCGACAAAAAGGAATCAGTAATTACATGGAAAAATCGGAAATACACAAATGAGACAATATCAATATTCCCAATTATGTTAACGTTGCGAATACTCAGATGTCAATGAATATACACATTATAAAACTGAAATAAATGTTATATAACGATTCAAATTGCCGAAAGCTACGATAACATCTATGAAACAATATTAACGAATCTAAAACATGTGTACCCTAAAATTAATGTGATATACTACGTGACACTAATATGCAAATGAATATCTGTAATATATCGTGAACTCATATAGAAATATACGTTAATTGAGAGAAATAAACCCCTTTTGCTTTCACCAACTTCTGTCGCAAGTTCGTAAAATTCAACATTGACCTATATTTCATTTTAAAAGAATTCCCTTTATTTAGCTCTCTAATCTTTTCTGACCGCAATGAAATTGAATAGCTTAGTTCTTCGATCATTGAACAGACTAGATAAGTAATCCACACCCCTGGCAATACAGTTTGTTTGGAAGCAACATCTATAGTATCTATCTTTGTCTGAACAAGGATAGCAGAACCTGATTCTCCCAGCAACAGTGCCGTGTTGTCAGAGGGGGTCGAATTTATTATTAATTCATGATGAAACCAAATTGAAAATCCGTAACAATTTCAGTGGTACTTTTCAGCATTTCTTGGTGGGAAAATGAACATCCTTATACTTCCTTCAAATTTTTACGAAAAATTCGAATACATACAATCCTATGGTGATTTTTGTAACTTGCTTGTAATCAATATACTTATTATGACCACGTCACAAGAGAATTTCAATTCTCAACGCTATATGAAACAATATACTTACTATTCAGTATACAGTTGTCTGCTTGTACTTTATCATGAATAACGTTCAATTTCGATAATGAACATTTATATCTTTGGCGATCAGTGACAGTGCATGTAAGTTTATTTACGATTTCGAAGTTCAGTACCTACTGGTGGAAATAATTTTCAAAAAAGTGAAAAACTCTTCTTTAAGGCAAATAGATATGATTGCATATTTGAATGTAATTTTCAAATCTGAAGATGAAACTATTTTATATCTTTTCACGATATCGTCAAAAATGAAGGAGGTTTTATCTTGAGCAGAATTCATATATTTTGACGCAAAAAATTGATGTCTGATTATTTCATTTCATGTAGAAAAACAACCATGGATAATCACAGAAATAGTTTATTGATTTTTGAATAGGATTGTTTCTGTTAACATACTTCTTACTCTAACTTCCGTTGAATCTTTCAATTCATTTGCCTCATGATGGAGTCTTACAGTGAAATATTTCTTCAAATTAGTTTGACTAGTTCCGAAAACAGTCAACGGTAAATTTCTCATTGTTGTGTGTACAAGAAGTATAGAAATATCCTTATATTTTTTATCAAAAATATTGATTGAGTTCATCATTATTCTCAGTGATTTTTCGGCAGCTTCGTATATTTTGACTACAAATAAGGAAGCATTTATCAGTGCTCCATATTTCAACACAAGACACTTTCGCAGCTGACTTATGGGTAAAATCAATTTAATCTAATCAATTCTGATGAATTCTGAGTACACAAAACTGAACACAAGTTGAATAATATCGATAAATCGAAACGTAAATAATGACAGATACCAAACAAAGCAATAATCGCCGTCGACTGTCAATATCAAATTGCGGTGTTGCAACGTTGAGCAAAAAGTATCCATGATACCCATGCTGGTCCTCGAGCAACCAAGAAAGTAAAATTGCTAAGTCTCAGAATAATGAAGCAATGTTCTATTAATCAGAACTGATTCATAATCGTCATGACCCAAATTTATTATTATATTTGTGCATTGAACTACATGAATTCATAAAGGACTTTGAATATTATGGACTATTTATCACTTTTTGATGATTGGATATGACAACACTGGCGACGATTGGGTACTAATATTATGATAATTCTGGGAATTCATGTTAGCATCAGAATATTTGTTTTGTGATCCTTCTAGTGGGTTTGTTGTTCGGAGGCTTAGTTCCTACAAAGGATGTTATGAACTTTCAAAACAAAAGCTCAAATATAAAACAAAGAAATATATCATTCAATTAGTTTTCTCACCTGGAATTTCACTAATGGGAGGTTCTTCTCCCCCGGATACCACAGATGCACCCATTTCGCGACAGGTTGCTTTACACTTTTGACGTGACATTATTTGGGACATTATAAACGTGACATTATGACGTGACATTATAAAACTGGGACTGAGTTGAAAAAGATAAAGAAGGAGTTGATATGGATAAAACAACGGAATCGTATTAGGTAGGGTCCTCTGAATCGTTAAACTGGATGACTTAGTACGCTATCTTAAGCGCTCGTAAAAGATAGGGTCCTCTGAACAGTCTTCACGAGATGACTTAGTGTGCTACCTAATACGTATAGGTGAAAGACAGGGTCCTCTGAATAATTTGAACTAGATGACTTAGTGCGCTATCTTGAACGCTCGTAAAAGATAGGGTCCTCTGAACAGTTCAAATAAGATGACTTAGTGCGCTGTCTAACACGAAAATTCTTCAGATGTTCACGTTAACACGGTTTCGGAGAGTATCCTCGTCCGCCGCTTGATAGCCTTTTGTATTTTTCCGAACCAGGGCTGGGCCCTCTTATTCTTTGATCTGAAGCTTTGGGTTGAGCAAATTTGAGCGTGATGCGATACCGTTGTATCCTTGAGTTAATCAAAAAGAAAAGCTTGTAATTTTTGATGGTGATCGATGGTGGGATTTGTGGCTACGTTGTTCGTGATTTGTTAATGGTTGTGCTTGTCTGTGTCGAGGATTGCGGGATGTGTGGGATTTGCTGATATAACGCTCAGTTTTCTAGGTTCAAGGAGAGCCTAGGTCTTTTGAATTTGGAAATGGAATTAACGTCGTAGTCAACTGCATTTCTGATTAGCGGGTTATGGTGGTTTTCGGCTTTGTTGATCGTTTTGGTGTTTAGGGTTCTGATAAATGTCTTTATGGATGGAAGTCTGAGATCTCGTGCGATGTAGTTGTTGCGGACGTACCAAGGGGAGTTTGTGACCATTCTCAAGATTTTATTTTGAATTCGTTCTAGTTTGATAAAGTTCGATTTGGAAGATTGAGCCCATGCTGCTGAGGCGTAGGTTAAAATTGGTCTGATTGATGATTTATAAATTGTTGTTTCAATTCTAAGATTGAGTTAACTTTTTCTATTGATGAATGGATAGAGTTGGCATATGACTTTCTTGGCTTTTTTGCATTGTGTGTCGATGTGCTTGGCCCAAGTGAGCTTCTTGTCGATACTTGAGCATGTTTCCACTTCTGAGGGAAGTGTTTGAGGGTCAGAATTGAGTTTACTATTTCCATGAGGCGGACAATATGGTTGTGAGGCAGCCATTTCAGTGCTTTGTTGGTGATGCCATCGGCTCCGGGAGCTTTTTTGGTTTGTAAACGTTTGATTAGATGGGTGACTTCTTCCTCGGTGGTGAGTCTAATTGGTGGGTCATTGTCTATATTGAGTTCAGTCTCTACGCCATTGGTGACGTGTTCGTCCCATTGAGGATTAGGAGTTTCTGGAACATTGAGAGTGAATTGGGACTCGAGTGACTCAGCAAAGAGCTCAGCTTTGCTAAGGGAGTGGTACTTGACTTCGTTGTGTCCTTGGATTGGCGGAAGGCTCGGATGTTTGCTTTTGACTCTTTTTATGATCTGCCAAAGCGAATTTTGGTTTTCATTTATGTGCGAGAGTGTGTTATCCTATTTGCACTCACGAAATGTTTGTATAGTGATTTGGGTTTCGTTTTTTGCGGCATTATACTCCTGCTTGTGAGGAGGATAAAGGGACCGCATGGCTCTACGTTTTAGGCGGTTTTTGTTGCGAATCAGATTTTTCAGAAATGGCGGAAATTCGTTGTGGAATTGTGATGTTGTGTCTGAAATTTTGGAGTCCTTTTCGATGGCTTTAAGTATACGACTTTCAAAGTCAAGTACTACTTCGTCAATTTGTTGTCGGGAGTTGATGTCGGTGTCGGGGAGAGTTTTGTTCTCCAAGTCACGCTGGAAGTCGAGCCAGAATATTTTTCTGGATTGGAGGGTGGTTGTTTGTGGATCGTGTTCTCCTAGAACTAGTACAACAGGATCATGGTCGGAGCTCAGGGCTGGTACTGATGTGATTTCAGTGAACCATGAGATGTCTCTGAGGAGGTAAATGTCAAGGATGTCGGCGGAAAGGAGGGAGTGGTGTGTAGGCTCACTTGGGCCAAGCACAATGTAATTGTGCCTGTCTGAATGGGATTTTAAAGTTCTACCGTTCGTGTTTGATTTTAGACTCCAGTCCGTATGCTTCTCATTGAGATCTCCACCAACTATAGTGATGTTGTCGTTGTGGTAGATGATGGTGTCGAGTGATTCAGTTATAAAAGGGGGTCTGGGTGGAGTGTGAGCAGAAATGCAGTTAACAGGGCCTTTTGAGGTGGTTATTTCGATGCCTACAGCTTCGAGGGACGCGACTGTGTTGAGGCCGAGTTGTTTGAATTTAAAGCATTTTTTGATGAGCATCGCCACGCCGCCACCTGGGCGGTTGGTGCGGTTTATGGAGACAAAGTTGTAATTTTGGAAATTGAGGATTTCATTTTCCAAATGAGTTTCTTGAATGAGCGCTATATCAGCATTTTGGTTGTGGAGAAAGTTTGCAAGTTCGAGTTTTTTCGTGTTCAAGTTGTTGGCGTTCCAAGAGACAATTTTTAGCGCGTCTGGAATCATTGCGTGGCTGTATTCATGTTAGTGCCCATAAAGGATGCCAAGTCGCTGAATTTTTTGAAAATCTGCTTCATTTGCTCGAGAGCGCTGAAAAAGTCTCTCGGGTCGTTTTGAGTCGGTTGTGTCGTGGTTGTTTGTGTTACTCTGGCGTAACTTCTGTTGGCGGATGTGGGGGTGGGAGTTGGGGGCTGTCTTTTCGCGGGGAACTTTTCGCAGCCTCGATAGCTGGCGACATGAGGGCCGCCGCAGTTTGCACACTTAGCTTTATCGGTTGATACGCGATCACATTGGGCTGTGAGGTGATCTTTGCCGCATTTTACGCATTTTGGGCTTGCGTGGCATCTAGATTGTCTGTGTCCAAACTTTTGACATCGGTGGCATTGACCGATTTCGGTCTTTGCCCGCTGTGGTTCTACTTTAATAGAGAGCCCGACTATATTCCTGATTGAGAAGATTTCTTCGTTTTTCTCGCTCTGAGGGAGGAGAATGAGGACCATAGGCATTGGGGTTCCGTCGCGTCTTTTTAGTCGATGTGTTGAAGACACCTGGAATCCTCTTTCCGCGAGCTCATCAGAGACGTCGATGAGGTCAACGTGTTCAGAGAGCCCTCGGAATATTACTCTAAGAGCTTTCTCATCTGGGAGTTGAAATGTAAAGAATTCGGTCCGTTTGGATTCAAGTAATTTGGTCAAAGCTCTAAAGTAGTCTGGGGTATCGCAAAAAATTTTGATACCGTCGGGGGTGTTAGTCGCTTTATTGTACTGTATCTTTTTGGAGATAAGCTCCTTATTAAGTTGAACCCAAAGCTTCTTATCTTTTAGAATAATTGGGGGTACTCGACTTACCCCAGTTTGGTTGCTTGGAGACTGCGTTTGACGTCTTACGTTCTGTCCATCGGTTTGTTTCGCAGGTGTCGGCGGTTGCTGTTTGGCGGCTGGCGGTGATTGTTGTCTGATAGGCGGCATATTTTGCCTGGGTTGTGGGCTATTCCTAGGCTTTTTTGGTTTCGTCGATTGGGTGGTTGTCTGATCGGTGTCCGGGTTTGAATCGGTTGGCATTTTCTTATTTGTTGAAATCCTGCTGGATTTCGAGCTTATGGAGCTATCGCTGGAATAGTCTGCATCCATAATTTCATCGTCTTCAGATAAGCAATCAAATCGATTCTTGCTTAGAATTTGTGGCATTGCCGGGATTACATCCTCTTGGATTTCGAGGGGTTGAGGTGTCTTTTATCGAAGACTGTGGCTGGTCTCAAAGCCACTGGATTTGATGGGTCGAGGTGGTTGAGCCTTTCGATGATCTGCTGAAGCAGACTCTTAAGGTCGTCTACATTAGTAATGTTTGCTGGGAGGTTGGCCCCTCCCATCATTTTGGGCGTGTCGCTCAAAGCGACAGAGCTTTTTGGTCTAGGCCAATCTGCTCTCTCGGCGTGCTCTGGAATCGGATCTGCACCCAACGTCGTATGTGATCGTGAAAAAACACTCGTTGCGGCTCGGAAATCAAACTCACACACTGATGTGTGTGTGTTGTTCGACAAATACACAACCAACAAAACAATGTTGTCCTCGTCCGCGACTGTGTAATGCGATTTTATAGTAAGTTGAGAAGGATGCAACATCTCGAAACTCATATGCAAGAGACAACCATCAACTATCTGCCCGACTTTCTCACGAACCCTCCTACAGATATGTTCATTTCCTTGATAATTATCGATTCCAAGAAATCCACACTCAGACGCTGAAAGTGTTCTCATCTCGAACTAATGCGGTGGGATATATACAAATCGAAAAAGGTCTCAACTTTTACTAGCTCTACGTGTTCACTTATCTACCCACTTGGCTATGAACTATATACAAATTAAAGATCGGATTTTACTTCTTTGTGGGAATCAGATTTGTGTTAAACATAGTCATTGCATTTGGGAATTATAATATCAGAAATCAAAAAAAAAATAATAATTTGTACTGACCCTGGGTCGTATGATTTCACTCTCCCCCGCTCTTTGTGGACGAATTGGGTTTTTTTTTTCAACACAAAATCAGAATGAGGTACGCAAAGAGGAATATCTCTCTCGGGAAAACTAGATCTTGAACAAAACCATTTACCTATCCTAGCTGACAAGATCAAACGAAGATCCAATAAATTGACGGCCCTAAAACAATAATAGTACCTACGTGACAGTTGAAATTAGGCAGAAATATAACAATTCTACAAACTAGTGGATAACATATTGGTTATTCTGATGACAAAACAAATAAACAACTACCACAACACACTTTTTCTCGAACTGGCCAAGGTAAGGAACTTGGTAAGCTCCCGATTCTCTGCCTGGTGTTGTCCTGGTATCCTGGTGTTGTCCCTCCGTGGTTGTCCTCGTAGCAGGATAAATTGGTTTCCCTTGGAACTGCCCAACGGGAATGGTGCCCTGCGGTTTCGGTGAAACTGTCACCGATACCTCGTTGGATTCACGACCATTCGAAAACCATCAAGCAGCTGACTGATGGTTGGTTTATAACAATACTCATGGGACATGGTTCAACAGCAACCCAACGAACACTGGCTCATTCCGTAGACAAAACGTCGGCTCGCTGGAATTCGGACTCGAAGCATGGAATTAGCAATTTCTTGTAGCAATCAACAATACACAAAAAAAAAACAATGTTATCAGTTCCGACAAAGTTATTCCACTGTAGGGACTGACAAATCACTTTTCAGCTAAGAATGTCGATCAACGAAATCACAATCCGGAATGATCCAAGACCCTGAAATGCTCCTTCCTCCTGGTTCTAGAAATTGCGAAGTAAACTTCTCCCTTGGGACCAAAAAAATGCCTATAATATAAATAACTATAATACACCCCACTATTTGATTGTTTACGAGTGAACGCGCGCGGTCTCTAGACTAAGAGATTTACGAGAATATTGCTAAAAGTACAATACGCACAGATAACCGATAACAGTTATCGATTCATCCACTAGGATGTTCTCTCGGCACGGAGATCGTGAAGGATTGTGAAACCACAGGTAGAACGATGAGTTTCAAGGAATTTTGTGAGCTGGACGAATAATATTGTTGTAACGGAAAAATAATACTTCTCTACCTAGTCTACTTTTGCAACCTTCCACAACACAATAAATCACAGATACCTCATACATCTAAATGAGCAGAGTAACCTCTCGTATTTGGGTCACTCGCGATAACTCCGTAGAATGGTAGGGGATGGTAGCAGGCGACAGAGAGTGCCGGAACCAGAGAGTAACAACGAGAGGCGACAGCTATGACGATTCCTCTGATGTTTGATGGTTCACCGCCAACACGCTGGATTCGACAAATAAACCATATAAAGTCTCCAAAACACTCGGAGGGAAATGGTATTCTTACACTCAACTACAATTATGTTCATAGTATTTGGGTATACGTCATAATATAATTCAATGATATTGCAAAATGAATGATGTTTCATGTCATAAAATACAAAAGGAGCTGCAATGCATCTTTATCAAAAGAACACAACTCGAGAATGCTGATTGAGGATGATAATAATATCGTTACGTTGCTCATCGATTAAAACAGATTCATTTAACCAAGACATGATTTCTATCATGCACAAATATATTATATATCCCACTAGTCTATCGAATCTTGAAGGAATTCACTCAAAACACATAACAAAACTATCTACCACATTGAATTAAGTGTCTAAATTCCGTAACTGTCACTAACTGCTTGGTGGAAAAAATATGTATTTTGCATCGATAGAAGCCAAAACACAGAAAATAGTATTGAATTTCCGTTACAGAAGGCCATTAAAGCGTTCAAAAGTTTGTCACTACGCTTTTTATTTCCGTGTTAGATTATGTCAATGCCTTCTGTAACTCACATTTCAATATACCATACTGAAGTGTGGTTCAATACGGCGAATTCTTATGGAAAATTCTTCACAAAATATATGCATGGATGACTTCTCATCCACGACCTCTCGGAAGTTTTTTCATTATGAAATCATTTCGCTTTGTAACAGGCATTTTATTTTGCATTCACTTTCACGAATATGAATATCAAACATTCAAAAGCAAACTGCATGAATGTATCACAATGTAAACAAGAAAACAATTCAATATCATATTGTTGTAAACCGTCATATAATTAATCAATATTATTTTTGCTTCTAGAATCATTGTGGATTTTTCTCACCGATCAGATATCCTCAGTAGACACTTGAAACTCTCATTCTCATCAATCACGTAGCATTAAAAGCTCACGAAACTTATAATAATAATAATAATAATAAAGCGGCTTTATTCATCATTTCAGTTTCTACAAAAAAAAGAGAACAAAATGTCGGACTGATGAATCGGCGAAGTGTCAGCTATAGCTGTTTTTCAACTTGACCTCAAAAAATAAAATAAAATAATAAAAAAAAAAATTTTTAACAGGTGAAAAAAAAATATATAAATCCTAACAATTACAAATCAAATTACCTACTATAACAAGATAAAGAGGAAACGACATTGAAGACAAACGTCTTCATAATTTTGTACCTAGTTTTGAACGTAGGTTAGTTCCTAGATTTGTATTGATACATAACAAACCTACATCGTAAACCAATGCAGTATTCAGAAGCGGGAAGTTTCGTAACTAGTTTTGTACCTAGTTTAGTTCCTTGTTTTGTATCGATACATAACAAACATACATGGAAAGCCAAAACAGAATTCAGAGCGGTATCAACGTAAGAACAAAAACTGCCTATTCTTCAGGAGAAGTTTCAATCGCTTTTTAAAGTTACTCAGTGTGTATAGTCTGAATTCATTGGGTAACTGATTGTAAAGTTTGGCAGCATTGTACGAAAAACATTTCGTATAAATTGAAGTGGAGTGAGGAGGAATTACAAGAAGGTGTCTATTACGTGTTCTGAGGTCATTCAATGCCGAAAAAGTATTCAATTTTCTATGCAGGTATTTAGGAGTTTTCGTTACAAGAACTTTATGTGTAATAGACAGTAAGTGAAGATTTCGAAGATCGTTCAACCTCAGCCAACCAGAGTTATTAAATACAGAGCTTATATGATCAAATTTCCGAATACCGGAGGAGAATCTAATACATGAGTTTTGTATTCTTTGAAGACGATACTGATCAGATTTCAGGAGGGCAGGTCCGTAGACGCTATCACAATAAGAAAGTTTGGACATTATCAATGATTCGCATAAAGAAAGCTTCAAGTGCTTGGAAAGCAAGTGTCTGTTAGGAAAGAGTTGTTTGAGGATGTTGAAGGACGCTTGGCAAAGATGGCTGACATGTTTGGTGAATCTCAGCTCAGAGTCAATCCACAGAGTCAATCCAAAGATTTTTGCATTCCTTGACTATAGGCAAGATATCAGAACCGATTTTTATTTTCATATCTTCACGAGCACTGTCCACTTTCTTTCTCGGCCCGAAGAACATGACCTGAGATTTTTTTGAATTCAAGCGTAAATT
The DNA here is from genome assembly GCA_963576655.1 of Gastrophysa polygoni. Lineage (NCBI taxonomy): Eukaryota > Metazoa > Arthropoda > Insecta > Coleoptera > Chrysomelidae > Gastrophysa > Gastrophysa polygoni. The sequence continues at coordinate 35,306,091 of OY755082.1, forward strand.
ATGCGCGGTGGAAAACTTGTATAATTTATTCAAATCTTTATTTATATTATTTTGTGTTTCGTTTACAAGTAAAGAATTAAAAGAGACATAGAGTTGAGTATCATCGGCGTAGTTATGAATTTTGGCATGTTCTATAATTTCAAAAAAATCAGAAATATATAAAGAGAACAATAGTGGCCCTAAAATAGACCCCTGGGGAACACCGTAACCAACCGGCAATGCATCTGACTCAATACCTTCCAAGACGACGCGCTGTGTACGATTGCATAGATAGTTTCGTATGAATTCTACTGCTCCGTTAGAAAAACCAAAGTATTTGAGTTCGTTACAAAGTGTCGAATGGTCAAGTGTATCGAAGGCCTTACTGTAATCCAATAAAACTAAACAGGAAACTTCACCATTATCCGCGGCCTTGAAAAGATCATCCGTGATTGACAAAAGAGCGGTAGTAGTGCTGTGTTCAGTGCGAAAACCAGATTGTACAGAAGTGATTATTTCATGTGCATATATGTAATCTTCCATTTGATCTTTCATGATCATTTCAAGGGCTTTGGAAAGGGAAGGCAGGATACTTATAGGTCTCAAGTCGGAGAGCTTAGTGGGAGAGTTGCATTTAGCCAGAGGAATAATCTTGGCGTGTTTCCATTTCGAGGGAAAGATGTTCATGTTAATCGCCGTATTGAAAATGAATGTTATATGTTTGATTAACTGGGACTGCACCAATTGTATCATACTAATGGAGATTTCGTCTGTTCCTACTGCGTTACTTTTTATTTTATTCAGATATTCATTTACCGTTTCTGAAGATATATTTTTGAAAGAGAAGACAGGACCATTAACTACACTTTTATATTTATCGAGAAGAGAAACGAGTGTTTTAGATTTTTCAGGATGCATTATACAATTAAAGTGACGATTAATTCTATTAACGTTTTTCAGTTGCTCTGGAAGACAAGGCGTTGCCTTCTGTCGAAGAATATCAAGTGACCTTAGCGTGTTATACATAACTTTAGAATTTTTCCTGTGCAGGACATGTTCGAGATATGCTTTTTTTTCGCGACGTATTGCTCCAGTTGTGTAATTTCTCAAGTCAGTATAACTTTTCCAAGACGCAGAGTTTCTCAACTTTTTGTACCTGCTGAAAGCTCTATCCCTGAGTCTTATCATTTCTTTAATATTGTAAGTTAGCCAAGGAGCTGGTGGTTTGGTGACTCTTATGGTTCGGAAAGGAGCGTGTGTATTGAAAAGTACGAGCAAACCGTGATTGAGGTAATCTAACATTTCATCCAGAGTTCCTAATTCGAAGATTATATTCCAGTTGTGAGATATCAAATGTTCATTGAATAGGGCCACGTCAAGAGTAGAAAAGTCACGGTAAGTTATAAACTTAGGTTGTCTTATAGATTTGTCACAGTCAATTTCACAACTTACTGCCAAATGATCTGATATTCCATTGATATCCAATACCTCGGTATTTAAAATATTTTCTGGATTCGAAACTAGTAAAACATCTATCAGAGTTTGACTTCGAAGAGTGATTCTCGTAGGTTCATTTACCAACTGAGTGAAGTTGAACATCTCCATGAACTGAATCAAAAGATCGCATCGGTTATCATTTGCTAATATGATATCTTACTTCAAGTACTTTAGTTCAGTCTCAGCATAATCAATTTCAGCACTTTCATAATGGAAATAAGTATAGAGTACACCAAATGTATCCTTATGAATTGTGTGATGTCTTGGGGTTTTAACAATAAAATGCCGATAATGGTAAATGGTCTACTCACCCCAAACTTACATACACTTACAGAACCCAAATCTACACTGCCCTGAATAGGTGGTGCTGATCGGTACTCGCGAAAACAAGGAAGGACATGCGCAATTGTCTGAGGCATTAGGTAGCTTCAACTGACTGTACAGGATGTCACACTCTCCCCTCCTCATTTTTTTGTATACTTGACAGCTCAAAAACATACAAGTATTAGAATGATTGTAACCGATTACATAAACCCTTAACATCATAACTAACATACCTGATATAATATATTAATCATATCGTAATCTATCAGGAGACTTTCGTATTCGCTTAGGGCGATTGTTAACCAAAAAAGATGTGCGTTTTGGTGCTGAAGTGTTATCTTCACATGCATCATGAATATCTAGCGTTTCATTGTCATCAACATGTGTATTATTTTCGGCACCTTTTGGCAATTATTTTTCGGAAACATGCTCCTGTTGATTTTGATTATCGATTTCAGATATTCCGATTTCTCGATCACTGTCACCGACATTCAAAATGTCACTCCGCACCAACTGATTTTGATGTCTTTTCCACGTTAGGTTTGTACCATACACTTTCACTAAATAAACATTTCTTCCTAAGATTTTCAAAATATGACCGACTGTCCAAGTTGGTTTGCTCAAGTTACGATAATCTTTCGCATACACACACTGCCCTAATGTGAATTTCTCCTCTCTTCCCCCTTTAAAATATTTAGCGTTATTATTCTGAGATTTTTTCAATTGATTTTTTACGTCTGAAATTGATTTAGGATGTTTTTCAGTATTTTCAGGTTTCAGTAAGTCTAATCTAGATCTTATTTGTCTACCTAAAAATAAACGAGAGGGGGATTCACCTGTAGAGCAATGTTCTGTGATTTTATAAGTCATCAAAAATCTATTCAGTGAGCGATTAAAATTAACATGGTCATAACATGAGTTCAGTTCTTTTATCAAGAAATTTTTTACAGTTTTCACGCTATTTTCTGCAGCTCCATTCGATGCTGCATGATAAGCAGGTGAAGTGATATGTTTAATACCATTTTGTTTCAAAAACATTTCAAATTCATCTGACACTAATTGTCGACCATTGTCCGACACCAAAACCTTAGGAATGCCAAATCGGGCAAAAATTTCTCTTAGTTTATCTACGGTTTTATTTGAAGTAATACTAGCCATCACAAAGACTTCTAGCCATTTCGAAAAGGCATCCAATACAATGAGACAATATTGACCACGCAATGGTCCTAAAAAATCAATATAAATCCTTTCCCACACCTCACTAGGTATCGGCCAGGATTGTAAAATCCCCCTATTAGGGTTTCTTTGGACCGACTGACACACAATACATGACTTACAGAGGTCCTCAATTTGTTTGTTTGTATGTTCAGGCAGGGCCACCAAACATATGACCTTGCCAAGGATTTCATCTTGACAATACCCATATGGGTATTATGTAACATTTCCAATATCGCTGTTTGCAAAGATTTCGGAATAATCACACGATGTCCCCACAAGAGAATATTATTTATTACTGTAATTTCATCTTTTCTCCGAAAAAAATGGTTTCAAATTGGGATCAATGATTTCATTTGGCCACCCCGACATAGTAAATGTATATACTTTGAGTAAAATTTCATCTTTTTGTGTTTGTTCCTCGATTTTGTGCAAATCAATAATAATATCCGAACAGTCTTTAATGTATTTTATTTCGTAAGTATCTATATTAGTTTCTCTGTCAATTTCTTCTAGTGGGAGTCTAGATAAGAAATCAGCTATATTTTTACTAGATTGCACGTATTTAATATCAAAATTGAATCCGCTTAAAAAACAAGCGTATCTCTGGAGTCTGTTAGCAGCCATTACCGGTATTCCCTTCTTCGGTCCAAAAATTGACACTAGGGCCTTATTATCAGTAACTAATGTAAATCTATGCCCATAAAGAAATTGATAGTATCGTTTTACCCCAAAAATTATGCTATATGCCTCTTTATCTATTTGACTCCATCGTTTCTGTTGATCATTCAGCGTTTTTGAAGCAAAGCAGATTGGTCTCTCCACATTATTTTCAAAGACGTGTGAAAGGACTGCTCCTACTCCATACTCAGAGGCGTCCACCGTTAAATTAATGGGGAGTTCGGGGTTAAAGTGGACGAGAAAATTATCAGACTGTAATATATTTCTCACTTCATTGAATGCATTTTGGCATTCTCGCGTCCAGCGCCAAGTATAGTCTTTTTTTATCAAGTCGTATAGCGGGTGCAATATAGTAGGAATGTTTGGAATAAAACGGTTATAATAATATATTTCTCACTTCATTAAATGCATTTTGGCATTCTCGCGTCCAGCGCCAAGTATAGTCTTTTTTTATCAAGTCGTATAGCGGGTGCAATATAGTAGGAATGTTTGGAATAAAACGGTTATAATAATTTATGGCTCCTATGAAAGATCTAACTTGGGTAACATTCTGGGGAATAGGAATTTTTTCAATGGCTTTCAATATTTTCATTGACTTATGTAACCCTTTTTTACTTATATCAAAGCCTAAATAAGAAACTGAATCAGAGAAAAACGTACATTTTTCAATTTTAATTGTCAAGCCACAATCCTGCAGAATCCCCAAAACGGTTTCTAAATTTTTGACATGGGCATGAAAATCTCTTCCCGTGATGAGAATATCGTCCAGGAAAACACAAACATCATCTACCTTATGAAAGAGCTGGTCCATGATCCTCTGAAACTGGCCTGGAGCACAACTCACCCCGTATACCAATCTATTATAAGAAAATAATCCTTTATGAGTAGAAATTGTAGTGAGTATTGCTGATTCATCATCAAGTTTTATTTGTTGGTAGGCCGAACTCAAATCGATCTTCGAAAATTGTTGGCCCCCATTTAATTTGGCATATAAGTCATCGATTCTAGGAATTTGAGTACCGGTACAATAGGGGTTCCCCAGGGGCTATGATCTATAGGGGTGATTATTTTGGTTTCTACTAACCTTTCAAGTTCTTTTTCCACTTTCGCCTTCAAAGCATATGGCAATGGCCTTGGCTTACAAAATTTTGGCACTGCATTCTCTTTCAGAAATAATTTTAATTCAAACTTATTGAAACATCCGATTTTATCCGAAAAAACTTCCGGGAATTTTGAACTCAGCTCACTTATACAAGTGTCTTTTTCTGAAATGTGGTTCACTTCTCGAAAACCAATATTAAATGCGGAAATAAAATCTCGACCGAGTAGTGATACTGTACTGTTCTCTATAACGCAAAATTTCAGAATTTTCGACTTCCCATTGTATTGGACATCTAGTTCGATTTGACCTAATGGAGAGATATTTCCTCCGGCGAAATTCATCAAAGTTATATCTGTTGGATTCAATGAAATGGTTTTGAAACATTTCTCATAAGAGCTATTCGATAAACATGAAATAGCTGCTCCCGAATCTAATTCTAAGGTAAATATCTTATCATTTAAATGCACATCAACAGTTATAGGCTTTGACAAATCAGATTTCAAAGTGTAGACTGGGTATTCATTTTCAACAAATACATTATCAATATTTTCTTCCATGTGAACGTGGTTGACTCTCTTATTTTTATTCCTACAATTCACAGTGTTGTGTGTTTTTGTACGACAAAAAGTACAGAATTTTTTTGCATGTGACAGTTCTTTATTCCGATAGAAACATCTGTTTTCCCAAATCTACACAGTTCTGAATAGGTGGTGCTGATCGGTACTCGCGAAAACAAGGAAGGACATGCGCAATTGTCTGAGGCATTAGGTAGCTTCAACTGACTGTACAGGATGTCACAAATTGTATTTCATATTTTGTTTCTCACGTCCAGTATATTGTCAAAACTGTCGTCTATAAAATTACATGCCTTCAGAGAAGCCATTTTTAGTTAGTTAGTAAGCAACCTTTCATTTGATCACATCGCTAACTCAACTTTTGTACCGAGTACTCTGTGATTGTCTTGTGAAATTTTTACCATCATCGAAGTGAAAAAACTGAAAAAGCTACCCACAATTTATTTTGGTTCACCACATTTCGAAAACCTCCTTTGTAATCACTGTGACCATTCACAGGACTCTTTTATCCCATGCAATAAAAGGGAAGATTACAACAATATACTAATAATAACCTTCCGTGATCCTTGGGAAAACTGAAAAAACAATGAGGACATCGGCACGCGGACTTAGAAAATACCATCAAAACTGATCACAAGATATTGACATGCGCCTAAGAAAACGGTACACGAAAAAAGCCAAGCTGTCGCCTCTCGTTGTTACTCCCTGGCCGGAACTGTACTACCACTATAGTACTGTACTATAACAGTATATTTTCTTCAACGTCTCAACTGAAACGGCACCTCACCTGGGCAAAACTCCCTACGTAATAAAATACGTAATAAAATAATACATTTTGAAGAATTTTCGTCGTGTTCTTGAGTTTTTCTTTCCTGGCGCTCGTAGATATGATATGCCATGCCTATTATATAGATATGCTTCTGGAATGACTCATCACAATCAGTATAGGCATGCATCAATAACTTCAGAATAGCTCCAAACAAATATCTGACAACATCATGACGAATTACAAAAAAAAATCTATGAATAAAACCAAGGTTTCAATTGTTTTTTTTTTTTTCAAAATGGGTCATACCTTACTGGCATTTTTATTTGGCATTGAACAAAATAGGTCGGAAATATATAATTCGAGAAGAAATTGAAGAGATTGGAAGTAATTCTCATATATCGGTCGTGAAACATTTTGAAGGGTGTAGTTTCCATTTGTTGTTTCCCAATGAAACAGGAGCTGAATAATGAGAAATTAAATCCTCTATTGCGATAATCAATATGACATATGGATATGTGACACACAATGTCTTACAATTACTGTCGCCTCGACTATGTGCTATGAAACAGTTTTTTTTTTTCAAAATTTCATATCTCTTATTATCCATCTACGTTCATCTTTGAGTTCATTCGGATATTCATCTGATTTCAGTTGTCCGATTGTTCGGACATCGTTACATATATTACCGTAACCTCATCAAAATTAGTTGGCTTACCTATTTCTACGATGTCAAGTCTTGTGAAGATGAAGTCTTGTTTTGAAATTCGCTATGTTATGGTCTGGTGAAAACCCAGTAGTTTGAAATTCAAGCACTGTATTGTTAATGGTTTTCAATCATATAGAAGTTGGTTCACCAAAATATTCACGATTTTCACTAAATATTCAACCACCAAACATCCATTTTCGAAAAATGAGTTTCAACAATGGGAACACGTTACTCTACTTTGTATTTGCTTCATGAACAAAATTGTACTTGTGAAAAAAAAACAGACATCAGAACAAAAAACATAGGAAGTACGGAAATTCTTTCTCGAATAACCTCTATACGCATCAAAAAACCGGTAATGTCTACTGATCGCAGACACTTCCAATACTCCACTAGGTAAGTGTACATAAATCGTTTTTTTTTATAGGTATCTGCTTTGAGTACTGCCATCCAACTGTCCAGTTTTGCTACTGGTCCTCCCGGACCAATGGGTCCACCTGGACCACCAGGACAAGTTGGACCCCGTGGATTTCCTGGTGTGTTACAGGATGATATGAACATCGTACATAGATATCCTAATAAACGTCGGCATTTTTTGCTAACAGTCATTGATTACGCGATAACTTGCGAACTGTTGTTTTACAGGTGGCGTTGATTGTTGAACATTTACCTGAACAATATATTTGGACAGGTATGACCAGGGTTGCGTATCAGGTATTCACGAGGGTATTTAGTATTGTACAGCCATTTTCGAACATTTGCGACAGGTTTTGGGACTGTGTAATTATGAAAAGCATCAGATAATAACAAGAAATAAGACGTTATGATTGATATTATCAATCAATACCTGTACTGAGAACTATTTAACTATTTTTTTGTGGAAAAACCTACCTGAAGTCGTGATAGTATATTCAATCTGATAGGCACACCGATACTCATCATGTTCATACCCGAAATTTTGAAGCATGAAGATTCATCGTATGCAAGCGAATGTCGTTTAATTGAGTTCGATAAGTTCTTTCCGTGAAAAAAATCTACACACTAATATGTATACGTACTCCAGCCAAGATTCAGTCTGGTATCGTCACATGCTCTTTTGACATTGTCCATGTGTAACAGTCATTCATTTATGTTTCTCTAACAAAATATTCGTCATGCATATTAGCTCATTTTCCTCGGATAAACTGAACCAAGTCATACTGTTCAGTCTGTGGAGTTCAAATCTATATAGCAGCATCGATGAATCAAAAAATTTAATAAAATCCTAATGAGAAATCATTGTTTTGCACAAATTTTTTGAGAGTGTCAATTTTTGATTTTCCGAGCAATCTTGCCGTGCTCATTTTTCAAACTGTATCTCCGGTTCAGCCGGAATACGTGTCGAGCCATGAGGCAAATTTTCATCGCGATGCGAGAATGGGCGGACTATTGAGATATCTATGGACGATTATATAAATATAAATTTGATAAACGAAAACTAGGATTGCATACTTCGTTTTTTCCATGTTTTCTAAGTCGAAGTCATTCGAAAAATTGTTCTGTTCATTTATAGGACTAGAGATGACACAGAAAGATTCTGTTTATAGCTATTCAATGGTGGATGAGTTTGTACCTTCCCCAAAAGATCCTGAAACACAATGTACGTGCAAACGGGGTCCACAAGTAAGTGAATCGTAGAATAATGATACACAGTGAAACAGAGCATCATAATATTTCATTTTTAATGAGTTATTGGTAGTTGTTTCATGAGAGAATTCATGAACCTCACATTCTAATGTTTCCCCAATGAGATAGCATCATCCATATACAGGGTTTCTCACAGTAGGCGTTCGTTAAAAAGTTTTGTCGTTAGAAAAACTTCCAAAGTAAAAAGGTTCAAAAATTCTCTCTCCAGCATTCTTTTTTATTTTGAAATATTTCTAAGGTTATATCACTTCAGGTTATATCGGATGTCGTCTTCAGATTTCTTATTTCGAATGAAACACCCGGTATATTATTCCATTTTTGAATTCTTGGAAAAATTTCATGATGAATTTGATCATGCTTCCCTATGTCTATGTTCAATTGTTCCTTGGACACCTTGATTCTCTCGAATTTTTTCGTTCAACACCACCTTCAACCTATTTTCGACTGGTGATCATATATGTATGTCATATAGCTATTAGTTGATGATACATACAGGGTTGTCCAACGGAAACCTTATACCTCGATTTTCTGTCTTGAAAATAAAAATGTGGAAAACTGCTCGGACCAGTCGTTTTCTGATTCGAGGAGGAACAAATTTTCCGCTCTTTCCATCACCGTAACTTCAACCCCCTTAGGGGGGTAAGCACAATCCCCCGATTTTGAATAGGGACGAGGGGTGTTGCGATGCCGCATTTTGAAGATCTCATCGAGTACTATCTGACCCTGAAATTTCGTCTCCAAATTTTCATCCATAGCAAAATGACAGCTGAAATAGTAGTAGACTACTCACTTTCGTGATTAGTTCATTGAATGCTGGAAATGGGCTAGATTCACTTCCATGCAGTAAAGAACGCTGGTGTATGGATAGCGAATGTGGAATTCACCTCGAGGATATTACTCTTATCAGACACATATGAGAACTATTCATTTATTGGTTGATTTTTCGTCCAAAGAAGCAGATGAATCAGGTTTTTGTACCTGAGTCTAGCGTGAATTTTCAAGAACGTTAAGACTGTGTCGAAGGAATCTTAAATTTGTAGTAGAATGGAAATTGTGTATTCCGAAGAAGGAAGGATGGAAATGATAGAATTATTTCTGTAGAAATAACGACTACGAGAGTGACAGCGGCTCCATTTAACTAACGACATCCTGAAAAAAAAATTTCAGCTGCTCACGTTGTGCAACTGGTTGCCAAATTCGACGCTACTGGTTCAGTTGGAAACAAAAAGGTGTGTGAAAGAGACGAAGCGAGGGAAGAGGTTGTCTCAGGTCACGTAGCAATAGATCCGACCCTCAGTACTTGGAAATTGTCAGATGTATCTATTGTTTCACGCACAACAATCATGACGACATAAGTTCCATCCTTTTAAGATAAGATTGGTTCAGGAACTGAATGAGGATGATTTCGATAGCCAACTTCAGTTCTCTGAAGTGGGCAGTGAAGCACAAATTCGACCTGTCCTGGAGTACTGTTCACATGTTTGGAGCTCAACCCCCAAACATACGCTGAAGCTCTTAGATTCAATTCAGAAGAGAGCTATTCGCCTAGTCGATGACGCAACACTCACCAAATCATTGACCTCTCTAGATCATCGTAGAAAGGTCGGCGATCTTTGCCTTTTTTATAGGTACTTTCACGGTCGGTGCTCAACGGAAATATCATCTATTATGCCACCACGCGCGATTCCTAGTAGACAAACCAGACGAGCTCAAGCTGGTCACCCCTACACTGTCAGGCTCGAGACCTGTCGAACATCGCTATACCAAGCATCATTCATCAATAGAACGGCAAAGTTGTGGAATTCTTTGCCTAGTGAAGTCTTTCCTGATGCTCACAACCTCCAAACATTCAAGAAAAATTCCAACACCTTCCTTCTTTCCCAAAATTCCACCGCTGGCTAACACGATGTTCCTCGAACATCATAGGTTTCCCTTTCGTGTTGTCCAAAGATAAAAAAAAAAAAATTACCAATGAACCAAAATACATGTTCGATATCTGTTTTTTTGGATGAGTGTTCATTACACCTCAACCGTATTATAAATAGGCATTCGTGAAGTGTATAGTCAGCATCTCCAAAAGTTAAATGTTTGGGCGGGTATTCATGGCAATCACATAATCCCCTTGTACCCGGTGTACTCACTGGCCAAATTTATTCAGAACTATTAGAGAACGCTATCCATCCAGCCCTCGTGAAAGTATTGGGAAATGAAGGAGACCATGAAAAGATATTTTTTCATTAAGATGGCGCACCACCTTATTTTGTTCAATCTGTGCGTCAATTTTCCTGACGCCTAGATTGGAAGAAGAGGACATATTGAGTCCACCCAGATCACCTGATCTGGCTCCACTAGACATTTTTCTATGGGATCACCAGGAATCTAAGATTTACGCTACCTAGCGTGAGTCCCTGGATGATGGATTGAAAATTCGGATCATTGATGAATGCCGTCAAATTATACCAGTAATTTTGAGAAATGTACTTGAACTTTTTGAGCAAAACTCATTTCACTGCATAGCAGTGAGTGGTGCCCATTTCCAGCATTTGATAAACTAATCACAAATGTAAGTAGTCTTCCACTTTTTATCCATTCTGTTATCGATGGAAATTTGGAAGCGAATTATGAGGTCAGATAGTACTCGATGAGATCTTCAAAATGAGGTATTGCAACACCGCTCACCCTTGTTCAAAATCAGGGGTTGTTCTCACCACCGTTGAGGCGTGGAAGTTTCGGAGATGGAGCAAGCGGAAAATTTGTGTCCCCTCGATTCAGAAATCGACTGGTCCAAGCGACTCTATTGAGTTCGTTAATTTCATCTGGGACATGTTTTTCGTTTTGTTTCATTAGAACCATTGTTCCGTTATAGTCTTCAATTATTTCTGTTGATAATGAAATCCGTTTATTCAGACATTTTTTTGATTGCTTGGAAAGATTGATATAGCTTCGTGGTATCTTTCACCGTCTTCTGCATCTAAGTTACCAGAAATACTTTTGAATATTGTGCCTAACCCATCTATCAGTTCTCGTTTGATTCGTTTGTTCGAGTAAAGAGAATTGAATTTATCTTTCACGGAAGTTGAAATACACATTAGCGTACTGATTTTCTATCTTGATAGTTTTTCCTTGATTTGTTTCATTTGTCCGGTCACTTCAAATAGTTCCTGATCAGCAGGGTATGAGTCAAAATGATGTATGTATGTGTCGTGGGTTGCTCTTAATTCTGCGTCTCTGAGTCTATAGGGTAGGATACAAAGGTTGGAGGCTAAATTGGTGAGCTTGACCAATGAGGTTCGTCGTCAGGACGAATGTACAGAATGTACAGTTCGTTGGTTAGTTAGTGGTCTTTTCAAGTTGTTCTTGTGGTATTTTGTCGTATTTATCTAGATGGTATTTTGATTGTTGTTGTATTTTGATGGTATTTTGTTGTTGACATGGGGTCTGAAACGGGGACTTGATTTGTCACGTGCTCGAGTTTTATGGTATGCTAGAGTTCCAGGTTGATATAGGATGGGTTCGTGTCTAATTTCATTTCTCTTCTCGATGATGGATTCTATTTGTTTGGACATTTGTTCATGTACGTGCTTGTATAATTCTTGGGTGCATTCCCTATGTTAACTGACATACTTCGTGTATAATTTTTGGTTCGAATCGATATCGAATGGAGCATTCGAAACTATATGTCCATTGATTGAGTTGATTGGACGTTGTTTGGTGGTTGAATGAATAGTATGATTGTATACAATATTCACTTTTTTTCGTGTTTCCCTAATGATTCTAAGGTGCTCAATCAATGTTGAATGAAATCGTTCAACAGGACTGTTCGAGTTTGGATTCGAAGGGGTGATATAATGAATCTTTATCTTGTGTGAAGACGCAAAGTCTTTCATGATATTATTCTTGATTTCCGTTCCATTATCAAGAACTAGTAATTTTGGTGAACCGTGGTGAAACATGAATGATAGAAAAGCTTTTATTACATGGACGGCTCTCATCCTTGTTAGAGCGTAAGTTCGAGCATACTTTGAGAATTCATCGATCATTGTTTGAAAAATTTTTGATTTGTTTTTCCTTCATGACATAGTTGTACTATTTCATCACGGCGTTCAGCTGATTTCACGTCTTCTGAAACAATTTCACAAAGTAATAATTCGAATTGATTTTTTGAAGATATCGTAAAGTACCTTACAAAGTCTCGGGATGAAGTCGTCATTGTCTATATCAATAGCAAACGGTTCATTTACCGTTGTGAATTCTTTGAACGCATTGATTATCTCGTTATCTTTCGCTATCTGAATCGTTGTTCTCGTTTTGTTCTCGAAAGTTGTTTAGGAACGTTCGGAGAGTGTAAGACGATTTTGAGAAATAGTTGATTTTGAAAATTATTGATCAGGCTTTCAGATATAGGTATTTCAAGAATCGGATTTTCGGAACAGGTGTAGGCTGTTTCGTTATTGTCGTTCAAGTTATTTTCGGGATTCACGTCGTTGAGGTTTGGATTCCCATCGATATTAACTTCTATAGACTCAGTATCGTTATTCCTTTTTGATTGGTTATATTCGAGGTGTTATAAGGTTGGTCGCCTCTAGACAACGTTCCATTAAAACTATCTACGTACTCGAAAATATCGTTCGTGTTTGTTTCATTGATTTTAACTCTAGATAGGGCATCGGCGTATGTATTCAATGGTATTTTTTTATTTTGTATAGTGTGGTCAAATTCGTCGAGTTTCAGTCTCCAGCGTGAGAGTCTAGCATTGGGATCTTTTATAGAAAAGAGCCAATGGAGTGAATTATGATCACAGAATATTTCGAATTTTCGACCATACAGGCATGACTTGTAATATTTTGTCGCCCAAACGAGTGTGAGGAGTTCCTTCTCAATAGTGCTATAATTTTGTTCAGCTTAAATCAAGATTCTAGATGCGTATGCAATAGGCTTGTCCTTGAGACAGAACTGCTCCGTCAGCAAACTGACTCGCATCTGTTGTCAAATGAAAAATTTGTGTAAAATCAGGAAATTGAAGAATCGGGTCATTAACTAAGAGTTCTCTACATAGGCATGGGTCTAGAATATTAATTTGGGAACCTTTCTACAGACATGACGTAATGGGTTTGGTTAGTTGTAGTCGTCGGAATCGGAAATTGTTTCACAGCTCGAATTTCATCTGGGTTCGGTTTTATTCCATCTGTAGTTATAATATGGCCTAAATATGCCATTTTTTTTTAAATTCGCACTTATCCAATTAAATTCTTGAAGTTTGTTCTCCTCAAACGTTGAAATACCTTATTTAAGTTCACCATGTGTTCTTGAAGTGAAGTTGAGAAAATCACAATGTCATCTAGATAGACAAAGCAAATTTCGTTCTGCAACCCTTTCAAGATGTTGTCCATCACCCTTCATATCCATCACTATTCATAATGCCCATTTTGGGCATTAAACGCTGTTTTCTGAATATCATCCGGGTACATTTCGATTTGGTGGAAACCACTTGTGAAATCTAGGGTTGTGAAGTAATTGCATCTACCTAGTTCATCAAGCACATCGGTGATATTGGGAATTGGGTATCGGTCATCGATTGTTTTGTCGTTAACCTTACGATAATCAACTACAATGCGCCATTTTTGCTTGCCAGAACCATCAGCCTTTTTGGGTACTACCCAAATAGGTGATGATCATGGATAATTGCTTGGTCTTATGATATTTTGATCCAACATCTCCCGAATTTGTTCGTTAACTTGTTCGTTAACTTCGGCCTTGTGAATGAATGGGTATCTATAACCTTTTGTGTGAACGGGAATTTCATCATGAGTATTGATTTAGTGTTTGATTTGATTCGTGAATGTTAGCGATTTGTCGTCCGAATGAAATATATCTGAATATATTCGGCAAAGAGAAAGAATGTCAGATCTTTCCTCCTCATTCAGATGGTCTGTTCATATGAGGTTATCGACTTCATAAGCGTTTTGTCCATTTTCATAGTCATGTATTGTCTTGTGATAAAATTCAAAGTCATTCTCTACTGGAATTGTTTCAATATAATACAGTAGAGTGAAATTTGTGTCGTCCGAAGAATTGTTGTATATTTCTATGGTTGCCCAACCTTCATCAGAAACAGATAAGGTTTCTGGTATGAGGCAGTTTTGAATTACTTGTCTCGGGACTATAGTATCACCTGATACTGTTGTCACGGTTTATTTACAGTATTTCCAAGCAAGTATTTTTCATTGGATTGGCATCGAGGTAATGAATAGAAATACAAGCGTTTGGGGTTATGAATTTCAGGTTTGAAGAATCTAACTGTGCACTCAGAGCCTGTTTCAAGTATATTCCTAGGAGTCTGTCGAATACATTGTGAAACTTGTATGAATAAAATTTGAGGCTCCTATTCTCGTTGAGTTAGTCGGGAGCTTTGATCGTTACTGATGTATCATGTTTCGAAAAAGCGAAAGATGTTGACACAACAAAAGGATCAATATTTTTGAATTCTGGAGAGTATTTATCGACAATTCCAGGGTCTGAAAATGATTCGGTTGCGCCTGTATCGATCAAGAGTTGAAGTGGTGGATGATAGATTATAATATATGGTAATTGCCACTTATCGAATGAAGTATTGACCTCAATTATTTCTCCTGTTAGTGGAGGCTTGATAACTGAAAATCATGAGGTTCTTCGTATTCCTCATATTCATCAAAATATTCCGTGTTTTCTGGTTTGGCGTCTTGGGGACACTCTGTTAGGTATGTTATTAATTTCCATTAGGGTATACGATTGTCTAGTATTCGAAGTGAATTATCTACTAGTAGTGGACATTGTATTATTTCAAGTTTTGATTGTTTGGATTCGGTTTCCACACATTCTTCGGTTTTCCAAAAACTTGTTCATTGGAAGGATATTTTTGATGATGATTTGGCCTATATTGACCATTTATTGGTGCTAATGAAAATGATTGTTTCTGACTAACATCTTGAGTGTTTGATGGACCAGCTTGAGCGCAATTTTGATAATTCATTGAAGGTTGTTGTTGCCTGATTGGCTGTTGTCGAGAATGATTCGCGAATACATCCGAATTGGTATTAGAGAATTCATCAATATGTTTCTTGTTGTGTGGGAAACTGGAATTTCGATTAGAGGTATTAGTTGATCCGGCATTTTGTGAATATCTGATATTTTCTTCTTCACGAATAAAATGTATAGCGTCAAGCATTGTTTTTGGGTGTTTAGTTCGGACCATTATTCCGAAAGCATTTCTTACACCGGCTGAGAATACTTCGAGAGCTTGGTCATTATACATATTCTGTTTGAATTCACGAACATTGATATCATTTTCGTGAATTGACGAATAGTTTGACATCGTATTAAGCACTTTCCTCACTCTATCATGAAATTGATAAGGAGACTCATTCTGGGCTTGCCTGAGATTATTCAGATCTGAGGATAAACAGGTTTCATTTCTTGGGTCACTGAAATTTCTAATCAGTTCTTCTTTGATTTGTTGTACATTACTAGCACAGCTAATATTAACGACTACTCTAGCAGAGTCTTCGAGTTTGCTTATGATTGTTCGGGATATTATAACATTTTTCATATAACATTCTCGTGTCATAAGAGTGTGTGACTATACTTTCGACACTTTCTGGAAAGGAATTCGACTCGTTCACATCGCCATCGAAATCTGGGATATTTTCTGCATGAGCTTTGAAAAAAGTTGGTATAGACATGGTTTGAATATTTGTATCAATTGAATCGTCGATTAAAATATAATTCAATATGTTTGTTAACGATTGGATGCTTGTTTCTAGATTTTCTTCACTTTTACTGTAGGATCGGAAAGTTCTAGAGGAGTCTGGCATAGAAAGGAAAATCTACCCACCGTGAGATCTCTCTATCCATTTGTATTTCCTCCAAGCGGCTTCTTCTTTTCACCTTGTCCGCCTGGATACGCCTTCAGAATTCCTTGCCACCTTCACTGAGTCTCAACCGAACGAAGAAACTTCGAATTGTTGCTTAACTATTGAAATATAGAAGTTATCCGCACTGCCAATTTCATATGTCCGTTCAGGAGTTAGAATAAAAATAAATATTTTTATTCGATTTTTCAATACAATGTAGAGAGATGTTTACAGTATGAATTCGTAGTGAATACTGAATATGAAACTGAATCTAATAAGCATGTAAAAACTGCAAAATTTTGTTGGAAATGGTGAAGTAATTTCAGTTTGTTTACAGTGCTAGCTGTGTTTTTCAATTGTGCCTCCTGGTGTATACCGTGGACAATACCTCGAAAAAATAATAGATTCGATGACATGTAACAGCGGCATTTCGTTCATGATGAGAAGATTTCTGAAAGAAATCATCAACGAGAATAAAGTAGAGTATTTGAGACAGCTAAATGGAAATTCTTGTGAACTCTAAACAAAGAGACAGTATTTCCGTAGTGTGGTGATTCATCATCACGTCGGTCAAACACAAGTAATGGCGACAAATTTGATCGCGATCAGATTAGTAGTTTCTGAACTTTTCGCCTACATGTAGGCGGTTTTGGTGATACTGAATATTGTAATGAGTTCTACACCCTCTGTGTCCTGTGCAAATACCTCACCTTCAAGAGCATACTCTCCTAAGTTGATCTTTCGTTTCACAGATTTTGAAAAGTGAATGGTTACATGCAACGGAGTTCATGAAAAATCACAGTATTACCTCACTGAATTAATTCGAGAACATACGGAAACTTTCAATTCCAGGGTGAAATTGGGACAACTGGACCGCAAGGCCCAAAGGGTGAGCAAGGTGATAAGGGTCCAAGAGGACCTAAGGGCGACAAATGGTCGCTGGACATTTTTTTGCTACTATTGGCTGATCTGAGACATGACATAGTTCATTTGCAAAATAAAGTTTTCATCGACGGTGAAAAGTAAGTTCAGGAATAAATCATCCAATTTAGAATTCAAACCTTTCCATTATCATCATCGTAAATATCATCGAATAGTAAAAGAAAACGAGAAAACTGTTGTTTTCAGTATCCGCGTTTTCAGGCCACCAAAGTTCGATTTCGACGAAGCACTACAAAGGAAGCCCGCCAAGCACAAACACCGTTTTTACAAACAAAAGACTGCCCTGGAAGGTTTTGCAAAATCTTCAATCGACAGAACTAAGAACGAGAACGAAGGAACATCTCCGCTGGCTGCCGATTCCTCCCCAACAGAAGACATCGAAGAATTCAGAGCCGACGATCAATTTCGGATTTTGGAAAGTTTTGTGGACGATTACGACGATTCTTCAGGAGATATGACTTACGATGATTATTTGTGATTGTTGGCAAGATTGCTGAATAAATCGATCACCTCTTTATTGATTATTCAACATACTGGGAAGAATCGCACTGAAATTATGATAATTATTCCAGTTCATTTGTAGTAAGAACAGATTTATAATCTGGCCCAAAGTGTCACTCCCTAGAGAAGTTCTCTATTTGTCAGTGACACCTCGTTTTCAAGAAGAATTGGAAGACAAATTCATAAATATATTCAAAAAGCATCAGAATTTCAACTCAACTTAGTGGTGAACGTTTCGGGAATGAATTTGCTTCCGTTCTTCTTCTAAATCGCTCCACTGCTTAGTCTTTTGGCACTAAAGAGTGACAATTCACGTAGTCCTTTGTTACTAGCTACACTTATTACATTATATACTCATGAGTGTTACAGAACTATGGGATCAAACTTCAAGAGGTTATTCAGTGCAACAGTTGAAAACATTTGAGTAGTGGGTCCCATGTCCGGAAAAGTGTCACTACGGTACTAGGCCCTAAGACGCGTTGAAATTTAAGATGATGAATTGCCTGAACAGGATTCAACGCATTAAATTTCTGCCTTTTGTACATGATATCATCACAACAATTGTTCAAAATGTCATCCTTCAACCTGAATACACCGATTTAAATGTCGCACATAACTTCGGCGGACTTGACTAAAAAAAATTGATCCACGTTATGAATGATTCCAAATGCTGCTGTAATTCTTCCAATTGAGCTTCTCTGGAGTTCCGTAGACCAGAGACTTCACATGTCCCCACAGAAAAAATCTAGCGACGTTAAATCGGGTTACCTGGGAGGAAAAGAAACTGCTCCATTGATATTGACATTTTGAAGAATTTTTGTGATGATGTTATGTACAAAAGGCAGAAATTAGATGCATTCAATCCCATTTAGGCAAGTCATCATCTTTCTAAATCATCTATAGCAACCCTAAGCAATTTACAGTGACTACCGTGATGTGGTTATTACTTGAAATAAATAGGTTTTGAGATTGTTCCCAGTTCAATTAAAGATTATTTCCAAGAAACAAATTTTCTGAGGTCACACATGGTCAATAATGAATGTTCGTTGCCTTCAAAATCCTCAACTATGCTTCCCAAGGTCTCAAGGAGTGCTTTTGTTGTAGATTTCTTACTTCGGAAGCCAAACTGGGCTGGTTGAAAAATTTTGAATCTTTCGAAATAATCCAATAATCTAACTTTCAATAGTATCTAAATTACTTTAACAAAAAAATAGAACTATAGATATTGGCCGATAATTAGCAACCTCATCAGCATCCTCATTTTTGTGTATGGGTACAACTGTTGCAATTTTGAAGACTCTAAGAAATATACCCTAGAGAACCATTTTCATTCATCAAGATCGTAGGTGATTCCACTGAACTGTCTAACGATTCATTCAGGAAAGTATCATTCAAGCCATAGCAATCTGTCGGGAAGATTTTGTTAGCTTCTGTATAACTTGTACAGGAAAAAATACAATATACTACTGATTTTAAGTAGTCGGATCTACTACTGGGAATAAGTAGAATGTTCTTAATTATCTCATCAGCCACTGTACTGAAATAGTTTTTGAAATCTTCTGTAGTTATTGAATTACTAATTTTGGGAACAGATTTTTCATTCCTTCCATTTATCCAATCCGCTTTATTCATCTTTTTAGAGTTCAGTATAAGAGAATCATATGCTGTTTTTTTCACTTATCACAACTGATTTGTTATGATTTTCTTTCAAATTCTAATAGAGTTGCCACTTCATAGGATCATTATCAAGTTCATATATTATTTACAGGGCTGACAGAGTATTTTTTTTTTGTTTATTGGTTCTTAACTAAACCATTTAACATGTGGACGGATATTAGGATGACACGTTTTCGAGTTTTCTTTTGTATTCATCAATTAACCATCATGATCGATATCAAAAAACATTGATCAATTGATGTTTTCAATAGACGTTCTGAATTTCCGCAAACCATAATTAGTCACGATTCTTCTAATTAGGGGAGTGGTATTATTGCTCACTATTTTTTTCTGAGTATTTGGTATTGTCCCTTATGATCAGCTGTCACTAAAACCAGGTGATCCATATGTATTAATCGCACAAAATTCAGATTGTACTTCATCACAATATTTTGAATTTGATATTTTTCTATAAGTAATGGAATTTTTGACAAAATGTTACAGGTTGATTCTGCCATTGTGAGTCAGATAACAGAATGAGGATAATAGGAACAAGAATAATTCGGAAATAATTTATTTCCTTCAGTTTGATCATGTCACAGAATATTTAGATTCACCAATTGATGTATGATTCAATAACTTGCTGATAGCCTGCGGATAATCTACTTACAACTTGAAACTACCTTGTTCCACTAAATCCTCTAAGTGATGATATAGTAGTTTTCCTCGTAAAAAGGAAACCTGAAACAAAATTAATGGAGAATTCAATTGAATATTTGATAAGTCACTTACCCAGTTGAAGATGCTATCATGCTCTGGTAGATCCCTTGTTAATGCATTGTTCCTAATTATAGTGATAAATAATAATTCCTATTTTGTTTGAGAACTTTTCCTGCTTCCTTGGTGGGAAAGATGTGCCTGTAATGGTACCTCCTGTTAGTGCTGTCAATGAAAATTCTCTGCAAGAATACTTACTTGAAAGATTGTAGATACTTATATCATATGGCTTTATTACTATCAGTCTTGAAACTGAGTCTGAAGGGGAGCTTCCAGGAAACACACACTTGATATGACTCCATGTGGATCTATAGGCATTCAACTAGTCCAGGTGGATCTGCAAAATGTAATGTGTTGAGATGAATCCTCAACATAATGTATGTATCACAGCCTAACCTGCTTATATCTGTCACTTCTTGTTGGTTTTCTATTGACAACTGGACGTTGACATTCGTCAGGTGGTCTCGGTATTAACCTCATATTCTCTGTAGGAACCATGGTTCCAAATGGTTCAGACCATAACCTGCTCCTCAACCACTCAAATGGTTGATTGGTTCCATATGTAACCACAGCTTTCAATAGTGCCAGAGGCACAAATCACCAAGAAACATCATCAATGTCATGGTAATTTGGAGGGAGATTAATAGGACAAAAAAAAGGCTTCCTTTTTCCTTTTCCACGTGGTTTGGAAGACAGCCTCGTGAATTCCACGGATTTTTGTGTCTATTTTGGAAAATCTAGTAAATAATTATAGTCTGTGTCTCACTGAACAACTACACCCCGAGTGGGGATCATATATTTGCATTTTTCAAAATACAATCTCATCTTCGAGTGAATACACTAGGCCACACTACATCCAAGGTACAGTATACTCAGAGCTTGATCCATGTACATTGTTATGTGTCCATGAGAAGTTAGGTCAAATCCTCCCTGTTTTTTTTAGGCCTTCTATTCTCATTTTTGGTTCCATTTTGGATAGCGAGCTCTTCGGCTCTTCGCTCTCTACCTCTTGGTAGCCTCCAACTTTCAAGAGTTCTCACTATCATCCACCACTGTCCTGTATGAATAGACGCCTGAGACAGGTTCCGAATGAAGACAATTTCTTGAGTGAGAAGAAAAGCTTGAGTTACTCAGTATGAACAGACAACAGTGAAATTGTATCTACCAGCTTGGGAGAGCTTCTGGCTTGCTGAATCCTTCCTGGCTTCTAGAACACAGATAAGCTATAGCATAAATCATCTCTCTGTATCACACTAGCTTGATGCCTGCTTTATTCCTACTATCTTGCTTGAACCATCATCTGCTTATTGACTTGCACTTCAATATCATTTCATAGGCACTTCATGCTCACTAGCATTTGACTGCTGTCCTTATATGTGTTTCTGCTTACTTGCATGTGAACTTTGGGTATGTATACATATTGAAAGGGGGCCCAAGAAGCACATAAGGTAGAGGTTTTATTACTAATTCATGTGACATATTTCATACAAAAAGAGACGATAAGTATCTAGGTTTGCAACGGAATTGGGGAACAATATAGTTTCCAATTTGTCTTTGAATATTGTTTTTTTGATAATTAAAGAGGTACTTCATTATATAATAATAACAGCTGCGAACTGTCAAAGTGTTATTGATCATTAACAAGTCATTATTACCAACTGACTACCATCACCAGTAAACCAGTGCTACCAATCGTCTATCAAAACCATCGACCGTGTTTCCGCATTGCAATCTCCGTTTTCTTTCGCTGTGTAACTCATTGCTACCAACCGATACCAGGATACAATAGAATCTCAAACGTACGCTTGTAGCTATTTAGATCTACCCACCCCATCTCCACTGAGCAAGGGTCTGTTCAGTCATCAATTTCTATCAATGTTTATTTTGTTGTTACTTGCCCTTTCGGAATAACTTTGGGAAAAGGCGAGTAACAAAAAATGCAAACCCTACTTCTGTCATGGAACTTCCTACAAAAAGACGTTGCAAGGGAAAAATTATTGATATTAATAGTTCTCAAAATAGGATCTGACAACCAATATTCCGAGATACAAATGATATTAATATCAAAATCTGATGAAAAAAATCAATTCCATCTACCTTTTATTGGCAAAGCCTTGCACATTTATGTGGAATAAATTGATCATGTCTTTCTTCGAAACATTTTTGAAACAGTTCATTACAGTTATGTTGTTCTTCGATTTATCGGCGAATTGATCCTGTTGTTCGATTTCCGGTATAAGAAAGGCTTCACGCATGCATCTGCTGGCCACACCAAGAGGTCCATAGCCCTTTCTAGATGTTTCTCATAAATTCGAACTTCAAAGGGTGAGTACGGATCACGATACCTGATCTATTCTCTCACTTCCTTCAATAAATATTATTGATGATAATCTAAAATAAAATCACTGTATTGCCAACTTGTAGGAATGAGAACACATATTTCCTTATCATTCATCTATTTTTTCAATATATTTCATAGTCGTGAGTTATGTAGGATTGCTGATTCCGTTATCCACCACGCCGATCGGAAACAATTTTGGCGCTACAGGAATTTGAAAATCAGCCAAAGCCGTGGCATTATCTAGCATCTCCGCATTCTCCATCACCATTTCTTCAATATTCACCCTGTTCAACTCTTCCTGGACTCTCAGCTTGATGGGCCTCTCCAGGGCATCCATTATCTGGTACCGCAGCAAGTTCGGCAGGATATTGACCCCGGCTTCCACTAGGTAGTCGACGCTACCGAGACCGTCGAACCTAATCTGGATGTTACCCATCTCTATTTGAATGTCGTCCAGGCTAGGTGGACGGCTGGTATCCATGGTCTGGCTAGCATTCAGTTGCACCTGGAATAAATTGAATTATATTATTCGAAAGAAAAAGTGAATCTAATCCTATCGATGGATGGTTTTCACGATTTATATATGTGTGCTGCTAGCCTCATCAAAAGATGTTATTTTGATTCAGAAGACGCGCGAAAGGTCTTCGGGCTAGTTTATGACATAAGGCTGGTAATTGTGTTGTTGGTATCGTCTCCTACACTGAAGAATCAACTACGAGATAATATCAAAGGTGATTATTACTTCATCAAATATAAAAAATTAGAGAAAAACAATATTCTCAATACATAGTTCAATACCATATCAAAATAATAGCTACTCACTTATCCCAATCACGAATTTTATGATAATAAACTCAATCACTGATTCTCAAAGTCTTGCGAAAACGAAATAGAGATTAATTGGTCACTTTAATAGTATATCGTATACCTGACATTTTACGTGGATTATTTATGTCTATATAAAGGGTGTCTCAGGTTTAACTCATCTTACTTCGACAATCGGAAGCAAAAATTCAAATATTGAACACGTTTCTCTTTGTTTTGTCGTGGAGAAACTTGTTTTCATATACGGGGTGATGAAGTTGAATTGAATAAATGAATTTTTGGTTTTTATTTTGTATATCTGTTGAAACATAACCTAGCGATTTGAAATTCGATGAGCACTTTTCTATCGGCAATATGAACAGTCCTTATCAATTTAGTAGTCTAAGCTACCCTGGGTGTTATTTTCATATCCACTGATATGGAACCCTACACATTTTTTCCATTGAGGCGGTAATGGTGAATTATACCATATGAGCACCATCTGATTGTATCCAGCTATTCGCTAGCACATCAAGTGGAATATCTCATAATATATCTGATAATGCTGCGTTCAATCGTGGTGGCAAGAAATGAGGTCCGCAAACACGACCACTCAGAACTCCCATGGAAACATTCGACAATAAATTATATGATTTCAGAAAATATCCAATAACCGTATTCGTTGACATTGTCTGGAATCCCAATGTGAAGAAATTGGGTTTCATAGTCAGGAATGAACATCATTTTCAACATCATTTGAGACCGACCTCATATTTGTTGGCTCGAACCTTCTCCGCCATTGAGGAAAAAGGAGAGAAGATATCGATAGCGACCAAATCCTAAAAAATAGTAGAACAGAAAATATATATATGACATATTTTTCACCTATTGATTGAATATTTCAGGTCAATTTGATGAAAAAAATCATCGAATTTTTTCCTACAAATCCAATATTTTCGTTGTGATTTTACATAAGTATAATGAACATTATCACAATAAATTTTGTGAAGTTACGCAATTTATATCATGCAACAACCCCAAATAATTTATACAACATGCATAATACCTATATCTTTCTCTGCTGTCAATGTTTCTTTCGAACGCCATGTCTATGAACTGAGTACATGTCAACAAGTACGTATAGTCGATCGAGAAACACAACAAATATTTCTTCTCCAAGCCTGAACAAATAATAGAACCCATAAGTAGGTTACGTTATTGATCTCGACTCCTGAATTATTCTATTTATCTCCATATTGGTAACTTTGAGGTGAATATGACCTTATATATACTCTCGCCAAAATGATATCCGACCTATTTGAAGGTCGAAGTGACGTAGATACCTGAAATGTTTTTTTGGGTGAGAAGCATCTTGCCGAGAGTAGAATACGAGGTGCGAGGTTGAGGACTAATTGAACCACTCGGGTACTGACTCACTTTGATGTAATCGACTGTAAACTCGACAGAACCGAGATTGGAGAGCAGCCCAGCTATCAGCGATACTTCCCAATTGCTAGTGCCCTTCAGAGTTCCAGTGCCGACCTCCACGAAGGTGTGTAGTGTCTTATTCTTCAGCTCCACCTTGATGTCTCTCGTCCTGTGGAAGGACGACAATCCGTACAGCCACGTGTGGGTGAGAAAGACTTCGAGAACACCCACGCTGGTGTTGTAGGCGGGAAGCATGTAGGGGTCGTATCTGCAATAAAAAGAATGAACTCAATAAACGTCCACATGAGGTTGAGATAGGAGAGTTGGGAGAAAAATTCATTTTCTATCACCCATCGACGTACCCCATATTCCTGACTCTCTTCCTTAACTCGCTGATCAAGTCGTCCAAGGGGGAGATGGAGTTGGGGAACGTCTTTCCAAGCTTAGCCACTTCCTTGTTAACATCCTCTCGCATTTTTTTGTTGGCCTCTCCGAGCACGAACGGTTTCACGGAGTCGAAAACGAAAGTTCCGACAGAATTCATCACACCTATAAACGGAATGTTGTTATGGAGTATCGGAGGAATGTAATATTTACTGTTGAAAATTTCAAAAATGACTAGTGCCCTTGTACGTAGATCTCTTGATTTCAGACCTTGGACTGAAACCACCTATCGTTGGATCCAGATGGGCAATGCCAATCACTTTGACAAAATTCAACATTATTCAGCACCATTCAGTGAGGATTCTATATATCTCACTGGCCTCGCAAAATCTGCAGAGGTAAACATATTACATTCCTATAAGCTCAAGGCATACCTGTTGAGATGATTGTGTCCTGGAGCAGCACTAGCACTGTTTTGAGATCACAATTATCAAGAGACGAGACCTCTTAAAATGAGCTTCTTCAATCTAAGGATCTTCGATCACATGTATTATCAGATTTCGATTAACTTCTTTGTGCAGCACGATGAAAAAAATGACGAAACCACGGTTTCTGGCCAGATTCGAAATACTTCCTGTTCATCGTTTATATGTACCCCTCCCTAACCTGAAATCTCACCTTGGAACATGCTGGCGAAGAAACCGAGTCCTTGGAAGTCCATCGCTATATCCTTGAACTTGATGTCCATGTCCATCTCCTGCGCGTCGAGGTTGCCGTTATTCTCGACCTTGAGGGAGGCTGTGGCGGTGACCATGACCTTGGTCAGCTTGATCTTGAAGGGGCCCTTTGCCGAAGATATCCACGTGCTCAAAGTGTAGTTTCCCACCACGTCGAGGACATCGATAGAGAGGGCGGCGCGCAGTTTCATGTTGGGGATGTCCGCTTCGACACTCTCGATCCGGAAGTTTTTCAGTCCGTATAGTCTCACCTTCGAAATAATAAATATTCAATGATGATGATGATAATGATAATGTCTTCGATATCTAAGAGGAATGTACAGTGTGGATACTTCAAAATTAAGAGATCAGAGCCACGAGATCAGGGCCATCAAGGACTCAAGGAAAGAATTATTAATGAATAAAATATCAAGTCAACTCATTATCTGACTCCATAGTAACCCTGGGATAAAGAAAAAACAAAATCAGTAAATGGAGAAAAGAGGGAAAAGGAAATAATGGTAATAAAAAATCATATAACTTGTTTATTTAGGATGATTTAGAATGCTATACGACTTAGCTATACAACACACAGGATATCCTTTGGATGACCGAATTATGTCCAATTGAGGTCTGAATATCCTTGGACTATTATTGTTTATTCATAGGATAGACATCCATGGGATATCTTTCCAATAATATTCGAAAGCTTACTCACTGAATATCCATAGTATCCATAATATTGAATGGATATCATGGGATATACATCGGATATCAAGAATGCGTTGTCCCAATTCAGATAGCACTGGACAAACCCACCGTTTCGGGGACCATTCATTTACCAAAATAATATGCTTCGATGTCGAATATACAGGGTTTCTCAGAAAATACCAACAAACTTTGAACCTCGAGATATAGTGAAATAGAACTATAAGTCAAAAAAAATAAATGAATGAAATAAAACTGTTACAATGCTCCAAAGATAACAGAAGAAGCATAGGAATATATATAGATAGAGTAATGATTATATGATTTACAACGGTAGATATATGAGAATATGAGGGGATATATGAATATGTGAGGGAATATGGGAGGAAAGCATTCTGTGAAGTACATCAAATGAAATGGCCATCCAAAATTGCAAGTTTCAGTTTCCTTTTGAGAACATTTATACTAACTATAGATTTCGTATCTTCTGGGATTGCATTATATGTGTTAACAATATCGTATGAGTATGAAGATTGATATAAGGAGGTTTTATGTTTCGGAGTTGTTATGTGGTGCTTAATTCTCACGTTAACATTATGAACTCCTGAACCTCACTTTGTTGTAAAGATAAGACGGGTTCTTCGATCTGATAACTGTGTGATGAAGAACACACCTATGTACGAGGCGCCTCTTTTTCAAATTTAGCCATCCTATTTGTTTACTGGATTGTAAGACATCATTCCGTCTACGAAGACCGCAGATGAGGCGTGCACAAGAATTCTGAATCAACTGAAGGCGTCTGCTTTCCGTTT
Source organism: Gastrophysa polygoni (assembly GCA_963576655.1). Lineage (NCBI taxonomy): Eukaryota > Metazoa > Arthropoda > Insecta > Coleoptera > Chrysomelidae > Gastrophysa > Gastrophysa polygoni. Next base: position 35,333,583 of record OY755082.1, read on the forward strand.
CAGTTGGAGCAGTGCCATAAGGAGTGGCAGCGTAGTTGAATCGCGATAGCACCAATGAGTCGCACTTTTGAGTTAGTATTCTCCGGTTCGCATAGATCATTTTCAGGTTACAAAACGCCCTTTTGAATTATATAAGAGATATGATGTTTGAATTTCGAGTTTACATCAAGCATGAGCCCTATTTTTTTTCACATTCTGTGAAGAGGTCATTAACACGTGAGTCGATTGAGCGCCTGGTGCGAAGGCGTGATTGCCTTTTCCCAAATAATAGTTCCTTGGTCTTGGATGGATTGATTTTCAAGCCTAGTTTTTCGGAGACAGTTGCTAGAGATTTTGAGTCATTATTCATTTTGATGCATGCATCGCCAAGATCTTCTTTTCTGAATTCATAATATAATTAAGTATCCTCCGCATACAAGTGTGAAAAGAAGTAATCTGTGTATTTATTCATTTGCGGAACCGAAATGGAGTTCAAAGAGTTAGATTTATCTCCATGGATGATCACAGATTGCGACCGCCCAGTTAGATGATTTTTTATTAGATTCATAGAGACAATCCAACATAGTGGACCAATCCCAATACTATACAGGGTGTCCTTAAAAGGTCTTTACAAAAAGCTACCACATATTCTTCAGACCAAAACAATTCGATACAAGCAAACTTACCTCAGTAAAAAGTTGCTTAGTTTGGGCGCTAGACGGCTCTGAAGTTGAAATTTTCAAATCGATTTTGCTTCATAACTTTTGAACGGCTCATGAGATTTTTTTCAAATTTGGTACGTTGGCATAGACTCATCGGGCAATGAAACTCATATCATAATCATAATGAATATCATTCCATGGGCGTAGAACTTGATTTTTTCAGTAAATAAACATCTAAAACTCCTACGCCAATGGAAAAAAATTAGTTTCAATATGAAATCTAAATTATTCAACACATTCACTACAAAAAAGGTACTCTTGACAAAAGTCGATTCCTCTCATGGTTTCGACAAAATTTTAATTTTAGTGATTTAGAGCATAATTAATAATAAAACGATTAACAGATATTTCATAAAAATTGTTCAAAATGTTGACCATTTTCACGTATACAAAGATTTATACGACGCAAAAAGTTGAGATGTACTTTTTGCATAGGTTATTTCTATTGAAAATAAGTAGCACTGGTTTTTTTTCTGAAGACTATTATTATCTGCTCGAAAACAGTGATATTCACATTCTTGGTTTCCATAGTTTCATCTGTGTTGATTTGTCGAGTTTTATTGACGTTGATTGTTGATATCGGACTTTTCTGATTTATCATGGCCGTACAATACACCAATGAAGAATACACCGATATGTTATTGGTATTCGGAGAGTGTGAGAGTGTATTCGGCAAGGTTTCCAAATCGTCGCGTACCAAGCCACCCAACCTTTGCTGCAGTTGAGAGACGTCTTCGGGAGACCGGTCATTTTGCTCCTAGAACTGGTGATTATGGAAGACAGCGTTATGTAAGGATTCCCGAAGTCGAAGTAGAAATTTTAGACCGTATTGAAGAAAATCCAGAATTGAGTACTAGACGGATAAGTAATGAACTAGAAGTTTCTAGGAATGCCGTTCATGAAGTACTAAGAGAACAATTATTATACCCATACCACAAGACGCCAGTTCAAGATTTATTAATCCATGATTCACAAAGTCGTCTGATGTTTTGTAGGTTCATTAATTTGCAAAGAGAAATGAATCTGAACTTTGGAAAGAATATTTTGTTCACTGATGAAGCCTGTTTCACGAGAAGAGGAATAACTAATTTTCATAATGAACACGTTTATGCAATTGAAAATCCTCATTCCATTAAAATAAACCATTTTCAACACGAATTCAAAATCAACGTTTGGGCTGGAATAATAGGAAATTTTATAATTGGTCCTGTCATACTTCCACAAAGATTAACAGGAGACATGTATTTACAACATCTACGAAATACGTTGCCAAATTTGTTGGAAGATTTACCACTCCAACATCGGGTAGATATGTGGTTTATGCACGTGGAGCTCCACCACATTTTTCGGTGGATGTTAGGAATTTTTTAAACCAACAGTACCCAGACAGATGGATAGGTAGAGGTAATGATGCACCCGTGAATTGGCCACCACGTTCTCCAGACTTAACACCGATGGATTATTTTGTATGGGGTTATCTCAAGTATACGGTTTACAAGACCCCTGTGAATACTGTAGAACAATTATGGCAACGTATCCAACAGGCGACGAATAATCTTACAGGCGATGAAGGAGTTATGCAAAGAGTACATTTCAACTTTTTGCGTCGTATAAATCTTTGTATACGTGAAAATGGTGAACATTTTGAACAATTTTTATGAAATATCTGTTAATCGTTTTATTATTAATTATGCTCTAAATCACTAAAATTAAAATTTTGTCGAAACCATGAGAGGAATCGACTTTTGTCAAGAGTACCTTTTTTGTAGAGAATGAGTTGAATAATTTAGATTTCATATTGAAACTAATTTTTTTCCATTGGCGTAGGAGTTTTAGATGTTTATTTACTGAAAAAATCAAGTTCTACGCCCATGGAATGATATTCATTATGATTATGATATGAGTTTCATTGCCCGATGAGTCTATGCCAACGTACCAAATTTGAAAAAAATCTCATGAGCCGTTCAAAAGTTATGAAGCAAAATCGATTTGAAAATTTCAACTTCAGAGCCGTCTAGCGCCCAAACTAAGCAACTTTTTACTGAGGTAAGTTTGCTTGTATCGAATTGTTTTGGTCTGAAGAATATGTGGTAGCTTTTTGTAAAGACCTTTTAAGGACACCCTGTATAATGGTTCACACTGTCGAACGCCTTGGAATAGTCAATCAGAACATGAACACATAATTCATCCTGATATATTGAGGAATATATGTCATCTGTTATTTTTGAGAGAGCCGTAGCGCAACTGTATCCCTGCTGTATTGGTGCTCTGGAAATATATTATGAAGTCATAAATTCACGCATTTGTAGATTAGTGATTTTTTCTAAGCCTTTCGACAAGGTACACAAGATGCTTATTGGCCTGAGATCATTGTATTCTTCTGGACATACTTTCTCGGGCAGTGGTATAACATGAGCTTGTTTCCAAATGGATGGAAAAACATTATAACGCAGACAGTGATTACATACAGGGTGAGTCAACAATGTGTACCGAGCTTTCTGAGGGTGATAGACCATTGAAAAATAAGTGTAGTTTGATGATTAAATTCATGGCCCGAAATGCATATTAAGGGAGATATATCCTTCCAAAGTTGATAAAATTAAAATAATTTCTCCGCATAACTTCTGAACGATGGAAGCCACCCGATTGAAATTTTGTGCATGAATGTATGTTGTCAAAATACATTTTTTCGTCACACTTCCACATTTCTGATATTGTTATAAAGGGTGTTTTCAGAGGGTGAGTCATGATTTTTTGTAGAAAACTTTTTCCCTGTATTATTTTCAGTGAAAAAACAGGAGCATTCGATGGAGCGAAGAAAATTACATGAAAAAGGTACTCTCATTCAAATACAAAAAATTGAGCCGTTCGTGAGATATTTGAGTTTTTGTAGTTACATGATATCAGCAGATTGATTTTATTCATCGCGAGATTCATCGGTATAACGATATTTCAGCAGGCCATGAACAATTTTGTTTTTAATTTTGTCGATAATATCACCTCCCTGTGCCACGTTACTGAGCAATAAGTACATAGCATAAGTCTGTCCCAACAAGGTTTGAATAAAAATAAAAGTTTGTCAATGTTTTTGGTACTTTTAATTATTACATAATTTTGAATGGATGAAAAAGGAAAAAAACAAATTAAAGTAGCTGTTCGAAATGTCCACCGTTTTCGGTTATACATAATCTGAGGCGTTCACATAAATTATTCATCAAACCGTTCATAGTTTGGTGATCATTTTTCAACAACGTAAATTCGTACACAATTTTTTGCCTCAGCTCCTCAACATTCCGAATTTCGCTTGAATAAACCCTAGATTTCATGTAACCCCATATCGAAAAATCTAGTGGATTGAGGTCAGGCGAACGAGCGGGCCAGGAAATAGGAGCGTCTATGCCTCGTCCTATCCACCTGTCAGGACAATTATCATTAAGCCATTCACGTACAACTCTTACATAATGAGGTGGTGCTCCATCATGCATAAAGCAGATTCCCCTACGTATATTGAGAGGAATGTCTTCTAATATCGTACCTAACTCATTTTCTAAGAAGTTGAGGTACATTGCACCATTCAGAGACCCTAGGAACATGTAGTATCCAACGAATTTGTCTCCTAAAGTCGCAGCCCAGACGTTCACTTTGAAATTATATTGAAAATGCGTTACTTTAACAACGTGTGGATTTTCGTCAGCCCAGAAATGAGGGTTGCGCGAATTGAAAACACCGTTTCTTGTAAAAGTTGCTTCGTCTGTGAACAATATTTTGTTTAAAAACTCAGGACATCTTCGAGATCGTTCAAGCAACTCTTCGCAAAATCTCAATCTTATTTCATTGTCTCTTGTACCTGCAAATAATGATAAGGGTGTAGCAGTTGCTCTCTGAGAATCCTGGTTACATTCGCTTGTGTTGTGTCTATTCGTCTTGCTAGTTTCCTTGTACTTATTTCCGGATCCTGTTCCACAGTATTTAATACTTCTTCTTCAACTTCTACAGTTCTCGCACTTCTGGGTCGGCCACCATTTCTATTATTGGTTTTCAAACATCCTGTTTCACGCAGTCTTTGTACAATCCTCAAAATTGTTCTCGAATTTGGAACGCGTCGAGCGGGAAACATCTCTGCATATCGTCTCACAGCAGCATTTGCATTTCCGAAGCACTCGCCAAGCATTAGAAGCATATCAGTTTGTTCAGAGAACGAATAACCTGCCATATTTCTTAAAATCTCAGTTGATAATCGCAATAATAAATGACACAGAAAAACCAGACGAACAAATCGACTACAACAATGTTGACTCGAATGTTGATGACATGAACGTCAAAATTGAGAACAAAATTATTCATCATGGCCTGCTAAAATATTGTTACCGATGAATCTCGCGATGAATGAAATCAATCTGCTGATATCATGTAACTACAAAATCTCAAATATCTCACGAACGGCTCAATTTTTTGTATTTGAATAAGAGTACCTTTTTCATGTAATATTCTTCGCTTCATCAAATGCTCCTATTTTTTCACCGAAAATAATACAGGGAAAAAAGTTTTCTACAAAAAATCATGACTCATCCTCTGAAAACACCCTTTATAACAATATCAGAAATGTGGAAGTGTGACGAAAAAATATATTTTGACAACATACATTCATGCACAAAATTTCAATCAGGTGGCTTTCATCGTTCAGAAGTTATGCGGAGAAATTATTTTAATTCTATCAACTTTGGAAGGATATATCTCCCTTAATATGCATTTTCTATCACCCCCAGAAAGCTCGGTACACATTTTTGACTCACCCTGTATAATAACATGGGATGATGAACAATGAAGTAACATTCCAATACTTATATATATATATCGATACCAACGGCATTAGTTTTAATGGATAGCAAAGTTTTATATACATCGTATCATTTGTCACTTCAAAATCAAATCGTGTCGTATGGTCATTTGGGCGATTTTTGGAGTAGTGACCGAAGAAACCATCATCTGCCACATTATCAATCGAGGAGGGAGATATAATGGAACTATTGATTACGTCAGGATTAGACAAGCGAGGAGGGATGTCGCCTAGTGTTTTGTTAGTATTATTCAAGTTTTTCAATTCTTTCCACATATTATTTCCATCAGTGATTTTGAACTGAAGATATCCTCTCTTTTCCCCCTTTGTTGCTCGACTAACTCTTTTCCCCCTTTGTTGCTCGACTAACCATTCGTAAGATCTCGAAAATGTCTCCAATGTTTTGGATCATGAGTGGTTTTAAAGTTTCGAAGAGCGTTATCTCTCAACTCCATCTTCGTTTCAAGGGTATTAGTTAACCATGGGGCTTTCTTCTTTGTGATTCTCACAGTTTTAATTGGCGCGTGTATATCAAACAGCCCTTGCCAGAATAGGTTGAATATTCCGATTTGCATATCAATATCGTCGATTTCAGGTATTAGAGAAGTTAATACTTTGTAGCTCTGATGCGAACGATTCAGGGACAAAATTGCGAAAATCACGAAATGTGTGACGGAAAGGTTCAACTTTATTTTTTATTTTTGTAAGACTGCATGACACTAACGCCTACGCGAGAGAAGTTTAATTATGCCATCTAGGATCTTTGCACTATTTTGTGTAATTCTCGTCGGTTGATTAACTAGTTGTTTCAGCTCAAAGGATTTCAATAATAATAATATTTGAAATAATAATGATGATAATATTTATCTGTTTTCAGATTATACATGGTGATGTTCTGCTATAAATACACATGGCCTTATAGTAGCCTTTGTGTGTATATCAATAGCATTTGAAGGTTAGATTAGAAGGTAAATCCTAATCTGAAGTGAGAACATGGTTTACATCTCCGAACAACAAACCCACTCTATGATCGAAGGTTTACGTAGATACGTTAGAATATATATATATAAATATAAGTGAATTAATCCTAACTATGAGAATAAATGATAAAAAAAAAATAATTTCCATTCAGAAGTTTGCGAATACTATGTGAATTTGTGTAAAAGAAAGAGCTAATTTTTTTGCGAAACAAATGTGGTGAATTTTGTATGTGACGTATTTCTGTTGGTAGCATGTTGTACAATTACCAAAATAGGTGATGAATCGTTTTGTGGAGGTTGTATGTGTTAGTGGTATCACTAAATTGTATATAGTTCTGTGTCTTGTTTCATGAGAGTGTTCTGGGATCATATTCATCAAGTTTCTGTGTTTGTGATAGAATACTAGTACCGATTTCGCTTATAATAACTCAATGTCCATAACTCCAGAATCCTCGAATAGCTGTTTAGTTGGGCAGTCCCTGCGCCTAAACAGAATTACTTTAAGAAGAAACCTCTGAGAACGTTTCATCAAATCTAAAGAAGACGGAAAAGTACTACCCCATATTATGATTCCATAACGTATTGTCGACTCAGCTGAGGCATGATACAGTGTCTTCAGAATATAGACAGGAAGAAAGTTTCGCTGATTATAAAATTCCCAAATCATCTTTCTGATCCAAGTGTTCAACTCCGATATATGTACAGTCCATTTCAGGTTACAATTTATGGTACATCTAACTGATTTCAATTCTTGCCTACATGTGCACTTTATATAGTTTCGTGGAATGCATTCATAGTCATGTAGATGTATTGTCTCAATTGGGCATTTGTGATTCTCATACAAGCTGAAGGACATGAATTTTGTTTGATCTAAATTGACTGTTGAAAGATTCTCGGATAGCTATTGTTGCACTTTTGCGAATTCTTTCATAGCTGAATCACTGTATAGAGAATACTAAAAACTGTGGCTAAATGTACTGCGCCTTCTCATGATCACAGTTTTAGTATTCTCTATACTGTGCCATAATTCATCGTTAACGATTAGTACGGTGTCATCGGCATAAGAAAGTGTTATACATTTTTTAGGCAATTTAAGATCATTTATGTATATCAGAAAAAGGGCTGGACCTAATATTGTTCCTTGGGGTATGCCAAACTCTCTCTGCCTCCGAGAAGTACTCAAAATATCATTTATTTTTGTGGATTGTGATCGATCTTGCAAATAACTTCTGAATAAGTCATTTCCACGTATGCCATAGCTATATAGTGTTTCTAAAAGTAATCTATGGAAAACTGTATCAAAAGCCTCAGCTAAGTCGATAAATATTGCGATTTGTTTTTTATTTTTGTCAATATTTCCATACAATATTTTTGTGAGTTGAAACATAGCATCTTCGGTACTCTTGCCTTGTGTGAAACCGAATTGATGTGGAGATAATAAATTATTGAAGTTAATATGATTCAGTAATCTTTTTTTATAGTCATTTCTAGGATTTTTGCAATATTGTTGATAACTGAAATAGGTCTATAATTGCTTTTCTCCTTTCTATCCCCTTTTTTAAAAATTGGAGTGATGACTGATTGTTTAAGTTTTTCCGGAAATAATCCTTGTTCTTGACAAAGATTATATATATGAGATATGGGTTTAACAATTTCGTTCCTTATATATTTTAATGTTTTGCTAGTGATGTTGTCAATACCAGGTGCGCAATTATTTTTCAAACTATTTATGTAACTAATTATTTCATCCTCCGTAATGGGTTCCATAAAAATACTATCGCATACTATGTTTGCAGTGGTGAAGCGTTGGTTTACTTGAATTTTTTTGCCATATTTGTTCCTACATTCAAGAAATAGTCATTGAATGTGTTTACGATTTGGTTTTCATCGTTAATAGTAGTGTTTTACTGATTAAATTCATAATTTGTTGTGTTTTTATGATCATTCTCATTTCGACCTCATTCGACTTCATTTCTATTTTTATTTATTTTATTTGAAAAGTATTCATTTTTCACTTTTCTTATCGATTGTTTTGTTTTATTCCTGTGTTCCTTGAATTTTTGTAAGAGGTTTTCATGATTTTTTGGATTTTTTCCTATTTCTGATTTCATTATGTCTCGAGTTCTTATTGACTTTACTAATCCTGTTTGATCCATGGTTTGATACACTTTTGTTTCGATTTAATTTGAATGGTTTCCGTACAGGAATCAAGTAGTTGCGCAAGTTTATAATGAAATTTGTTGTAACTTTCGTTTGCGTCTTCAATTTCGAGTAGGAATTGCCAAGTTTCGTTCTCGAGTTTTTCTCGTAATTCTTCATGATTGATCTTTCTATAAGTTTTTTTCAATGTTTTTCTATTATTCTCATGAATAGTTTTTCCAATATCTGGTTCCATAAGAATTTTGAGTATGATTTGGTAGTGATCAGTTATATTTGATTTGAGTACTATAGGAGAGACATTAAGATATGAAATATCATTTGGGAATTTCATGAAATAATGATCAATGCATGATGATTTGTTCTCATTTATTCTTGTTGGGATTGTTATGTGCCATTATATTCGAATATTTGTTAGTGTATTTATTTTCTTTGTTAAGGTTCTTCATATTTTTTTGTCAAGTTCTGAAATATCCATATTGAAATCACCTCCACAAATCAGGTAGTCATACTTGGGACCTATGCCATCAATTGTATTCTCGAATTGCAATAAAAAGTACTTTCTGATAAGATATATATAGTGCCGATAGCAAATTCTTCATCACACAGTTTGATAGTCACCCATAGTTCATAATCTACCTCTTCTACATCATTGATGAGTTGAAATTTCAGATTGTTTCTCATATATATATAATCAAACCGCCACCTCTTCTGACGGGCCAATCAATGCGACAGAGATGATACTCTAGTAATAATACAATATCGTTTGATAATCCAGGTTTGAGCCATGTCTCCCATACAGTGATAATGTCGTATTTATCAAGAAATAAATGTCTAAAACTTGCAAAGTTGGTTATGAGTGATCTAACATTGATATGACAAAAACTGAACATTTTATAACTGATATGATTGAATTATTACTTAGAAGGTATAAGCGATATATCTTAAATATTGAAGAAAAAATCAATAAAATAAATAAATAATAAAAGACTATTTTTTTGGCTGCTGTCATACGGTATTGGGGTGTTCTTCTTTCGTGATGGACATTAATTGAGGAGCTAGCAGAGTCTTACTTATCTGTATTCAGTTTCTTCTTTTTTGATGGTGGACTAACGGTAGGTCATGAATTTTCATGTGGAAGTTCGCCTTGGTCTGATTCGTCTGCATTTCCACAAAAACTCTCCTCAATGAAAATGAAAAAGGGGCGCTTAGTGATTCACGTCTATGTATAATTTGATGAGGATTATCAGGCACCGAAGTTTCCTCTTTTAGTTGCTCAGCAGTATATGTTTCCCCGTTCACAAACACCTTCAAGCTTCTAATATTTGCGGTATACTTGCAGGATCTTGCTTGCTTTATATGAGCTTGTAGAATATTGTAGTCTGCTTGATTTTCTTTGCACATATAAATTACCAAGGAAATATTGAAGCCATTTCACTTCTGAATATTCTTGAATAACAAACTTTTCTTGAGGTAAGAAATGAACTCATCTTTCATTGGCGCAGTTTCACTATTACCCAATGCATATATGTTATTCAAATCGTTCTCATGTAAATGGATTCTTAATATGGTATTCAATTTTTCAATCACGTATGATGCAAGGTTTATATCTGATGCTTTTGGCTTCAGACCGAAGATATTTCCTAAAGTTTCTGTCCAGTGCGCGATATTTGTTCAGTCAGTAATAGCACAAATTCATCATTCTTTTTTGATGTTCTCATTTATTTCTTTTCCGATATTCGGATTCATCAATAAATCTCTGAAACTCATCTTCAATATACATACTTGATTTTTCTCATTTCCTCATGATATTTCGACTATTTGCTTATTTACAAACATGGGAAATAAAACGTTCTGATCATTTCCTGAAACAACTATTCCCCTGGCCAGTTGACAGGTATCGAATTATACAGGGTGATGATCCGGTATCCATACATAGTGTCTTTGCTCTGATCAAGTAAACAGCCAAACTACGTCTTCATACTCCATAAAACAACTCAGCCTTTTCGGGTTGAATACATGTTATCATTGATAAAATTTGACATTCCAGCCGATATACCAGGAAGTATATTCAAACTGGGTATTTTCTACCCGAGCGTTCTGATTCACTGTACGCCTGTAAATTTTATCTTTTCTGAATTCTATAAGATCTACTCTTCGATAATAACTATCCTCAATCTGAATATCCTCTTGAAAATATTTATCTAATTAAATCATGTGAGTTCAGTGTAAATATGTGTTCTATCCATAACTGTAAATTATCATACAATTATGTCTATGTCTCAATTGAAAATCAAAGAAAAAATCATGATTTGGTGAGAATCTGAATTATAGCTCTTGTTTTCAACGAATTCTGTTTCAAGTTATAATTTTTTGTGGTGAATAGCACATGCCATTTTCCTATTGCACTATCGTGAACTGTGAGCCTCATTTTTTCTCATATGGTCTCATTCACATTCCCACAAGATGAATAATCATCAATAGTGATCCTTGTTCCTACCCAAACAAATAACAATTTTCTTCCCACGTAAAACATGTATCAAATATTCGTAATCTTTAGAAATATGCTCTTCATGAAGAAATAGGAATCCATATGGGTATAGAGATCAGAATCGTTTCTCGGCATACTCTATTATATTACCAGGAACGTCCCATTTTGAGTTCAAACCGGTGCAGTCCAGAATTAGCATGCTGGACCGTTCGTATATCTTGGCCAGCGTCCCATATAATAACATGTACTCTGATGAAGAAAATTGGACAAAATTATTTGAAAAATTGGTGTTTTTGAAAGTGAGAAACTGATCATGAAGAATATCAGCCTCGGGAAAGAGCCACGAGCGCATTCACCATTTACAAATGCCTCAGTTTCTAACAGAATGGTTGCCTGGTCATCTCCGATACAGTCAAACACACTACGACGCCAGGTGTAGTCAAGACTCACAAAGAGAACAGCTATGGGTTGAAGCCTGACAGCGTTGGTACCAGGAAGCTACAACTAGTCAAGCCACGCCGAGTAACTTGCAGCTGTAGAGCCAACAGCAAAAATGACGGTCGAAGTGGAACCCAGAAACTACTCAGGACGTGGAATACTTATATAAATGCAAGTGTGGATGAACTCAGTTAATGATTTGTGCTATATGGACAGTAACAATTCATATTCAATGTGTCAATTGGTTAGATTCAGAATCTGACAATTTTCAACGACTGGGGCTGTCGTTTTCACAGGAAGGGCGGAGTTTGGATGAGGTCTCTGTATAAGTTTTTGATGACTTCTCTTCCGCGAAGTCGAGTGGTGTTGCTTGGGAAAGTTGTTACCAAGTGATTCGGGTCCTAGAGACATGAGACGAACGAACCCGCGTCACATCATTGTGTAGTGGGAGAATGGTGACATAGATGCCCTTCATGCAGGTTCGAGATTGTCATCAAGAGTGTCATCAAGGTTTGTTATCTCTTTGTTACATTAGTATGATCTTTATTCAAATGAATGTGTTTGTATTTGTGGGTTTGGAAAAAAGAGTTATTCTTTGAATCATTATCTACTTATAGAGCATATAGACCATTTTTTTATTGATATCCAACTTATGAGAACACCTATTTATAATTTGAAAATAAATCATTACTGAATCATATAATGATTGAGCAGTTCAAAATGTTTTCCTATTCATTTATTTTAACAATTCTATAGTCAATCTTGAAGATTGGAATTTGTGCTGGAATCAAAATATTCAAAAGATTCCCATATACATATAACAATTTTCATACATATAATATTATAACTCATCATTTAAGAATCAGCTCAAGTCGACGATATATCGCAAATCTAACATATCCTGCTCCTGCCATAATCAATACCTTCCTGACATTTTACCAGAAGAGATTACAATTCGACGGCAAATTATGACGTTAATTAGCCTTCTTCTTAGTCTTCTACAAGATGATATGTATTTTAATCCACTCAAAACATGAGAAAGGTACAAACTTATAATTTTCAATAAATTATAGGCGGTTAGTTAAGTTAATATTCGAGTTATATATAAGTTGTATATTAACTTTAATAATATTGAAAGTTGAACAAAATTAGGAACTACAATGAATTCTCAAGAATTCAAAATTCTGCATCATATTCTTGTTGAGTCTATACTACAATATGAAGTTATCACCTGAGGTGCTTGTAATTTATCAACGCTTATACATTGTCTTCCTGTATCGGACGAAATGATTCTCACTTATTTCTCAAGAATTTTCGAAATTTATGGTTATGTTACAAAAGTTGTCAAAAGCTGTCGTGTGAAATCGAAATCGTGTGTTTGTATCGTGTTTTCGCTTAAAAAATCAATTCCTTTTCAATTTCCGTTGTTCTAATATCGCTTTCCGTTCATAGATTTGTGTTGTGTTCCTATAATACTAGTTTTGTCGTTTCGTTTGATTAGTTTGTACTTCGTTCACGTGATTTTGCTCCGCTGTTCCTGACTTTTATTCTGATTATTCTTTATATTATATTTCTCCTCCTATTTGTGCCGTCCTTCTTTGTTCATCCAGAAAGTGTGAAACTGTCTCTATTCCTGGATTTCCAAGTCATATTTCTTTGCGACAGGAGTGGATATATTCGATACCGAATGTTAGAGATATAAGACAATCAGAGCGCTGATCAAAAGCTTATACTCGTTTCATATACATATCAGGTGTTGAGGTGTTGAGCGTTATGAAATGAGCGTTATGGGACTATTCTGGTGTCTCTAGCAACCATTTCAAAAAGGAATGTTTTGAGGTGACAAACTACGGGAGGAGGTTGCTCAGAAATTCTGTATTTTGTGAACATCTCATATGTATCATCTGAGGCTCTAGGGGGGCTCGGTCTCCACATAACTGCATGAACTATTTATAACCGTGATTATGCCGTGACTGAACCACGCTGAGAGTAGAGATGATAATTCATTCAATTTCATGTATCTAGGTTATATAGGTTCGACAAATGTTTGGCAAGAAAACAACTGGAATCGTTGTTTTCTTTAATTGACCGTATGATGGCAGAACTGTATCGGCTACAGGCTGTAGAGGCCTGTAGTTGATTTGCGCAGATTGGGCAGACCAGAAAATACAGCTCACTAGATTGATTCTCCGACTAGCCGACAATGCTTGGAACGAATTCAAAGACAAATTTTGAAATTATATATGACAAAAATAATATATTTCCAACTGTACAACTACATGAAGAAAAGGAAACGCAATATGAGACAAATCCGTGCGAATATATTATTTATAAATGTCTTCAATAGTAAATCCACCTGTCCACACAATCAGAATAATAAAACTACACCAGCTGAACAAAACAATCTCTCAGGAAGTCAAAGGGCTCAAAAAACAGTTGGACAAAAAATGTATTCTACACTAGTCCAAAATCCTATGGTTTGCTGGATCAACAAATCGAAATGAACTTTTTGGGAAGAAAGAAATAATAAAAATGGATTCTGATAACTATGAATTGAATTGCGGAAGCTTGGAATAAATGAATGATTCTTTTCAAAATTATTTCTCGATACATAATATCTATTGCCCATGTTGATGTTCAATTCGCGGCGTCTGTTCTTATTGAATATAGTAAGAAAAATATGTTTCATATTCTGTATTATTCAATTTTTCATCGTTATTGTTATCGTTATTTCATTTGTCAATATCATCACTGCTATGTAAAAATACTGATAATGTATATTCACCTCCAATCAAGAATCCTCACATCCTTATAGTTACTGCATTCAACATTATATTCCAATTCATTACCGATTTAATTTCGGAGAAGAAATGTATTTTGGATATCCTTGGAAGATATCAACTTACAAATCCGAAACGTACAAATCGGTGGACTTCCATAGGATCCTTCAGAATATATTCAGAATTCAGTCGGATTAATTCATGTTGAACGGATATCAAAAATGCCCTGAACAGATTTTCATGTCAGTGTGATATGTGCATGCAGTTTCTTGCAAAAAAATTCTATTCGAGGATCAATAATGCAATGATATAAGGAAAACTTTGGAGGGTTTCAAAAGTATGGAGTCATAATGAATATGGATACTCCTAAATATTTTCTACCAATCTCACCTTTTTGAAATTCATTCTTCCCACAGAGAAAGAATGTTTGAGATCTGGAATGTCCATGGGATCTGGAATAGGGACTCCGGGAAACCCTACGGGGTCTGGCTGCTTGTAATGCTCCAGGATTTTCAAGATTGTCTCGCTCAGTTTCTTTTCCTTAGTGACCACTGCATCTTGGCCTCCATCTCCCGCAATTTGTGGTGGGGTCACTTGTAGGAAACAATAATGAGTCTCATCATGAGGAAGTTTTTATGTGATAGATTGTTATGAATTTTTTCTCAAACGAGAAATTCAACCAGATTACGATATTTTTGACAACCAGAAGATGTGATCTGAAATCACAACACATTTTTTGACAATGAAGGTGATTTTTACATTGTAGGAATGCACAAAAACAACTAGGAAACGATTTTACACCTAATAGATAGATAGATAGATAGATAGCTCTTTATTTCCAACAGGTATACACCCAATTACAGGAAATGCTAGAAGGTAATATTTAACATAACGAATTACAAAACGACAAATATAAATAAATGTATATACTTGCATGTAAATAAATAATTGAATATATATTGAACGCTACAGTTGAAAAACTAAAATGAGAAGAGAAAAAAAAAAAAAAAGAAAGTTTACAATCTATTGATGATACATTCCAAAATATATTTGAGAGTGCTCACATTGATATCACATGCATCACAGATCAAATTATAATTAGAACACATTAACGACACTGGTGCCCTGCGCATTACGTTTGTTCGAATATTCTCACAATAAAAGGTCGTCTCACTTCTAGAATTAAGGCGAGGAATATGAAAGTTGATTTTTTGTAGAAGTGAGGCACAGGAAATACTATTGTGCAGTAAATTGTAGAGAAATGATATTGTACCAAAGATACGACGAGTGTGCAAAGAAGTTACATCGAATCGATTCAGAAGGATTGAATGATCAATCCCTCTTTGCGGATACGTTCCTGTTTGTTTGAATAGCAGGTATTTCAAGAATTTTCTTTGAACAGCTTCCAAAGAATTAATTTCAGAGTCGTATAAAGGATACCATATCAATGCCCCATATTCGAGTTTGGACCTCACATACGCATAGTAAACTGTGAGAATTGTCCTAACATTGCGAAACTCCCTAGTACTTCTCATAATGAAGCCCATCATCCTATTTGCTGAAGATATAATTTCCTCAATTTGCAGAGAAAATGTGAATTCACAATCAAACTTAATCCCAAGGTCTTTTATCTCCCGGACCCTATTGATGATAATATTATCTATTTGGTAAGGAAACTCTATCATCTCTTTCCTTCTTGAGAATGACATAATGAAACATTTTGAAATATTCAATTGTAGATGATTATGGAGACACCAATCGAATACTAAATCTACATCTTCTTGTAAATTACTGCAGTCTCTATTATCTTTGACAACTCTGAATAACTTCAGGTCATCAGCGTATAAAAGTTTCGAAAAGGTGATTTTTTTTGCTAAATCATCAATAAATAATAGGAATAACAGAGGTCCTAGATTTGAGCCCTGAGGAACACCGGAACTGGGGTTATACAAAGGGGACTGAAAATTTTCGTACTCCACGAATTGCTTTCTACCAAATAAATAAGTTGTAAATAAGTTAATTAAATTCACAGAAAAACCAAATGACTTTAGCCGATGTAGAAGAATGTAAAAGTCAATTTGGTCAAAGGCCTTTTGAAAGTCTGTGAAAATAACATCGACTTGTAATTTTCTATCGAGAGCCTCGGTAACACATTGTGATAAGCACGCCAAGTTGGTAATACAAGACTTTTTTTCTACAAATCCGTGTTGATTATCTGATATAACATTTTTGATCGAGTCATAAAGGAAAACATACATGATCGTTTCAAATACCTTAGAGAAGTTACTCAGCACGGAGATTGGTCTATAATTTTTTAACAATGTTTTATCGCCTTTTTTAAAAATTGGACAGACACGGGCTATTTTCCACACATCGGGAAAGGTAGAAGTTCTCAATATCAAATCATAGATATGGCGTAATGGGACTAGTAGGGGTTGAACACAATCTTTAACTAAAAAACTTGGTATTTGATCGGGACCAATAATCAGTTTATTCTTCATTTTCTTTGTAGCTTCTATGATATCCTTATCACTCACTTGTTCGATGTTGATACATTGATAATGACAGGGAATATTTTCGAGTGCATTGGTTAGGGTCATGTCAGATATAAGGTAGACACTCTTGAAATAGTTTGCAAAGGCGTCGACTATTTTTTGCGGTTCACTGTAAACATTATGATCGTCCTTCATGACTCCTGGTATTCTCGAGTTGCCTTTTTTATTTTGAATAAAACTCCAGAAGGCAGTCGGATCTTCGCATATCTTATTCTCAGCGTCGTTGATAAAGTTTTTATATGCTTCGTTTATTTGAGTTTTTACTTGAGCTCTTAATGATTTGAATTGCTGAAGATAAGATGATGTTTTATATTTTCGATAGTTTTTATGAGATTGCTCTTTCTTCTGAATCGTTTTTATAATTAGTGAATTAAACCAGGGCGGGTATCTACTGGTTCGATTTATTTTGAGGGGAACAGTTTGATCAAAAATGTTATATAGTGCATCATTGAGATTCTGACATGCAACATTCACGTTATTTTGGTCTAATACATTACTCCAGTCCATGTTGGCAACAAGTTGGTACATTAACGGAAAATTGGCTTTTCTAAAGTTGTAATTTCTTGATATGTCATTAGAATGGGAGAAATTTATGACATGCGTGTGTGAGGTTCTGATCCTGAATTGTAGGGCTGGATGATAATCATCTTCGGTCACAAGAGGGTCCATATCTCTCTCAACATCACATTCAGTTTTCATTAAGACTAGATCTAACATACGATTATTTTTATTGGTGATTTTATTATATTGCTTCAATTCAAAAAGTTCCATGAAGTTGATTATAACCTTACTTTTCTTATCATTCACATCAGAATTGAGCATTGGAATATTAAAATCTCCAATAAACAAAACATTTTTTTCATTGAGATAGCTCAACAAGCTGACGCTATTAAAAAACTCTTCAAAATCATCATTGTTAACTGTAGGCGGAATGTAAACAACTAATATAAAACAAGAATCATTTCCAAGAATTCTTCCAGCTACTATATCAATGCTTGGTGTTGTAGAAATAATAAACGATAGGTCTATAGGTCTAAATTTCAAGTGACTACGAATGGCAAGAGCTGCCCCCCCTCCCTTTGTTGTATTTGTTTCCCCAAATTGTCTGTCACATCTTAGAATATTATAATTGTCCGGAAAAAGTTCTGCATCAAACACAGCAGGGGAGAGCCATGTTTCAGTTAGGCATATTACATCTATTCCTCTAGAAGAAACCGAATTATGAAAGGCACTTGTTTTGGAGTTAAGTCCACGAACATTTTGGTAATAGCATGTAAGAGAGTAATTGGGTGCGGATTTTAAAAATTCACTATTTTTGGAATGCCATTGAAATGCTTTATTTTTATATTAGTTTCTCCGTTGTTTTTCCTTTCTAGAAGCTCCTGTTTGACTTGTTTGTACAATTCTAGCTGTTTTGGGGTTTTATCGAAGGAAATGGAAATATGTTTAAATGGAGAATTTTTCAGATTGGCGGACTTTTTAATCAACTCAAAAACCTCTTCGTGGCTATTCAAACTGATTTTAATTGGACGAGGAGTTCTCCTGTCCTTATCAAATTTTCCCAATCTGTGCATCTTGGTGATGGAACTAATACCTGGTGATATATGAGTTAATAACCTCATTGCCTCTGTTTCTTCTGTAGTTATTCGTTCCTCTTTCGAAATAGTAGAAGACTGTTCATTCATTCCAAATACCAGCAAGTTACATCGACGATTTTGTCGTTCGAAGACTTCTTGAACAACTTCTTCGAACTGGATGTTATTGAGTGACGCATTTTCATTAGGTTTACCATTCCTCACTTCATCCTGGAGGGCTATTATAGCTGCTTTCAAGGAATTTATATCATTGCCAATCTGTTCACATCTACTACATGTCCAATTAACTGATTTTTTTGAATTGATCAGTCTCGTTTCAGACGAAGAGATATTAACACAAACATTATAAAATGATTTGTGACAGACACAACATCTCAACAGTAGATGAGCTTCAACCGCTTTAGAGCAACAGCTACAAACTTCCATCCTCAGAGAAACTTATTCAATACGCCAATGGTGCGATGATTCCATTCAACGTATTTCTGTTTATTTCATCTCGGACTACGTTTCAGCGTGAGTACCGATCAAATAACTTTTTAAGAATAACTGACATCAAATATGTAATTAAACAGTTAGATGTCTTGTGAATTTAGCTTTCGATACATATAACTTAAGTCGATTATATACAAATATTCACCAGGAAAAATTAGCATTAAACAGCACTGTTCAAACACACACCTTCTTCTTTGAACGATATACTACGGTATACTATACGGTATACGGTATACTATACGGTATACGGTATACTATACACGATATACTAATACGCCTTATGGCGTTACAAATGTTCATTACGACACTGAATAAATTCTTTTTACTTTCAGAACATCCCATTAATACCCACCACAAATCACCACACTCATTGAGATCACGAAAAAACAAAAAACATTCTTTCCTAATAGCCAAGAATGCATGTTCCTGAAAAAATTCGCCATCACTGACTGATTCGAGAGTAAGAACTGATGAGCCAGCTGCTTCAAATGTGTCATAGGTCATTCAACAATTTCTTATCTTTTGTTTGATAATTCAATAGCTGGTATTTTGAATGCGATATGAAATGATATGATGAGGAATGAATAGCACAGAAGATGGAAGGAATCTGTAGAATGTGTTGCATACAATCAGATATACAGAGGGCAGGTTTTCTAGAAGATGGGGTCATTTCTCTAACGTAAAATCAGAAACAGCTCATTACAATATACAATATTTTCGAAATTTTCCTCTAGGAAAACATAGGAAGAAACATTCAATGATATTGGATTACGGTCCAGATCTCACCGCTATAGTCACTGGTTGTGGCAACTAAAGCTATCCCCCGTTCAAATACCCTAGGTGATTTTCTGTTTCTAATACAGAGTTAGCAATAAAACTGTATTTATCGATTGATCAGAAGTAGTAGAGGAAGAAACTTGATATTTCAAATGGAACACTCCGTATATCATACCATTTTTGAAATATTTCATAATCCGTCACTCTCTCTGAAAATTACTCATGATCTATTTATCTTTGAGGCAGTTTTCAAGGTAAAAATATTCTGCTGAATTTTGTTCCGAAATCTGGCCACTGAAACTGAATTTGAAATAATTTCTTCAAAATGCAAATTCAGAAATTATGGAATTTCAGTCATAGCTGATAGTAGAGAGAGAATTCGAATATATCATTACTCATTCGTAAATTTATGAAATTTTCCTATTTATTAACTTAGTATACATAACTTTTGTACTGGCTAGACCAAATTCGATGCGTATCATTGGGATCTCGTGAACCTTAGAATATACACAGGTTAGGTCAAATTATGGCAAAGTTGAGTAATTCAGTGCTTTCCAAAATACAGCCCTGACTTGTGAGAAATTTTCAGAGGAATCCGAAATAAATCGAAATTGCGTAAAATCGTTATAATTTCTTACTAGACTCATTTGGCATTTCAAAATAATTGTTACTCCATCGTTGCTACTTGTCTTACCGTACAGAATGGTGTTGTCATATTGGAAATCCAAAGTTTCCTCTTTGGAACACCATCAATTAGTTTATTTTTTCAAATATACGGTCCTCAAATTTTCATCTTTTATCATATAGCACTTTTCGGTTCTCTGAAATGAAATTGATGACTATCGAAAGTCATCAATCGGGCTTCTTCATTATTATTAGGTATTTCTATTATTCTTTCCGATCGGAAACAGCACAAATGTATATTTTGGATTATTTCTTTCGTGATATAGATTCGTTTTTCTGGTGTTTTTGAAAACTGTTCGTAGAGATACTAATCTCATCGTTCGACGAAAGAGCTGTCATCTGATGTCTATGAAACAAAAACTTCCGATGGAGCCAAGGCCAACTATGATAATATCAGTTTTACTTGGATATTTGTGCTTTCAATCAATCCCATTATTAGCTACACGTTCAAACTAATATTGAATTATTATAAAAATGATTGTATCAGTAGGTGCTATCAAATATACCGAATGAAACCAATAATGAACTCATCCAGTACTGAATTAAAAGTAGCTAGTAGCTTCAATAATTATGAATGACTCCCTTGGGCATATTTCGTAAAGCAAAGTTTTTCAAAAGAAGGTTTTTTATCACAAATAGCCACTCTCAATTCTTTGTCTATATTGAGTTGAGACTTAATGATGGTGGTCGAAAGATGAAACGTCAGATAATTGATATCTGAAAGCATATCACTGGTGAAAAGTGAATAATGAAAATATATTGCTCGTATTTGTGCCTGTCGTTATGATCAATTGTAGTTTTTTCAGAAATCTTCTGGAGTACTTGGTACTCGATAAATTTTGTCATAGGAATCTGCCCTTGTGGTTTCCAAGATCCCAATGGGGGTTTCATTTGAAATATCCAAACTTGCTATTAATCTTCAGTAGAAGCTACAACATCATATTATTAAGATTATTTTGACTGGGTATATCCATGATAGGTCAGGATTCCGTCCATGCAACCATCCAAATTTTTGATCTGTTGCCTGGTTCACTAGAAACGTCTTATGAATGGTTTCAATAGATCATCTGTAATAGCTCTGTCATATTTTGAGAAACTAATAAATTTGTAGAGAATTTCTAACTGTGGCGATATTTCATATACACGAGAGTGGATGAAATTGGAAAAGTTCTGAGGGAGATTTTCGGTGTGAAATAGTTTATTAGGTATTGGGTAAAACTAACACTCAAATATATCAAGCTGCTCTTGGAAAAATAGGTAATTGTTTGACAAAACCATCCAATTTGGTTTCAAATAGTTCAGATTTGATGGGGGAATTCAAATCACAAAGGGGGTTCTTGACCACATACTCCAAATAAACCTGAAATAAAAATCCTCTTCATTTTGTGACATAACTTATTCTCATAAATAGAGATTTTTTTCAAGAGTTTTCTGCTTAAGAAAATTTTACCTGGCTGTACAGTTGGCGCAAAATTTCGTTGACACCATCCGCATCAACACTGGTGTTGAGAACAAACTTCAAGCCAGAGGCAGACTCAAAATAATGCATTTTATATTTTGAAGTTTTGTAACACTGAAATCCTTCTCTACTGTCGATAGGAGACATTTTATTAACGAAGGATTTGATAGAGAAGAGCATTCCATAAACAAGTTTGGCTTCCTGAAGAATGAAATGAAAAAAATATTAGTTATATGAGAAACGAACTATAATGGTATGGAGATCAATCCAAAAAATTGATATAACGCACCTCTTCCCTAGTCATTTCACATTGCTTGACTCTGTGCCATTCTTGGTAATACAGTAACGTTCCTCTCCTATCGAAAATGTAGATGTTGTAAATGGTCATGTTTATCGTTAAAGTTTTAATAAACACCAAAATTTGGGTCCACTTTGTTTGGGTTTCCTTGCATCAGCTGTGATTGTTTATGTTCACATGCTTACATACAAATACAACCCCTCTTCTGTGCAAATACTTCCTTACTTTGACACAGAACTACAAATCAGAAGAAACGAGGCACAGGCATAGAATAATTATAATATATATATATATATATATATATATATTCTTCAATCTTCGTGGAAAGCAGTCGCTGTGGCCAATTTATTAAATTCCTTTGTTTGATGTCGAGCTTTCAAAATGTTTATTTCCTTTGTCAAGTCTAATAACATGAAATATCATACAAAATCAGCTACAAAAAGAAACATAGATGTATAAATGAAACTGTAGAATGCATTGACAAAACTGTTGAGGTTGATCGATGGCATATTATGTCATCTAGTTTTCTAAATTTTAGATTTTATATATATATATATATATATATATATATATATTATTTTATATATATATATATATATATATATATGAAATTCAGAAAACTAGATGAAGGTTTTCTAAATTTCAGATTTTTTACCTTAACTAGTCAGTCACGACTACCCTCCTCCTAAATATATATATATATATATATATATATATATGTGTATATTCTTGGTAATTTTGTACTTATCATGCGATGGGTTTTTGTTTGATTTTTTCTCTTGTTACTCACGTATTTTGACCTGAGGAACCCGAATTTCACAATAAAAACGTGCGCAAACTTATATTTTTCGAGATTTCCCAGGGAAGAGTATGAAAATTAACTTATTTCTTCGGCTCGTTTATATATATATATATATATATATATATATATATATATATATATCTAAAATTTAGAAAACTAGATGAAGGTTTTCTAAATTTTAGATTTTTCACCTTAACTAGTCAGTCACGACTACCCTCCTCCTAAAAAATATATATATAAATAAAAACGTGCGCAAACTTATATTTTTCGAGATTTCCCAGGGAAGAGTATGAAAATTAACTTCTTTCTTCGGCTCGTTTTGGCTAGGCATGGAGTTTCTTTTCTTACACAGGATACTTTTTATACCTTCCCTGAACATTTAAGGAGTCAAAAAGGAGGGAAAACATCCTCGAATTTGTTGAATCAACGTTCTTCAGCATCTTGGAGGTAGGTGGATCCAGCATTTTTCATATGAACGGCGCTGTCAAATGAGAATATACGTCAGAATCACTAGTTCTGTGAGTCAAAATATCACAGATGCACATTTGACAGCGTCGTCGATATGACAGAAGGATTCATCAAATATGTTAGAGACGATGATTAAACTTTTTAGACGATGTTTCTTTTTCTTTTCAGCTCCTAGAATGTATAAGGAATATATAGAGTATCTTATGTTAGAAATGAAACTTCGAATGGCTATGGTGCCTACCCAAAACAAGCCGAAACAAGAAGGGTTATTTTCATACTTTTTCCTGGAATATTTCGGAAAATATAAGTTTGCGCACGTTCTTATTGTGGAATTCGGGGTCCTGAGGTCGAAATACGTGAGTATCAAAAAAAACTCGAAAAAAAATCCATCGCATGATAAGTGCAATGACAAGATTCTTTTAACTTGTAGCGTCATTGTTCGATTACATCACATATATCTAATACTGATCTAAGTTCATATCAAAGAGGAACCCTCTTCGTGTATATACCTGTGTACCTGTATACACCTGTGTACCAATTATATTTGGCGCTTCGTCCTCAAGATCACTTATAATGACTAGGTAGTACCGTCTTTGGGTGCTAGCTGAAGCACATAGTGAAAAGATAGGAGAAGAATTTCATGTATTCTTCTCCTCCTAGCTCAAGGGTTCCTATTGACGCTTCTGTGCTAGTCGGTGTCGTAGTGAGGAATTCTTCATCCAAATTTTTTTGATATTTTTTAGGTATAAGATGAAATGTTCGGTAGAAAAACGAGGAGATTAGATCCTGAAACATGATCGAGTAGCTCAAGCTTCGACTTTGATCGGCCTTGCCGGAGACAGCTCCAAAAGCACAGAAGAGAAGTTACACTTCTTTGTCAAAAGAGGCTGGAAATGTTTGAGCAGGCTATTCGCCGGCATGAATCACAACGTGGTCAGCAATTGCCAATGAGCAAGACTCCACCTTGCCCACAAAGGGACTAGTAACGTGATGAGAGCTCGACTCGGTATGGTTCACAACTTGGTCAGCAATGGCCAAGGAACAGGACTCCACCTTGCCCACAATGGGACAAAAAACGCGACAAGAGCTTGACTCTACTGTCTCCACAAGGAGGCAATAAACAAAGAAATATTACTCTTTCCCCTCGTAGAGAATTGAACCAAAACTGTCTGAAATGCTGGATCAGCCACAGAGCTCTAGTTTGAATAGTCATTCAGAAGATGATAAGGAACACAGAAATGAGGTCTAGATAGTCGAAAATGGTGCGACTTTCCTTCATGAACAGATTTGTGGTATGAACCCTTTAGCAAAAAATGCTAATTCGGCGAATAACATTCTGCTTTGACCTCCAGATGGTCACATACCACAATCGAAGAATTGGACAGTGATGATAAACTTGGATTGATCAAAAAATACCCAATTCCTTCTAATATGGTGCCTTTGTGAATACACCCATTTTGAATCCTGAGATCACTCAGGTTGTATCGCGATCCTCACCAAAGAAGGATATATAAGTTCCAAATGATAGCCCAAAAATCAATTGGCTCTGGGGACAGTTCTAAGTGCACTTTTGCAGGATTTAAAGGAAGATAATAAACCAGTAATATCTGGTTTGGGTGATGTGGAAAAATTACTCACTGATCTTTATTATCATCTCTCCATTGGGAGAAGAAGTAATATCATTCCACAGTTGGTTTTTTCTTCCAGAGATACAGCCCGTAAGGTAACCATTGATGAATATCTTTTTGGGTCAGATTTTGGGAATCAATGCAGATGAGCTGTTGAGGCTCTTGAGGAAACTAGCAGAGATTCGAAACCCCAAGTGAATCAGTCTGGTTTCAAAAAGCCAAGTTTCGTTCTAGAGCAAAAAAGATCAACAACCAATTACAGTCACCAAAATCGGCCAAGACATTAGAACAGGTAACTACATTTGGTGGTAGACTCAGCTCGATCCTTCAGGTCTGCCATTCCTCTAATTTTACCTGGGAGTATAGGAAGTGATCCTCAGTTGAAACGTTTCCTCAGGGGAATGAGTCGTATCAGACCCCAGAAACCCAGATACAATGTTACTTGGGACAGTTTTGAAATTGTTGGCAACCTGTTACCCTAATGAAAAAATAACACTGGGGAAACTATCAACAAAAGTTATAACACTTTTGGCCCTCACCACTGGACATCGTCTACAGACTTTTTCCTTGGTGAAGATCGAGAATATCATATAGTTACTGCAGAGGGAGTACTAATCTTCATTCCGGATTTCATTAAAACATCCGGTCCCAATAGGGATGTCTAAATTCATCATTTTTTCAGGAACTACCTGATTTATTAGGTGTTGCCACGTCGATTACATGTTATAATGATACTACGATACATTTACGAGATTCATTCCAAGAGTTTCTCTTCCTGACCGCGACCCCCTCACAGAAGAGCCACATGCCAGTAGGTGGGTCAAAGGAGTTCTTTCATTATCGGGCATTGATACCACGATATGTTCAGTGCATACAGCACGAGACATGCTGCAACATCTCTGAAGCTCAAAGAGAAGGAATTTCAGTTGAACTTATGAGGAAAACTGCGAGATGGACCATCCAGTTCTCAAATCTCCAACAGATTCTATAACAGGCCCCTCCAAGAAGACTTCGCCAGAACAATACTAAACGTTAAGAAGTGATGCATTTTTTTGTTTGGATTTGGTTGTGACAAACACAATAAAGAAGAAGGATTTTGAAATATATAATCTCTACTACCTAGTCAGTATGAGTGATCTTGAAGACGAAGCGTCGAAATATAATTGAACGATCAAACGAACTTGTAAAGTTCGATCGTAATTATATGGGCGCTTCGTCCGAAGAGATCACTGCCCTTGCCATATTTAGGCAATGACTAAGCTAATTTCCCGCCTACATTTTGAAATTTTGGGAACCTGTACGCTAGGAAGTTGTAAGAAGAAGAATACATGAAATTCTTCTTCTTTCTTTTTACATTGTGCACCAGCTAGCACCATAGATATAGAACTAGCACCCAAAGGCGGTACTACCTAGTCATTATAAGAGATCTCTTCGGACAAAGCGCCTCATATAATTACGATCGAATTCCACGAGTTGATTTCATCGTTCAATATTTGTCGCATCACCTATGATGATATCGAAACGAAAACAGTAAAAAGTGAGAGATGCATGTCCGCAACAAGGGGATCGCAAATGAAGGATGGAAAGTGCTGATTGTGGATGAACGTATGACGAAGGTTAGTTGCAATACGAAAAATTATAACAATAACTTAAACTATACGGAAACGCAGAAATTCAGCTTCGAATTCAGATGATTCTAGGTACACCAAAGGTTGGGTACACCAAAGAAGAAGCCTCAAATTTCAATAAGAAATACAAACATTCGCGGCGTATTAATGAGTTGTTATTATTTTCTCCCTAAGCCGTCATGGACGACTATTGGTCGGTTTTACCTCCTCGAAGAGACAAGTTGATAACACACTCAGTACAGTTATGCGCCATATATCAGTATTAGATACACTTCACATCGTGGTTCGATTTCCGGGCTCGACAGTTTTCTAACCATCTCTTCTGTGACAAAAGTCCAGAGCGGACACGTAGCACCCTAGTGGATAAGGTGTTCTGAACTATAAGTCCCTGTTCTGTGATATAGGTCCCTGTTCTGTGACAAGTGACAAATGTAGAAAGAGAACCGTCACATTCAAATTGTAGAGGTTATGTTATTATTTGAAGTTTCATTTTATATTAAAATGATATCGAGAAGTTCAATCCTAATATTTATTTTCACATTACAAGCTTCATGTTATACTAATTTCACATCCATCAATCTACCGGAGGAACATTTGCATTATTACTTCCGCAATTTCCCTGAAACTTCCAAGCAATGCTGGGAAGATGAAAATTGCGAATTCAAAAACTATCTGAACAGTACCAAATGTTGGGGCTATGAATATGATTGTGAGTGGGAACACCAATACTCGATTCCGCAATGTCCTGGTGATCATAAAGGCTGGGTAAGTAGCAAGTCTGCACAGATATCAACATTCTACACCCAAGCCGACTTTGGGTATGTTAAACAGCAACTAAAAGAAATGAGGGTCCTTTGTGAGCCTCTATTCCCCACAGACAGTTCATTAGAGTGTTCAGATCATCTTAGGTTCTGCAGAGGGAGGAATATAATGTTGAATTTCAGGTGAGTTCAGCAAATAATTGTCTAATGAATGATACAAATGTTTTTCAATTGTATGTAGTAAATTGGCTACTAGAGAAGACCCAATTCGATATAATATGGATGTACTGGACGATGGTGATATAGGGGGCTACTGTAAACTTCACAAAGACTTGCTAGATGGGCAGGCTGATCACATCAGCCCTCTGCAGAGCTGGGGCCCTGAAATGAGGTTTTTCACCTCTTTGAATCAAAGACCTATAAGTGAAGGAGATTGTGATGTGGTAATAGATAAACCAACTTACATTGTCAAGATAGATGCAAGTGAGTTTCTTCATCAGTTTTATCAATTCAGTTCCCCACATGATTTGTAGTCATGTTTTTTATAATATCAAGGAAATTCCATATGGATCAGAAATGGAATGTTGCATTTTCATATCAAATCCTCAAATAAACCATTTCTGGAGATTATGAGCCTTTTGAACAATACTTTCTATCAGTGTGAGAGCAGCAACAAGTTCCAGCCTCGGATCTGCTGAAATTTGGAGGCACGCGCCCAACCGCCACAGGTTGTTTCAAATTGAAAAACATGGCTGGCCATGCATTTTTTGTGTATTCAGATCTTTTCCCATCAACTACTGTAATCAGAAATG
Source organism: Gastrophysa polygoni (assembly GCA_963576655.1). Taxonomy (NCBI): domain Eukaryota; kingdom Metazoa; phylum Arthropoda; class Insecta; order Coleoptera; family Chrysomelidae; genus Gastrophysa; species Gastrophysa polygoni. Next base: position 35,361,926 of record OY755082.1, read on the forward strand.
AAGAAACATTCCTGCTTATGTTGAAAGAGTACCCAGGAGTATGTGTAGATAGGAATGAATTCAACCAATTAACAAACAGATTTGAGTCAAATCAAATGTATTGAAAATGCTCATGGATGGAATTTTTTCCTTGTGAATGTATACTTCAGAAGGTGCTTCTGAATATGGCCACGTATTTTTTTCAGCACCTATGATTTTTTTTATGTTTCACAAATAAGTAGAAAGTGAATTCTTCCCCAACAAAATAGGGAGACCTTGAGGTCTTTGGAAGCACCTAAGGGGTCGTAGAGGGTGAATCCTTGCCCGACTAAATCAGGCGACCTATTGGTCTCCAGAAGCATCTTCTGAATTATACGTTTATCGAAAAAAAGACCCATCCACTTATCTTCTTCAGAACTGATGATTTTCTCTATGTTTTGCATATAAGGGGTCGTAGAGGGTGAATTTTTGCCAGACAATATCTGGCGACCTATTGGTCTCCAGAAGCATCTTCTGAATTATACATTCATCAAAAAAAAGACCCATCCACTTATCTTTTTCAGAACTGATGATTTTTTTCTATGTTTCGCATATAAGGGGTCGTAGAGGGTGAATTTTTGCCCGACAATATCTGGTGACCTATTATTCTCCAGAAGCATCTCCTGAATTATATGTTCAATGAAAAAAGACCCATCCATGTATTCTTCAAAACTAATGATTTTTTCTATGTTTCGCATATAAAGGGTCCTAGAGAGTGATTTCTTGCCCGACAAAATCAGGCGACCGATAGGTCTTCAAAACCACCTTCTGAAGTATACATCCACGGGAAAAAAATTCCATCCACGTGCAATTTCAATACATTTGATTTGACTCAAATCTTTTTGTGAATTGGTTGTTGACAAATTCATCCCCATCTATGTATATTATGGGTACTTATCCAATAACACCAGGAATGTTTGTTCATTTCTGGATACAATCGTCTCATGGAAAATGATCTGAATACAGATGCAATGCATGGCCAGCCACGTTTTTCAATTTCAAACGATCGGGCGCGCGCCTTAAAATTTTAGAGTATCCATGGCTGGAACCTCGTGGCTTCCTTCACAACACTGATATATTTTTTGTGTATTTCAAGTGTATTGTGATCATGCATTGGAGGACATGAGTTCAAGGTGAAACATAAAGAAGTTAATAAATAGTCATCTAGAATTCAATTGTATTAAATCAAACGCCACAACAGTTTCAGACAAATATTTTCAACAAATATCAATATTTATCATCTTAGTGGTGGTGTTCAATATATATATTGCTTCCTGCTCAGTTCATATAGATAGGACTTGCCATTCACTTCTCATAGCTGAATTTAAAAATGGTGAATTCAATATCGATCAATAAATAAACACCTGTTACCCAAATTTATTTCTGATCAAATGTCACTCTTTGGTGTCAAAAGACTAAACAGCGATACTATTTGGGAGAAAATTATTTTTTCCACTGTGTTGAAAACAGGAGCAGAATTGTTCCTGAAACGTCCACCACTATGATATTTTGATATTTCTTGTATGTATTTGTCTTTCAATTCCTTTGAAAAACAAGGTGTCACTAACAAACAGAGAATTTTTCTCCTAGGTATCTGTTGAATTTCAAGTGCAGTGACATTTTGGGGCAGATCATAAATCTGTCCTCACTACAAATATATTGAAACAATTTATAATTATCTTCAGAAAGGAGGAGAGAAAATCCCAAGAATCTTCTAAAAGAGACAGTCATCACCTCACAGTTATCACAATTGGTTTGATTCAGTCAGATGTTTTCCTATTGAACTTTCCTTATATACAGCTACAGGACTTCATTGAGGAAAACAACCTATTGATAAAAGAACAATTTGGCTTCAGAATTGGCAAATCAACTGCATTAGCAGTCAATGATTTATGTGAAATCATAATAGCAGGTCTAGAAAGCAGTCAAATGGTGGGATCTACCTTCTCTGACCTGTCAAAGGCGTTTGACTGTGTATCACATGATATTTTATTGAAAAAACTTAAATTCTATGGCCTTGATAGTATTAGTTTGGATCTAGTATCAAGTTACTTAGAAAATAGAAGACAAGTTACATCTTGTGGAGGACTTCTCTCAGAGGAAAGAATCAACAGGCATGGTGTGCCCCAAGATTCAATTCTGGGACCACTACTGTTCCTAATCTATATAAATGATATTAAATATGCTCTAGATCATAGCTCTTTAGTACTTTATGCCGACGACACAACTTTCACTAACTCTGAGGGAGATTTTGATTCTTTAAAAGCTAGTATGGCCATTACAATGTCTAAAGCATCAGACTGGTTCACCGCGGAACGTTTGAATCTGAATGAAAGCAAAACTGAATCAATGATCTTCTCCACATACCAGAATGATATATATGAAAATCCAGAAACGGTAAAATTTTTGGGAGTACACCTAGACCCTACATTAAAGTTCGACTGTCATGTAAATCATATAGCAAGTAAAGTGAGTAGTAGTATTTATCTTTCGAAAAATCTTAGACCAGTAGTGGAACAGAAAGTGTGTTCAATGACTTTCCATGCTCTCATTCAATCAGTTTGTACGTATGCGATAATAGTATGGGGACACTCCTCTCATGCGTCCAGAGTATTTGGCATCCAAAGAAGAGCAGAGCGTGTACTTAGTAACTTGGGATACCGTGCTGATGTCAAACAAAAATTTATTGATCTCAAGATTATTATGGTATATATATGAATGCATTGTCTATATGCGAGAAAATATTAGCCAGTACAAAACTCAAAGCAACATACATAATCACTATACAAGAAAAAGAGACAATATTAGAATGAACAATCTTAGACTCAATAAATCTAGAAATGTTTCACTCTATTATGCTCCAGAATTCTATAATAATCTACCATACCATATTAGGGATTTCACAATAAATAAACTCAAAATTGTATTGAAAGATTACTTGATTAAAAAAGCATTCTACAGCTATGATGAATTCCTAAACAGCAGAATCGATATGTAATGTACTTTTTGGAATGCTATAGGACATTGAGATTTTTAATTAGTTATTTGTTTTCATTGTGCGACGCCTATTTTTCATCTACTTTTTATCTATTTTTTATCAATTTTATACGTATATTTGTATATCTGTACTTGTGTTGTTGACCTGTGTAAAAACTTGATGTTTATTGACACCAAATAAATTATTCTATTCTATAGTTTTTTGAAACAATGTAGTGACATTCTCGGTAACATATTGAAATTATCTATCATCAATTATTCACAAAACTAATCAACAGATGCGCAAAGCAATGTTCAAATTTTGATGTTCTGTGTTGGTGGATATTATATACACATATTTTGAAGGTATGGATTATGAATTTCATTTCTTGGAATAAGATGAGAAAAAAAGCATTAAATTGTATCAATAGAATTCTTTACATTCTATAGAGATTCATGCTCTAGATCAAGGAATTTGGAAATTACATCCATTATAACAAAAGTTGAGAAATATATATGAGAAAGTAGGTAGGTACATTTATCTGAACAATTTTTTTATTCATGATTTCAAACTTCTTTGTGTCGAATGCTCTGATCTCTGCAGGTATATCATTGTATATAAATACACCTCTGAAAAATATGCTGTTTTGGCCATTTGTGGATAAAAAACCTCAATAAATCTACATCATTTGATTGATGGGTGTAATAGTTGTGTATGTCACAGCAAAAATCCAAAAGCAAGTCTGTGTTATATCTGACAGTAAGATTATAGATATTTTTGATTGCATCATTTTGGAATACCTTCAGAGGGTTTCACGAGATTTTGTCGAGTAGGGTACCAAATTACTGTGATATTGGAAATTAAAATGTATTAGACAGATACTTGGACACACAAGAACTCACATGTTTCTGGATTCCAATGGGAGCTGACGATTGTCTTCTTAGGGTCTCTGTATGCTCTTGCTAAGAAAACTTTTCATCTGAAATATGAGCCACCATATTTTATGGTGCTTGAATATTCCAGTTTATTGGTCGATATACATTTAAGTCGATGGAACTTGTTTTTTTCGTAATTCTTGTGATTTTTCATGAATATATAAGTTTATATTTGATTGTTTCATTTAGGATGAATTCGGATTTGTACAGTTTTATATACATAATATGTACTTTTTAATCAACGTGTTTTATCAAAATTGAGCTGTGAGTCGAAATTGACGTATTTCCGGAAATACTCAAACAATCGGTTATCATAAAAAGGAAACAAAGGAAAAAAGCAATAATTGGCCTCAGTTTTCAACAATTTTGTAAAAATCGTAAGAATGACTACAAAAAAAGATCACTGGATTACTTGAATGATTTATTATCTTGTCAACAATTCGGATTCAGAGAAAGCAAGACTACGAAAGATGGTATGTTCCAACTACATTAATATTGTATGAAAATATCGACAAAAAAAAATCTCAATATCTGTCGACTAAGGTATTTGATAAGATTTCCCACAGAATTCTTTCAGAAAATCTTTCTGGCTATGGCATACGTGGAATTCCAAATGACTTATTCAGAATTTATTAGGACGACAGTCCACAGGAATAAATAATATTTTGAGTATGTCTCAAAGGCAGAATGAATTTGGCATCCCCCAAGAAACAATATTAATGACCTTTTGAAATTACTCAAGAACTGTGTAACACTCTCATATGCCGATGATACCGTACTAATCGTTAGCGATGATACATCGGAAGGTGTAGTAAATTCAGCTATGAAAGAATACGCAAGAGCTCAACAATGGCTATCTGAGAATCTTTCAACAGTCAGTTCAGATTGAACAAAATTCATGTCCAATTGAGATGATACATCTACATGACTATGCATTTTTCTCTACATTTGAAGAAACTTCGAATGTCGTATACAATGAAAGAGGAGATGTTGTAATCGCTGGTGACTTCAACTTCAATCTAAAGGCGGAAACAATGGATACATTAAGATTCTGTGATATAACAAATTCATTTAACATCGTCCACAAAATTGAAGAGTACACCAGAGCTACTCCATCATCTCAATCACGCGTAGATAACATCTTGACTAATATTGAAGACTGTGTCTCACCTGAAGAACTGCATACCTGTATATCAGATCACTTTGCACAGAAATTAACGTTCTTGGCTCAGAAAACAAAATGCTCCCATACTTACATAGCAGAAGTTTCAATGTAAATAACATGGAAAAATTCAAGGGCATACTGAAAAATCAAGATCAAATAAATGAGCAGTGGAAAATGTTTGCTGACATTTTTTCAAAAATTTTCGAGGAAAGTTTATCGTTGAAATAAAATATTAGAAATGAAACAGAAATGAAACATGATGAGGCTGAATATTCTTTTCACTATGAGTAGAGTGAATCTTAGGTTCATTGGTTGCTATCGACTTGTGAAAAATGAATATAACGGAAAACTGACGAAGAGAAAATGAGAACTCAATCTGACAACAAATCCAAAAGAGCTATTCGCCTAGTCGGTGATGCAAAACTCACCAAATTGGCCTCTATAGAACATCGTAGAGGTGGGCGATCGCTCCCTTTTTTATAGATATTTCCATGGTCGGTGCTCAATGGAAATATTATCTATCATATGACCACGAGCGATTCCTAGTTGTCAGAATTGTTTGCCTGGTGAAGTCTTTCCTGATGCTTACAAATTCCAAACCTTCAAGAAAAATTCCAACACCTTCCTTTTTTCCCATAATTCTACCGCCGGTTAACACGATGTTCTACGAACATCATAGCTTTTTCTTTCGTGTTTTCAAAAAATAAAAAAAGAACACTATAGACTTCCATCAAATGTTTCATCAAATTATCAGAACACGTCGAAGTGATCAATAATATCACTGCATATAAAAATGAAATCTAAGATATGTTAATAAACTTGGAACTATATACGATGAAAGAATTTCATGATATTTAGATGTATTTGATATTAACAAAATTTTGTTCAATGGTTTCTATTCATGCGATGTATTGTAATTATATCTCAAAATAAAGTTGTCATTATTCTCATCATCATTATTATTATTATACATATGATAATTTCTCAGCGATCTAGGTATACAAAATCTCACTTCAGATTTCTAATTTAGTAATTCAGGAAACTAGTATATCATTCATTGATCGACTCTCTACTGGCTTCCAGCAGTCAACATGTATCACCACTTCTGCGACTTCCTGAACCTGTACGCCTCCCAGCACCTGAACGCCTCCCACCCGGGCGCCTTTTCCTCCGACGTGCACGTCCTGGTGTGGGAATCGTACACGTACCGCTCGGCGTTCGGAGTCGCGTGGCGCGCGTTCACCGACCACCCGCTGTGGGACCTGAAGACGCTGGCCGGCCGGTCGGTGTGCTTCCGAAACGTCGTTTTCCCGCTGCCGCCGCGCGCCATCTTCGGCCTCTTCTACAACACGCCCATCGTGTACGGGTGCGAGCGTAGCGGGCTGTTCGACGCCTTCGGCAAGCACTTGTTGCACAGGTGAGAGGGCGGAACTGAAGTAGTAGCAATATTATATGTTGCGTGCTTTGTTTGAAAGTAGTCCATTGCTGCCATGTTAGAATATTCATTTTCCACATTACAGGCATTGCTGCATACGTTAGGATTCGTCCCGGAAGTTCACCTAAATATGAGGGTCGATGCGTAGCGTCGTCGCGAAGCCTATAGACTCTCTAAGAACCTCCTAGAAGTTTCTTTTTCGGATATACAGGGTGATCATAAAATATTTTTCCACAAAAGACATAGAATGTCGAGATTCGTATAGAAACACGACCCTCTGGAATAAAGGTTCAAAATCCCAAACACTTGGAAAAATTTTAGATAGGTTTGAGAAAGTATAGTACACAACTCTAGCGCGAGGTTTTCAAATGCGATAACTCGAGAACGGAGTAAGTTAAAGACGTGTGGTTTCCGCAGGTCGATGCGTACAGGGTGGTCCAAGAAACAGTTCTGGTTTATTGCCATGACACCCTACGTTTGGGTTTCAGAGCAGGTGGTGAACCAGACTCTGAAACATGTATGTCGGGTGTCACCACGCGCCTACCCTTCAATCCTGTGGCCCGACTCTCGGGCGTGAAATTACATTGTAACATATGAGGTTTTCCTAAGGCGGGCCTGGGGGCCGTTCTAACTCATGAGCCTGGAGATTTTTGTCTATATTTTTTTGTAGAAACACATTTTATTGATCGTAAGAAGATGCAGGGATTATGAGAACATGTATTTATGTTTTTGGAACATGTTTTTGGATTGAACTTCTTCAAGAACGTGCCGTGGATTTTCATCTGCTGGTCGTTCTGTTAGATTTGTTTCCGTGTTAAACAAACTTATAGCAAGATTTTCTCGAAATTCGATTATTGACATTTTACCTTTTGTCACAGTATTTTAAAGAATGTAAGAGTTCACCACAGTAGTACCAAGTAATATCTCGAAAGCCTATTTTCGGTACCATTTGATACCCTTACGTAAAGGTGAGGTATAGGATTCTAGTTGATTAACTGTCATTATAATCATATATCAGGGTGGGTTTTTCCTTTCCTCCTTTTTGGTACTTCATCATTTGGGTACTATGAGCTGTACTGAGACATAAAACATCATGCTTGTCATACCATTTCAAGATAGTTACCCCTGTATTACTTTCCTTTGCGCAATTTCTCCTTTTTTAGTTTTTGAGATTCTATGTCTTTGGGATTATTTTTCCTCTTTTTTCGCAGTGTACCCACTAAGTGAGTCTTTCTGTTCTGTAGCTCATGTTCCAAGGCAACGCTAGTGTAGTAGTTATCTGTGAACAAAATTCTTCCATGATCCAACAGCGGTGCCATAAGCGACATTACAGTAGATATTGTGGTAGGTTTATCGCCTCCTTTTCTCTACCACAATAAAACCGTATATCGTAGGTGTAACCACCTCTGCAACATAATTTATAAAGTTTGATCCCAAACTAGAATCTCTTATTTTTGATATATTGCCAAAAGGATAGTCTTCCCCTAAAAGGGACAAATGTTTCATCTATACAGACCGATTGTTCAGGAATGTATACTTCCTTATATTTACTGGTCGAAATATTCGAGAGGGGACTAAGTTTTCTAGGCGGTCGTTGGCGAAAATAGTTTCATTATTGTGTAAGTGGAGCATTCGGAGAAGCAGCTCAAAACGATTTCTCGACTTTAGGGATGGTGCCTGGTCGCTATACTATGGGTTTTTCGACCAATAATCTGTCATCCTTGGTAGCTTTTTAAGACCAATATACAACACTATTCCCAGAAAAATGGTAATTTCTTGCTTATTTGTAGCTTTCCAACGATTCAATCGAGAATTTGCGGGCAGTACTTTATTTTTCGATTGTTCGGCGTATCTATTGGTTTCTAGAACTATTACTTCTAGAAGCTCGTCGCTGCAAAAGATTTTGAAAAAATCATATGGTGATTTAGTTATGTAGTTTTTACAGATCTCATTCCTAATTCCCACAGATGGCAAATCGAATTCGAAAGTTTTCAAATGCTGACCTCTAGAGGAAGCCAAAGTATAATAGCTCTTCGTCATTTTCATTTTCGGGTACACAAAACCTGGATATAACCTCATCTATGACTTGATCGACAGATGGATACGCATTGGATGTCTCGTTCGATTGCCTGGATGTAGATTGTTGTGCCTCTGCGTTATCTGGTGGAGTCTGAGATAGGATATCTAGCTTCTTAGACGTGGAAGCTTGTTCTCCTGAGAGTTCTGAAACAAAAAATATTGACATCTCATACCGAATATAAATGACGAATACTTTTTTCTACTACTAACTCACCTTTGTATCTCTTTTTGGGATTATTTCTATAAATTGAATCATCAGAACTCGTACTATCGCTATTTGAAGAACTAGGCTGGAAGTTGTCAGATGAATTATTATCTGCGTACTTTGGAGGTTCATTCTCATCTGATAATATCTCGTCATACAATTCCATGAGCTGTTTTCGCTGCTCTTTCTCATAACTCCCCATTTTTCACACATTGAAATCAAATCACTTGAACATACAGAACTTATTCTCAAACGCTATAAACATCGACTGGGACTGCAGTGTGAATAAAATAAAATAAAATTTCCCTGCGCCTAGTGAACAAGCTCAAGCTTGTATCTTTGAAAACCGCTAGTAGGGTTTCAGGGCGCCAACATGGATGGGGCTCCGAAACCCAAGAGCCGGGTTTCATTTTCAAAGTCATATTTTGGCTTGTGTTTTTGTTTGGGCCTGTAGAATTTTTTATGTTTCATTTGGACGATTAACGTGTTAATAAGCCAGTGACTTCATGAATAAAAAAAATCCACAAATAAGAATTTCATTTCTCGACGCCATCTCTTTTATGCTCGATAAATTTTTTGTTTCACCTTTTTTCCAATGTGTTCACTCCTTCCAAAAAATAGATTTTCTCAGGACCTCAAAATAGGCGTTCGTTTCACCGATGTCAAAACAGCAAAATGACGGCGGCGATTCAACGAATCAAATCTGTTAAGGAGTGACCCGTCGATACTTCGAATTGAAAATTGAATTGATACAGTTCATTCTCTACGAGCTATCACTGAATCACTTTTCAGTTGGAGGCATATTTACATTAAAGGGTCTATTGTCCTTATTCACCTACTTTTTGATTGAAAACAAACTTCAAAATAAGAAATAGAATAAAAATAACCAAAATATCAAATTACGACACAGAAAATAGATTCTTGATTTTGTTTCACGATAATAGATGTGAAAAAGTTTTCCTAACATGATCTGATGGTTGAATATCAAAATATCAAGTTACGACTCAAATTATAGAGATTTGATAAATACTGTCTGTAAGTTCTTCGAGGAGGCGGTACATTCATTTTTCCGCTTTTCATGGGATTTTCTCTCCTCGTCTCTAAAAAATAGAGTAGAAATTATTCAAAATCATTTCAATATATTTGTAGTAAGGACAGATTTGGGATGTGCCCCAAAATGTCACTGCTCATTAAATTAAATTAAATTATAATTATAGAGATTTGATATTTTTTTTCACTGGAATAGATGGACTCTACTCTCCTGAATAGGATCTGTTGGCTGACATATTTTGTAGCATCCATTCCACCCCTCTCCCAGCTTCCTTACAGAAATTATCAAAATATCAAGCTGACCCAAATTTTAATTATTGATAATTTTTTTCACTGGTATAGATGGATTTTATACTCCTCGACACCTCGACTCTGTTGTAATTACGGACTCTTGATTATTTTTCTCACTGACATTGATTGATTCAACTTTTCTCAACACGATCTGATAGTTGAAATATTTTGTATCATCCATTCTGCTCCTCTCCCACCCACATCTCAGCTAAAATATGTTAAAGCATCTATTCCACCCCTCTCCCATCCCCTTATGCGAATAATCAAAATATCAAGCACTCAAATCATAGATTTTTGATACTTTTTTCCACTAGAATTATCAAACAGCTCTCGTACAATCGTACTATGTAAGTGAGCAGATGCGAGCTGTCCTGTCGCTGCTTCTAAACCGAATACTCCTTTTTTTTTTTATCTGTGGACAACACGAAAGGGAAACCTATGATGTTCGAGGAACATCGTGTTAGCCAGCGGTGGAATTTCGGGAAAGAAGGAAGGTGTTGGAATTTTTCTTGAATGTTTGGAGGTTGTAAGCATCAGGAAAGACTTCACTAGGCAAAGAATTCCACAACTTTGCCGTTCTATTGATGAATGATGCTTGGTATAGCGATGTTCGACAGGTCTCGAGCCTGACAGTGTAGGGGTGACCAGCTTGAGCTCGTCTGGTTTGTCTACTAGGAATCGCGCGTGGTGGCATAATAGATGATATTTCCGTTGAGCACCGACCGTGAAAGTACCTATAAAAAAGGCAGAGATCGCCGACCTTTCTACGATGATCTAGAGAGGTCAATGATTTGGTGAGTGTTGTGTCATCGACTAGGCGAATAGCTCTCTTCTGAATTGAATCTAAGAGCTTAAGCGTATGTTTGGGGGCTGAGCTCCAAACATGTGAGCAGTACTCCAGGACAGGTCGAATTTGTGCTTTGTAGATCATAAGCAGTTGCTGGGATGTGAAGTATCTCTTCGCACGGAAAAGAAAACCGAGTTTTTGTGAAGCAGTCTTCGCAATGGACCTCACATGATCGTCCCATGAGAGAGCACTGTTGGTGGTGACACCCAGCAAGGATATTGACGACCTCATAGGAACAGTGGTACCCGACATCATCAAATTGGGCATTGTGTGATCAGCCTTCTTGGTGAACATACAAGCTTGAGTTTTAGTTGCATTGAACTGTACTAGATTCTCAGATCCCCATTTCAGAATTCTTGTCAGATCCTCATTTAAAGCATCAACCTGTCTTCGCCTTGCACCTCTGGCCTCATTGGATGATATAGGGGCTCTAGAGGAAAAGGCGGAATGAAGTGTACTATCATCCGCAAAGCTATGAACTGGGCTGGAGGTCACATTCAACAAATCATTGATGTGGAGCAAAAACAAAGTTGGTGCCAAGACAGAGCCTTGTGGAACACAGCATTGATCGTCATTGTATCAGACGAGACCCCGTCTACCACCACGTAGAGTGATCTATCTGCAAGAAAACTCGATAGTAAAAGACACAGTTGGGGCGGCAAACCATATGACGGAAGTTTCGCTAGGAGGCCTCGGTGCCAAACTCGGTCAAATGCTTTGGAGATATCCAAGGCTACAGCCAGAGACTCCCCATGTTTCTCTATTGACACCTGCCACTTATGTGTCACATAGGCAAGCCATATTGCCGGTCGTTCACGATTCTTGAGCTCTCTAGATATCGGATGAGCTCGATGTTGATTGCTTTTTCCATTACTTTAGAGATCACAGATAGTAGTGCAATCGGTCTATAATTGTTAGGGAGTGTTTTCTTGCCCTTCTTTGGAATCGGTTGGACCCTAGCTTTTTTCCAGTTAGAAGGAAATACGCCGAGTTTGTACGAAAGGGTGAACAACCTGCAAAGAACTGGTGTTAGTTCCGGGGCACATTTCTTGAGAACAATAGGCGGTATTCCGTCATGCCCCATAGCCTTCTTGACGTTGAGGCTAAGCAGAATGTGTCTGATGGTGCGTTGCCGGAAGACAATTTCTGGCATACGGTTATCGATGGTAGCGACTTTCGGAAGTTCCTGGCCTCGTGGATCCAAGGTAGAATTGTCTGCAAACATTTTGGCGAAGGTGTTGGCTTTTTCATGAGGTGTTATAGCCAATGTATTATCATCCTTTGTGAGGGGAGGAAATGAGCTAGAAGTGAAATTTCTCCCGATTGCCTTGGCAAACGTCCAAAATGAACGGGAACCATTTGGACACTATGAGCTTCGATCTTATTTTCGTGTTGTATGCCTCTTTAGATTCATCTATCGTTCGATTGCATGTATTCCTAGCTTCAACATATTCAGCTCTAGTTTGAGGGCTTGGGTTTCTGCGCCAACGACGGTATGCTGCTTGCTTCAGTGCGACAACCCTAGAACAGGTTCTAGGAACCATGGTTCACCAGTGGTTCGTGATTTGGTGCTATGTGGTATGTAAGTTTCCATTCCCAGCATGATGATTTCCGAGATCTCTTCAGCACATTGCGTAGGATCTCCCGATTCAAAACACATTCTCCTCCAAGGAAACTCAGAAAAAAACATGCGAAGGCCATCCCAGTCGGCTGAATTGTAATGCCAAACAGTGCGTGGGGGTGTTGGACTGGTTCGCGGAGTGATGTAAGGACATATCGTGGAGATTAGTGTGTGGTCTGAGTTTCCTAGTGGTGCACGGACTTTTCACATAATGATTGCTGATGTCAGGGATCCGAGTGGGTTCGTTTATCAGTTGCTCATAGGTGATAGCGAAAGCCTCAGCCAGACGTCCTGAGTCGTCTGTTTTGTTCGAGAATTTGAGCCAGGTGGAGTTGTGGACATTGAAATCCCCCATGATGATGATTTCAGCTGCTGGGTGATTCTGTTGGATGAAATCAAGTTTCAGAGAAAGGAATTCGAAGAGGTCACCAGGAGTTGGTTCGTTTGGTGATAGATAAAGGCAGCAGATGAACTTTGTTTGTTTGTGGTTATCGATCTTGAGCCACATTACATCGAATTCTTTCTCATCTCATCCTGATCAATATATATATATATATCTCTTTATTTAGCTCAAGAAACTAATTCATTTACAGTAAATAATTTTTGAAATTCAGTATTACAATAAGCAAATGAATATTCAGAGTACATAATATTAAACATACAATATCACAAAATCAAATAGCACATATTTCAAACTAGGAACTTAGGTACATACACAAATAATAAATAAAACACTTATGTAGCCAAAAAATAATCCTTCAGTCGGTATTTAAAACTATTCAAAGATGAGCTATCCTTCATATGTTTTGGTAGGTTATTATACATAATCATGCCCTTATTAAAAATTGAATTAAAAGTACTATTGTTCCTACACGTTTGACGCCTGGCTCTAGCCTCATAGCTATGAATTTCATTGTTATAAGTTAACTTATTCTGTAGATATACTGGTGCCTGACCGATTTTGATTTTGTAAATGAAAATTAGTGTGTAATTCTCAAGCATTTTTACTATCGGCAACCAATTCAGTGTTTCCAGCATCAATTTTATAGGAGTAAACCTTGAACATTGCAAAATTATGCGCATAGCACGATTCTCCATTTTTGCAGTCTATTTGTTTCGTTCTGATTCAACATATATAATATAATATATATAATACGGTGGAAAAATAGTTGAAGTGTGGTAATATGATTGAGTTATATATTGTTAGCCTTGTCCACTGGCTAAGGTATGGTGAACACCTCCTCAAATAATTGATTTTATATGCTATCGTTTTAATTACCTGGTTAGCATGTTCTTCAATTGACTATCAATTTTGATGCCAAGATAAACAAATTTATCAACCCTTTCTATTTCATTGTTCCCTATCCTTATACTCAACTTCATATTGTTATCCAACTCATACTTTTTACTATTCCCCAACAGCATCCACTTTGTTTTACTCACATTAACCTTCAATAAATTTGCACAGCAATACTTATAAATTACATTCAAAGTGTTATTTATGACATCCATACCGTCTTGTAAATTATCGCAAGCAAAATCTGCAAGGCCATCATCGGCAAATAGACGTAACTTACATTTACCTGCAGTGTTAAATATATCGATGATATATATTAAAACAAGCAATGGTCCCAAAACACTGCCTTTTCAGAGTATATATGGTTCAGTTTTAGTTTTCGTTGCCTATTTGTTAGATAATCAATTATCCAATTCAGTGCCGTCTCATCTATCCCAATACCCTTAATTCTACTCACAAGTCTCCCTCTATCTATTGTCTCAAAATCTCTTTGCATGTCCAGAAATACTGCAACAGTGATGAAATTTTTTTCCTATGTTGTTTTTCCAATCGAATTATACACCTTGTAAAGCAGTTTCACAGCTGTGCTTGCTCCTAAACCCAGATTGATATTCACAGAGCAAACTATTTCCTTCCAAATAATTAACTAATTGCTCATAAATAGCTTTTTCCAATATTTTGGCTGTGACGCTTATCATATTAATTGGCCTCAAATGTATTGCTTTATTGCTATTTGGTATCTTAGGTATAGGAATAATGGTGGCTAATTTCATTTATTTGGGGACTTTCCCTTGCTCCATAGAACCGTTGATTAAATTTAGTAAAGGATTAGAAATCGAATCAACACACAATTTGAAAAGCTCAACATCAATGTCATCAGGACTAGCTTTATTATTTAATTTGTTATTTTTAACGATATCAATTATTGGATACTCAGTGCAAAGAGTTTAATTAATTTTATTGATTTCATTGATACTTTTGATATAAAATAAATTTAAGCAGTTTGGTAACAAATTTATGTCAGATATCACTTCCCCATCTCCCATATCAATTGAATTTAACTTATTAACTAATGTGTTATCCGGGATGAACTTTTTGAACGTTTTCCACATCTCAATTGGATTATGTTTATTAAAATCGATTTTCTTTTCTAAATATTTCCTTTTCTCTTCTCTTATTGTTTTTACCGCCCTATTTCTTGCCTGTTTGTAACTATCCCAATTTTCCTTAGTTTTATTATTCCTATATAATTTATAACTTTCGTCCCTTTCCTTTGTAACTTGACTGACTTCTTTGTTCCAAAATTCTTTATAGTGCTTATATATTTTCACCTGTTTTTTCGGTGCAACTTCATTTGAAACGGACAATATGTTCCTAATAAACTGATTATATCTCTTATCCAAATCTCTTTCGCTATAGTTCCAACTAACCTCTTTTAATTTTATTCCTATCTGTTCAAAATCTATATTTCTTCCCCTGGTTTATAAACAATATTCATCACTGTCTATTTGTTTGAATATTTTTCAGTGATACTGTTATATTACAATGACTGCCTATTTTTGGTGCATCAAATATTGTAACATTGAGTTCTATGTTAGACAAAATTGAATCTATTAAGGTACCTCCCCTGTCATTTATATTCGTGAACTCATTCATCAAATTTTTAAATCTCATATCACAAACAAAATTTTTTAATCTATTACTATATAAAGTACTTTCTACCCAGTTTATATTAAAATCGCCACATATAATTATTTTATTGTTTGTTTCACCAATATTACTCTCGAACCAATTTTCAAACAGATTCAAGAATCGTGCTATACTACTACTTGGAGATCTATATAAAACAAATATAACATACTTATTATTTTGAAATAATAATGATACACCTGCCAACCAAAAAATTTGATCTTCACACTCTTTATATACTTCCAAAATTTGTAACTCCTCCTTATGAAACAATATAGTTCCACCAGTATGTCTACTAGAACTATCAGTTCGATTAATTTTTTAACCACCAACACTAATTTCAGAATTATAAATATCTTCTGTTACATGTGTTTCAGAAAGGCAAACGACATCAGGTTTTTTTTGTTTAATTAAATTTCTAACTTCATCTATATGTGCTGGTAAACTTTGAGAGTTGAGGTATAAAATAAAATCATTTAGTAAACAATTTTGCTTTTCATGAAGGCTCTTTTCGGATGTCCATTACTAATGAAAAAGATTCATTATTTTCTATTATAGGTTTCTCCAATTCATTCGTTATATTAATAACTTCAGACTGTGCTGATTCCATTTCTAATTGGCTTTCTCTTTGATTAATCTGTCTCAGAGTAAAGTTATTTGGGTGAGAATCAATGAAAATTAAGTTGTCTTTTTTTTGTTGAATTACGATTTTAGTTGGCTTTCCTCGATTGTGTCTACACTATCCTTCCGAACTAAAATATGTTGCACCTCTAGAGAACAAAGACGCAAGTGCAAAAAAGCAATTCCCAGAAATGACGGCGTTAGATTTTTGTGTTATAGTTTTACTGACTTTTGATATTCAGTACAAGAATAAATCAATAAAAACCAATATTCACAAAACGTATTGCTGAGGGAATGTAGCCTCATTCAAAAATCATCATATTTGACTCGTTTGCCACAATCAACTGAATACTTTAAATTTTCACTTGCGTAATTACGTTCTTCTGGAGATGTGATATCGCGACGGCTCCGGTAATGCAGGTGGAATACTGTAAAAGTATCGGAACCAACCAATGATTGAACTGTCATCACTAACACAGTAGTACCTACTGGCTGGTGGCCCATTGAGAAGTATTTTGAGCATCTACATTACTAGAACAGAACGTACATATGACTATTTGAATTCCATCATGAGTCGATTAGTATCTTTATTGAAAACTGAAAGATATAACGTAGACTAACTTTTTGGACCTGTATGGTCAAATTTTCCAAGAAAATATGATAACTGATGCTTAATTGCAGCCCTGAAAACAGGCTGAGAATTACGGTCTTCTAAGCGTTGGAAGTATTTATAACACATGGAAATCTATTCTGATTGGTTTGAATTGTAATATTGATACCTCCGAAGAACTTCCATCTTAGAAGACTGAATGAAATAATTGAATAAAAAATAGGAAATGCAGAGATCCTAGCTGAGATTCATAACGACATACTTACTCTCGTGCCGAGACCTTTATACTGAAAGATTCTCTATCGTTGCAGGCTGAACATACCATTCCGCCCACGGCTCGACAAGAAAATCGTGATAACTTTCTTGTCGAGGGACACGAAGTACCGTAGGATACTCAACGAAGGTCGATTGGTGGCAGCCCTCGCAGCAAACGCGGATTACGACGTCAGAAGAGTAGTTTTTGACAAAAACGTGCCCTTTGTCGAGCAGCTGGAGATCTCGAAGAATTCGGACATTTTCATTGGTATCCACGGGGCCGGATTAACGCATCTGCTGTTTTTGCCCGAGTGGGCTGTGCTTTTCGAAATGTGAGTTATGCTGAGAAAATGCCATTAGTTTTATTTTTAATGCAGTCATTTATTGTCATTTCAACTTTTGTACCTGTAATTTAGATAAAATAACAACTAGTGTGGAAGATGACGTATGTGCAGAATCGGAATGGTGTGGAATATATCGAGTGCATGAAATACACTCTCCAACGAATTATGTACATTTTTTCTGCGACTATAAATATCGCGCAACTCAAAATACAACAGTCACGAACGAGAATATCCGAGCAGTGACCCGTTAGATGATTTTATAGACGGTACCTATCGATTTCATGAAAACAAATGTGCACGCCGAGGTGTGCGCAGATGAGTTGTACCAAGTTCGGCAGTCTGCGAATATTTCAGCTGTCATATTTGATAACCATATTTGATTGATAATGTATACATAGTTCTTGAGGTTGTTATGCATAAGTAGATTTATCAATTTTCTGAAAGATTATTATGCGAAATCAATAGAAATATATGATGATACCAGCAGTATTGTATATTATGTAACAAGCTTTGTAAGTCTCAAGTATTGGAAAAGTGAAACATAAATTTTTATTGAAAATAATGAATGACTGCTGAATTTTATAACCAGGAATATTGGCAACACTGATGAAATTTTAGAAACTTCCAAATAGCTGCCAGTGTCAACCTGTCAACACATCAATTATTGTCACAAGTCAAGTCAATTCAGTATATAAACAGACAATAATAATATGGCATATTTCTGATGTGTTCAGAAATACCAATGTTAGGAAAACAAAACCCGGGTTTTATTATAAGATATTCCGATACGCATTTAGGTGCCATCATGACTGCTAAATATGAATAACCAATAACAATAATGACAGTGGAAAATTTAGGCGGACACTGTCACTACATCATTCATTGAAAATTCATTATGACAATGACAAACATCACAGTTGACGTTGACTCAGTTGATGGTGAATCAACTCCTCAATTGTTTCTTTCCAAAACATGTAGATCTGGCAAACAATCTCACTGAGGCAGCAAAGCTTGAGTATAGATGGCGATAGGATATTCGATCCTGTGACGGATAGCTAACGGTTCAATTTTTGCATTCATGTTGAATCTCAAATTCAAATCGGGTTTTCTAGAATTTCGAAGATAACTATAGACGCCATCTAGTTTGGATCTTGGGAAGCCTTAGTGAGGTATAATTCGACATAATCAAGTAGGCACAAGTCTACAAATTATTCTAGTGGCTGAGGATGCGAGGTTGGGACACCAGTTTATATTTACATCATGGAAATAGATTACCAAAGATGGTAGCTGAAATATTCGAAGGACGCCGAACTAATACCAATCCATAATTTTCATGAATATGACATAGGGTAGTCTCTCAAACTATCAAAAGTGTCTCTCGGGTTCTCGCGTTCCTGGCTGCTGTATTTTGGATTGGGAGCGAAACTTCGATTAAATTTCGAGTTAGAGTACTGAAATTTCAATTAATTACAATGGACAGTGGTTGAAACTTGAAATAATAATGTTTCAAATATTTATGGTCGTAGGAAATATAGTGTGCATAACTCCTTGGAAAGTGTATTTCGAGCACTCGTTCCATTTCCAGAATATCTACTTGTGCAAAACACGTCACTTTCCACACTAGATATGTAATATACTGTTATAACTCGGAGAGCTCATTCCCTACTTGTATGAAAGATTGCAGCACCTGCTAATGTTCAGACTGAAATGATGCCCAGTTGTGAAAAATGAGTACCATTCCCTGTCAGTTGTAGCATTTATTATTTTCAATTATTTCTCGAAATCGGTTTATCCACTGGAAATCGCCTGGGATTTTTGTTCATAAATACTATACAGGGTGTTTCATTAATATTGTTAACAAATCCAGGGATAGATTCCTTGCTGAAAAATAAGAAATAAGTTCTCAAAAAAATCAAAATCTCAAGAGCCTATAGTTTTCGAGATACATGGTTTTAAAATTTTTCGAACAATAAAATGGGCATTCAACAATTTTTTAAAAACTTTTGATTTTATTGAAAGGCACGTTTGTTAGTTGATAGTTGACCTGCAACAAATTTTATTTATTTTACATAATGTTGTTAAATGAACTACACTAAATTAGTTAATAATGAGTTGAATACTTATATGGAGTGATACTATTGAACAAATAATTCATCGTTAGTTTTTATTCACTTGGTTCAAGAGCATACAGAGAAATGAATACTTGATTCTTCAGAAACGAGGAGAGAAAACCCCACAGAAAAGCTGGAAAATGACAGAAATAGTTTTTATTTTCATCTCTGAAACGAAGCAAGATACGCTAAAAATTCACGATACGAAAGAGTTTTATTTTGAGGTGCTTGACAAAATATTTCAAGATTTTTATTCATATTATCAGCTGAATTGCTCTTCAGAAAGTTTCTGGAATGATTGAACAAATTCTAAAAGTATCAGAAGTGAGAATGTTGTTGTTGCATGTGACCCTACCAAATTCAAAGGAAATCGAAGGACGTTTTTTTTTTCACAAATTAGTAAAAAACTGTTTTTTTTGAAAACTTTGGAATGAATCTACCTTTGATTTTTGACAATATCAATGGAACACCCTGTACATATATATACTATTCTTGATCCATCATGATTAACACTTTCACTAGTGGCTTTCACTAGTATATTGTCAATAAAAACATCAGTTCCTTTTTAAAAAATACTGTTTTACAGATACAATTGTGAAGACAGCAACTGCTACTTCGATTTGGCTAGACTCAAAGGAGTGAAATATCTGACTTGGGAAGACGATACGAAGTTGACTAGAGTTGAAGAGGTAATCAATCTATTTCGAAATTGAGAGGTCGCTGATGGTTTTGTTCATTTTAGGGTGGGTATGAGGGTGGTGCTCACGCAAAATTTGCTAACTATGCGTTCGATGAAGACGAGTTTCTGCGAATTGTAGAAAAAGCAGCACATCACGTGAGAAATCACGTTAAATTCAAAAATCGTGCACAATCGATTTATTCTGGTCGTGAGGAATTATAGTGTGGTGGAAGCCAGAACAATCAACATGAATTAAATAATACTGTCGGAATTAAATGAAAAAAAGTTCGATAATTCGTATTGTGTGGTTACTAACAAGAAATATCTTTTCAAATTATTGAATAACATCATCAGAATTATAATGCATATGAATACAGTGAAGAATCTATATAGCAGTCTGTGATATTTTATTGTAGATTTTTATAACTTCTTGTTGTTTATACAATGGCTCAGGCTCCAAACTGGCCATCTCAATTATGGCATTGAAATTAATAAAAATTATTCTCATTGAAAATATTTTTTTCCTAATTTTCAATCCCACATTTCCCCCTCAATTTCTCATGTGTAAGGTCAACTAGAAAATACTGAACAACATTTCAATATAGCAAATAGGGGTGGGAAAATTTATCGATAGATCGATAATTATCGATAATAATTTGGGAAAAAAATTATCGATATATCGATAATATTATCGATAATCTTATTAATTAATTAATTAATTAATTAAATTATCGACATTTTCGATATTATCGATATAATCGAAAATATTGATATTATTGATATTATCAGAGATATCAGTGTTCCATTTTGAATGTGGAAGATTAGTCAGCCGGTGAAGCCAGAAATACTGAAACAATTACTGTCTATATATTCTTTTTGAACAGGCTACCAAACCTATCAAATTTCATTCTGATAGTTCCTAAAACCAGGATCAAAACAAAAGTGCTAGTCTAATCTATTGATATCCGGTATGATATAATCAAATGGGAACCATTTTGCTTAATCCCAAACCGTTCAGAATTCACATTCCGAACTTTATCATAACACAGTATGAAAAAATGCTGCCAAATTGTAATCAAAGGAAGATTTACAATAGCTGGGCAATGCCATGGGTCGAAGTAATACTTAGTGGACGAAAATCGACATCAGTGATATTGAGATTATCAAAACTATCAGCAGTCATCGATATTATCGAAATATTGATAATTCCTATAATATCGATAATTTTGATATCAATAATATCGATAATTTCGATGATATCAATAATATCGATAAATCGATACATTATGATTATCGATATTTCAAAACTGTTATCGCCCACCCCTAATAGCAAATATGGCATTTCTATTATTCACTCGCCCAGTTGAATGAATTTCAAGAATACGTCTAAAGATGGATTTGTAAATAGTTTTCAATAATTCCTTCCAATAAGGTGAAGGAATACAATATCGCCAAAGATTCTGACGAGAGTATCAATTAAAGAGCAAAATATCTGAAACATTTTAATTTAGGATATCTCAACAAATTTTCTACATATCAATATAATCACGATGAGGAAGTTTAGTCTTTTCCCGCCAAAAACTTTGACAAAAAGTCTTTGGGCTTTGGCTCAACAGTATCCTTGAAGAAGTATGCCATGACGTGACCTTTTTGCTTCCACATGTTCACTATTTCCTTCAACTCCATCTGACTCTGGAATCAAAAGTCAATACAAAATAGGCATTTAAACCCAACAAGTGGTTTTTTTTATTTCCTCATGCTGAATGATCAGTTCCAATACCTACAGACATGTGGAAAAGATGAAAGTACTTTGATTTATTAGTTTTTATTGGCATGTACCACCGAATTTTTTCAAAAAATATTTTTCACTTCATGTGAAAAATTTTTTCTCTTTGATTCGAGAGGAAGCTTTTATAGTCATGGAATGAAGACCAGAAGAAATCGAATATTAACTTGCACCTTTTCCAGTAATCAGTCTGATTCCAAAGGAGAATCTCAATGAGTGGTATTATTCGAATATAGAATTTGTCTACAATATATTAACATCGTGCTTGCAGTTCTTGCAATGTCCCAATTAGGGCGTGTTATGTAATATTCTGTGTTAATTCTTCAACACTAGAATTTCATATTCCTTCACCGTTTCTTTTTGTATTTTTTATTTGTTAATGTTTGCTTCGTTTACTTTATGTTTTCAAGAAGAATAATTGCTAGTCATGTAATAAGTGATTGATGTCATTATTAACAAGTATTTTGAGCATGAGCGCAACATAGCGGAGCAAGTGCCTCGTATGCCACAACATCGAGAAACTGATCATTGAACAATTGAAATCAAACGATAATGAGGTTTTTGATATATATTTTGAATGAATTGGAGATTGTGAATGTAAAATCAATAAATGATGCCATCTGGTCATTATGGTGGCTTCATAGATCCGATTAAACTAAGAATTGAACTAAAATATTTAATATAGGAAAACCTTTATGGAGATTTAAAATTAAAGATGTGAACTCATCACATTTTCAGATATAAGAGTATGAACCTCCATGGACCATTGTCCTAGGTCCGAAGAACAAATTCAAGTTCTTTTAGAAAAAGTCTGACTTCTGTCCAATTTATTGGGATATCAAGTTCCAACAAGTGTACATGATATAATATCGCAAAAACACTAATAATCAATGAACCCTAACATTTTTCTCCACAAAATTCATTGCTCAGAAGTTTTCCTCATGAAACATCTCAGCTTTATTCATTTCTTCTACCGTCAGTTCTGACTGAATCTACTGTACAGTCTTGATAACTTGAAAGAGCACGAATGATGTGATTCGTAACATCCTCGTCCAATCGGCTTGGTTAGGAGTTTCTTATTTTTCCTCAGTCAGTAAAAATACAAATTCAGCAGGCTTTCCTTCCGAAGTATCGATTTCATCCAAATTTGGTGCTGACTTATCATGTGACCAATTTTGTGGCGGTAATAATACAAAGTCTGGTCCCGTCATCCGCCTACAATGGTCATCAGAAAAAGAGATAATTCTTGAATTGTCTTTGTTGCTTCTTCAGCCACGTTTTCCATGGAACTGAGGTATATCCATTCTGAAGCCTGTGTCAGATCTTGTATTTCTCCCAAACGGTGGACAACTGATACATGAATATCATCTTGTCCAACTGAATACGGATGAAATATTCCTTCCTTCCTATTCCTGCCTTCTGAAGTGAGTGTACTAAACATAGACCGCATTTCTAGTCCGGGTAATGAAAGGGGTTTCAATGCAGCTACTCTTGTTTTGACATTTAAGAAACGGGAGCATCTCAAAAATAATGTAACTGTGTAAATGTGCAACTATTAACTACATTTTTCATGCAACTATCAATTAGAATAAGCAATGCATAAATGAAGCAGTGGTAGTAGCTGCTTGTATTGTTTTTATTCCTTTTTTGTTGCTCTCTACAAAAAGGAATTAGAAAAGCAGAGGATCAAAACTGGTCGTCGAGGAGATCTTCAATGCAGGCCAGGAAGTAGATGATTTTCTGAAATATATACTGGTGTGAGCAGCCATTGGCTTGTACTGAAATGAGCTGTTCAAAATGAAAGGAGAAGGAATCAATAAACAAATTAAATGCGTTACATGCAAAATGGCATTGTGCCAGGAATGTTGAGGCATAAGTAGCAGTGAAGTCAAGTTATGCAATTATCGAAAAGAAGATTGAACTTTAGTTGTGAAAAATGCAGTACTACCCATAATATGGAATACATGAAAATTATTCAAACTGAAACAATGGAAGAAATGAAAAGAATATATAATGAGTTTACAAGTAAAATGAAAGATTCAATTTCTGAAGGAATTCAAAAACTAGGCAGTGTGAATTCAAACATCTATTGATAATCAAAATATAAAAAAAGTTATGCAGGTACAGTTAAACATGCAGTAAAAGATGTAGTTGTCATTAAACCCAAAAATAAGCAAGACAGTTCCAAAACTGAAGATGATATTCTAAAAAGCATTCAACCATCTCAGATACAAGTAGGAATCAAAAACATCAGAAGTGTAAAATAAGGAGCTGTCGTCATTGAGTGTAGGTCAGAAGAAGTTGAAAAATGAAAAGAAGAAGCAAAAAATAAATCAATTGATTACAATGTGAACATCCTTATCAGAATGAATATTTGCATTGGAATTATTGGTATAGAGGAAGAAACTTCAAGAGATGAATCAAAAAACGCTATAATGTAACAAAATTCCTATATAGTGCACGGCAAGATAGAGCTGGAGGTGAAAGTAGTGAAAAAATTAAATCTTTATATATGGCTATTGTTGAATGGGAATCCGTGACATTAAATACCATTATGGAAAAAAAGAGATCGAGCATTGGATGGTGCAACTGCACAGTATATGAGTACATTAGGGTAACACTATGTTTCAGATGTGAAGGTTTTAATCACATGGCAAAGGAATGTAAATTAGATGAAAACTGTTTGTCCTGTATGGAAGCTCATAGTACCAAGGAATGTAAGTCAGACAATTTTAAATGTAGGAACTGTATGGAGGCTGATGAAAGTTCTCCAGAATTGAATTTGAATAGTAGTAATTTTATCTATGATCAATGTTGTCCTTCACTTCAAAGAAAAGCAGCGATTCAGAAACGTAGTATTAAAGTTACTCGATAGCAATCAAACAGCAATATTCTCTTGATGAATGGTCGAAGTTTAATCAAACATTATGATGAAATAAAATATTTCATACAAAAAGGAAACCCTATAGCTATGTTTTTATTCATAATCCATGTAACAAATGACATTAATGATAATGAAATGAATGGATAGGATATAGGATAGAGCGGATAGATTCAAAAAGTAGACATACTGGAGGTGTATTATTTTATATTCGTCTTGATGTAGGATATAGGGTTTGCTTTCAGCATGGAATTAAAATACATGTATGGTTTTTAGTTATAAGATTGAAAATTGTTGTAAAACGCACTTGTCAGAAGTCACCTAGACTATGTCTGTATTATTTGGCATCCGTTTTATCACAAATACATCATTGGCTTGGAACAAGTTTGAAAAAAATTAATTAATGTCATGAATTATAGGTTTCTCCGTAATTTCCACTTCGAGACCGATGATTACTGCTTGAAACAGTACAAACTCAGCCAACTGAGTTCCAGGAGAGTGGTGTTTCACATGATATTCTTACATAAACAACACTTGTTTTATGTATCGAATATGAATACAAATTACGGTTATAACTCCCCTATTAGCAGATTGCAAAAATTTTACAATAACATTTTTGGCCATCTTGATTTTTCATGTATCAATATATCTCATCTAGAGTCTCATGCTTACTCGATTATACCATAATATCGTATTACTGTCATATCATAGGTATGAATACTACCTCACCATGTATGGTATGTGCTTACTTGTTACCTGTAGGAGCTATTTCCTTTAGTTTATAGTACTATCTGTAACATTCTCACTCTTATGATTCACTTTTTTTTTTTCATTATCTTTCTCTGTGAGATCAGTACTGATTTAATGTTTCATATCTGTTGTGCAACCTTGTTATTGGGCATTGAATTGTCTGTTAGGTTGCCGAATTGTAAAATGAATGAATAAATAAACACAAAAGGAAAACCTATTATGTCCGAGGAACATCGTGTTAGCAAGCCGTGCAATTTTGGAAGAAAAGGAAGGTGTTGGAATTTTTCTTGAAGGTTTGAAGGTAGTAAGCATCAGGAAAGACTTCACTAGACAAAGAATTCCACAACTTTGCCGTTATATTGATGAATGATGCTTGGTAAAGCGATGTTCTGGTTTGTCTACTAGGAATTGGTCAAGGTGGCATAATAGACGATATTTCCACTAAGCACTGACCATGGAAGTATCGATAAAAAAAAGGAGAGATTGCCAACCTTTCTACGATGTTCTAGAGAGGTCAATGATTTGGTGAGTGTTGTATTACCGACTAGGCAAACAATTTTTTTTCTGAATAGAATCTAAGAGCTTCAGCACATGTTTGGGGGCTGAGCTCCAAACATGTGAACAGTATTCCAAGACAGGTCAAATTCATGCTTTGTAGATCTTGAGCAGCTGCTGAGGGGTGCAGTACTTCTTTGCACAAAACAGAAATTGAAGTTTTTGTGAGGCAGTTCTGGCAATGGACCTCACATGATTGTCCCATGAAAGAGTGCTGTTGGTGGTGATAACAGGCATGGATATTGACTGGCCAACTGACTGGGTTTCCATAAAAATTTGGAAGATCTCTTGGTGAAGATTGTCTTGTTGAGATCTAAGTCATTTGAGGAAGCTCTTGTTTTCAATTGCTCCTGTTCCAATGTCTTCTTCTTTATGGCATTTTCAATTGTTTGTTTCATTAGATGGTTAACTGTTCAATTTTCTGATTGCAGAAGCTTGAATAATAGTACTGCATTTCTTTGATGGAGCAACACAACTGACTTCTTGAACGCCCTGAGTATCAGCTACTGCAATCCTTCCTCTTGATATAGCTTTTGTTGTAGATATTTCTCTTTTATTCTCTTACTGCACCTCAAATTCTCAGCAGATTTGCTTCTGTTCATTATAAATCACATATCCTAATGGTTAGCAAGCATGCTCCACAAGTTGTGGCTAGGAGTTCGAATCCCATTCAGAGGGGAGTTTTCTTATTGTCCTGTAAATGGGTTAAACTGTTGGGCAATGAGGCTATAATTATTATTATTATCATTATTATTATCATTATCATAAACTTGTATTTTCACGGTGCTGTTCTTTTAAATAACTACTGATGAGGACTTTTTTCCATGGTCAAAAAACAAATTTATGACCTAGAAAATTCTGTTTTTCATACCCAATCAAATTCTAACAAGTATACAAGTATATTGCAAAAACACCAATAATCAATAAACTAAACCATTCCCAACATTCAAAACAATCTTAGTTCAGCTGAATCTATGAACCCACCACAATAAACAAAAAAATATTTAAGAGTTGAAAAATTTGAGTTCTTTTTAGAATCTGATAATGCTTGGGGGCCAATTATGGTAATTGCCCATCTACTCCCCACTAGGACCACTAGTTGGCTATTATACATTCAGCCAGGGATCTTTAAGACAATATTATTTGACACAAGATTATATTAGGCCAATTTATTTCCCTGCAAAAGCACTTTTCTACATCTCCCATAATTTACACCATATTTATTTGAGTATTCATTTGCAAAGTGCATTTAAAACTGTTGTGTACTAAAGTAGTATAGTTCCACCTGGCTATTAACTTCTACATAAACATATATAATTTACATGGCACCTAAAAATGTGCATAGTTGAATTTGAGATTGCAAGAGGATGACAAACTGACTAATATCAAGGAATGGTGATGTAGTAATGTCCAATAATGTAGATTTCAGAATTTTTCAGTTTCTTTAAACATCAGTGTGAATGAACTGAGAATTGCTGGTTCCAAATGTGGCATCAATTGAATCACACTCAAATGCAAACAGATTTGGCTATTATCAAGCAAACTGAAAAGGGAAACTAAAGATCATTAAACATTCAGTATATATTTGTATATACATTTTGGAGATTTCTTGTTCTATTAAAAACAATAACAGTAATTTAGGAATTAGCGTAATGTTCGTGATGTTTTTACTAGTGAATTCCAACATGTAGTTTGATTTTAGGTACATACTAACCTTGATGACCATCATATCCATGAGCCTTACATCTTGAACTGACAACATTTTAACGAATTCTTGCCTCAATACACCTCTGCACTGTTCTACATTCACAGGTATATCATATTGTTTTACTGCAAGAGATGAATAGTCTGTAATTAGATCAATTCTTGATACCATTGATAACTTGAGCTATGACGCTTTCAGGAGATGAAATTGATGCAGATATTAGGCGACCACATACCAATGTAAGGGAGCTGCCTGAACCAGGCTTTGTACAAATTGAGTACCCTTTTCCTGGATTCTTCCAAGTCAAGGGATAAGATCGGTTTAACTTCCCTAGCTGTTCTTCTGATGGCAGCAGAAGCCATTTCTGTATGATATTTCAAATCAGCAGCTGAAAACTAACAAAACCTTTTATATAAACTCGTGTCTTATTAATTTTATTTGAAAATTAAATTTGTACACAAAAATGATATAAGATGAATCGACAGTGTCTACAAAACTTCCGAAATGATGGTGAATTTAGAGATCACACACCCCGTGAGTGGGATTTCTAATGGTTCATATCTATGAGCACGGTCGACAAACAATTATTCTATGCTTCAACATCATAAACAGTGACTTCAGCAAAGAGTATACTATATTCTGTGACATGAATTCATGAATTTAACCAATGACGTTCAACCACAGCTATAATTAGGTGTCTGTCATGATGTATCTTATTGGCACCGATTCAAACGTAAAATTCCCGCGTCTCTTGATACAAGACAAAGCTGGGTATATCGTGAGACAAGGCAGATAAAACATGACCTCACTTTTATATCACACTGTTTTTCCGCTTCGATTGTGATATACTCTTACATTTTCTCGGAAAATATCAATTCCATAGTTTTTCCCTATGTTTTTAAGTTGAAATTTTGTTCTTCTGTTATAAATCAGTTGAGTATGATCATTGATTTACGTCTATTTTGAATATTCTGTGCAATGTTTACAGTAATGCGACTCTCTTTGGTAGAGTATTTTCGATATCTCTCGTAATGCGAGGGAAGGAGAAGAAGTTCTAAATGCTAAATACTTGATTTCGTGTGGATCTACCAAATCATCTCCAAAAGTGGTGGATATTTATGCATTGTGTTTACAAACGAGTGCCCTAACTGCTGCACCACACATAATCCAAGCAAGCAGAGGTGCTGTGAAATGGGTAACTCCCATGTTTCCAGTTTTTGGTCGATGCTTCCGGGCATATATTTCCATACCCTATCTCCTTCTTCCCAACCCAAACCGCCCATTTCAGCTGAAGAAAAATCTAGATGATGAATTCTCCTAGAGTAAAACACTCCGGAAGTAAAATACCTCTCCATTCGGATTTCCGGGCGAGAGGTGCTTGAGGTGGTTCACCATCGAAACATCTGAATTCAAAAATAGACTTTCGCAACATCCGAGGTCTCAACAAAAATATAAACGATGTTCATTACCATCTACAGGCTGAGAAACCAGATATTGTAGGGTACTCTCTCTGGACAAAATTATTTAAATAAACACTTGTGGGCTCATAACTTTATTTCTTTTCACTGCTACATAAACTGAATCCCTTCGTATCCATAAAACTTCTCCTAACCTCTCCTCCTTTTTTCCCTCCCTTTTTCTAAGCGTGACAAGCGTCCCTGTCATACGCCACTAACGGAAATATCATCGGCGGGAAATTCAATTATCGCCTTAAGGGGATTGACAAAAAAACTTAAGGAGACATTCAAAATCCTACAATATACTGGCTTTAGCTCATCAACTAATACAACATATATGCTCTGCCCTGGATATGAGCTCCATACGCGTTTCAGATTCAGAGGAGGTTTATGTCCCTTTTCTAGAAACGATCTCTCATGCCATCATGAGGAGGAACTGGAACCAAAAGAATTCGATGTAATGTAGCTCAAGATCAATAACCACAAATAGACAAAGTTAATCTGCTGCCTTTATCTATCACTAACAAACCAACTCCTGGTGACCTCTTCGAATTCCTTTCTCTGAAACTTGATTTCATCCAACAGAATCACCCAGCAGCTGAAATCATCATCATGGGGGATTTCAATGTCCACAACTGAACCTGGCTCAAATTCTTGAAACAGATGATGCAGGACGTCTCTGGCCCAGGCTTTTGCTATCACCTATGGTCTTGAGCAACTGATAAATGAACCCACTCGGATCCCTGATATCAGCAATCATTATGCCAATACGCTCGACCTGTTCCTCACTAACAATCCGGAACCGTATGAAGTGAAAGTCATGAGCATCACTAGGAAACTCAGACCACACACTCATCTCCATGATATGTCCTTACATCACTCCGCAAATCAGTCTAACACCCCCACGCACTGTTTGGCATTACAATTCAGCCGACTGGGATGGGCTTCGCATTTTTTTTCTGAGTTTCCTTGGAGGAGAATGTGGTCTGAATCGGGAGATCCTACGCAATGTGCTGAAGAGATTTTGTAAATCATCATGCTGGGAATGGAAACTTACATACCACATAGCACCAAATCACAAACCACTGGTGAACCATGGTTCAATAGAACCTGTTCTAGGGTCGTTGCTCTGAAGCAATAATAATAATAATAATATCTTTATTTCTCAAATTAAAAAGTACAGTTGTTGCAATACTGTTACAATAATTGGAGAAGTGTGGTCATAAGCATAGCATAAATACAAAAATGTAAAGTCGGACAAAACTAACAAGTAAATAAGTAGATATGAAATTTATTGAATAATTTCTCATCATAGCAATATAGAGGGTAAGTCATCTGTATTATGAATATGAATGAGATTTTCTTAGTCTATAATTTACAGTTGTTCGATAAATTCCAGAAAAGTGTAACAGTTCATTTCAAGCAGCAGTTTCTTTAGCCTATATTTGAACACCTGAGAGCTGGGAGAATCCTTGATATCTTCGGGAAGAATATTGTAGAATTTACAGCCATCAAAATCTACACTTTTTTCATACCGTGCTGTTCTATGAGCATTTGAGAACGACCCTTAGAGCGAGTATTGTGGTCTTGTTGATTTAGTTGATCGTCGGATTTATGTCTCAATACATATGCACAAGATCCTAATATATATGTGCTGGCCACTCTTAGAATTTTCAGTTCTTTGAATGCATTTCTGCAAGACTGCCTGTATCCTAGTTGAGCAATTATTCTTATCACATATTTCGGTATTGGGAATACCCTTTGCACAGCTGCAGCAGTGCCCCAGTTCAGAATCCCATAACGAATGTGGGAATGAAAATTGGCGTGATACAAAGTTTTCAATACATTGCTATGCTACTACAGTGATTAGACATGAACCTAATAGAGAAACAACATTTTTTCAATTCGGTACAAAGTGCATCGATATGTGGATGCCATGATAGTTTTCGGTCCAGAACAATTCCCAGCATGTTTACTGTTTCAACTGGGCTTATCATTCCATCATTTAAATAAATCTCTGAGTTGTTTTGCATTCGTTGAGTTTCAAATCATTCTTTTCCGACCAGAGGTTACTGTAAATATCTGCTGTGGTTTCCCTCAATCTTTCCATGTTTTCTTCTATTATTAGTATGTTAGTGTCATCTGCGTAACTGGTAACAAATGTTGAGGTGTTATTGCTGATGAATGTTATGAGATCGTTAGCAAACACTAGGAAGAATAATGGACCCAAATTAGATTCTTGAGGTACTCCCTGGCCAATTTCAGATGCACTGCTCATACAGTCGTCAATTTTGACTCTTTGTCTTCTTTCTTTGAGTTATGATGTAACTAAATTATGTGGTACTCCTCTCATACCCGATCTGTATAGTTTTGAGAGCAGCAATTCATGATCTACACAGTCAAAGGCACGAGAGAAGTCTATAAAGAGACCTAGAACGTACTTCTTCTGGTCCAGGGCTTTGACAATCCTGGTTTGAAACTCACTTAATGCTGATTTTGTGCTTTTAGACTTAGTGAACCCATGCTGCGATGTCGACAGAGTTTTATTGTTCTCAAAGAAGCAGGTTGATTGTCTTTTTGTATTTAATTCGAATGGTTTAGAGAGACTTGACAGCAGACTAATTGCTCTGTAATTATCTAAGTTGTTCACCTTTTTTTATAGATGGGGCATACTGTTGCGAGTTTCAAATTGTATGGGTAAATTCCCTTTGAAGATGATAAATTCATGAGAAACGTTAGAGGGCTACATAGTTCATACCGACATTTCTTCAGCAGGTTGCTGGAAATATAGTCATAGCCATATGCATTAGAGTTTTTCAGTTGGACAATGAGCTCTATTACATCACTCTCACAAACTGCCGTCATGAAGAAGCTGTTTACGTTTGACGGTACATTGTCCCCAAGAAATTTTGAATCATTCATGTTTAAATCGACAATTGTTTTCAAGAAATTTTCATTAAATTTTTCAGCTAGTATTTTATTTTCAATAATGACATCGTTTTCCTTGATAACAATTTCATTCTCTCTTTTGTATTTTTTTTTGAATATTATTGATAATTTGCCAGGTAGTTTTCGGTTTGTTATTCGAATGTAGAATATGAAAATCATGATATTCTTTCCTTGCACATCTCAATTTTTCCCTAAAACTCTTATTGAAATATTTACTGATTTCTTTATAGGTATCATCATGTCTAGCAATTGTGGTGTATAATGTTTCTTTACTTTTCAGTTCTTCCAATTCTGGTGTCATAATATAGTCATTACCCTTCGTTTTTTTAAAATATAAAATCTTCTCATTGGAAAAGAGACATCGAAATAGTATATAAGGGTCTCTGAAAATTTTTTATACGCCAAATTTGGGCATTCTATTGCATATATTTCAGACCAGTCTTCCTGTTTCAAGTAATTCTGAAATAATGAAATATTTTCCGTACAATAGTCTCTGCGGTAGTAATAGGGATTTTTATGTTTATCTTTTGCTGTCTTATCTTTTATGTACACGAACTGCGCAAAATGGTCAGATAAATGCAGGTCCTTCACCGCTACTTCAAAGCATCTGCCACACCTGATCAGAAAATTGTCAATACATGTCTCCATGCATAAAAGTTAGATTAAAGTCTCCACCTATGATTATATCAATGTTTTCACTACACATTTTTGATAATATTCCATCAAGTAATTCTAAGAATTCCCTAAAATCTCCTGCTGGTGGTCTATATATACCCACAGCGATAATTTTCCTCGAATCTACTCTGATGCTACAGCACTCTAAGACTCCTTCGACACTAAATTCTTTTAAATCATACTGCCTAACATTATCTAACAGCTTGTCGTGTTTGTAAATAGCAAAACCCCCATCTATTGTGTATTTTTCCGCAATACCTTCAATTGTCTTCAAAACGCTGTGAAAGTTTTTTCCATATTGGTCTCCACATATGAAGATTTTGTTTGGTTTTCTTTTGGTTGTATCTTGGAGAGCCTCGAGTGGTACTTCTTGAATGCAATTATTCATGGTTCTCTCGGATGTGTCTGTGATTCTTCTTTCTGATTTTCCACTTTCATGCAGTTGACTGAGACCTGAGTCTCCTTGTTGTTCAGATTGAGCTCATCATAGAGGTTTATTTCGTGTGGGACGATTTCTGTTGTAAATCCCATTTCCGTACATGTTTTCGCTTCTGCTGAGCTATTGTTTGTTTTCTGGTGATTTTCCTTATCTTTTTTGTGTCTTCTAATGATTTTAGGATTCTTTGGCCTTAAACTTCTCGTTTTATTCCGTTAATTTTGATTTCTTTGTTTTTTGGCGATGCCACATATTTTCAATTGCTCTTGGATACTTCATTCTGTCCCTCGTTATTTTCAGCACCCTCGTTTACACCTTCGATTTGTTTAATTTCTGAAACCCTAATATCTACACCACTGGAGAAGGTCGGTTCAGTCATTGTACACTGGTGACTCATGAGAAGAGAATGTGTTTGGGTGTCTACAGTTTTTGTAATTTTTTTCTGTACCACTTTATCAGCTAGTTCTTGTTTCAGTTCGGTTATCATGAGTTCCATTTCTTTGATAACGATTTTCTGAGTTTCTATGAATGAGTTCAGTTCTTTTTCAGAATCCAATGCTTGTTCGAATGCAATTTGATTTTCCTCTTTCAATTTTTTGATGTACCTGTCTTTCATTTCTGCGTCTTCTGAGAGTTCGGTGATTGTTTTTTCTAGGATGCTGGTCTCTTCTTCAGTTTCACTTGAGTTATTCATCACTTGACAACAGATTATTTTATTTTCCTCTACAAACTTCACTTCATTTTTGAAATTTTGTTGTAATCAGCTTCTGTAATGTACACTGGAACACTTTGTGCATACATAGTGCACAAAGGGTTTTAG
The DNA here is from genome assembly GCA_963576655.1 of Gastrophysa polygoni. Lineage (NCBI taxonomy): Eukaryota > Metazoa > Arthropoda > Insecta > Coleoptera > Chrysomelidae > Gastrophysa > Gastrophysa polygoni. Next base: position 35,396,169 of record OY755082.1, read on the forward strand.
TTTGCAACATTTGTAATTCATTTTCACTACTGTAAATAACACGACTGTTCGGTTCGATAGCTCAATAACTTAGCCTAGCAAGCAACATACCGTCGTTGGCGCAGAAACCCAAGCCCGCAAACTAAAGCTGAATATGTTGAAGCTAGGAATACATGTAATCGAACAATAGATGAGTCTAAAGAGGCATACAACACGAAAATAAGATCAAAGCTCATAGAGTGTCAAATGGTTCCCGTTCACTTTGGACCTTTGCCAAGGCAATCGGGAGAAATTTCACTTCTAGATCATTTCCTCCCCTCACAAAGGATGATAATACATTGACTATAACACCTCATAAAAAAGCCAACACCTTCGCCAAAATGTTTGCAGACAATTCTACCTTGGATCCACGAGGCCAGGAACTTCCCAAAATCGCTACCATCGATAACCGTATGCCAGGAATTGTCTTCCGGCAACGCACAATCAGCCACATTCTGCTTAGCATCGACGTCAAGAAGGCTATGGGGCCTGACGGAATAATGTCTATTGTTCTTTAAAAATGTGCTCCAGAACTAACACCAGTTCTTTGCAACTACAAACTCGGCGTATTTGCTTCTAACTGGAAGAAAGCTAGGGTCCAACCGATTCAAAGAAGGGCAAGAAAACCCACCCTAACAACTATAGACCGATTGCACTACTATCTGTGATCTCTAAAGGAATGGAAAAAGCAATCAACATCGAGCTCATCCGATATCTAGAGAGCTCAAGAATCATGAACGACCGGCAATATGGCTTTCGTCACCAGAGGTCAACTGGAGATCTGCTTGCCTATGTGACACATAAGTGGCAGGTGTCAATAGAGAAACATGGGGAGTCTCTGGCTGTAGCCTTGGATATCTCCAAAGCATTTGACCAAGTTTGGCACCAAGGCCTCCTAGCGAAACTTCCGTCATATGGTTTGCCGCCCCAACGGTGTCTTTTACTATCGAGTTCTCTTTTCTACGTGGTGGTAGACGGGGTCTCGTCTGATACAATGACGATCAATTCTGGTGTTCCACAAGGCTCTATCTTGGCACCAACTTTGTTCTTGATCCACATCAATGATTTGTTGAATGTGACCTCCAGCCCAGTTCATAGCTTTGCGGATGATAGTACACTTCATTCCGCCTTTTCCTCTAGAGCTCCTATATCATCCAACGAGGCCAGAGGTGCAAGGCGAAGACAGGTTGATGCTTTAAATGAGGATCTGACAAGAATTCTGAAATGGGGATCTGAGAATCTAGTACAGTTCAATTCAGTGACCTCCAGCCCGGTTCATAGCTTTGCGGATGATAGTACACTTCATTCCGCCTTTTCCTCTAGAGCCCCTATATCATCCAACGAGGCCAGAGGTGCAAGGCGAAGACAGGTTGATGCTTTAAATGAGGATCTGACAAGAATTCTGAAATATGGATCTGAGAATCTAGTACAGTTCAATGCAACTAAAACTCAAGCTTGTATGTTCACCAAGAAGGCTGATCACACAATGCCCAATTTGATGATGCCGGGTACCACTGTTCCTATGAAGTCGTCAATATCCATGCTGGGTGTCACCACCAACAGTGCTCTCTGATGGGACGATCATGTGAGGTCCATTGCGAAAACTGCTTCACAAAAACTTGGTTTCCTATTCCGTGCGAAGAGATACTTCACATCCCAGCAACTGCTTATGATCTACAAAGCACAAATTCGACCTGTCCTGGAGTACTGTTCACATGTTTGGAGCTCAGCCCCCAAACATACGCTAAAGCTCTTAGATTCAATTCAGAAGAGAGCTATTCGCCTAGTCGATGATACAACACTCACCAAATCATTGACCTCTCTAGATGATCGTAGGAAGGTCGGCGATCTATGCCTTTTTTATAGGTACTTTCACGGTCGGTGCTCAACGGAAATATCATCTATTATGCCACCACGCGCGATTCCTAGTAGACAAACCAGGCGAGCTCAAGCTGATCACCCCTACACTGTCAGACTCGAGACCTGTCGAACATCGCTATACCAAGCATCATTCATCAATAGAACGGCAAAGTTATGGAATTCTTTGCCTAGTGAAGTCTTTCCTGATGCTTACAACCTCCAAACTTTCAAGAGAAATTCCAACACCTTCCTACTCTCCCAAAATTCTACCGCTGGCTAACACGATGTTCCTCGAACATTAAAGGTTTCCCTTTCGTGTTGTCCACAGATGAAAAAAAATTCCACTCATAGGAACTGAGTGCTTTGAATAGAATGAAAATGTGTTGAACTGCATGCCCAATGATGAAAGTCGAAAAAAATTATTAGAATTAGAAGAATGATGTCCTTTTTCTGCTTCAGCAAAATACAGGTGAACAAAAATTCGCTGAATATTGAAAAAAAATTGTACTCTCAATGATTTTAGAGCTGGTAGGAGGGAGTTAGATGAAGATGGGGGAATACTTATAATTTTAGAATAGAAAATTATATGCATGAAATCCTTAGCAATGCAGCACAATACATTCTACATTCTAATGATGGAAATATTTTCAATGGGATATTCACCTCTGAGAGAATGTTGAAAGGTGCAGTATGAAAGTTCATATTCTGATGACGTAAATTCTATACAGGGTTTAGTCTAGTTTGATGATTAAACTCATGGCCCAAAATGCATATTAAGGGCGATATATCCTTCCAAAGTTGATAAAATTGAAATAATTTCTCCGCATAACTTCTGAACGATGAAAGCCACCTGATTGAAATTTTGTGCATGAATGTATGTTGTCAAAATACATTTTTTCGTCACACTTCCACATTTCTGATATTGTTATAAAGGGTGTTTTCAGAGGATGAGTCATGATTTTTTTGTAGAAAACTTTTTTCCCTGTATTATTTTTGGTAAAAAAACAGAAGCATTCGATGGAGCGAAGAAAATTACATGAAAAAGGTACTCTTATTCAAATACAAAAAATTGAGCCGTTCGTGAGATATTTGAGTTTTTGTAGTTACATGATATCAGCAGATTGATTTCATCCATCGCGAGATTCATCGGTAACAATATTTTAGCAGGCCATGATGAATAATTTTGTTCTCAATTTTGACGTTCATGTCATCAACATTCGAGTCAACATTGTTGTAGTCGATTTGTTCGTGTGGTTGTTCTGTGTCATTTATCACTGCGATTATCAACTGAGATTTTAAGAAATATGGCAGGTTATTCGTTCTCTGAACAAACTGATATGCTTCTAATGCTTGGCGAGTGCTTCGGAAATGCAAATGCTGCTGTGAGACGATATGCAGAGATGTTTCCCGCTCGACGCGTTCCAAATTCGAGAACAATTTTGAGGATTGTACAAAGACTGCGTGAAACAGGATGTTTGAAAACCAATAATAGAAATGGTGGCCGACCCAGAAGTGTGAGAACTGTAGAAGTTGAAGAAGAGGTATTAAATACTGTGGAACAGGATCGGGAGATGAGTACAAGGAAATTAGCAAGACGAATAGACACAACACAAGCGAATATAACCAGGATTCTCAGAGAGCAACAGCTACACCCTTATCATTATTTGCAGGTACAAGAACTGTTACCACGAGACAATGAAATAAGATTGAGATTTTGCGAAGAGTTGCTGGAACGAACTCGAAGATGTCCTGAGTTTTTAAACAAAATATTGTTCACAGACGAAGCAACTTTTACTAGAAACGGTGTTTTCAATTCGCGCAACACTCATTTCTGGGCTGACGAAAATCCACACGTTGTTAAAGTAACGCATTTTCAATATAATTTCAAAGTGAACGTCTGGGCTGCGACTTTAGGAGACGAATTCGTTGGATACTACATGTTTCCAGGGTCTCTGAATGGTGCAATGTACCTCGACTTCTCAGAAAATGAGTTAGGTACGATATTAGAAGACATTCCTCTCAACATACGTAGGGAAATCTGCTTTATGCATGATGGAGCACCACCTCATTATGTAAGAGTTGTACGTGAATGGCTTAATGATAATTTTCCTGATAGGTGGATAGGACGAGGCATAGACGCTCCTATTTCCTGGCCCGCTCGTTCGCCTGACCTCAATCCACTAGATTTTTCGATCTGGGGTTACATGAATCCTAGGGTTTATTCAAGCGAAATTCGGAATGTTGAGGAGCTGAGGCAAAAAATTGTAAATGAATTCACGTTGTTGAAAAATGATCACCAAACTATGAACGGTTTGATGAATAATTTACGTAAATAAACGCCTCAGATTATGTATAACCGAAAACGGTGGACATTTCGAACAGCTACTTTAATTTGTTTTTTTTCCTTTTTCTTCCATTCAAAATTATGTATTAATTAAAAGTACCAAAAACATTATCAAACTTTTATTTTTATTCAAACCTTGTTGGGACAGACTTATGCTATGTACTTATTGCTCAGTAACGTGGCACAGGGAGGTGATCATAGACTTATTATCCTGAGGAGACGGAACATCTCATTCATAAAACTGCTTTTGTTTTGAAGCAATGATTGAAAATGAACTGCACAAGTATGAGAAAGACTACCGATCGAACCTCTTTGTCTTCACCAACTTGTTGGCAACGCTGTTATGTTTATGTGTCTTGTTTCCCTGATTTCAGCCAGTGGCGTACCGTCCTAATAGTTCCATGACTTGGAAATATATTTTATCTATAACTTTATTATTAAATATTGTTCTGTACGGAGTGGAAGCGTCGTGTTTGTTAGTTAGGAAGACAAAAAAATTCCTTTTGATTATGAACAAGCTACGAATGTATTCTCAATGGAAACATGTAATTTCTCTCTGTATGTGTCAATCAACATTCTGATAAATGAAACATTCTTGTCAGTACCTGTAATTCCCGATATTATGTTCAACTGAAACAAGTGCAATATCATATGCATTCAGACACGTGTATAAAATTGAATTTCCTTATAATTTGCACACAGATTTCTCCGCTTTGATGAAAACAAAAAACACAGCTTTCATACTTTAATACAACAAATTTATTCGGATAATGATGACACGATGTTGAAACAATGGAGTATTAACTGCAAATTACCTATCAGATGCGAACTGAAACGCTGAATGGCATGGTAGTGGATTTGCATCTGGCCTCAAGTATTTGTTACCACTTTTCTTTGTTATGACATCCTCGAATCGAGATGATCAGAACATACATAAAGATATTTGCTCAGACGATTCTCCTGCCAGCCAAGAAGAGATGCCCAAATTTTCCTTTTTTCACTATCAGCGGGAAACCTGAAGTAATAGAGAAATAGGTTAACACGAATAAGTTGCTTAGAATTTTTGATGCAATGAACAAGAAAGTCTATGCCATGGAAACATGAACACTACCTAAATCATTAACAATCATGAATAAACAGTACCTAATCATCATATATTCACGCCACTGGAATAACAAACAGATTTGGAGGTTAGGTATTCCAACTCACTTGTGAAAAGAAACATCAGGGCTGGAAATGTCAAGTTTTTTGCACACTCGGCAGTGACGGACCATATTGTCCAAAAATTCACTCTGAATTCCACAATATCTATTCAAAGCCACTAAAAACAACACTTCAAAACACAAGATCACTCGTCTACAACACCGCAACGAGAAATGGGCAGATCGTAGTTTCGTAGTAAAAATCATTCATACAATAGGCGTGGCCTGGACGCGCCGATGTCGCTTTGCGGGTAACAAATCCTATGGTGCTACCTCCGAACAACAAACCAATGATCGAAGGGTGCTACAATGTGATAGTTCACAAAATGAATATTCGGTAATTCCAACGTGTACATTTCAGGTTTTCATTATGTATAAAAATACCGTTCAGAAAAATGTTCCATCGAGACTGTATTACTTGCAATACAATGAAAAAATGATATGAACGTGTCAATAATTATTGCAAATCTCGTTCTCAATCTGGAAATATGGCAACGACACTTTCCAATCGGTTACAATAGTATCCTACAGTGGACCAGATATTGGCAATGTCTGATCTTCTCTAAATGTAAATAGTTCCGTGTCCTCAGGATAATAAGTCTATGGAGGTGATATTATCGACAAAATTAAAAACAAAATTGTTCATGGCCTGCTGAAATATTGTTATACCGATGAATTTCGCGATGAACAAAATCAATCTGCTGATATCATGTAACTACAAAAACTCAAATATCTCACGAACGGCTCAATTTTTTGTATTTGAATAAGAGTACCTTTTTCATGTAATTTTCTTCGCTCCATCGAATGCTCCTGTTTTTTCACCGAAAATAATACAGGGGAAAAAAGTTTTACCATCTGAAAACACCCTTTATAACAATATCAGAAATGTGGAAGTATGACGAAAGAATGTATTTTGACAACATACATTCATGCACAAAATTTCAATCAGGTGGCTTTCATCGTTCAGAAGTTATGCGGAGAAATTATTTTAATTTTATCAACTTTGGAAGGATATATCTCCCTTAATATGCATTTTGGGCCATGAGTTTGATCATCAAACTACACTTATTTTTCAATGGTCTATCACCCCCAGAAAGCTCGGTACACATTTTCGACTCACCCTGTATATTGAAACCAAAATTTGTGAAACTGATTGGCAGAAACAAAGAAAATTACGAATAACAGGGTCTTGATGTTATCAAACGTTCGCCTGGAAAAAGAAGTCATTCAATTACTTTTGCAGCAATAACTTTGTCATGGTATCGCCCAAGAAGGAAATGCAAGGAAGAAATATATTGAAATAACAGGAAATTTGGTGGTTGAAAAAACAGGTTTTATTGTATCATCTTCCAATCCATGGATTGGGTATTCTGCAGATGGTATAATTATACAGGGTGTCCTTAAAAGGTCTTTACAAAAAGCTACCACATATTCTTCAGACCAATTCTACAGACACATATTCTACAGACCGATACAAGCAAACTTACCTCAGTAAAAAGTTGCTTAGTTTGGGCGCTAGACGGCTCTGAAGTTGAAATTTTCAAATCGATTTTGCTTCATAACTTTTGAACGGCTCATGAGATTTTTTTCAAATTTGGTACGTTGGCATAGACTCATCGGGCAATGAAACTCATATCATAATCATAATGAATATCATTCCATGGGCGTAGAACTTGATTTTTTCAGTAAATAAACATCTAAAACTCCTACGCCAATGGAAAAAAATTAGTTTCAATATGAAATCTAAATTATTCAACTCATTCTCTACAAAAAAGGTACTCTTGACAAAAGTCGATTCCTCTCATGGTTTCGACAAAATTTTAATTTTAGTGATTTAGAGCATAATTAATAATAAAACGATTAACAGATATTTCATAAAAATTGTTCAAAATGTTCACCATTTTCACGTATACAAAGATTTATACGACGCAAAAAGTTGAAATGTACTCTTTGCATAACTTCTTCATCGCCTGTAAGATTATTCGTCGCCTGTTGGATACGTTGCCATAATTGTTCTACAGTATTCACAGGGGTCTTGTAAACCGTAGACTTGAGATAACCCCATACAAAATAATCCATCGGTGTTAAGTCTGGAGAACGTGGTGGCCAATTCACGGGTGCATCATTACCTCTACCTATCCATCTGTCTGGGTACTGTTGGTTTAAAAAATTCCTAACATCCACCGAAAAATGTGGTGGAGCTCCATCGTGCATAAACCACATATCTACCCGATGTTGGAGTGGTAAATCTTCCAACAAATTTGGCAATTGGCAATTTGGCAATATTAAATCACTAAAATTAAAATTTTGTCGAAACCATGAGAGGAATCGACTTTTGTCAAGAGTACCTTTTTTGTAGTGAATGAGTTGAATAATTTAGATTTCATATTGAAACTAATTTTTTTCCATTGGCGTAGGAGTTTTAGATGTTTATTTACTGAAAAAATCGAGTTCTACGCCCATGGAATGATATTCATTATGATTATGATATGAGTTTCATTGCCCGATGAGTCTATGCCAACGTACCAAATTTGAAAAAAATCTCATGAGCCGTTCAAAAGTTATGAAGCAAAATCGATTTGAAAATTTCAACTTCAGAGCCGTCTAGCCCCCAAACTAAGCAACTTTTTACTGAGGTAAGTTTGCTTGTATCGAATTGTTTTGGTCTGAAGAATATGTGGTAGCTTTTTGTAAAGATCTTTTAAGGACACCCTGTAGAGAATGGTAAACCTTCTAAACTTTTAGAAATCAAGTGCCCCTTTATAGGTAGAGGTTTTCATATATTCATTTCATTTCCCGCCAAGAATTTTTTTTAGGTAAATCAAAACCACTTATGGAATGTCTAGAAAGTATAAAATTTCTTGATAGGTTTCAATCAAATCGATTGAAGAAAAAGCATTCATATTATGCGCAAATTCAAGTAGGAATGGCATAACTGAACCTGGAAGAATGTGATTTTGTAATCTATGCATCTTTTGATGATTCCATCCACATGATTAATGTCAAATATGACTATGAAAATTGAAAAATTGAAAAATAACTTTTTTGAGCATTTGCTACATGAAATATGTGAGAATAAATGATTTGAAAATTATGAATGAATTTTACATGAACAATTCACAATGAATCAGAAGAAACAGATTAATAAGCAGCTAGCTGTTTATAAACTCATTATCAGCTGAAATTGGTTAAGATAAATTGGCAATAGCACAAGCTTGTGTTAAAAAATCCTCTGATATGCTCACTAAGGGCCATTGAACTTAACTATTCAGAATTGAAAAAAGTTTTATTTTTTGATTTGCTCTTCAGTCTAGAATAATTCTGGTGGACTCAAAACCTTTGAAACACAAAGGTAGATTGCTCTTTATCTCGATTGAATCAGGAAATTTTATACAGGGCCTCAATATCATTGCCAAACATTCACCATGTTGAATACAATAATTTTTCATGTTAATCAAGTAATCCAAAAACAACAAATGTTGAATTAGTTTTCAACTGAGAGAGACTCAATATTATTTTTTCTTTAATATCTAGACGTCATATCTTCTCATCATCATACCTTATTACTAAGACCACAAGTTTGTCCAATAATTTCATATTTGATAAACCAGTGAAACTATTTAGTTTTGAGTCTGAATCTATCAAGTAACAAACTGTATTCAAATGGTGTGTATCAACTTGCACAGATATTTCATCGAAGCATTTTCACATTAAGCTTCTGCAGCAGTTAGTTCATCTTGTCTTACACTTGTATCATTGCCCAACTCTACTTCAGGGTCATTGACATTTTCATGAAAACTGCAACTTGGGGTATTCTCCTGAAAGATATACATCAATTTTACTGGGCCCATCATAGTGAATATGGAAAAATTACATCTAAAGCTGACTTCAATACATTCCTAGTTGAAAGTCTATTTGCTCTGCTGCTGGAAGCTGCATTTTCAGATTCATCCACTCTTGTAGAAATGGATGGTAAATAAGGAGAGGGTACGGCAGTTTCTTTCAAATACCTCTTCTTCAGACCAGGTCGATCAAGTCCTGGAAATTTTACATGTATTTATCTCATTTCTACATTTACACCATTATAATAACCTTCATAATCTTCTTTCTTGAAATGTAGAGAACATATCCGCATGCTGTAGCTACCGAAAATCGAATATTGCTACCTCTTTCATAACTCGAATATGTATGTGATGTGCGTTGATAAGAATCGAATGAATGATACATAATTCGGATCGGAAAACGATAGTGTGAACTGATCTCTTGGAACCATCACAGTTTTTTTGCTAATCGAAAACGAATTTTGCTACATCCTGTATAATTTGAACCCGTTGATGTGCGTTGATGGAGATCATATGAATGATACAGAACTTGGAGTGGAAGAAGATAGTTCGAACAGTTTTTTTGACACCCACACAGATATTTTGCGATTCGATTTTTTTGGTGAAAAATGAATTCAATGAACCTTACTACCTGTGTAGCTTGAACCGTTTGATATGCGTTCATGAAAATGATGAATACAGAATTTGATTGAGAAAAAAACAGTGTGAACGGTTTTTTTAACACCCACACATTTTTTCAATGAGAAATATCGGGGATCGAATATTTTTACCTCCTGTATAGCTTGAACCCTTCGATGTGCGTTCATGAAAATCACACTATCAATACAGAATTCTGAGTAGAAAAAAACAGTGTGAACGGTTTTTTTGACACCCATACAATAGAGTAGCAAAGATATTGTCTTCTTCGTTTACAAGTTTTATATATACATTTTTATATAATTAAATTATTTAGTATATATCCGAAATGTGTGTTGTAGCACATCAAGTACAAGATAGGTTAATTCATATGAAATAGTGTATGATATGACATATCTGACGTGTGGTCACGAGTTTGTACTGTGGACAGTTTGAGTACCCATTATAAATGTCAAGAAAATAAAAGTTGTCTATCTAAACATCGCTGCTTAGTGCCACCATTTCGAAAATATTTCCACTAAAGAGGACCTAATCGATAACGCCTGTATATAAATTTTCAAATGAAATCAATTAATTTGCGTTTTAGAGGTAACAACCTGTATATAATACGGTTATACTCTAATTCCAAGAACATTCGATTGAATTTACAGGATCCTATCACATTGAACTGGATGTGATGATAAGAATGATTAGACAAAGACAATATCATAAGTATATATTTTTCCAATAATATTCAATATACCCAGTATTAACATATAATATGAAATTTGCGGATAATCCTGTTGAAGGTATACAGCATACTTTCATATATAGTATTTGCGTCTATTTTGTTTACGGATGGCATATTTTTCAATCATATTAGGAATATACAGGAATGTAAACAGAAACCCATATGTTCATTCCATTTGCGGATAGGAATTCGTGACAGAAAAAAAATGTTCTGGCGGGTTAATTCAACATCTCTCTCCACTGAGTTGTTATTTACGACAGTTTGATATACATACAAAATCGTTCACTTCTGAAAATGTGAAAAAAAGAATGGAACAAATTTCACCAACAAAGTAGAGTTGATTCACCGAAAACGTTTAGGTATATTTCAAAATTCATAATTAGGAACTCATCGGTCAAATAAAAATTGACAGACGCCAGTAATATCTTTCTGAAGTTGAACATCCAAATTCTCATGCATTTTCCAGGGGACATTGTTATCTGAAAATTTTCCCCAAAAATTTGGTAGCTTGTCGACTACCAACTTCCTACCTTAATGGCAACTAAGTTTCACCCTACCTTCCTCCCATAAAACTCGATAAGAATTTTTTTTGGTATCAATCATCTGCCTGTTGTTATGACAAGAAGTGACAAACCTGCTGGCCCATGAGTTTATTTTATTTTCAGCTGCTTCTAAGATAAATGTATTATCTGCAAATAGTACTAGACACCCTACTTCAATGGATATGTATTGACAAATTACTGATGAGAAGTTAAAATATCAAGGCACTAGAACCGACCCTCGCGGAACACAATCAAAAGATTGAGATGTGGCTTGTTCCATCTGAACAATTATTTTTTTATATCGAATATATGATATTATCTAAGATGGAAAAGCTCCTCTCATTCCCAAAACATGCAAGTTTACCCCGTAGAATATTGTGGCCAATGGCGTCAAACACTTTAGATAGAGTGCAGCAACATAGTCACTCGACATAACCCCATAAAACCTGATATGGATGAATTCGTAATGACAATCCCTATTCGAATATGGAACAAAATACAGAGATTTCAATTTGAGAAAACTGTCAACTTAGTTTCTACTCGAGTGAGTATCCTTTTGTGAATATCTGATATGACTGAAAAAATGTGTCATCGAAGAAACAAAATTGACGTCCGATTTTTTTTCACAATAACTCTGTATAAGTGATATATCGATTCTATTACATTTGACCTATCCGCATTGTGGAACTAGGGGACCTATCATATATGTGATGTAAGTATTCATGGAATCATTCACGAGTATTCATCATGAAAAACTGAGTTTTCTCGCTCTCGATTCTAAATCAGTTTAGAATTTTAGTCTGTGAGTGTTTTATTTAAAGCCGTACAGTTTCGAGCAAAATGACTGTTATTCACATGAGTGTTTGAACGAACCATCATTATTTTATACTTGAATTTATTTGGAAGAATCATGTAATGATGCAGCCCATAGGAAATATTAGAAGAAGTTGCTTTCATCATTTCGATTCCGTTTTCACTTTCCAAATCATCAGCAGAGTCTGACGATTTGGCATTCTTATGACACGAATGACGTTATTTTGTGACAAATGGTGTCAAGCCTACTTTATGTTTTCTAGCCGTTACGTGATGCCCCCATACATCTAATGATAACTATATGGATAAAATCCATCGTTTTCTTCATGCGATAGGGACGCCGAAACAAATGAACGTTAGCGCGACCGCAATCGACATCCGTCGGTTCTTATGCAGATATCGCTTCTCATTTCAGACTGGCGCATGCACATATATGTGTTGCGAACCGCTGTCATTTGTTTTTCTGATTTCAGTTTCCATGTCGTGGTTATCCATGTGGTTATTATTATATATGTATATGGGTGCCCCGCGTTCAAACTTTGATGAAATCACACAATTTTCAGACGACAACTGACAGACTGTGTTCCCGATGGAATATTTCAAAATCGTAAGTGGAAATAAGCGAACTGACAGTTCATAATATTGATTCGAAAGCGTCCTCGGCTCTCGTTTAGTTAGCTTTATAAAAACTCCCAAAGAAACACAATTTTTAGAACTCTATCATCTCATTGGTTGATAGTTTCATGACAAATATTTCTTTTCGAAGTTTTTCGAATATAAATGAGGACTATATAGCAGATTTGTATTCATTATTTCACATGAATTATTTCGGTTATTACAAATCCAATGTAATTTTCGATCTGACTCATTGACAGCCGACATTTTTCATAGATTCTAGACTTCTCTTCGAATAACTAGCGTATAACAAAGAAAAAAAAGTATATTGACCAGTTGTTTGCTCAACTAATAATGTGATCACTTTAGTCCCAACGAATACAAATCTTTGAGGTTATGAAGGGGCTGTCATAAATTACATGGAATCGAAGTGGCTGTTTCATTTTGGAAATGGCAAGATGAAAGCGCAATTTTCCCAAGCGATCCTATTCAATCAATGCGGTTCTGGAAGAGAACGAAGAAGGCATAACTAGCAGCCACGCCCACACTAAAAGAGAGGAAGTGCTTGAGCCATCCAGTGGGCAGTGCAAGCTCAGGCCTGAGCATCACGCTCATGTAGCTCAACTTGCCCTTGGTATACGGCGGGTACCTGGAAAATGATACGGTCAAGATTGGGGCAGCATTAATGAGTAAATTAATGTAACTCGTGATGCAACTATTATCATTGTCCCGTTTACAAATTTCTGGATATTGGCTTTGATGAACATGACATATCGTGCGTGAAACTGTAAAAATATTGGAACTGTTAGCCAAGTTTCCAACCTAATTCAGACAATGGCACAAATCGATACAAATTACACATTGTTTGGTTCCCGAATTTATCATAAGAATAACACCATCAAATGTCTAAACCTGGTGAATTAACGAATACTTTCATCGAACAGAACAAAAACAAAACAATAATTTCGTATCTGTACCACGCCCAAACTCAAACTATCACAGGCTAACACAGCTATCATAAACGGATACATTTGGAAGAGCTGAATAGTTTCCGGCTAATCGCGTTATCTATAATTGTTTTTGACTTTTTCAGTCTGAAAAAAAAATTCGAGACTGAGTTCACGAGCTAGTTCATTTCATCAATGTGGCAAGAATACCATTGGCCTACTAGTGCACGCCGACTGTATATTTTCTATTTAATAATTTTTGCACGAGTTCAATGAGGTGTCGCGAAGTCAGAGCATGTTTGAAAATGGCAGAATATTCGAATATCAAGAGAGAAAACTGTGGCTTGCATTGACATCATATGTCAATTCTATATAGATCAACAGCACGGTTTTGTGAAAGGTCGATCCACAACATTTAACCTCATCGTCATTATACGGCACATAGCAAAGAACATTGATAACAGAACATTTCGCAAACTCTCGAAGTTTGGCTTATCGAGTAGTCAACTTGAATTATTCGAATCGAATATGTCCAATCATAAGCATCATGTGCAGGTGAATGACATGTATGTATAATATCTCAATTATTGACACTGGTGGCATAATCAATTCGAACTTCTTACTAAATCGGTACCGATCTGAAAATGTTCTTTCCTATCATCAATTTGTCTGAGTGTGAGAAACTGTCAGAAAATCTGAACCATGTTAGTCAATAGCAAATGTTGTGTGATGTGATTTGCATTGAGATCAGATCTAGTCGTATTTGACTATAAGATGAATAGTGATTCTCTAGATAGACCATCTGATTTCGAGAATCTTGGAGTCACCTTTGACCCAGAGCTGTCTTTCAGAGACCATGTAGACAATATAACTACTGCAAAGAACCGCATGTATGAATTTCTCGTTAGAGTAGGCCGTGACTTCGATCATAAAGATGAATCTAGAATTCTTCATTATGCTTTTGTGAGATCTGAACTTGAATATGCATTGGTCATCTGAAAGTCTGATATTAGGTTCACATTAATAAACTGGAGGAAATTCAAAGGCGCTTTCACCAACAGTTCCAAAGAAGATCGGATCTATCGACGGAATGGCACGTCGCACGAGGGTTTACTGTCAAGACAAAGCTTCTTCAGCCTATACACAAGGAGGAATTGTTCAAGTGTCAACTTTGAAATTCCCCGTCAGGCATTTCGATACACCGACTTATTCTACACTACCACGCCTCGAACTCAAAGACTCTCCTGTCCATACGTCTAGCATGTCTAGGAACTATGATTCAATAAGTAACCAACTTGACAATTCCTACTGTAATGTGATGCAAATTAGGAACTCTTAACGGACAGAACAGAAATTATCACTTATCTCTTCATACATGCTCATGTTCCGAAGAAAACTAGAGCAGTGTTAATGAAATCCTGGTATGAAACCAGTTTTGCCAATGGGTTTTGCTATAGAATGACTGACCTAGCTCGACCGAGCATCTCCCCGATGAGCCCCAATCCTTTGAGAAGGACGCCCTTTCTGTGTGAGAAGGTGTCAAAGCCGTGCTTGCCATGGTAGCTGCCCATGCCGCTGCTGCCCACGCCGCCAAAGGGCAGCCCTGGCACCGTCAAGTGCATCACGGTGTCGTTGACGGTGACTCCTCCAGAAGAGGTCTCCGACAGCAGGCGGTGCACCGTGCGCGAGCTGTTTGACAATAAAAATTAGAATCGGATTGAAAAAGTAAAAATTCTGAAGATTTGGAGATTGAAAATGATAACAGAGTCTCTGTATTGTGATGAAATTGTGTTTTCGTTCATCTCTTCCTCTTTTGTACTTTGATATTGGGAAATGAAGACTTTTCATTATCATTATGATTATTATTATAATGACGTCAACCTCAGGATAGAAATGGTGTGAACATCTTAAGTTGTTGAATGAATACGTTTATTTAGGAAATCCTAATATACATACAATGATTGAAAATAGTAATGATAAATCAATAAACAATAATACTAACTACATAAATAACAATAATACCTAATACCTAGATTACTATATCTGACTTCAACCTAATACTGTTGACAAAAAAAACAAATAGAAAGAAAATAGAGGTGAAGTAGAAATGAACTAAAAAAAAAGAAACTACAATGTGGTGCTTGTTTTAATATGCTTGTTCAGTTTAGACTCAAATATATAAATACTTTCGCTGGGTTTTGTCTTTTGGCAGCTTATCAAAATAGTTTTAGCCTTTATAAAACAATCTTTTCATAGAGCTGGATGAGCTGCATCTTGAGAGGTGAAGGTGAGGTGTCATGTCTCTTTATTGTGTGTACTATTAAATGAATTCATCAAATGTCAAAAGATACGGAGTTGTCTAACATGCAATCCAGGTATTTAATTTCGGTTACAGATTATACTTGTACACCAAACTTTGTGTGAATTGGGGCTGAGTAAACGTTACCTACTCAAGTGATTTGCCACTTGAATAGTCCTTGAACCACCATAGTACGGTACTTTTAAGACCTATAGCTTTCAATTTCATCAATATTTTATTTCATCAATATTTTACGGTCAATTGTTTCCGAAGCTCTCCTCGAGTCTAGGAAAGCTGTTACCACATAATCACCTTTATCAATAGATTGAGTCCATTCACTAATTGTCAGCTGTCAAGCCGATTCACAAGAGCGATTGATTACTTCAGTAAGGTGATACTTGGGGGCCTCCAACGCACAAACTTAATCCTAGTCACTTCAATACTGGGTGGTTCAAGAATATGGTTATTTCGTTTGCTTGAGAAAGTGATTGCAAGTTGTTTATTCCGGATAGAGCACCCTATATATAACATCATTTTCAGAATCTCCATCAAATTCCCAATAATTGATATTTTCCTATAGGTATTGATATTGACATCATCGATTTCAGAAATACTACCATGTCACTTTCAAAACCATGAACAATTTGCCAGCTTTCAGAAATATTATGAGAAACAAATTAGTTGCTGCAGAGCCTTATAGAATAAATGATATATAAATGATATAAATGATATATTCATCATATTTTATTCCATTATAATTATTATTATTATTATCATCATTATGTTGTCTATTATTTGAGTATGAGGTAAACTACTGCCAGAATGAATTCTGAACATTCCCATAATTACGAGATGAATATGAATAGAATAGGTATAGAGAGTTCAATTTACAATGAAAATATAGAGGTACAGTGCTGCTCAAATAATAAGTAACGACTCTTGGTCGAATTCAAATATATTTTCTATGAATACAAACATCAACTCATTTTAATTTCATTGAAAATTCTTGACATTCAAACAAAGTATTTGAAAGAATATGTTTTGACATACCATACCTTTTGGAATTTTCGAACGATGTTTGAACCATCTAAGTTCTTTATTGAATAGAAGTTCTACCTGCATATGGAACGCCGTCGATTTTCATGTCGAAAATGCAGAAAATTTAGGAAAGCAGAAGTTCAGTATCTCCTATTTCCTTCGGGCTATCAAATTGTAAATATGAGAGATTTTAGCCATAATTGGTCTTGACATTCTGAATTATTAACAATATTACAGGGTGTCCCAGAATACTGTGCTGACTTGAAGTAATGTTTTTTTTTCTTGGATTTAGGTGAATCGATTGCTAGGATCATTAGCACCAGAATTTGAAGGGACAAACTTCCTTCCTTTTCGTATTCAATGTTCAAATTTGTTTGTAAAGGTCAGTTGATTTCAGGTAATTGATCAAGTTTTAGATTTAAGTTTTCTGAGAGATGTTCGGATATATTAAAAATCTGCCGCATATTTCTATATCTTGGACAATCACAAATGATATGCAATACCGTGGTTGATTCACCACAACTATCGCATATCGGGGGTTCCTGCCCTTCCAGAAGAAATGCATGTGTTAATGCTGTATGTCCAAATCTTAGTCTGTGGATTTTAACTCTATCAGCCCTGGGCAGTGCCCCTGGAGGTCGCCAAGGCTGAATAGATGGTTTGATTGACTTCAGGTTGTTGTTCACCTGATCCCATTCACGCTGCCATATCTCCTTTATTAGGGATTTATATTCGCCTTTTATGTCATCTGCCCTCAGGACCATCACCTCGATTGTCTGATTCTCAGCAGCGTCACGCGCTGCTGTATCTGCGATTTCATTGCCCATTATTCCAACATGGCTTGGTGCCCAAATGAATTTAACATTTGCACCGATATTATGGAGATGATATAAAGAAGATAATATGGTCTTGACTAGTGGGTCTTCAGAGAATGGGTTCGAATTTGCTTCGAGAACGCTGAGAGAGTCACAGACGATAATAGTTTCGTTATCATATCTTGCTATATGGCAAAACTGCAGGGCCTGCCAAATGGCATACAGTTCAGCTGTATATATGGATGCGTAAGGGGAGAGGGACCAAGAATATGCGACATTATCAATGGAAAAAGCACTGCCGGTGCCGGTTGATATTTTAGATCCGTCCGTATATAAAAGTTGCGTGGGGAAACTCGCGCAAGATTTCTAAAAAGCGCTGACGGTAGACCACTGGGGCGGTACAGTTCTTAGGAAGGGAAGTTAGATCTAAGCGTATGGAAATTTTTGGACACTGCCAGGGAGGCACTTCAAACTTATTCACTGGGAGAACATTTAACTGATGCCACTCTAGCGGGGGCAGAGATTCGCGAGCCCTTATTCCTACTGGTTTTGTAATGGTAGGTCTATCGGCGTATCCGTCGTGATTACCTAACCATACATACATACATACATAACCATTGTGCTCGCATACTGGAGATGTAATTTGCTAACAATTTCTGGCGGTGTAATCTTAGTGACGGAAAACCTGTTTCACTGCGAATACTCACAATAGGCGTTGTATGGAAAGCACCTATTGAGTACCTCATACCTGCATGGTGTATGGGGTCAATCAGTCTCAGCGTTGGTTTTCGGGCCGATGAATGAACTATGGAACCATAGTCTATCTTCGCGAGTACTAGACATCGGTAAACATTCAATAATGTGTCTTCATCAGCTCCCCAGCTCGTGTTAGCAAGGCATTTTATTATATTCATTGTCTGTTTACAACGCACTACCAAATTCTCTAAGTGTTTGCGCCAGGTCAGTTTTGAATCAAATATCAGTCCGAGGAATTTGATAGATTCTTTGCATTCAATCAAAGTGTTATTGATGTATAACCTAGGATCATAGTAGTCTGCGAAAGTAGACGCAGCTAGTTTTTTCTCTGGAGAACTTGTACCCAACCTCTCTGGCATTTAGAACAATCTGACCTATCGATCGTTGTAGCTTACGGCTTGCATATCCAACGGTAGGTGCAGGGCCAACTATCGTCAGATCATCCACATATGAACAAATCTCGACTGTTGGATCGACTGAGGAGGCTAGATGGTTGACAGCTATAGCAAACAGAGTCACGCTCAGAGAGGAACCCTGCGGGATACCATTTTCAAGGGATTTGAGCGAGGACAGGGTGTCACCCACTCTCACCCTGAAAGTTCTTTCAGCAAGGAAAGAAGATATGAATAACGGTAAGTTACCACGGAATCCCCAGTCATGAAGCTTTCTCAAGATTCCATATCGCCAGGTCATGTCGTAAGCTTTTTCGAGATCGAAGAAGACAGCAACACAATGTTCCCGTTTCCTGAAGGATTCCTGAATGATGTGTTCGAGATAAACGAGTTGGTCAGTTGTAGAACGATGTTTTCGGAATCCTGCCTGGTGGTCTACTATAAATCCCTGTGATTCGAGTAACCAGACCAGCCTATTGCTCACCATTTTCTCCAGAATCTTGCCCATGCTGCATGTGAGGCTGATTGGTCTATAATTGGAAGGAAGTAGAGAATCCTTTCCTTCTTTCAATATGGGAACAATTATTGCCTCTTTCCACTGGGATGGGTAGTTATTCGACTGCCATATTTTGTTGAATAAGGTGAGTAGGGAATTTTTGAAATCAGATGGTAAGTGGTTAATTATTTCGTAGCCTAATGAATCAGGTCCTGGAGATGATGGTTTAGAGCAAGAGAGGGCATATTCAAATTCTGGATGTGTGAAGGGAGAATTATAATGATGCTGCTCATGTGAAAAGAAATTGAGAGGCTGTTCTTGTTGGTTTTTAGACTGTAGGAATTCTTGTTCGTAATTCTGATTGCTGCTTGCAGCACAGTAATGGTTTGCCATACATTCAGAGATTATATGTGGACAGTCGGAGATCTCACCAGTTTCTATCCGTAGATATTTAAGTGGTGGTGAAAAATTATTGCTCGCAACTGCCTTGACTTTACGCCAGACCTCCGATGAAGTTGTATTCGGAGTCATTGATGATACAAATGTACTCCAGGATAGTCGCTTACTCTGTACAATGATACGGCGAGCCATAGCTCTTGCTTTCTTGAAAAGAATCAGGTTTTCCAAAGAGGAATGTCTTGAATCTATTAAGAGCCTTCTTCTTAGCCTGTATGGCATCCTTCACTTGCGGGTTCCACCAAGGGACCGTGCGCCTATCGGGGAGCTGCGTTCTGATTGGGATTGCCATTTCAGCTGCTACTTTTATGATATGAGTGAGCTAATCGACGTCATCAGAATCATCCGGGAGTTCGAGATGTTGATCGAATATAGACCACTCCGTTTTGTCTACAAGCCACTTTGGTGGTAAAGATATTCGGCTTCTTGGACTATCCGTAGATATGACAATAGGAAAATGATCGCTATTATGAAGATCGTCGAGAACATTCCAGGACAAACGAGAAGAAATACTTGGCGATGCAAACGATAGATCAATCGCACTGAAGTCTCTGGATCTTGCGTTGAAATATGTCATCGCACCAGTATTTAACAGAGCTAAATCATTTCTATCCAGCAGCTGTTCGAAGATGAGTCCACGAGCATCACGTCGACTGGAACCCCAGAGGGGGTTGTGCGAATTCATATCTCCCACTAGTATAAATGGAATAGGTAGTTGCGATATGAGGTTTTCCAGGTCTTCTTTCCGCCAGTCAGCGTTAGGAAGGTAAATACTACATACAGTCATGGTAACAGGGGTCAGAATTCGAACAGCAACCACCTGTAGGGCAGAATTTAAATTCAGTGTCGAGTGACGTATGTCATTTCTGATCAAAACAGCCACGCCACCCTTCGCTCGGATGACGGGCTCTATATCCTTTCGGTATATTTGATACCCTCGGATGGAGTACGGTTGATTCGGTTTGAAATGTGTCTCCTGGAGACACAGACAAATTGGGTCTATCTCAGCTAAAAGTAACTTGAGATCACATAATGAAGAATACAACCATTGCAGTTCCATTAGATTATTGAATTCATTACTGATAAGACAGACATCTGAATTAAAAAAAAATATATATATAAATAAAATCAATAAAATAGATTAAGACCTAAAATAGTTGTATACTTAATAATATATATCACATAAATATCACAGTAGGTAAATTGCAGGCCATCAAAGAGAGCCCTTTCGGGGCTTTCCTTTTGGCCTACCTTTGGTTTTCTTTTTATCTCTCTCTTGAGATATTGGTCTTGACGTATCATCCTCAGACGAGGATAATTCTTTGGAATTGTTCCTCTTGCGTTTTTCGGATCCTGCATCCAAAACGAGAGGGATCAGACTATTGTCAGATTCGTTATGTGTACCGGATTGAGAGGGTAATGGGCGAGTGGATGAAGGGGTTCCAGGCTTTCTGGAAACTGCTTCAGTGACAAAAACATCTTTCAAAGCGGAAACAATCGAAGGTATCAGATCTTTGATGAGCGTAGGTATATCATTTTTGGCCGGGTCGAGACAGCATTCGCATATGAGATACCTGGAGAAGGGGTCTGTATCTCTACTTTCTTTTTCGCTTCAAAGTATGAAATGTTTTCTTTCGTTTCAACTTCTTGAAAAGCACTTTCTTTTTTGAAAACAGGACATGCTCGTGAACAAGCTGAGTGAGATCCTTTACAGTTCACACAGATGATCGGTTCATTGCACGGGGATCCCTCGTGCGAAGGCTTTCCACAAACACATACTTGATCATTGTTACATCTCATAGATGTATGTCCGAATTTTTGGCATCTGAAACAACGCATTGGAGATGGTATGTACAATCTCACAGTCAGTCGATAGAAAGCAACTTTGACCTTATCTGGTAGAGATGGTCTATCAAACGTCAGGATATGGTTGGCAGTTTCTTTCAGTTCTCCATTCACCTTAGTATTGATTCGTCTGACTTCAATTACACCTTGGTCTTTCAGGTTTTCTGCTATCTCCTCAATGGTACTGTTAAGCAAATCTTTGTGATAGATGACTCCTCTCTCCATATTCATTGTTTTGTGTGCAAAAACTTCAACATCGTGATCTCCCACTTTCTTTATATTCATCAGTCTGTTAGATTGTGCTGCTGATACTGTTTCAACAAGTAGACCATCTCTCGTTTTCTTCAAACTCTTAACTTCACCTATTAAGCCATACAAACTTTTTTCTATAACAAACGGACTAACTTTGGAGAAATCTCCATCAATTTTCTTCACGATCAGGAACCGGGGAGTAACCACCTTCACATGAGTCGTGCCAGCGTCCTTAAGGGTGGACGTGGAAACCGCTTGGGGATTTATTGAATTTGTTTGAATCATTTTGATCCCACGAGTAGCCAGGAAATGAAAGTCGCCTGCAGCAGAGCACTGGTTACCACAGGAAGGCTATTTACAACCGGAGGTCGCCTGGTATCCGGAGGACATCGTTAGCAACTCAATCACGATGAGCCATTCATCCCCTCAACACGATGGATTTACGTCTTGAGATTCCAAGCTCAGGCACCCCGGGATCGCTACACCCGTACTTGAAACCGCTAAGGATTTCAAGCCCCTGGGGGGAGTAATGTTTTTATATGTATAGAAGGACATAGGTGATACTTATCTTTATCACATTAATCAATCACCCTGTATATCATATGAAATCGTTTGGACTCGATACTGCTTCATATTATATAAGAAGTTCTTTATTTACTTCACATCAAGCGAAATGTCAGTCAGATATTCTGAGATATGAAAGCATTAACAAGCCGTTCGATCATATTGGATCCATCACCTACCTGACTATCTCGTACCACGATGAGGAATAAGTGATTGAAACAGTGGGCGGTCGGAACAGATATTAGTCCGGGCTCATAAATCGGAATTTCAATGGGATTTTCAGAGCAGTCGTTACCTATTTTATGAGCAGAACGTACCTTCATATGCACATATCGTTTTCCTCAATATACCCAATGTTATACAAGTTTTCAGAATCTGTGAGTAAATTTATTAAGGTAACAGGATAGTATTGGATATAACCATTATATTCAGCTTCATAAGCAAAAAAGAGATCTCACACTCCTCATTCGGAGATATAGCTTATAAACTTAAAACTGCTGATGAAGGCATAATGGAATAATCTTGAATATACATTTCTTTTCACACACAAGTGAATATGGAATGACGAAGAATGGAGAATTGATCACAATGCATCACACAAGTTCCTTGTTGGATTTTTTTTGCTGTGTTGCTGGTTTGTTCGCTTCGCAATCTGCAACCTTTTTCAGCTTCGATCGGTTTTCCAGGGCTCAGAAGGAAGTCAGCGTGGCGTGTTCATGTTCAGCATGACCTTTCAGGAGATGTTGAACTCCGTCTCAACCTAGAAATTTTCAAAATTCATTTCAGAACTATCATTCAAAATTCCGGACACAAACTTAGAAATGACAGATCAATGTCAGCTGTCAGTGAATTTTGGGATTTGAATCGGGTTGGAATAATAAGAGGCAACAAGAATATGCCTATAACGACTATTTTTCATTGTAAATATATTTTCATCATTCATCAATCTAGAAATAGAGAATAAAATAAGAAGTGTTAAATAAAACGAGGAAATCAAGTGACAAACCATCATCAAATGAAGTGATACAAGAAAATGTGCCGAAGAAAAAAAAAAGAAAAAAGCTTGCCTAGGTTTGAAAAGAGTTTTGGTTGTCAAAATTTAGAAAAGAAAAAAAAGTTTATCCTGGAAAATTATAAAATAAAATATCAAAAGTTAGTGAGAAGAAGGAAAGTGAATTCTATTGTCTAGAAAGAAAAATCGAGCAAGAAAATTAACTTACCTCGAGTTCTCCCATAACAATCCAGAACGTGGCAGTCAGCGGCAGTAAAAGAGCCAAGGAAATCTGTTCCTGAAGGAAGAAAGGACGCAAAGGGAACATTCAAGTCAAAGTTGTCTTTTGGAAGCTCCCAGTTCATACTACAAGGGTAATATTCACTACAAGAAAGAAGACTCAAGGTATTACTCGTCCTTTTCACAATCCCAAGTCAAAATTCTATTCCTATTTGCACTGAACTTTATTTGAAACAATAACTTTCACATAACCTCATTCACTGTTGTCTGTATTTCCATTTTAATTCCATTCCATCATAGCAAGTAAGTTGTTGCAGGTTTTCAGACTTGTTACCTGTTACTGTGGGTTTTTTCTGTATTTTCACCAGTTTGCAACAACACTTCTTTTCGAACTCACAATTCGGCATACAAACCTAATCTTAACTTACCTTTGCGACTGTGGGTGAATAATAACAAAAAATAACAACAGTTGTGGCAAAAAATTGCTTGGAATTTTTTGCGGAGACATCTGAGAAATGAGGTTTACATTCCGAAACTGAAGAACAAACATTTTGAGCGCTTGTTATGTTGGGAATACATTTGAGTTCAAAATTACGTTTTGATTTTATGCAACTCTCAAACGTTAAGAAAAAATAAAATTTGATCAGTTCGCTGGATTCTACTTTTCACCAGCATAGAGTTGCATTTGAGAAAAACATGTTGAGGATAGTTCAAGCTACCCCTGAAGTCCTACATTTCTCATATTGCTCGCAAAATGTAGGTCAATATATAATTTCTCAATGTTTACCGGCAGTTTCTAGTCATGTGATATATCTTGGAACAGGTTTTTTAATTGATTCCGTGATACAATAAAACTTTGCCTTGACGAATGGAAATATCCCCCTTGAGTGGCATATCACAGAGATCATTTATATACACCAAAAAAAAGTGTAGGCCCAAGGACTGACCCCTCACTGGTACTCCTGACAAACTATTCATTTTAATGCTCCTTGTATTTTTAATTCTCACAAATTGGGTTCTTCCGGTCGAATACCTCTCGATTCGTTCGAAACAAACTCCTCTTTCTTCTGCATTCAGTACTTTTTCCATTAGTATGTCATGTGATACGGTATCGAAGGCTCTTGTAATAGCAATAAATATTTCAGTGGGTAATTTATCATAATCTTAATATTTTTTTCTACGACCACTAGTGTAAGTTGGTGATTATGAAAGAAAAACAATCGCAGAAAGCTTCTCCTTACACAGAGTTTGCCCAAAGTGTTACGAGCGGTAGCACGGTTTTCATAGATATGTTGATTCATTTCGCCCTTTAGATGATCATCCAATATAGGTACCCATAAAGGGAGACCTCGACGAACCCACATTGAAGTTTCCTCCTGTTGTGTCGATACTTACGCCATTGGTTTGTCATGAATCGCTTATGATACTATGAAGGTTCTAACTACTGCCTGAAACCTTTTCACGCTTTCTTGTTATTTATATCTTCTAGTAAAATATCTATATTATATATATATATATATATATATATATATATATATAGTATATGGATGCCTTTCGTAACATGACACTGATCTGACAGTGAGTTCAATTGGTTAAACTACTATAAGCTAAACATATCATATTCCTATCAAAAAATCGATCAAGTCTGTGTATGTACCTAGCTATAATAGTTTGAATGATAGTTTCCATTCTGCATTTTACCTAAGTGTATTAATATGTCCTTGATAATAATGTGTATGCCAATAGTGAGTCGTGTACCTATTTGAAATCTAATAAGAAAAACATACGTTGCTCGGTGGCGCAGCGTGTCAGCGAGCGACCTCATAACGTTACGCCCAAATCGTTGCAGGATCGAATCACACACGCGGCTCGATTTTTTTTCTTCTAAATTTATTCAGTTATCATCACTAAAAATTCTCCGAAATGAATAAAAAAGGTTCACTTTTTTCATGGAATTGATTCTATCAGAATTATTATAGTCAAAATGTTTGCTCCATATGTAAATAACAAATTTTATTCATCATTCGTGATAAAAATTTCAATCCTGATGAAATATGGTGCATTGCAGAAAACTTTTCTGAAAATGTCGAAAAAAATGATACTTCGCACGATTATTTTTTTATCCCTTGCATACCTTTTTGAAATTTGATGATATCAGTGTGGGTTTGTTTACAATTTAACAACTTCTTCATCAATAATGAAATTTTCTGACAAATAGTAATGATAAAAATATTACCCATACAGCGCAAATTTTCCGATTCTCTCTGTATTTGTGGTCGTAGAAAAAGTATAGTACACAACTCGAGTTCTAATGCAAGTACGCACTCGTGAAGTTAGACACTCGCCACTACGCGGCTACGTGTGTATTATGCAATTTACAACTCTTGTTATGTAATATTCTATTATATATCAACTGAGAAATTGAGTAGTGCTTATGTGCCTTTCATATATGCTAGAGAGATAGATCAACAGAATATTCAAAACGAGTTTTTCACAGATATTTGGCCTATTGTTCTTGATATTGTAGTAATAACCACTTTTAAAGATGGGGATAATAACTGAGTTTCTGAGTTTATTGGGAAATATACTCTTACTAATCGAGAGATTGAATAATTTGCATGATATACCTTTTATATTATTTGCCACTTTATTCAAGAAGTAAGGTTTGATTCCACTAAGTCCTGCGGCTTTATTGGGGATGAATTCATCTGATCTTCTATATCTGCTTCGGTTAATGAGAGCATACACATTGAGTGCTGATAGTGGTTTACACTCGGTACATGCTTATTTTGAGGGGGTTCAATAGAATTTATAATGCTATTTGTATCATCAATGAAGAATCTATTCATTTCGTTACAAATATCTTGATGTTTTTGACAGTATTTTATCATAATTTTGTTCATATACTTTAATTTGTAGTATTTCAATGACAGTTTTTGTACATTTTATAATTTCTTATATTATTCTCCGTGTAACTTTTATATCAGGTTTGTTGTCTTTAGTTTTTTTCTCATAATAGAATTTTTTTGTCACTTTCAATAATCTATTTAGAAAATTACGGTAGTGCTTGTATTCAAGTTTCAAGTTATTGTGGTTTATTCTTCACCTCAGCTTACAACTTCTTCCTCTCTCTTATACTCGCTATTACCCGGCTGTAATCCATGATTTGATTCTAATTTTTGCATTAATTCGGCGAAAGGTCCTACCTACCACTTCTGAACTCTCAAGAATATTTCCAATACCTACCTTCTCTCCCAAAATTCCATCGCCGGCAAACATCATGTTTCTCGGACATTATAGGATTTCCTCACATGTCACAAGATAAAAAAGGTTTTCTGTAATATGTTTTTGATGATGAAACATGGAATATAATCAAAAATTATATAAATAATGAGTAATTAGTAAGATTTCCTCTCCTCGTTTCTAAAATTGAGAATAGAAATTATAATAATTATTTCAATATATCTATTGTTAGGACATATTTATGATCTGCTCCGAAACCACTGCTCAAAATTTAACCTTCAGATACCTAGAAGAGAAATTCTCTATTTGTCAGTGAGACGTTGCCTTCTCAAAAATTCTGGAAAAAACAAATATATATTTATTGAAAATCAGAACTTCTACTTATCGCGGTGGAAGTTTCGGGAACTAATCTGCTCCCGTTTTCAATACATTTTATATTTTTTCTTGATGATATATTGATCACTTGATATGAAACCTGTGAAACCTATTATAAAAGGTTGGATCATGATGGTCTAGACATAATATGAAACCTGTGAAACCTATTATAAAAGCTTAGATCACGATGGTCTAGACTGCCTAGAGTCTAGAGGGTCAACAATGAATATTTGAAAATTGATTTTTTTTAGAAATTCGAATTTTATCATAGCTAGAAAGAATGGCTAATGCCTACATGCATTTTTTGAGTGATTAGACAGTTTCGAAAATAGCAGAACTAGCCATGAAATGGCCGAGTTGGCTGAAATTAAATCTCCTATCTCGTTATCATGTCTTGAGAAAAAAATCCTAGATAATTCAACCCCTGGAAAGCCCGCTTCGAAAGGTATATGAGACGCCATAGCATCAACTACCATTGATTGGGAGACTAAGAAAATTCGAAGAGAGAGGATGAAGTCACAATTCGATGTAGCTCTTTGGAACCCCGTATATTTTTGGTGTCACTACCGAAGAAATGTCAAATATTAAAATGGAGAATTTGTCGAATCGTACAATGAAACTTTCACTACTCACAATACTATCTAGTTGATTGATAAGAATTATTGAGGAAATCAATTGTATTGTTGGAATAACTATTATAAATAGTATAATAATAATAATGATAGTATGCTCTCTCTCTATATATATATATATATCAAAAATATTAATATACATAAGTATAATAGGTATAGGTATATATAAGTATAATGGTAATAGTATAAAACCAACGACTCTTGGATTCGAGATGATGCATAAATATCAACTGAATAATGGAAACCAATTGATGAGAAAATGAATTGGATACATTATGACATATCCAAGGTAGACAGTTCAATTATCCGATTGATAATTGGTATAAGGTTTCTAGAAATATCTTGTCCAAGAGTCGACAGAAGAGGAGAAAGTCGACAACTCTATTCATCATTGTAATTTCTATAAATGAAAAGTAGTGATATAACATCAAATGTGCGTTTCAACTTTTGAATTTGTGAGGTAGGAGGTAGGTGTCAATGTCAGAAATGTATAGATATATTGGTACTCACATGAAATTACTCATTAACCTTAGTATTTGCGAAATGATAGTCGAAAGAGTATTTGAAGGATTGCAAGTGGATTTCTATTTTCCTTTTTCTGTACTCATCTCCTTTCCTTATAATACCCTTCAACTAATTATGACACACTGATAGAGGTTTGCTATTTTGGAAATTTGCATAGATTTTTTCAAAAATTCGTATTATATCTGTAGAGAAGATGATATAAAATCATATACGAAAATAAGTCATTATGTCATTGAATTTTTCGATTGAGTGGTCAAAATATCAGAATAAAATACAACTTTTGGTTTCACCTTGAATTCTTCAGACTTTGCAGATGAATAGAAGATAATGCTCAAGATGAAATCGCTCACAACTTGTCGAATCCAAATACTAGATACAGCTTAAATCCAAACGCGCCCATTCACTTACTCGTTTGAGAAGATATAGAGGGCCAGCGGCTTCTCGCGCTCGTTGATGAATCGCAAGGCCTCGGAGAGGCCGCTTATAGGCACGACGGGTAGCAGCGGCCCAAAGATCTCCTCCTGCATGATGGCGTCCTCGGCACCGACGTCCGTCAACACTGTCGGCGCTATATACCGATCGGCGGCGTCGGTCTCTCCGCCCACCGCCACTTTACACCTGGAACAACAAAAATACTATTCAGACTGTATCAATGGAATACCGTAAAGAATCGCGAAAATGACTAATCACCCGTGTCATATCGTTATCATTCGATCGATTTTGATAAACTCTCTTTTTGTTGGGTAGGAATTTGATATGCTTATCCAACAAGAGGGTGATTTTATTTTTGAGGTGTAATAGTGGCCAATTACGACCGCTCTCATGGACCCACATTTTAAAATGTACTATCAGGGATTTTTTAATGATTTTGCTGATGATAGTTTTATAAATTTACACCCTCTATTGAATTATATAGGAACTGGGTTGATAAGAAGATTGTTGAATAGATACGAGTTTCATATTCTATATAAAAAAAGAAATCACACAATTCTGATGTTTCCCTGAACTGGCTGATAAAACTAGGCCACTCCATAGAATCACCTACGAAAACTGGGAGGTTTCATGGAATCGACTGACGATTGGAGTTTTGCCTTGTTTTTCTGAAAAAAAAAACCTTGCAAAGACAGTGGAGAGTCGCCCAACAATTACCAAACATTTTTCGGAGGGAGTGGGTGCAAGAATGATCATACGAGGGGGAGAATGTTGAAGATAGTTTTATGAAATCACATCCTGTAATGAGTTATATAGAAAATGGGTTGATAGGGAGATTGTTGAATAGAAACGAGTTCGAATGTTATTATAGATAGTTTTTATACTTCGATTATAATTTATATTCAAACGGTCTTCAATTAGACACTATAAGCAAAAACGAAATATAAGCCACTATTAACCAAAACAGATTAATTCTCGATTAGTATCATTTATACCATATCTGTACAGATTTTGTTTATCAAAATTGGTAAGGTGCCTGAAAAAATGAGTATCAATTATTTTCGAATGAGTGAAAAAATGTACTATTGTGGAATTTTCCACAAGAAGTAATGACAGTTCATCATGAGCAGAAATAAAATAACTATCTCTCATGGAGAGAAAACACTGGAAAATCCAACGGATGTTGCCATTCTCTTCAATAAATTCTATACATCAAGATCCTCGCTAATGATTCATGTAACGTGTCTTATCTGCGAAACACGAATTCACCGAGTAGTTCCCTCTTTCTCCATCCCTTTACAGAAGTTGATGAAGTTCCCATATATCAACGATCTGGATAAATTACCAATACAAGGCTCCCTCACAATATATGCAGATGATACCTTAATCATCATATCCGATGGACTGCGAAATATTGAAATCTTAAATCTATTAGCACTCTTATCATTTAGAAACTCAAAAAATATTCTGAACAGAGAACTATTAAATCTTTATTTTGTCAAATTCACAGTCGTCTTCAATATGGTATATGCTTCTGGGGTCTATCTAGCTCATCACAACATGTTTTCGTTGCTCAGAAACGCGTTATCCGTTCCATCCGGTACCTTCTCTTCTCATTTTAGAATCATGTCTCTATGTGTTTAATGATATAAATAAATTTGAAGTCTCAAATTTACACTTGAAACAACTATTAGAAACAAAATGTTATCATTAGGTGGAAGAGTATCTGACCGAAAAATTTTGAGAATAGCTATATGCTTATATGTTACATCTCTAGTCACACATGTTATGTGTCAGTTTTTAACTTTCATGTTTATCACTTTGAATAAATCTCGACCAATGTTCATCATTCAAGAACGAAGGGTGTCCGAAAAAAATATTTAGAAACATACTCAAATGAATCTGACCATCGATTTCACGAAATCATTCATCCTGGGAATCTAATGATATCAAAAACGTCCTTGATATCCTATGAATATTCTCGTCGAATAACTGTCGAAAAGAAGCACTGGCAACACTCACTAGACGTCGATGCTTGAGATGCAATGACAACAAATAACCTGCAGTACCGTTTGAAATGTTGGGTTCGTGGTTGTAATGAATTGAATTGCTCGTGATCTGTTTTTCGTTAATGATGTCTCTATGCAAATCTCTACGTCGCGCGTAGTAATGATGACTGAAAATTTGTTGTTCTTGTGTATACGTTGAAAGAGTTTTGCGAACGAAAAAAAAACCGTTGTGTCAGCTTCTACAGTGCATGTATAAAATTCAGGAATGTTTTCTTCGGATTCCATTTTTGCAGTTGCATGGAATTTGTAGCGCGCGAATCTATGACATCTTGACTAAGAGCCAGAAGGTTTCAATATTTGGAATCGATTTCGATGTGAATTTCAGTCGCACACACATACATAATACAAGGTCAACGCCTATCATGGGCATGCATTGCCTAATACTTATGAGGTATTTTTATTCAATTTTCAATATTACTTCTCAACTTCACTTGGTTTACACCTCATCAGGGGGGAAACTCACTGAATGAATAAATGTTCGCATCTATAGGTAGAACTCCATGCATATTTTTTTCATATCATTTTACAGTTTGAAATCAGATTAGAGAAGTGAGCGGATTTGATTATTTTTCAATCAGTTGAGATGATTTCTAAAGTTTTTATATATTTCCTGTAGCTATACATTATATCGACTTCTATTCTTATATTTCTTGTATATGTATGTCTATCTAGCACGAGACTCACCCTTTGAGCAGCCCCACCAGCCGGCGAAAGTGCCTGTCATTGACGATGCGACCATAGTCAGAGCTGTCCTGCGGCTTGGGCCCAAAGAATTCTTGGACGACCTTGCGACACGCGCGGACGAACTCGGTCTGCACCTCGGGCGGACACAGCACATAGTCGGGGGCGACGCAAGTCTGCCCAGCATTGGCGCACTTCCCCCAAACGATGCGACGAGCTGCCGTCTCTACGTCGACGTTAGCGTCCAGATACACGGGGCTCTTGCCTGCAGATACAATAAGGTTGTTGGCCGATTTCATTATGGTATATTACAGGGATGGCCAACCGATCGATCGCAGCTATCATTCCAGTCGATCGTGGCAAGGCAAAAAATACGTAGGTTTGATAGAGGTTTTAAAAATATTCATATGTAAGAAATATGTAGAACATACTTATTTCTTTCAGATCTTATACAGAGTGGAACAGCCAAATGGAATAAATTCGATAACGAATAAATGAGAGCGTGTTGGGAAAAACGCTTGGACACGTCGATTTGTATTTTGAGATGCGCATTTTTTCAGGAAAGGAATAATGATATAGGGTGTGTCCTGTGACAGTGGCCGATAACAACTTTCTTATTTAAAATACAACCTCTTGTATATTATTAGTTTTTTGGATTCTTCAGAAAATTCTAGACATAATTCATGTACAATGTCCCATACCTATCTTCAACTGTTTCGGAAATATCAAGTGTTTTAATATGTATTGAAGAAATTAACGTTGAAAAAGGAAGAAAAAAAAAGAAAATAAGCAAAAACCATTATTGCGTTCCTTTTTACTGATATGAAATGAAAAAAATACATAAACAGTTTTGTTTATTTTCGTATAAAACCCATAGCCTTAGCAACTAGTTGTCTGTCTGCATGACAGTAGTTATCAGTGTCAGTGCTATTGTCTTCGAATGTCGTTAACTGTACGTAATAATATCAGAAAAATGATTAATTCAACAGAAATACACAAAATAACCATTCTACAAATTATTGGTTATGGAGATATCACACGGACACAAATGGAAGTTTATCGCTTATTTCACAAAAAAATTTCCAAATTTGCCGCGTGTATCCCTAGGAACAATTAGCAAAATAGAAAAACAGCTTCGCGAGGTTGGTCATGTGAGACAAATAAAAAAAGTACCTGCCAATGTAGTGAGTGATGATACGAAATTGGATGTTATGCTTGAGTTTCAAGAAAACCCATATAATTCTGGTTGAAAAGCAGCCAAACTGTTCAACATTAGCCAAACATCAATTTTTCGAATATGAAAGGAAAGTAAAATGCATCCCTATAAAATAAAATGATGCAAACTCAGGAGCTAATGGAAGACGATTTCGACAGGAGAACGTATTTTTGTGAACAAATGATGGAAATGTTGGAAAACAATATGTTCCAATTAGAAGATGTTTTGATTTCTGATGAGAGCACATTTACACTTAACAGTCATGTTAATCGTCAAAATTGGCGCTATTGGTCTAATGAGAATCCTCACTGGATGAGAGAGAAACATACGAAATATCTTGAAAAAGTTAATGTTTGGACAGGAATTGTTGTAAATCATATCGTAGGTCCATTTTTCATTGATGGAAACTTGTATGGAAATAAATATTTTGAACTGCTCCAAAATAATGTCGGGCCAAATTTGACAAACTCATATCCTGATCCTGCGACCCACAAGTTCCTGCCAATATACTATGGTTTCAGCAAAATGGAGCACCGCCCAATTACCAAATCAATGTCCGGCAGTACCTGAACCAAAATTTTCCAAATCGGTGGATAGTGAGGCGCGGATCGATATAATATGGCCAGCACGATCTCCTGATCTGACGCCATTAGACTTCTTTTTGTGGGGATATGTCAAAAGTATCATACCAAACTAAACTACCCAACTTAGATGTCATAAAAAGACGAATCACGCTTGCGATTAGATCAGTCACGCCTGAGATGTTAAGTAACGTTTGAAGACATTTCTATACCAGATTAGCATGTTGCCAAGACGTTGTCGGCGAACATTTTGAACATCTCTTACATTATATTTGATGTTTTTTGTTTTTTTTTATTATTTGTGAAATTGAATTATTTTGTTTTTTTAATGTTAGTTTTTGTAATACATCAGAAAACACTTAATATTTCCGAAACAGTTGAATATAGGTATGGGACATTGTACATGAATTATGTCTGGAATTTTCTGAAGAATCAAAAGAACTAATAATAAACAGGGGGTTGTATTCGAAATAAGAAAGTTGGTATCGGCCACTGTCACATGACACACCCTACATAATTATTTTTTTTTTTGGAAAAAATGCGCCTATAGTTGGAACTATGAAGGTATAGGAATGTCCATCTGACAAATTTTAACGACGAGGGCCGTAGTTTCCACCGGAGAAGCATGTCACGAAATACTAAGATTTCTCTCAAAAAATTATCAACTCAATGAGCTCTAGGGAACTTGTTCGGACTTTGAAAACCATTGAACCGTCTCGAGTTCCATTTCTTGAGGTCAAATGTATGACATTGACTCAACAGTTGAAGTGGCCGGACCGGTCGATATGAAGTCGAGTATCAGTTCGATTTAGAATAGGAATCATGTGAGAACTAGTGACCTCTGTGCCCGAATTCTCGGATTTCGAGGCAGAGTTGAAAATTTTATTTTTTTGGTGTTTGGAAAACGTTTGTTTTTTCATTATTGATCTTCGTTCATTCCTTTGAGGGTGTAGAGCTCGAACGTGGTTAACCCACTGTATATTCAAAATGCGTTTGTGACAATATCGATATATTTGTATAGTTGTGGAATTCGTTGTCTAGTGGAGTCTTTTCTGAAGCTTACAACCTCCAAACTTTCGAGAAAAATTCCAACACCTTCCTTTTCTCCCAAAATTCCACCGCTGGCTAACACGATAATCAAATAAAAAAATCTATTTAGATGCGATCGAGTTGTGTTTTTTTTCGACTTTGAGCTTCCTTTCTTGTACAGGGTGGCCAGATAAGAATGCAAAGTGCTGTATCTCGGAAACTATTCGTCGTACAGTCTTGCAGTAAAAAATTCGATGACTAAAATGGCCAAAAGAAAATCCTGGATATTATTTTCAGGTTCCCAAGATGACCGCCAGATGGCGTAACCGTCATCTTAAACTTTTGAAGTGATTTTTCACTGAAATCTACCTTGTGAATGTACTGAGAAAGTATATGCTCTATTCGAGTAATTTTTGTCCGAAACTTTTTGAAGTATCTATTGAAATAAAGTGGTGGGGGCGATTCAATGTTTTTTTAAATAGACAGCTGTAACTCCTAAACGACTGAAAGGATTTCAAAAAACTTGGTCTTGTTGGAAAAAGCATTCATTGCTCCATACTACCTATGATATATGTAATTCTCAGTGATGCCGCTAGAGCGCGTTTTTTGATATAATAACACAATATTACAAAATTCTCTGAAAAATTAAATGCAATAGTATGACTTTCTTTCCATAAAAATGTAGTGAAATGATACTTAAATAGGCTAGTGAAATTCGTATCTTGATATCTAGTTCCTGACCTGAAATATCGAAGAAAGAAAATGTAGTTGTCATAAAATTTCAAAATGACGCTATTACACATGTATTTATTTTTATTTATTTGTCTCCTTTGAGAATCAGAATTCATGATTTTATAATAATCTTTCATTGAATAATAAAAGTATTATCAGTTTGAAAATTTAAAATATACGTGTAGGGGCATAATAATCAATGCATATAAGATGTAAGTGCAAGGTAGGCAGAAAATGAAGAGTGAATAGGCTCTGGAGGAAAAACAAATGCCTAAAATCAACTTGTCAACAAATATTGGAATTATACTTATCGATACAGTGTAATTTGTGTTTGTTGCACACACAAGTGAGGCATCAAAACCATTAAAATGCCTTTTACAAATGATGAAGCTGTTGATATGATTGCGATATATTTTGAATCTCTTCAAGATGCGGCATTGGCTCAAAGAGTATACAGAGCACGATATCCAAATCGGCGTTTACGCGATGCGAGAATTTTTCCACGTTTAGCACGAAATTTGCGTAATACTGGCAGCTTTCGACCTAAGTTGCGAAGACACTCGGCTAGAACAAGAGAAAACAGTATAGTTAATGTCAGCATACGTGGAAATGAATCCTCACGTTAGTACGAGAGCAATGTCTCGCGAGTTGGGTATATCACGTACCACTGTTCTAAATATTTCGAAGTTCATATGTCACTAAACACATAAACTCACATGTTTCACAATATGTTTGTTATTTCAAATTTTTAGACTGCACCCATATCATATAGTTTTACATCAAGCCTTGAATGACGAAGACTTCGACCGACGTATAGATTATTGTCATTGGATGTTGGGCATGATTAGGGAAAATAGAGATTTTTTATCCGAAATTCTTTGGACGGATGACGCCGCTTCTAGAAGTGATGGAAACGTTAATTTGCATAATATGCATTATTAGTCTGACAAGAATCCTCACTGGTTGCGCAAGGTATAACATCAAGGCCATTGGAATCTCAATGTATGGTGTGACATCCTTGATCAACCACTGAACGGTGCCGTGTTTCTGGATTTTCTGATAAACCAATTGCCTATTTTATTAGTAAATGTTTCTTTGCAATTACGGCAAAATATGTTTTTGCAACTAGACGGTTGCCCAGCACATTTTTCAATAAATGTGCGAGAACATTTAGATCTAATATATCACCAGAAGTGGATTTGACGAGGTAGTCTATTTCCTTAGCCACCCCGATCCCCAGACTTGACCTGTTTGGACTTATGGGGTCGATTAAAAGATATTGTTTACCGAATTCCACCAACAACGAGAGATGACATGAAAATACGAATACAAGAGGCCATTCTTAGCCTGTCAAGAGAAGAAGTTGAAGCTGCTGTAATGTCCACGCATGAGCGGCTCCAACAATGCATTGAGTGTGATGGAAGACAGTTCGAGCATTTAAAGAGACATTATTAGTTTCATTTCAAAATCAGTCCTTTTTGCTTGTTATGCCCTTACACGTTCTTTACTTCATTGAAGAATACTTTTATCATTAAATTATGAATTTCCATCACTGATTCTTAAAGAAGACAAATGAATAAGAATAAATACATGTGTAATAGCGACATTTTGAAATTTTATGATAACTACATTTCCTTCGATATTTCAGGTCAGGAACTAGATATCGCGATACGGTTTTCACTAGCCTATTTAAGTATCATTTCACTACATTTTCATGGAGAGAAAGTCATACTATTGCATCTAATTTTTAAGAGAATTTTGTAATATTCTGTTATTATATCAAAAAACGCGCTCTAGCGGCATCACTGAGAATTACATATATCATAGGTAGCATGAATTTCATGGAGCAATAAATGCTTTTTCCAACAAGACCAAGTTTTTTGAAATCCATCCAGTCGTTTAGGGGGAGAGCATATACTTTTTTGGTACATTCACGAGGTAGATTTCAGTGGAAAATCACTTCAAAAGTTTGAGATGACGGTTACGCCCTCTGACGGCCATCTTGGGATCCTGAAAATAATTTCCAGGATTTTCTTTTGGCCATTTTAGTTATCAAATTTTTTACTGCAAGTCTGTACGACGAATAGTTTCCGAGATACAGCACTTCGAATTCTTATCTGGCCACACTGTAGATATTCTTGAAATATTCAAAATATGAAATAATTGGATTCAGAGGCTGAAGGTCCCGAAAGCCGAAAGAATCTTATGTGTATACAGTGTGTCCAGTCTATGAACTATGGACTATTGAATTTAGAAAAAAAGTGTTTAATGGAACATCCTGTATATTTCCTTGTTCCTGACACCGCTCTCCAACCGTGCCAAGAAATTGAAAATCCGTTGCGGCGTTGTCAAGTTATGGAATATTCAATGATTTTTCTACTATTACAAGGTATTGAGGAATCGCTGCTTTGGTTCATGGAAATATTACATTCAGATGGATATTTCTTGTAGATAGCGTGATCAATGTCCTATCAACTTATTCCAGTAGTTACTGCAATATGTTCATATACAGGACGCTCGATTTTGAAGGTCAAATTTCGGAAAGATCGAGCGAAAATTTCTCGATTTTTTCCCGTATCTCTATTTAGCTGGAACCACATATCTTGCTTGATGGCCTGTGGAATATGGTGCAGCATAATAAGAATCTCTCTCACGTCAGGTGCTGCTCGAAAAAAATGTCCTTTGAATCATGGAATACAACACCCCAAACATTGAGAGACCACTTATATTGGAAATTTGGAACTAAAATGGCACGAGGATTCTCGGTATCATAAATATCGAAATCATGACGGTTCACGAAACCATTTCTATGGAATGTTGATACGTCAGTCAGTCAGATGAAACATTCTGGAGAAATGATGGATTTTCTTCCATTTTATTTCTCGCCCATTCACATAAAAAAACGCCGCTCGGTGAGTTCTTGGTGGAGTTGTGCGTGATAGGAATGATATTTGTGGTTTTCCTGTTACTTCGATACCGAAGATTTAGTGGTATTGAGATTTTGTCTGATTCTTCTCAAACTTAATGATTTGAAATGACAATGACAGATGACAGTAAATAGTAACTAACAACCGCTTCCCCACCATCTTTAACTGAATCAAAGAAATCGAAATTGAAGACTATGGTTTGCATGAATACACAAAAAAACAGAAGATGTTCCCAAGAATTGAATCATTATTTTCAGAATATCATATCTGTAGTTCGATAGGTATCATTATAAATGGAAATATTGTATTATTAGGTTCGATTAATATTATTGTAACACGTTATACATCAAAAAATGAGAAAAAAGTGTATTGATCGAAAATGCCGATGAAAAATATATATGACACAAAAGAGTAGCGGCACAGGATTATACTAGGTAAACTGGGTGTTACAATTGAAGAAATCAAGATATTTTTGCTCGATCGAACTTTTCGAAATTTGACCGTCAAAATCGAGCGCCCTGGGTATGAACATATTGCAATAAACACTAGGATATGTTCATAGGAATTTGACATTCTTTACGGAAAAAAAATTATCTGAATGTAGACACACACGAACCAGCCGAACTATGAATACCATGCAAAAGTAGGAAAAATCATGTGATATATCGGCACGGTTGCAAGGCCGATGGAGAGCGGTATCAAGAACGAGGAAAATATAAAGGATGTTTAATTTTAATTCTCAGCTGACCTGCCTTTGTGTAACCTCCTGTACAAGTGGAAATATTTTTTAAATATGTGGCTCAGAAGACTGAAGAGATTCGTCATTTGCAGTTTTTTTACAAACTTAGTCTATGAGGTTCTAAGAATTGACTAACACTATTAACTGAACACAACTTATTTGTATATTCAATTCAATGAAGAACATTTATCATTATTATCATCGAATGACCAACCTCCCAACTCCAGCGTCGTCGGTGTCAAATGTTTGGCCGCCGCGGCGTGGACGATTTTGCCGACGGCCGTCGATCCCGTGAAGAAGATGTAGTCGAATCGCTGTTTTAACAACTCCGTGGTCTCAGCCACGCCCCCTTCAAATACCTGTGGTCAAAAAGGCAAAAAATGAGGATATACAGTCTGTAGGTTAATCGAGCAGGTGGTTCATTCATTTTGGCGAATTTTTTGGGATTTTTCTTTGTTTTCAAAAATGGACATAGAAATTATGATAAATCATTTCAATATACTTGTGGTAAGGACAGATTCATGATATGCTCCAAAGTGTTACTGCGCTTGAAATTTAACCTTCAAACACCTAAAAGAGAAATTCCTCATTTGCCAGAGACACCTTGTTAAAAAAAAAATGGGAGAAAAATATATCCAACAAATAAAAAAAGTACTACTTATCTTAATGGTGGACGTTTCAGGAACGAACCTGCTACCGTTTTCAATACAGTGGTGAATATTTTTTTTTCTAAATCGTTCGGCTGCTTCGTCTCTTGACAGTAAAGAGTGACATTTTGTTAGACAGAAATATTTTGGGTATCAACTGTTCATTGATCGATTGATTTCGAATTCACTATTTTCATGGTCAGTTTCAGGAATTGAATGCCGAGTTCTATCAATATCAACTGAACCAACAACAATTCACAACAAGAACAAACAATATAATTGTCTCTTTTCAGAAGAATGCAATCATATTCTTCAATTTTGCTTTTATGGTTGTTATCTTCTGGTCCTATAATCTCAATATCACTCCAATCGGACATATGTTGTCCATCTTCAGTGAGGTTAGTTCAGCTGATTTATTGTCTATATGTCTTTTCTTTATACTCTTCTCATGTTTGCTAGTTTCACCTGTATAGTATTTTCCACAAACACATGGTATACTTTGAATACAACTTTTCGAAGATTGTGTTCATTCCTTTCTTGTTCTTGTTCATTCCTTTATTCCTTGGTTTTGTATGAGTTAGGATTTATCTCAATGTATTTTCAGTCTTGAAAACTGTTTTCACTCTGAACTTGCCATCAACACGTTTATGTGTGGGAATATATTTATTATCAGTTATTATTATCAGTTATTATTAGTTGTCTGTTCTTGTTGTGTATCCTGTCTGTTTTGAATTTGGTGTAGTTTTATCAATGAAATGACAATTTTTTATTCTTTAAAGTCAACAGACAACCAGACTCAGGAGGAAAACATTTTCCACTGTGTTGAAAACGGAAGCATATTCGTTCCCGAAGCGTTCACCACTAAGTATAAATTTTGATATTTGTTAAGTATATCTCGAAAACACTGACGAATAGGACATTACTCTTTAAGGTATCTGAAGGTTACATTACGAGTGACATTATGGGGCAGGTCATAAATATGTCCTTTCTATGAATATATTTAAATAATTTTCATTATTTTAAGAGAGAGAATCCTAAACATCTGTAAATATTAATGTACCACTTCCTCGATTAACCTACAGACAGTGAGATTCATATATATTTTCTAACTTTCTGATACCGAGATCTTCAACCTTCAGATGTTCAGGCAACATATGCTATATACAACATACAGTGTGTAAAAGCCAAATGGAATAAATTCATTATTTCGGTTACTGTACATATTTATAAAAAATCCCGAAACACGTCAAATTTAAATTATAACTTGACATTCTTTAACGTGAAAATGCAACCCCTACCTTCAACCCCCTTAGAATGACAGGTACAACCCCCAATTTTTTAAATGGGAAGTATAGGCTTGTGATATATCATTTGAAAGGTCTCTTCATTCTCTATTCAAAAATGTTATTGTTTTTAAATTTAATGCAAAAATTAACATAAAAAAAATTAATATCATGTTGTTACCGAAATTCGCTACAATACAATCAAAAACTAAAATGTAATGCAAAACGTAATAAAATGTAGAACACGAAAAAGAACTATGAATGTTAATGAAGTAGATGTTCAAAATGTTCTCCGCGAACGTCTTGGCAACATCCTAATCTCAAATAAAACTGTCTTCTAACATTATTTAACATATCAGGCGTGATCGACCTAATCGCAAGCGTTATTCGTTCTTTTAAGTCATTTAAATCAGAAGGTTTAGTTTTGTACACATGGCTCTTCACATATCCCCATAAAAAGAAATCTAATAATGTAAGATCAGGTGATCGCGCTGGCCATTCAATCGATCCTCGCCTCCCTATCCACCGATTGGGAAATATTGTATCGAGGTACTGCCGGACATTAAGTTGGTAATGTGGTGGTGCTCCATCCTGCTGAAACCATATCGTATTCGCTGGAACTTGAGGATTACCTGGATCAGGATATAAATTTGCCAACGTTGGAATGACATCATTTTGAAGTAGTGCCAAATAATTGTTGCCATTCAAGTTGCCCTCAATAAAAAAGGGACCAATTATATTGTTCCCTACAATCCCTGCCCAAACATTAACCTTTTGAGGGTATTGAGTGTGTTCTTCTCTCATCCAGTGAGGATTTTCCGTGGACCAGTAGCGGCAATTTTGCCGATTAGCATGACCGTTAAGTAAAAAAGTACACTCATCAGAAAACATAACGTCTTCTAATTGGATAATATTGTTATCCAACATGTCCATCATTTGCTCACAAAAAGAAGTTCTCCTATCAAAATCGTCTTCCATGAGCTCCTGAGTAGGTATCATCTTATACGGATGCAATTTATTTTCTTTTAATATGTTTGCTATCGATGTATGGCTAGCATTGAATGTAGTGGATGCCTGTCTACTCGATGTATGTGGGTTTTCCTGAAACTCAAGCAACACATCTAATTTGAGTTCATCACTCAGTGCATTAGCAGCTGCTTTTTTTATCTGCCTTACATGACCAAACTCGCGAAACTGCTTTTCTATTTTACTTATTGTTCCTTGGGATATAGGCGGTAAATTAGGAAATTTCTCATGAAATAGGCGAGTTACTTCCCGTTGTGTTCGGATGTTATCTCCGTAACCAATCATTTGTAAAACTGTTATTTTATGCATTTCCGTTAATCTAACCATTTTTCAGAATTGAAATGAACAAACTCTATACTCAAATTACAACAATGACAACTTAAATAAAACAATTTACTACTGCTTGTTAAAATAGCGTTGCCACGGAAATTCTTTAAAGTTTTTTAATGGTTACCATCTAAAAACCACATTGCTACGGTTTTTGTTCACTTTCTCATTATCAAGACCTGAACGGGAAATAAGTTGTAAGTAATATTGTAATAAGTTCCGAGTATATTTTAGCGAATTTCGGTAACAACATGATATTAATTTTTTTATGTTAATTTTTGCATTAAATTTAAAAACAATAACATTTTTGAATAGAGAATGAAGAGACCTTTCAAATGATATATCACAAGCCTATACTTCCCATTTAAAAAATTGGGGGTTGTACCTGTCATTCTAAGGGGGTTGAAGGTAGGGGTTGCATTTTCACGTTAAAGAATGTCAAGTTATAATTTAAATTTGACGTGTTCCGGGATTTTTTATAAATATGTACAGTAACCGAAATAATGAATTTATTCCATTTGGCTTTTACACACTGTATATAACATGCTATATCGGATAGCACCAAATAGCCGAATTGTGAGTAATGCATTGTTGGCGATTCGTAAATAACTCCACTTTTCGCTTTAGTGTGCTTTTTCTGGTTGAATAACATATGAATGTTGAACCCAACATCATTCTCGCGCTGAATATCACTTGATAGTTGATGTGTTTTGTGTACATCTATCATTGATGACATCTCAAACATGTATGGAATGCCTACAGATGAAAAAATGGAGAGATACTCTGGAATCCGAGTTGTTACTAAATACATGTACCGAAGTTCAGTAATGATCTGGTGAATAAATATAAACACATTTCATGGAAGAATTGTTTATATCAGACACATTACATGGCGCAGTCGGTAGGATTCGAACCTCTGCTCCCAAATGATATCTGATTTCCCATCAGATTCCCTAGACTCGCCTATAATCCCCGAAGGCGACTAGACTGTACTTCTAGTAGATTCTGTTGCCAGCCGAGTCCAAGTTACACTAGCAAGTCCGCCAGTTATAAAATGAGTACGAGCATCAAGTCACAAGCCAATAATGGAAGCAATATCTTTACTTATGAATCTTAGATTTTTTTGAGGATGATCAGACCTATCGAATACTGAACTTACAGCAGTTACTCTCAGAAATCGGTTTATGATATACTTTGGTGGTGAGTGTCGACTAAATCACGATGGAGAAAAACAATTTTTACACAATCAAATTACTGTTCAGGTTACACTTACAGAAATTTATGGACACAGAATAGGAATAGAAACGAAAATTAAATATCTTGGTGTCATTGTAGACAGCTAACTGAATTTTGAATCTCATTTTGTGTACATTTATCACGAGCACTGTACAAAATTTCTCTTTTCTCTTTTTTTTCCCCAAATCAGGAAACTCTCATCCTCCCAATCATCTTTCAGTGTGAACGACCACATGTTCATTATTGTGTCAGGTTGCTTTACCCATTAGAAGCTCATGGTACATCTCCATTAAAAAAATTGCGAAACCGCGGAATGACAATTATACTTCAGTTTACTAGATTAATATAATAGATTAATCACCGCCCGTCTGATATTATCTGTTTTTGAATGGATGACAGTGAAAAACATGATTAAATACTTTTCTTTGATATTTATCTATAAAAAAGGAATTTTTAACTTCTTCTTTTACATTGACGAATTCATAACGTTCAATAATCAAATTCACAATTGTGAGAGTAGGTATGATAGTCATATTATCTGTACTAGAATGCAGAAACCTATCAATTCACTATTTAACCAGGTCTGAGTTGATTGTAATGATCTACCTATGGAAGTTGAGATAACTTCTTCAATTCATGTATCCAAATCCAGATTGAAAAAATTTTTTTTGATTGATTAGTCATTTCAAATTCTTTTTGTAAGTAATAACATTGACCAAAATTATTTGCTTATTTATTTATTT
Source organism: Gastrophysa polygoni (assembly GCA_963576655.1). NCBI lineage: Eukaryota > Metazoa > Arthropoda > Insecta > Coleoptera > Chrysomelidae > Gastrophysa > Gastrophysa polygoni. The sequence continues at coordinate 35,440,305 of OY755082.1, forward strand.
CATAATGTTTTGTATTGTGTATGTATTGTGTTGAATATTTATCTATTTGTGTTTTCTCTATTTCAAACTTATACCATAGTCAAACAGTCCATATTTCTATACCTACTTTATTTTTATCTGAAAAAAAGGATAGACCCATATATTCTTGAGATACATTTCACTGCATTATAACGCGTTTACGAAAAATTTTGCTTTTTTGTACTCACCTGGTACGCGTTTCCATCGAGGTATTCGGGGACGTTGAGTGCAAAAAACTCCGAGATGCGCGGTGCCAATTCGGAAGGTTTGATGACCACGCAGTTTCCTGCTGCGATAGCGCTGATAACGGGCCCTAAAGTCAGCTGTAGGGGGTAATTCCACGCACCCATTACCAGTGCCACCCCGTACGGATCTGACATAATCTTCAACGAAAATCAAAAAAGAAAATCCAGCGGAAACTTAAAGTGCGTTAACTTTCAGCTATATGTTAACTAATTTAGGCCTGTCAGTTTCTGGCGCACTGAATGAGTGGAAACAATTGATTTCAAGTAATCTAATGACAAGAAAAAATGATACACTTCCAAATTTCGTTTCAATTATAACAGTTGTGACTTACATATGTATGAATGTATCTCAAAGATCCATTCTATACAAAGCTTATTCTACTAGCATTCGATTTGTTATATTGATTTTGTGAGATAAACTTTATCGAAACAATTACTTTGATGATTCAGAGTTATTTTATGAAGAAAAAACATTGAAAAGTGCACTCTTCGTTAGAATTCGATTCTTCTTGACGTTTTCATAATATTTTAATTTGAAACTAATGAAGTATCAATTGGTGCTGTAATAAAGTGAGTATTATGAGAAACAATTACCTATTTATCGACAAGCAAAGACAATAACATTATTATTACACTAAATATAATTATCAGACAAAGAATCACAAGAAGAAAATCAGAATAAACTTGAATAAAAACATTGAATATTCACTACATAATACGAATACACAATTTTATCCTACATAAGAATGCATCAATCTTCTGAACGGTACGACCCCAATACAATCTACAATCTACAATCTGAACGGTTGCAGATTGGTTATGGAAATATTGAAGTAATGTTTCATTCTATATTGCAACTCTCGACTTGAATTCATGATAGACCACACTGTGCAGTCCTATGGATTGATCATATGAACATCGACCCTAAACTTTCTCAACTGATGACATTTTGAACAATGACTTTAATAATAATAATAATAATAATATTTATTCATTTCATTCCAATGAAAGATATGAATATAGACATATTTTATGAATGAATATCAGGTATTTCAAAATTGCCAATTTTTTTTTGTTCCTGGTACTAGTCTTGTGTCATGTTTGGGTTCACTTAAGCCACTTTGACAGTAGTAGGTTTTATAATAAATTGATAGTTTTCAAGAGAATTATTAAATTTTATGACTAATATTGTGGGATTATTGAATTAATATATAATATAAAATCAAATATGAATATTCTAAGGAATAAGGTCATGGGATACATACGTTCCCATGTAACGACAAACGGACACATATACATATATCCAAATATAAAAGGTTCATGACAGTATTTTGTTGATTGATGTTGATGTTAGCAGCCCGTATGCTAATTTGTTTTTGAAATTTTCAATGTGAATTTCCATTAAGATTCAATGATAAGTGATTTTATACATTCTGCAACATATATTTGAAACATCGCTGTCCAATAGACCTCTAAGACTTGAGAAGAACTACGATTGCATTTTCTCGAAATCTTGTTGGATAAGTATGTGTTATATTCATATTCATCAAGTTATTTTTTACTGAATGGAGTAAGCCAGATTTGTAGAATAGTTGTCTCATATTCAGTAATTTAGAGTTTCGGAAGAGCAAGGTCGATGGTAATTGTTGGTGAAGATTGAATATTATCTTGATGTTTTTTTTTGTCTTTTTTTTAAAGGTTTTATGTTATTAGAATATGTGCCACCCCATGCGATTATGCCATAGTTGAGAGCAGTCATTGGACCAGACTGAAATACATGATTTCAAGATCTTTTTCGCCTAGTATGTGGGTCATTAGTTTGAATAAAAATAATAATAATAATAATTTATTCCCATATGAGATTAGTTACATGAAAGTAAGAAAAATGAATATATATAAGTGGAATGGTAAATTAATTGCAGCAACCACTAGAGGAAAGTCTTTGAAAGTGGTGTAGTAACCTTTTTCCAAATATAAATAGATAAACATTAGTATTTTTTTCATTTTAGACCCTTGGCTCATCATCACATACTAGCAAATACCTAACATTAAGAAACATATACAAATAATTAAATATATACTTATGAAGTAATGAAGTCTTTTTTTATTGGTTATCGATTTTTGCACATTAGTAGTGGATATTTGTAATATCAACAAATTGATGAATTTTCAGTCTCGGTGTTTGTTCAATCCACCTCTTTAGTTTGGATATGAAAAGTTTCTGAGCATTAATTGATTTCAGGTCGGTTGGAATGTCGCTATATAATTTTGGTCCTAAGAAAACGAAACTATGATGTAAGGTATTTTTGCGTGGCCGAGGGATTACATAGGAGTTTTGTCTATTTCTAGTGTTATAAATGTGATCTGGGAGTCTTGAATCAGTTCTGTGAAAGTGTTGCCTAGAAACAGTTTTCAAGAAGTATAATTGTATTATGTCAAGGTGACCTGTTTTTGTATAGAGTTCTTCAGTTGAGAAGATGATTGGAAGTGAATTTGTTAATGCGACTATGCGGTTTTGCATTCTTTCTGAGGGGTTTATATATCTATTAGTGGCGGCACCCCATGCTTTTATTCCATAACGTAAGTGGCTTTCAGCCAGCGCATAATACAAGATTTTCATTTGCTGTTGATCTAGTATTCTACTCAGATATTTGAATTTGTGTAGTGTGAATCTAAGTTTTTTTCCAAGTTCATTGATTTGTATATTTCATTTCGAGTTGTTATCTAGGAAAATACCAAGATATTTTATATGCGGTCTTGCTGATATTTCGGAAGATGTATTTTGATTTATAATATTGAGCGTATTGTAAGATAGCAGGTACTTAGGGTATGATGAGAAGGGAACGTAGTATGTTTTGCTAAAGTTAACAGTGAGAAGACGGTTACTTAACCAGTTCATAATTTTGACAAAGTCTCTCTCAAATTTTGTTTCAAGTTCGTACCAGTCAGCTGCTTTGTATAATATAACTGTGTCATCAGCAAAACTCAGGACGTGTCCCTCCGTATCGATCTTGAACAAGTCTTAGATATGTTGAAGAGCATCGGTCCGAGAACTGTTCCTTGGGGAACTCCGTATTTGACTACGGTTTCTGAGCTGATACTGTCACCAATTCTGACGCACTGTTTTCTGTTTGTTAAAAAGCTTTTCAGAATGTCATATATCAATCCTCTGAATCCAATGCTCTCTAACACCTTCATCAGCTTCTCGTGGCAAACTGTATAAAACGCCTTTCTGAGGTCAACAAATATACCCAGTATTGGAATTTCTTCATCAACAGATTCACTTATTTTAGCAGTAACATTGGCGATGGCATCTTCTGTCGATTTATTTTCTCTAAAACCAAATTGTTTGTTCGAAAGAATCTCATAATTATTCAAAAAACCAAATAATCTGTTTTTCAATATTTTTTCGAAAATTTTCGCGATATTAGAAAAAAGCAAGATAGATCTATAATGCTAGTATCTGTACGGTCACCACTTTTGAACAGGGGCTTCATTACTGCTGTTTTGAAGTCATCTGGAATAGTTCTGAAACTTAGGTTTATGATATATGTCAGAGGCTTGGATATGTATTTGTTGATTCTTTTCAGGACTTCCGATGTGAGGCCATCCATACCTCAAGCTGAATATGGTGTTTACAATTTCTTCTTCGTTCGTATCCGTGAGGAAAATTGTATTGGGTATCATGTTGTGTTGGGTGTCAGGTGTGATATTATGATTTTTCAAAATATCATTTGCCAAATTCTCCCCTACCGTCGAAAAGTATGTTTTGAATTCATTCGAGATTATATCCGTATTTCCAGTTATATTACCTTTTTGCATTTGGATTTTTGATGAGAATGAGTATAATAATGATCTTACTTTTTTGGTCAAATTCTGGATTTCAAGTTATTATCTATAGTGATGTCTAGGAATCTATTGCTGGTTGTAGTCTGAATCTGATATGTATGCTTTGCGCAGTGGCAGTATCGTAACCGATGAGGTTTATCCGAGATGCGATTATTGCTAGTTGAAAACTTTGTACGGTATTTGATATTCCATTTTTATTATTTGAAGAGGGCAGATAGACAGTATTGTTAATATTGATGGTGAGAAGATTTTCATCGAACCCTTTTATAATTATTTCCAAGTCTTGTTTCAGCTTTCAGAGATTATCGTTCCATGGCAGTTCAACGTTAGGAATTCATTCATATAAATTGTAAATGATATGGGGCCTAATACTGTTCCTTGTGGTATTCCAAAAGTTATTTCTCACTGATTACTAATCGTGTTATCAATTTCAACTACTTTTTTTCTCTTATTTGAGTAGTTCTGGAGAATACCTATATCATTTAGTTTCGATAATAGCTTGCTGTGACTTATGGCATCGAAGGCTTTCGCCAGATCGATGAATATCCCAGCACACGGCCTACTGTTATCCAAACTTGTGTAAATTTTATTCACAAGGACCGCAATAGCATCACTGGCCGATTTTCCATTTCTAAATCCGAATTGCAAGTTGGATAGAAGTTTATTATTTTCTAGAAAGGTTACCAATCGTTGTTTTAGTGCTTTTTCAAAAATTTTACTCAGGATGAAATACTAATAGGGCAATTGCATATTTCATGTATTCCGAGATGTATTCAGTCAAATTTATTCAATATATTCATTTTTCATTTATTCAATTATGAATTCATTTTCTTGTTGTGATTCTTCGTTCAATAAATGAATTTAGCAGTAAAATAATGTTATTGTTCTTGATTTTCAACGAATAGGTGATTGTTTTTTTTTATAATTCTCAACCAGCACCCATCATTTTGAAATCAAAATATTTCGAAAACGGTACACATTATCGAGTCTTAAAAAGAGAACCTTTTTGCTGTGAGCTTGTTTGATGATCGAGTTCAGATACAATTTGGACTTGAAAATCTAACCTGAAGAGAAGTTATATTTGAAACTACTCGGTACGAAACAAGTAACTAGCGCCGTCTATGAGAGTCGGAACAAATTCATGCGATTTGTCAGCTTCCAAGACATATTCATACAAAATTTTATTACAATACTGCTAGTAGCTTCGACATGATCGTGAAGAATGTGTATATAAATTTTTCAAGTCCCTGTATCTAGAGCCCCTATATCATCCAACGAGGCCAGAGGTGCAAGGCGAAGACAGGTTGATGCTTTAAATGAGGATCTGACAAGAATTCTGAAATGGGGATCTGAGAATCTAGTACAGTTCAATGCAACTAAAACTCAAGCTGGTATGTTCACCAAGAAGGCTGATCACACAATGCCCAATTTGATGATGTCGGGTATCACTGTTCCTATGAAGTCGTCAATACCCATGCTGGGTGTCACCACCAACAGTGCTCTCTCATGGGACGATCATGTGAGGTCCATTGCGAAAACTGCTCCACAAAAACTTGGTTTTCTATTCCGTGCGAAGAGATACTTCACATCCCAGCAGCTGCTTATGATCTACAAAGCACAAATTCGACCTGTCCTGGAGTACTGTTCACATGTTTGGAGCTCAGCCCCCAAACATACGCTAAAGCTCTTAGATTCAATTCAGAAGAGAGCTATTCGCCTAGTCGATGATACATTACTCACCAAATCATTGACCTCTCTAGGTCATCGTAGAAAGGTTGGCGATCTATGCCTTTTTTATAGGTACTTTCATGGTCGGTGCTCAACACGCGCGATTCCTAGTAGACAAACCAGACGAGCTCAAGCTGGTCACTCCTACACTGTCAGGCTCGAGACCTGTCGAACATCGCTATACCAAGCATCATTCCTCAATAGAACGGCAAAGTTATGGAATTCTTTGCCTAGTGAAGTCTTTCCTGATGCTTACAACCTCCAAACTTTCAAGAAAAATTCCAACACCTTCCTACTCTCCCGAAATTCCTCCGCTGGCTAACACGATGTTCCTCGAACATCATAGGTTTCCCTTTCGTGTTGTCCACAGATAAAAAAAATCTTGAATACGGATGACGTAACGGAATATTTTTACCAAGCAAACCCAACTTATTTTGTAGGCTTCTACGTGAACTAGCAACGGTGCAACCTTTCTTTGAAATACCCTGTATATGTTTGTGTTCGTACTCATCTTGGTTCAAGCTTTGTTACGTGATTATTATTCTTTAACAATAAATTTGACTTTGAATTTGCTCCAGTACCACCTAGCGCCAAACCATAATTCGATACCATAGTATATCTGAACTTATCATGATTCGGCGGGAAGAATACTATTGAAATTAATTTTCATTCCCAAAACGGTTACAGATATGTAGAGAGAAATCTCAAGTGAAGTTGTCAGGATATTGATGGAGATTATATAAAAAAAAATAATCATAGTGTTCCATTCGAAATGTAATTACTGCTACTACTATTTAATAGGAGTGGCAACAATATTTGAGTTAGGTAGAGAATGTCCCGATAGACCAGGAACGTACCATCCATCATGAATCAGCCTGTATAACTCCTCATTTACCGACATTAGTTATACAGAGTTTCTCATGGTAGACGTTCGTTAGGTTTCGTGGTTACTGAAAAACTTATTTTGTGGTTATAATTCTGAATTTTTGGACCTCAGGATAATTCAGCATCTTTTTTCGTTTTGAAATATTTTCATGGTCATGCCACTTCCGGTTATACCGGATGTCGCCATCAACCCTCTTATTTTGAATGGAACATCCGGCATATTATCCCATGTTTGGATCCCTGAGAATATTTTATGATGAGTTCCATCAGGTTTCCCTATATTTATTTCAAACTGTTAAATATCTCGATTCTTTTGAAAATTTTGAGAGATGTAGCATCATTTTCAACACTGTGCCTTTTACCCATTTTCGACTGTTGGTGAGTGCTTTTAGCGAAGGTGTAATCGCAGGAATGATATTTCCGAAATCAACTTCGACAATTGATTAAACGCATGAAGGCTATCCAAAATTTTATGATCAATTACATCATTTTATTAGTTGAAAGTGTACAACCTGTATATATTGATTTTTCAGTTTTTGATGGGATTTTCTCTCCTCGTTTCTAAAAAATAGAGTAGAAGTTATTAAGAATTATTGTAATATATTTGTAGTAAGGACAGATTTAGGATCTGTCCCAAAATGCCACTGCGCTTGAAATTAAACCTTTAGATACCTAAAAGAGAAATTCTCTATTGGTCAGTGACACCTTGTTTTTGAAAAAATTTGGAAATACAAATATATTTAATAATAATAAAACCTCTACTTATCTTGGTGGACGTTTCGGGAACGAATCTGCTCCCGTTCTCAACACAATTGAAATATTTTTCTTCGTAAACTTTTTTCGATGTTTCCGATTTTGACACTGAAATGTGACAATTTGGCAGACGTAGGAATTCTGGTTACAAGGTGTTTTCATTAATTGATATCGAATTTTCCATTTTCATATTCAAGTTTCAGAAGTGGATGCCAAGTTCTATCTATATCAACTGAACAAGAAGCAATATTATTGTCTCCGTTCAGGAGAATGCAAGCAGACTCTTTGATTTTCCGTTTTTGGTTGTTGTCTTCTTTTCCTATGATCTTAATATTACTCCAATCGGCCATATGTTGTCCATTCTCAGTAAGGATATGCTCAGCTAATTTTGAATTGTCAGTATATCTTCTCTTTATATTGTTCTTATGCTCTTTCATCCTTACTGATAGAGGCCTGCTGGTTTCACCGGTATAATATTTTCCACAAACACATGGTATACTGTAAATACAATTTTTTGATGACTGTTTTTCATTTCTCGGTTTTGTATGAGTCAAAATCGATCTCATTCGAGACAGAAAATACAATGAGATCGATTTTGACTCATACAAAACCGAGAAATGAAAAACAGTCATCAAAAAATTGTATATACAGTATACCATGTGTTTGTGGAAAATATTATACCGGTGAAACCAGCAGGCCTCTATCAGTAAGGATGAAAGAGCATAAGAACAATATAAAGAGAAGATATACTGACAAGTCAAAATTAGCTGAGCATATCCTTACTGAGAATGGACAACATATGGCCGATTGGAGTAATATTAAGATCATAGGAAAAGAAGACAACAACCAAAAACGGAAAATCAAAGAGTCTGCTTGCATTCTCCTGAACGGAGACAATAATATTGCTTCTTGTTCAGTTGATATAGATAGAACTTGGCATCCACTTCTGACACTTGAATATGAAAATGGAAAATTCGATATCAATTAATGAAAACACCTTGTAACCAGAATTCCTACGTCTGCCAAATTGTCACATTTCAGTGTCAAAATCGGAAACATCGAAAAAAGTTTACGAAGAAAAATATTTCAATTGTGTTGAGAACGGGAGCAGATTCGTTCCCGAAACGTCCACCAAGATAAGTAGAGGTTTTATTATTATTAAATATATTTGTATTTCCAAATTTTTTCAAAAACAAGGTGTCACTGACCAATAGAGAATTTCTCTTTTAGGTATCTAAAGGTTTAATTTCAAGCGCAGTGGCATTTTGGGACAGATCCTAAATCTGTCCTTACTACAAATATATTGCAATAATTTTTAATAACTTCTACTCTATTTTTTAGAAACGAGGAGAGAAAATCCCATCAAAAACTGAAAAATGAATGTACCACCTCCTCGAAGAACTTACAGACAGTACTGTATATATTGGATGATCGGATGCAGAATTTGATTCTGCACCGATTTGCTACAGCATTCCTTATCCCTTTTTATTTGCTCATGTGCAAGACATGATGAGTCAATGGTTTTTTTGTTAACCCATATTCTCTATTTAATAATAATAATAATATAAATTTAAAAATAAGCTGAAAATACATAGAAAAGAGAAAAGTTAAATATACATGTCAGCTCATCAAAAAAGCTATATTTAGTTCTACACACCTATAGGAAGGCATGAAGACCTGTTTTTCAATACAGCTATACCTAATCATACACCATACTAATGTATTATTTTAAATACCTATATACAGGGTGTTCCGTTGATCATGTTACAAACTTCTAGGGTAGATAACACACACGAAAATAAGAAAAAAAGTTCATGTGAACATGGGTCCGGAAACGCTTCTTCAGGGAGCTAGGGCCCTTCGAAGATAACCTCCAAAAACTAATTTTCGTTTTATAGCTTCGGTACTACTGCAGCTATCGCAACCAATTTTGGGACATAAAATCTAGTTCGTAGGTTCATCAATTTGAGCCTTCCAGATTTTGTCACCTTTAACCAGGGGCGTACAAACCAGGGGGGTATTTGGGCAAATTTGACCCTACTCCTCTTGGGCTTCAATTTCTTACCATTTTATATCTGATTATGATTCTCCAATGCCTATTACATGAAAAAGGTACTCTTGTAAAAATCGCTATCTGTCACCGTTTCCTCCGGAAATGGCTAAATCCAATCAATAATGAATTATTGGTCTTAAACCAATTATTACGTTGAAATATGAAAATGAGGTTCAGTACAGAGAGTGAGCATTATTAGTTAGTCAAATCTTCTTCTTTAATGAAAATAAATTAGATTAGAGAAATTTATTGCCTTTTCGAAATTGGGGGTATAAAAAGTAAAAGGGAACGTATACAAAATATTTAAAAAAAAACAATTAAACCTACACAAGCAAAACTAATCATAAATTTGCAATAAATCATTCACGAGCACCAATGAAGAACTTGAAGTTTTGAAGTTTCAAAAGTACAAAATAAACAAGTAACACAAACAGGTTTAACGAGTGAGTCGAGGATAAGTAAATTTTTGTCTTGAAGATGAATTTACTAACGTTGTCGTTGACTGACCCTGTACGTACCAAAATAAATTCACTTTCACTGGCGACACAATATTTTATTGACAGATTTTTGACAACTATCTTTACTGAACCTCATTTTCATATTTCAACGTAATAATTGGTATAAGACCAATAATTTATTATCTATTGGATTTAGCCATTTTCGGAGGAAACGGTGACAGATAGCGATTTGTACAAGAGTACCTTATTTATGTAATAGGCATTGGAGAATCATAATCAGATATGAAAATGGTAAGAAATTGAAGCCTAAGAGGAGTAGGGTCAAATTTTCCCAAATACCCCCCTGGTTTGTACGCCCCTGGTTAAAGGTGACAAAATCCGGAAGGCTCAAATTGATGATAGCTGCGATAGCTGCAGTAGTACCTATAGCTATAAAACGAAAAGTAGTTTTTGGAGGTCATCTTCGAAGGGCCCTAGCTCCCTGAAGAAGCGTTTCCGGACCCATGTTCACATGACCTTTTTTTCTTATTTTCGTGTGTTTTATCTACCCTAGAAGTTTGTAACATGATCACCGGAACACCCTGTATAAGTCACACTAATGAATACATATCTAAATAAACTTTATATTATGTCAATAAATTCACATTAGAATATTCTCAATACGGGAAATACAAATTAGATTTTGAAATGAGGGACGAGTGATTTATCGAGAAGTAGTTTTTTTATTTGTAATTTTGGTGTAGAATTCGGCATTTTTTTAATTTCAGAGGGGATTAGATTCAGAACTATGCATATCACGTAAGAAAATGATCTTTGATACAAGTTGGTGTTATGTTGTGGTATCGTTAGACTATCTTTTATCCTAATATTTATGTTGTGCACATCAGTTCTGAATCTAATTTTTCTATACAAATATGAAGGTAATTTGTTATTTATAATCTTTAAAAACAATGTGCTACCATGCAAGTAACGTCTGTGATGTACTGACAGCCACTTAAGTTCTTTCAATTTGTCTGAAACTGCCCTTTGATATTTTCTGATGTTGAATATAAGTCTAACGCACATATTTCGAATTTTTTGTAGCCTATTATTTTGATATACCGTTAGACAAGGTCCGTACAATATGTCGCAATAGGTGATGTGACAAAACTAGAGATTCACACAGAATAGCTTTGGTTTTCGTATCTAATATACCTCTATTGTTATATATTAATTTTAAATTAGTTAAACATTTTCTAATCACGTCATTGAGATGCTGAACGAAATTTAAATCTGAATCTAAATGAAGTCCTGAGTTTTTTGTGACATTAGTTAATACGAGTGCCTGAATATTAATTTTTATATCAACAGAGGCAGCGTATCTCTCCCTGGTAACTTTGCGCCCAAATAACATTACTTGAGATATGGAAGGATTAATCTCCATGCAATATTTAACAGCCATTTCTGATAGTGCTCGAAGATCATTGTTGATAATATTATTGCTATTATTAATCTCCATGCAAGGATAAGAATAATATATTTGCAGATCATCAGCATAAAAATGAGAATAACAATTACTTGAACAGTCCTTGAATGAGGATGTGTACACTGAAAATAACAGGGGTCCTAATATGGAACCCTGTGGTACTCCACAAATCAAACTAAGTGTAACGTCGCTAGTAGCAGCCCATGATCAACCCTATCGAAAGCCTTCGAGAAATCAATTAGTACCAAAGTTGTTAGTTCATTTTTGTCCGCAGCCAGCAGGATGTCATCAACCACTGTAACGCCGTAGTACAGCTATGGTCCTTACGAAAGCCTGATTGGTTATGAAGAATTACCGAATGAGTATCTAAATATACTTTCATTTGCATATAAATAATCCTCTCAAATGCCTTTGATTAGGTTGGGAGTATACTTATGGGTCTCAGTTGCTTGAATTCATTAGGATTTTTCACTTTTGGGAGTGGTAAGATGTATGCATTTTTCCATTGAATTGAAAACTCATTGTGTCTAATACAATGATTGATAATATGTGTTGAATACTCTATTATTCTTTCTTCTTCGGACACCTGCCGATACTGAAAATTACCTATACCTTCTTTGTGATTACTAATGAGGTACTGCATTACCTCTTCATCAGCTTCGGTTGGTGCAAGCGAGGACTGAATGAAAAATAAATATTCATTAATCTTGTTCACATCTGTCAAATTACCTGGAAGCTCATGATTTTTATTTTTCACATATACGTTCAGTTTATTGAGCTCTTTATACATTTGTTTTGTTGAATTATTTTGACGGAATGTGAAACTCAAATATCCTTTTTTTTTTCATTGGTGATTGCCTTATTGGTGAAATTTCTAAGTTTTTTGTAGTACTCCCAATGATGTTGCAGTTTCGTTCTTTTGAATCGTTGATGTGCTTTATTTAATAATTAATAAAATTACGTTATCGGTTAACCAGGGTGGTTTTCTTATCTTGTTAAGTATTAATTCATGTTCAGGTCCATGTTTATCAAAGAGTTTCAACATCAATTCATTCAGCTTCTCCACTTTCTGATCAGCATTACCCAATTCTAAAATTTGTTGCAAGGGTAATTGGTTCAAATCAAAATAGAATTGATTGTGATCAATTTTCCTGAAATTTCTGATAGTAAATGACTTAACATTTTCCTTTGGAACTGATATTGATAATGATAATTCTACTACGCAGTGGTCTGTATTGAGATTAGAGATTTCAGAAACTACACAACTGTTAACAGTTAAATTTTCGGAGCAAAATGCTAGGTCTAGTAGGGTACTTGAATTCTGACTTATTCTAGTCGGATTGTTAACATACTGTGTGATTCCAAAGGAGTATGTTGTATTCAGTAACAGAGAAGACATTGAGCTATATTTCAACAAATCGATATTGAAATCACCTAAACATATTGTTACGAGATTAGAGAAGCATCATTAGGAGAAGTTGACCGGCGCCCACTATAATTGTCGGCCGACCGAAAAGGGACAGAATCATCGCGAAATACTAGGAATCTACCTGTAGTTCGCGAGGGTTCTGGAATCATGAGTCTCTCGATATAAATACGGGAATGATATGCCGGGAGAGTAGTACGATTTAGAACTGTGAATCGAGCAATAAGCGAGATCGAATTAGTCTAGAAGTGAATTGTTATTGTGTTTTGTAGAATTCGTTGAATAAATCGTTTCAAGTGTTCTACGGAGTGTTTGTAGAAACCGAACCCGGACTACAACGTAACAGTGGTGTCAGAAGTGAGGATTTTCATTGAACGATTATTTATGGTGAATACGAGAAGTACATCGTACGACGCAATGGAGGACATTTTGAAATTTATGGAGAATAAATTTGCGGAATTGGAGCAAAGCCGTCAAAGAGAAGAAAAGCGTCGTGAAGAAGAAGAAAAGCGTCGTCAAGAAGAAAAATTGGATGAAGAAAAGCGTCATCAAGAAGAAAAAATGGAAGAAGAAAAGCGTCGTCAAGAAGAAAAATGGGAAGAAGAAAAGCGTCGGCAGGAAGACTTCCAGAGAATTCTAGAAGAACAAGGAAAAATGGAAATACAAAGAATTCCAGAGGTATTTGGAACAAGTACAACGGAAAACCGAAGAACAAATCGAAGAATTGAAGGAAGACGTTAAGAAAATCGATGAATTAAAGGAAGACGTAAGGAAAATCGACGGACAGTTAAGGAAAGAAGTGGATATAGTACGGGATGAAGTGAACGACATGAAGAAGGAGATCGAGAACCAGAGAGCTCTATACAGGGTCCAAGATCGACGTGACAGAGTTGCCACATCGAATGCTTCCGTAAAACCACCGACTTTTGACGGACAGTCATCATGGGCCATGTATCATAGACAGTTCGAAGCTGCAGCTACGGCTAATGGGTGGAACAACGATGAGAAGGCTACTGCACTTATAGTAGCATTAAGAGGGCCAGCTTTGGGGATCTTGCAGACAATACCTCTCGAACAACAAAACCGATATGGAGATCTAGTTGCCGCACTGGAATGCAGGTATGGTGATCAACATCGGGAACAGCTATACCGGGCACAGATGAAGACTCGTGTGCAAAAAGCTGGCGAGAGTCTTCAGGAATTCGAAGCAGATGTGCGAAGACTGATCCAGCTAGCCTATCCAAGTGCCCCAGAAGACTTCAAGGAACAACTGGCAGTGCAACTATTCATCGATGGGCTGAGAGACATTGAAATTCAAAGAACTCTGCGACTGACGAATATCACGAAGAGCAGTGAAGCCTTGGTCAGATCTTTGGAGGTAGAGGCAGCTTTTAACACCTCGAGACCAAAAGTTCGAGCGGTGTCAATTGAGGAACCGACCCTGCAGACTGATACAGTGGTACAATTAATCGAAAAAGTTTTGGAAAAGCTCGACTCAAAGAAGGATGGTACAGACAACCGACAAAATCGGACCTGCTAGGTCTAGGGTATCAGGACGATCCAATTCACCTGCGAGGACGCCACCGCGTGAATATTCACCTGCGAGGAATCGAACGAGGACTAGAACATCTAGTGAGTCCTCAAGAAATCAGCAGGAAAACTAAAATTAGCCAGCATATCGGGGCGCATGCTGGCTAGCAATAACGAAGCCCCCAGGATCGTGCAAGTCTACCGAATAAGAAGGACTGCGGACAGCCACACCATCAAAGGAAAAGTGAATGGGAAAGATGTTATATGCACAATGGACACCGGTGCATCAGTTTCCTTGGTTCGTAGTGATATTCTTCGCCCGGAATGTGTGAAACCGACCGCATCCAAGTGGGTCCTCCGTACTGTCACTGGAGAAAATGCACCGATAGGAGGTGAAGCCGATATTACGTTGACTCTTGGCAGGCTTAACATCATAGATACGGTGTACGTCGCAGATATTGAAGATAAATTCATTTTGGGGATGGACTTAATAAGTGATTATGGGTTCTCATTTGATGGTGAACAGAGAATGATGAACTTCGGTGGAGAAGAGTTTGTCCTGACGACACCAGCCGAGAAAAATCTACCAGTGAAATTGCGAGTCGCGAGGACTGTGAGAATCTCTGGATTTTCCGAGAAAATCGTTCATGCACGTTTAGAAAAGGATCCTGGGTGCTGCGTTGGAATAGTACAGCCATGTCAAGAATCCCCCGACAAAATATTACTCGCACGAGCCTAAGTAACAACAAATCGAGAAATTCCCGTACGAATAGCCAATGTGTTCCCCACCACAACAGTAGTTAGAGAAGGTGACGTCATTGGAACCTGTGAACCTGTTGAATAGATAGCAAAGTGTGACTTGGGTGAAAACCAGGACAGAGGAAGAGTTTCAGAAAATGTTATGGAAATACTGGGAAAGTCCTTGGATCATTTGTCAGCAGATGAATATGCTGCTTTCAAGACATTTATTACTGCTGAGAGTGACATCTTCGAGTCAACCGGTACGAGTCGAACTAACTTGGTGAAGCACAGAATAGATACTGGCCTAGCGCATCCAATTCGACAGCCACCAAGAAGATTGCCTTTTGCGAAGCAACAAGAGGTAGAAGAGCTTATTGAGAAAATGCAGAAGGATGGAGTCATCGAAGAATCTTCAAGCCCTTGGTCAGCACCAGTTGTATTGGTTTCCAAGAAGGATGGATCCACAAGATTTTGTGTGGATTATAGGAAACTCAATGACGTCACCAAGAAGGACAGCTACCCTTTACCCAGAATTGACGATACCCTAACAACCTTGGCAGGGTCACGATGGTTCTCGACACTGGATCTGAAGAGTGGATACTGGCAAGTCGGCATACATGAAGAGGACAAGGAAAAGACAGCGTTCACCACTGGCAGTGGACTATACCAGTTCACTGTGATGCCTTTTGGATTATGTAATGCCCCAGCGACTTTCGAAAGGCTCATGGAATTGGTGTTGCGTGGGCTAACTTGGAAAACTTGCCTGGTGTATCTCGATGACGTGTTAGTGACCGGAAGGAACTATGAGGAACATCTTCGTAATCTGCGAGAAGTTTTCCAACGGTTAAGGAGTGCCAACCTCAAACTGAACCTGAAAAAGTGCTCATTGTTCCAGAAAGAAGTGGAGTTCCTGGGTCACAAAGTATCGTCAAAAGGCATTGAAACTAATGAGGCTAAAATACTGGCAATCCGAGACTGGCCACGACCGAAAGATAAGCATGAGATGAGGAGCTTTTTGGGATTATGTACCTATTACCGCCGGTTTGTGGAAGGATTTGCTGACATCGCAAGGCCACTCCATAAGTTGACAGAAGACCGAGCCATTTTCAACTGGTCTACGGAAAGTGAGAAAGCATTCAAGAAATTGAAAGCAGCCCTTTGTTCGAGTCTAATCTTGGGTTTTCCACAACAAAGAGGCCTGTTCATATTGGATACAGTTGCCAGTAACAACGGAATTGGAGCTATACTTTCACAAGTACAGGATGGTCAAGAAAGGGTGATAGAATATTACAGCAAAGTGATGACCAAACCAGAAAGAAATTACTGTGTCACCAGGAAAGAATTACTGGCAATCATTAAGGCGGTGGACCACTTCCACAAGTACCTATATGGAAGAGAGTTCCTCATCAGGACAGATCATGCGGCTTTGAAGTGGTTACTTGAGATGAAGACCCCTGAAGGACAAGTAGCAAGATGGCTGGAAAAGTTGAGCCATTATCATTTCAAGATTAAACATCGACCGGGACGTCTACACAGCAACGCTGATGCCTTGTCCAGAAGACCATGCCCAGATTCCTGCAAACATTGCGTGAGAGTTGAGCGCCGAGAAGGACTTGTCGAGGCCAGACAAATCAGACTCACGGCAGACAACAAATGGACATCAGCACACATGAGACAGGACCAGGAGAAGGACTTGGATATCGCAGACTTTCTACGTTGGAAAGAAGCAGGAGCAGATAGACCCACCTGGCAGGACATATCAGACAGAGGTCCTATCTTCAAGGCCATATGGGCACAGTGGGATTCCCTGGTTGTGGAGAATGGTTTGCTGAAACGAATTTGGGAGTCAGCCGATGGGAGATCAGCAATTTCCCAACTAGTTGTGCCTAGGGATAGGATAAATGAAATCTTGGGAGAAGTTCATGGCGGATCCTCTGGTGGACACTTAGGAGTAAATAAGACCTTGGATAAGATTCGACAGAGATTTTATTGGGTACAATGTCGAAATGACGTAGAAAGCTGGTGCAGAAAATGTCCGGTATGCGAAGCTACTAAAGGCCCCAAGACCAGATCAAGAGGAGAGATGAAGGAATACATTGTAGGTGCCCCTTTTGAACGGATTGCCCTCGATGTAGCTGGTCTATTTCCGACGACCAATGACGGCAACAAATACATCCTCGTTGCAATGGACTATTTCAGTAAATGGGTTGAAGCATATTCGATGCCAAACCAGGAAGCTTCCACCGTGGCCAGAGCATTAGTAGACAACATGTTTTCAAGATTCGGAGTACCAATGGAACTTCATTCCGATCAAGGGAGGAATTTCGAGTCGAAACTCTTCAAGGAAGTTTGCGAGTTAATGGGAATCAACAAAACCAGAACTACTCCGCTTCATCCGCAGTCAGATGGCATGGTGGAAAGATTCAATCGGACAATGGAGGAACATCTTTCCAAAGTAGTGGAAGATCATCAGAGAGACTGGGATAGGCACCTGCCTCTATTCTTGATGGCATATAGAGAGGCTGTCCATGATTCAACGAAGCTAACTCCAGCTAGCATAGTCCTTGGACTCTGTGACTTGGTGTTCGGGTCACCAAGTATTCAAGAAAAAGAGGTGCGAGATTATGCAGACGAATCACGGGATAGTTTGACGAAGATACATGAGATTGCTCGAGGAAGACTGAAATTGGATCGCGACAAAATGAAGGCTCGATATGATCTCAGAGCAAATTCAGAGGGATTCTCAGTGGGCGTATAATCCACGCAGGAAGAAAGGAATATTCCCCAGGCTGACAGCTTCATCGGAAGGACCATACAAGGTGGTGAAAAGGATCAACGATGTGGTCTACAGGATACAACGTAGCCCTCGGACCAAGATGAAGGTTGTCCACCTAGAGAGGCTGAAGCCCTATTACGGTGATGCAAGAACTGAGTTTGATCGGGACGATCAAATTTGAAGAGGGGGGCAGTGTTACGAGATTAGAGAAGCATCATTAGGAGAAGTTGACCCGCGCCCAATATAATTGTCGGCCGACCGAAAAGGGACAGAATCATCGCGAAATACTAGGAATCTACCTGTAGTTCGCGAGGGTTCTGGAATCATGTGTATCTCGATATAAATACGGGAATGATGTGCCGGGAGAGTAGTCTAGAAGTGAATTGTTATTGTGTTTTGTAGAATTCGTTGAATAAATCGTTTCAAGTGTTCTACGGAGTGTTTGTAGAAACCGAACCCGGACTACAACGCAACAATATGATATTATCATATTGTACAGATACTTCTCTAATGGTATTTTCAAATTCATCAATGAATTCTCTAAACGGCTGTTTTGGAGGACGGTAGATTACCCCAAGAGCATATTTTTCTTTGTTAACCACAAAAGATATCCAGAGTTGCTCAATATCATCAACTTGAATAACATCATTTATAAGAGTCATATTTAAATAATCTCTAGCATAAATTCCTACCCCTCCTCCTCTGCCGTCTTGCCTATCACGTCTATGGAATTTATTTCCCTTCAGTGAAACTGCTTCACTCCTAATATTATTATTCAACTATGTCTCAGTTATACAGAAAATATGGTAATTTTCAGATAATTCGATGAAATCTCTGAATTCAGTATTATGAGCTCCAAGGGACACATCCAATTATGTATTCCTCCATTGTAATTCAGGTAAATTGTTAATAATATGTGGAGATGGTGGCGATAATTATATATATATATATATATATATATATATATATATTATATATATATATAATATATATATAATATATATATATATATATATATATATATATAGATGTATAGTCTCAATTATTGAAGATGTTAAATAATATAATTGAATCATGTAACTAATCAGAGAGAATAGAGCGAACAAATCAATAATTAAGTATACAAAACAGCAACCTTTTCTTTTCTCTTAGGTACGATGTTTGTATCACTACTAATTGTAGCTTTCTCTCCCTTCTTCTTCTAGATCAAGTCCCTGGTCTTGATTGTGGTTTGCAATGTATTTAGCAAAGTCAAAGGTTGGATTTTTCTCTAGTTCTTCATAGTGAATTGCAACTCCATTAACTATAAGTTCACGGTAACCACGGATTGTACTTTTCAGTTTTTTTTGTTTTGCCTGATTGAGATAACCACGTAAATACTTATTGA
Source organism: Gastrophysa polygoni (assembly GCA_963576655.1). Lineage (NCBI taxonomy): Eukaryota > Metazoa > Arthropoda > Insecta > Coleoptera > Chrysomelidae > Gastrophysa > Gastrophysa polygoni. Next base: position 35,459,619 of record OY755082.1, read on the forward strand.
TCATTTGTTCTTGTTTAGTGAAATCGTGAGTTACAAATACTTTTGTACCTTTCAGTTTGAAGCTATTCTTGAGGATTTCTTGTTTATTCAGTGATCTCACGCATTCCAATTTCAAAGAGCGATTGCTTTCATTTTTGCCAATGTAGTAGACATTACTGATATCATATTCATTTAATTGGATACCAAGTAAGTTTTGGAACTCGGTCAAATAAACATCAATTGATTTAATACTTGGCAGTCCGAAAATGATGAGATGTTCATCTTTATATTGTTGTTCTACTCTGTTTAGTTTATCCTGTAATACTGACACTAATTTCACCCTTTTATTTCCATTTTGATTCAATTCACTGAATTGACTCCAGTATATTTTGAGTTTTATCAGCTTTTTGATCAAGTTTAACTAGTTGATCATATAGAGTTTGCAGACTAGTAGCTTTGTTCTCTTCGCCCATTCTCAATAGCGATCTTTAATGTATCAAATGCATGCGAATGAGGTGCAGAGTGATACATATACTCGCTGGCTAACAATGGTAGACTAAATTGGTTTCGACTATCGATACTATCATAAAATCGGTTTCACACTTCTCACCGCTATTCCCACTATCAGTTGTAGCGGTCAAGGACTATCAAGATTTTATTATTATTAGTATCTTTGTTTCACTTACAGAATAGTTATGCGGTCCTTCTCTGATACGTTTATGCTTTGCAGGTCGAACAAAATACACTTAGGTCACAAACTTGGGTCCCATTCTTTTGTTATATTCACCACTCATTGCACATTCAGTTTACTTGCACAAATTTATATAGTTGTTGTTGATTTTAGGAAATCAATAAACGTGATACGGAGCTATGTCGTGTCGCTGTCTATTTCAATGTGATTTTCGGCAGAAACTGAAATGTGACACCCTGTATTTAATAGATGTAGAGCAGATTCTGAAGATTGAAGATTCTACATAGAACAGCTACATCTTTCTCTATACCTATCTCCTACGCTTATTACGTTACGTTAATACGTATTTTCTATTTTTATTTGACTTTTGGCTGAAACCGAAACTTCTCAAAGAATTCCCGGACATACTAAGGAGATCTTGGGTACATTGGAATTGAATATTGCACATAACCAAAAAAAAAAACGATAAAAAATACACTATTTCTTATCTGAAAGAACGAACTTTTCCAACTTTGGAAATGATGTAATTGGTCATCCAATTTACTCTGCATTCAATAAATCAATTGCTTATGTGAATTTCAGAAGTACACAGGAGCGCTCACCACCAGTCAATAATGGGTAAAAGCATATATGTATTTAGTACAATATTGACCAAACGCCATAAGAGCAATGTTAGAAAAGTGATGCTTCATTATATACGTCTTTCCTTGTCTGATTGGCAACGATGATCGAGGGCGCATGCGCAAAATTCAAATTTCATTCAGAATTCATTTTGGCGCATGCGCATAAATAAATCCTTGCCAATTGCACTCTTTTATTTTGACATCAGATAGACTGTCCTTATTATCAATATTCGTAGTTAATACATATATGGGTAAAAGGCACAGTGTTGAAAATAAGGCTGTATCTTTCAGAAGAATCAAGATATCTGAGAAACAGTTGAAAACAGGTATAGAGAAGCGTGATAGAATTCCCTGTATGTGGTATCGGTAGTTTCATCATAGTATGAACCGAGTCCATGTTTTTTTTGTTAATTACTGAAGTTGGTGAAAAATATATTCCCTTTCTTTTATAAGTGCGGCAACATAGTGACGTTTGGCGCCTGACTAAACACAGGACTCGTTGATTGTTACAATTTCTTTGGTTATGTTGGTCTGAAACTTCCACTCAAATGTTCAGAAAAAATCAACCAATCCTCTATGATTCTCTCTGAGAGCAATTAATTGGGCAATTGGAAACAAAACCATTCTGCTGTTGCACAACTTGAAGTTAACAGTAACAATTAGCAATAACAATTAGCAAAGGGAAATCAATCATGAGTTCCAGTCGATCAATTCATATTTTTTCAGAGTATAGCATGAAATCACATGGATTTTCAAATTCAGAGTCAGAACTCAAAAATACTAAAAACGCACTCCATAGGATCCTAATGATTTTTGACTGTGAAAGTCAAAATATTCAGACAAAATCTATATGCCGATATGTTTGAATTATCTTTGGTCTCTAAATGATTCATGCTTATGGAAGCTATAGCTATTAGAAATATAACTCACTTTCGAAGTGATTCAAATCTGATTTTACTTACGCACCTGAGCAGTATCCATAATGTTAGCCACACTAGTAGACGGATATTCAGGTTGGACCCATTTTCTGATGTGATTTAAAGTATAACGGATGTCATTGATGCAAAAGTCAATCTCCATCAAGATGGACTCATGTTTACACTTATGCAAATCATCATATAAACACTGGAATGCAAAAGTGGTTGAAATAGGTGAAGGTTTTATGTTATGTATGTATACCTGAGTGATTATCTCAGATTTGTCCTGGAGCATCTTCTTGAGGTTTTTGAGCTGCTTAATCCTATAGTCTACAGGTTTAGTTTTGCCACTAGTGAATGTGGCTCGCAATTGCTTCATTATGTCTTCAGGACACTTGGGGGGAAGTCCCATTTTGTAAAAACCTTAAAACAGTTGGATTGATATTGATGAGGACTCTATGATCCCCAGATCTCAGTAAGTATTATGAATTGAATGATTTGGTTTTCTATGAATTAGAGAGTGTCAATCTCATTTACAAATTGTAAATATGGTTGCCACCTTTGAATTTCTGATTTTTAGGTTGAGCAGTTAGAAATGCAAACCATCAATGAAGAATCAGGGCAAATATAATTTCAATAAGAATGATGAAACATAAACCTCCATAATGGACAATATTCATAAAATCATATCAAATGTAAGATAATGTAGAACAACTGATTAATTATTACAAGCAACTAAAATAGGTTTCAGTCAAAATAAACAAACATTTTATAATCCCAACCTCATCTGATCATTTGCATAGTTGTATGTGTATTCCCTATAAGATTCAGCAGCTTGTAATGATTCATTATTTTCAATGATCAGAACATAAAATTTCCTGCAATATTCAGGATATCTCAACTTTGCATATTTTGGGTTATTTAAGATTTTAACAACATATTCATTATATTGGTTATCGTAGATAACAATGAACAAATAAAAAATCATTAAATTTCAATGCGCCTTTTTATTTATATGGCAAGATCAACAGTAGCAACACTGAGATATCAATTTGAAATGTCAAAAGTCTAGAGGAATTCAGTAAAGATGCTCTAATGTGAGAACACTAGGTTTCTCTTCAATCATGCAATTCGCATTGCTTGCAATGAAGTTGCTGCAAAAGGGCTGTTGATGTAATGTGGAACTAGTTTTATGGGTTCAGGCAAGATTATTGATTCATAATATATATATCAAATATTGATTCAATGTATGGAATTCAATCTGAAATTTCTTATAGGAGACTTTTGAGGATGTTTGAACAAAACAGTTTTGTTCGGGGATCACTGATCACATTCGATTGAAATTCCGAATCCGCACCTCTCGCAACCAATGTTCAAACCAAACGATCAAGAATTTGATATTATATTCAGGATTATAAAATGTTTTTATATGTGGAGAAGATTCATTTGGATCGAATTTTGGGGAAGAATTGTCTTATAGCCAGATACTTCGTTGATAACTGCGAGAACAGTTGCCATGAATTGGTTGGATCTTCAAATCTAAATAGATATGGAAACGCTAAAAATTGAGGATATTTGCCGCCCTGCAAGTGATTTCGACACTCGACAGGACGCAGGACAAAGTACCTCAAATTCAAGACGTCTACCGGGATATTTACTATTCTTGACAAGGTATCATCATATCTATAAATTTGTGATTCCCACTCACCTCAGCTTTTTCTCTCTTTTCACGAATCGAAACTTCAATGCTCCCAAATGTTGATGACTCAACTAATTATTATCATATACTTATAACCTGAAAAACAGGTTTGAATTAATGTTTTCATTTTGATACTAATCAGCTGATTCGTTGACACAGAACCATAGAATTCTGAGGTACCATAGATATATTTATGTATATATCTATGTGAGGTACTCAGGCAAGGATTGGTTATAGTGACCATCACTGTCACTATGAGATTGGTGATCTGTGACTCAGGTATCATGGTTCACAGCATAGACTACTCATGTTCAATGATTACCCCATGGTTATCTTTGTCTTATCACAGAATATCTTGTTTTCTGTGCTAGGAAGTAGCATGGGTGATCAACCAATGAGGTCGCTGTTCATCAAAATGGCCGACTCCTGAAGTGTTTTGTTCACATTCATTTTGTCTTTTATTCTCGTTGATTCTGATTTCTGATGAATATTTTTCCACATATCGCTTCCACTTCCACTTGTCGTTCTCTATATAGCGTGTGAGTTTTTCAGTATTTGTTACATTGTTGAATTCATGTTTCAAAGGACTGTTGGTGCCTCGAATTATAATTTATCCTGTTCTGTTCCTAAGTTTTTACGAACTATATTTATGTTGTGATTCTTCCCTAGTCTGTGGATGTTGAGTCTGTTGCCTGTTATAATCATATATGTATTAACTAGAATATTGACCAAACGCCATAAGAGCAATGTTAGAAAAGTGATGCTTCATTATATACGTCTTTCCTTGTCTGATTGGCAACGATGATCGAGGGCGCATGCGCAAAATTCAAATTTCATTCAAAATTCATTTTGACGCATGCGAATAAATAAATCCTTGCCAATTGCACTCTTTTATTTCGACATCAGATAGGCTGTCCTTATTATCAATATTCGTAGTTAATACATATATGGTTATAATCGATTCAGTGTTTCAGTGAAATGATTATCATTTATTTTATTCTGTGTGTTAGTTTTTACAAAATATGTACTGCTATGAAAAATATATCGACCTGATTTTCGAGTATAAATACGCTATGTTCTGAATATTTTCGATCCATAATTCACAATGGATTCTCACAATTCCATCCAAGAAAAGCACATAAAGATGAATCAGTTGCCAAAGGTGCCAGTTCTTACACCATTGCATAAACAGTTCAACTCATGTTTGTGGTGGGAGACATAACATGGACAAGAAATTTCTTTGCACGTCCGCCACCCGTCATCATTATAACAGAAGAGCTGATTAATTAGGTTAGGGGTTATCGAAGTTATAAACTAAAAAAAATTGAGATGTTATAGCTATTATGACGTTGTAAAGTGTTTAATGATCCAAATTGTTGAATTTGCGAAGAAAATTGATTTATATTCGATCATGAAGGTATCTATAAAGTGCCTGAAAGGAGGCTGTAGCCTAGTAGATGTCACAGAGAAGATGTCCATCTCAGAGCTGAAAAAACTGATCGAGAAAGACATTAACATCCCAGCGTCTCAGCAAACCTTGATTCTTTTTGGGAAGAGCTTGCAAGACGACAAGCTCATTGAAGACTACCCGAAAATTAAAGATGGAACTAAGTTATATGTGGCTGTGAAAAAACCAGAATCCCTCAACACAGTTTTGAATGTCTTCCTAAGAAAGTATTACAATGAAGAACAGTGCAAGATAATCGTGGATGAGTTCATGAGAAGCTTCCATTCTAAAGTCGACAGTTTGAGCCTAGATGATCTGGAGAGGATAGCCAAGTCAGAAATTCAAAGTTAATCAACAAATTGAAGTTACCCACACAGATGTATCAAGGTTATTAAAAAATATCTCTCATTTTTAATGAATTATACGACCACAAAATCAAATATGTATGATAGGGACAACAATTATTACAATGGGTAGTGGATTCTGTGATATTTCAATTTAACATTTTCTTGCAGTTTTTGTTGAAAATATTTGATATTTATTTCATTGTACTTGATTAAGGTCATTCGTCCTATTTCTGATGACTAGTGGTGAGACTTTGCTACTAAAATTTATGAATTTATTTGTTATTTTCTGTTGAGCTTTGCATGATAATCCATCTTTCTTCTTTTATGGTGATCCTTATTTTCTGGATACTCATATTTATGTTATCATACAACTCAACAAAATGAATACAAGTCATAGTTGACTATACATATTTGATTATTTTGAAAAAACTGAGATGTAACAAAATGATATCAATGAAAGGACATCTTCAATGATCAGTGTACAAGGCTTTTACCATTGTGTCCACAGGGTTATACATTGGGAAGAATCTGGTATTGAATAAATTCAGTACTTCCCTTGGCCAGGCTTGTTTGCAAATAATATCATGGTCAGATATTGTTTTTTAATGATCCATTTTTTATCATCTCAGAAATACACAGAAATAAAAGAGGGTTGTTATTTATTTGAAGTGAAAATCCCTGTATTTCATTCTATATTTGGTTAGGAATTTCCATTACAAGTTCAATTTCACCAAGTCAATCTTGTTGGGCATATTGTCGAAAAAAGCTGGGGTGGTTAAAATCTTGAAGGAAATTTGAATATACAATAAAATAGATACATAGATAGATATCCTCTGAAGGGTTTATACAAAAACCTAAGGGTAGATTATTTGGGATGTTTAGTATGCTGATGACAGAGAGGTCTGGAAATTTTTGAGAAGTTCCAGGAAGTTCAAGAAAATCTGAGGAATTTTGTGGAATTCTAGAAAATTTTGTTCATTTTGAAATATTACGAAGATTTTTATTGATCTCTTTGAATCATTCACATGTTATGAGACGAGTCTAACAATTGTAAGTCGAAATAGGGGTGAAAATTCATCACATGCAACTAGCACAATATGAGAAACACCACAAAATATATACCTATGGAGACTAACAACAAATAATAAAATAGCGGACATAGTGACATATTGAAGTTCAGAACACATCATGTCATCTTGGTTATTAGGAAAATTGGCCTGAAATCTCTTCTAGAGAATAAATTTGAATTCGTCTATGCTTTCCTTTTTCTTTATTTCATCTGGTTTTAGACATATCCTTCTGCATATGGTGGAGATATTTTATGGTACACTCTGTCAAATTGGCCTGGATGGAAGTTGTTCTTGATTCATGTGTTACATTGGTGGACTTTTCTTGGAACTTATCTTAGTGCTGGTGGAATTTCAATTAAATTACTCAATTTTGTATATTTATTTTTTTTTGCTCATTTATTTCAGTTCAAGCCACTCAACAAGCTGGTTTCATCCAGCTCTATTATAGAGTAGCTCATAATAGCTAATTGTTGGTTCTCTTATGCTGAGAGAGTACATGGTATTATATAGTAACATTATACAACTTTATATAACATAGCATAACATCTTAAGACTAAGCACCTAAAACTAAGTAATAGTTGTAAGTTTATGCATGTTAGGTCTAAGATTGTTTTTAAAAGTTTGAAATGAATTTGGTGCGAATGAATCTAAATGCAGATTAACTGAACAAAGGGAATTGAAAGTTTTACATGATCTGATGAGAGGTGAGTTCATAAGGGAATTTGTGATGCCTTGTGGTGTTACCAGTAGTGGTCTACATCTAATATTGTGTTGGGTACAGTTGAGACTTATATATTCATCGCAACTGGGAGAATCTAGCAGATTGTTGAAAATCTTATATATTAGGCAGACGTCAAAGTATTGCCTTCTAACTGATAATTCCTCAATTAAGTGATATTTGATATTACTTTCGTAAGTGTGATAGTGGCGGTTTCTGTCAAAGCTGTAGTTCAAGACGTTTACAAATCTTTTCTGAACTCCTTCAATTCTTCCGATATAACAATTATAAAATGGATTCCAAATTACACAAGAAAATGGCAATAGTGGTCTCACAATTGTTTTATACTAAAATATGATCGTGTTTTTCTTGGAAGAGTCCCTCGTAACTCTCAGAATAAACCATAAGTTTCTGAGAGCTTCTTATATAGTGTCATCACTTAGTTTAAGTTCTCCTAGAATTGGAGAGGTATTTCTAGTGAACATTATTTGTGAGCATTTGTTTATGTTCAGTTGAAGCTTATTCCTTCCACAGTAGAGTGTGAACCGATCAAGATCTTCATTTTTCAGCTTTTGATAGGATTTTCTCTCCTCGTTTCTAAAAAATAGAGTAGAAGTTATTAAATATTATTGCAATATATTTGTAGTAAGGACAGATTTAGGATCTGTCCCAAAATGTCACTGCGCTTGAAATTAAACCTATAGATACCTAAAAGAGAAATTCTCTATTGGTCAGTGACACCTTGTTTTTGAAAAAATTTGGAAGTACAAATATATTTAATAATAATAAAACCTCTACTTATCGTGGTGGACGTTTCGGGAACGAATCTGCTCCCGCTCTCAACACAATTGAAATATTTTTCTTCGTAAACTTTTTTCGATGTTTCCGATTTTGACACTGAAAAGTGACAATTTGGCAGACGGAGGAATTCTGGTTACAAGGTGTTTTCATTAATTGATATCGATTTTCCATTTTCATATTCAAGTTTCAGAAGTGGATGCCAAGTTCTATCTATATCAACTTGAATATGAAAATGGAAAATTCTATATCAATTAATGAAAACACCTTGTAACCAGAATTCCTCCGTCTGCCAAATTGTCACTTTTCAGTGTCAAAATCGGAAACATCGAAAAAAGTTTACGAAGAAAAATATTTCAATTGTGTTGAGAACGGGAGCAGATTCGTTCCCGAAACGTCCACCAAGATAAGTATAGGTTTTATTATTATTAAATATATTTGTATTTCCAATTTTTTTCAAAAACAAGGTGTCACTGACCAATAGAACATTTCTCTTTCAGGTATCTAAAGGTTTTATTTCAAGCGCAGTGACATTTTGGGACAGATCCTAAATCTGTCATTTCTACAAATATATTGCAATAATTTTTAATAACTTCTACCCTATTTTTTAGAAACGAGGAGAGAAAATCCCATCAAAAGCTGAAAAATGAATGTACCACCTCCTCGAAGAACTTACAGACAGTATCGATCAAGATCTGTTTGGAATCTTAGGTAATCGAGTGATTTTGAAACTGACACATAAGGCTTCAGGTCATCAGCACGACGAAATTTAGTGTTTTGAAAACATTCATCCATATCATCTATGAAAATGTTGAATAGAAGGGGCCCTAGGTGAGATCCCTGTGGAACACCTGGTGAAACAGGTAGTGACGCAGATTATGCAGATTTTAGACTATTAATGACGACATATTGTTCTCTTTCACTCATGTATGAAGAGAGTTAGAGCAGCAGGTTGCCATGCACACCGAAATTTCTTAGTTTCGTAATCAATGTTGGATGGTGAACTTTGTCGAAGGCTTTCGAAAAGTCGGTGTACACAACAACAACCGCTCCCCCTCCCTCCATCCTGTTATGTATTTTGGTTGCTAATCGAAATAAATACTAGACACTTAAGTATTTATTTCAATAAACTTGTGCAGACCTACACCTACACACATGGCACTCAGGTTATATGTAGCTACCCAAAGCGAGACTCGCGACTATTCGGCGCTCGGCGGTAAGTATGACAACTGACGAGTGACAATTAACTATGAATCGGAACACGGAATCGGACGGAATTGTCAACAATATAGTTCACTGAACTTAAGTTGGGTACACAACATTCTCCTACTAAAAAATGTTAAAAACATTACAAGTCCAATTTGGCGGGCGGTTTGATTATTCTTCCAGAACGACTTGTGCGTGAAGTTATACATTCAAGATTTGTTTATATATATTTATTTATACATTCATTTAAGATTTAAGAAGTTATGGAAACAGTTTCAGGTGGAACAATACTTGAAGTTGTAGCACTCTTAGGTGGTAACTCTGGACTTGACTTATTTTCATTAGTACCAGCCTCCGAACAACAGAGTCTGTTCAATGATCGAAGGTACCAGCCATAACTTCAATCACAGGTCTTACAATATCTGGTGGAGCATTTACATTAGGCAAAACACATTTTGATTCATTAGTTTCATTACAGGTTCCCCTATATAATTCATCTCGAATATCTGGTACAATATTTGGGTTGGAGCGAAGGCTATATCAGCATGGACATGTTTCAAGATATCTCTTAACGTTTACTAAATATGTACAGTAACTCAAAACTTTTACAATTTTTCCCTTTTCCCAAAGCTTACTCTTAACATTTTTTACATGAACCTACTCATTAAGTGAATATAACTTTGTGTTTCTGACAATTTTGTCTGTGTAATTAGAATTACTGTTAAACGATATCTTGGTCGCTTTTTGAATAGCATCTCAGCTGGTGAGACTGATGTTGATGTAAAAGGCGTCATCCTATAGGTGAAAAGGAAGTTCGTCAACCTACTTTGAATAACAGTTCCAGTTAGATCTTTTCCTCCACTAGAAAATATATTTTTATCTAAAGACTTCTCAACTGTTTGAACACCTCGTTCGGCTAGGCCGTTACTTTGGGGATGGTATGGGGGGGACTTGACAAATTTTATACCATTAGCTTGACAGAACTTGTGAAATTCTGATGAATTGAACGGAGGACCATTGTCTGACACGAGTTTGACTGGCAGACCAAATATACAAAATAACTTAATAACTCAATTTTAAAATGGTCTCTTTAGCAGTGGTTTCATTAGACATTAATTTTACGTCGATCCATTTTGACCTGTTATCTACCAAAATTAAGAAGGTATTATTATTTTTATGAAAGAAATCTATGTTGAAACACGATAAAAGTTATTAGGTGCTGTAGGCCACGGCAATAGTGAAACATTATTTGAGAAGTTTTGATTTTCCTGACAGATTTCACAAGTACTTATAAATTTCTCGATGTCATTATTAATATTTGGCCACCAGCAATAAGACCGTATCAACATTTTAGATCGAACTATTCCTACATGCTGTTCATGAAAGAGATTCAATATATTTTCCCTCAGTGTAGTAGGAATAACGACTTCACTTCCGAATCACAAACAATTTTGTTCCATTGATAGCTCGTGTCTTCTTTGAGAATAAGGCTTGATATCAACTGAATCAATTGAATTTGGCCATCCACATATAGTCATCTTTATTTCTTTTGTTATTGTTATATCCTTTTTAGATGCATTTGCTGTTTCTCTACTATTTAAGGGGACATCATTAGCTTAAGACGGGCGTTTCACCAAAATGGTTTGGCAGACCCTTTTTTCAGCATGCTTTCCGGCCTTGTCATGGATTCAAACCCAAAAGTAATTGAATTAGTGTAAAGAGGAAGGTTCAAATTAGGGAATGAGTATTTTTTGGAGTCAAAACTCTTCCATTTAAAAAAGTTATGGGTCATTGAAAAATGTAAACATTGTAAAATTTGTGTCTCAGAATCAAATGAAATTACCTCATTCTATGGAACCAAAATTGAGGAATGCTTCACCAAAATATCAGCATCTGAAATGCCTTCCTTCGAACTAAAAGCATGTTTGAATCTGAAATTTGACACAAGGAAGCTATTTATGGTTTATTATGTTAGATTCTGAAGGAATTTCGTTCAAAGATGAAGTAGAAAACATTAATTTGCGAGTTCGGACCGGTTCGTACTGGTTCGTACCCTACCTAATAGACGGCGTTACACACGTACACACGTAAACAACCAGCAGATGGCATTCACGTCGACCCGCGTTTTCAATGATACGAAAGGTTACAAGTTACACGAATGTGTTCGATTCTTGAATCATATTTATATATTACTCATTATGTATAATTCTTTTCTAATTTGTTATGGAGCAAGAATTGGTATAAAATATCGTAAGTTTCATCACCTCTATGAAACTCCTCGTGGAAGTAGAAATATTGATGCCGTGTTGCCAAATACTCGGAATTTTCGCAAGTTCGAGGATATCCAATGAAAATTAAATAATATTTGCGTCAAAAAAAATTGCTATATCAATTTTTTCACTTCTACTGGACTTCGACAATGTCTGTCTGTCCTGTCGTCCACACAGTTCTTTCCTATCACTTTGCATTTCCTTGTCTTTAGGAAAGCTATAAAACTTTGTACCAGACACAAAGCCCTTGCACTTATTGTCAACATTACAACCATACACTGGGCAGCTCATCTTCAATCAAATTTAAACTTCAAAGTTGATTATTTCGAAGAGATATTTTCTTGATTTGCAACAGTAAACACACGCAAAATATAGCCCAATAACACCAATATTCTGAAATTTCTCACAAGCTGACGTCACACTAGCCACGCCCACGTGCGTGGTAACTATGAGTCAGAATATAGTGATGATCCTTGTACATACTATCGGGGTAAAATATTTGATGCTGGGGTTCAGCAATAGAGCAACAATTGTCAATAAGATGGAAGTCAATAATTTTTTTTTTTTTTTTCATCTGTGGACAACACGAAAGGGAAACCTATGATGTTCGAGGAACATCGTGTTAGCCAGCGGTGGAATTTCGGGAAAGAAGGAAGGTGTTGGAATTTTTCTTGAATGTTTGGAGGTTGTAAGCATCAGGAAAGACTTCACTAGACAAAGAATTCCACAACTTTGCCGTTCTATTGATGAATGATGCTTGGTATAGCGATGTTCGACAGGTCTCGAGCCTGACAGTGTAGGGGTGACTACTGTTTTGCTGTGAAATATTCTATACCCTTGGCAACACTGGTTGGTACAGAGTTTGCAGATCGTTGAATCGTTACCTACCCCGCTCCTCTCATACCTCTCGGGTGAATTCGGGTACAGGTCGGTGCCCAGAGTCAACGCTCAAGTGGCGTATTTTTTGCCGTAGGTAAATAACTCAGTCATTGTGCGAACTGCTTTGCCTTTTGCCTTCACAATTAGCATGGTCGGGCATAGCCGTATAAACAAGGTCTAGCATTAGCATTGGGGAAGGCGAGACTTATAATCAGATCAAAAAAATATATGAGAAATATATTTTTAAAATTTTGACTACGCAAATGGGAGCCTTGATATTTCGAATGGAACACCATATATATTATTAGATTTTCGGATTCTGAAGAAGATTCTGAGCATATTTGCTGTAGGATGTCCTATAGCTATCTTTCACTGTTTTTGACCTAAGAATCAATACTGTCAGAATGTTGCAATTTTCACTGCTGCTTCCTCGAGTGCTTCTTGAAACATAGTCATCTTATTAGGTTTGGCGCATATTGAATTATTATTATACGGGGTATGAAAAAAGGTGCGTCAAACTCGGGCACGAATAAGATCGAAAAAGTCGATTCTTTTCAAATGTTATATCGATATAAACCAGGATAAAATTGTCATTGTTAGGTTAATCATCATTTGTGTTTGATAAATTTGAGTCATGTGGCCCACTACAATCAAATTTGAACAAATTTCATTTTCCTTCCGAAATATCTCATAAAATATCTTCATCAATTTTCTGAATGCCCTTGGTATTATCATGGTAAACTGACCATGAATGGAGAATGGTTTCTAAATCTTTCCTCTCGTATATAAATATGCCATTCCCATTACTTGAACTTCACCATTTCAATCCTATAATTCAAAAACTGTTGAAGATAGGCGAAGGGACATATTATATCATTCGGAAGATGATAGAAATTATTGAAAAAATCGAATTTTTGGAGTTTATTTGTATCCGAGTTTGACGCACCTTTTTTCACACCCTGTATAATATTGATTCAATATGCACGAGAATTCATAAGATACCTGCTCAGATACCTGTGTGTTGGGAAGCCGCTGTGGAAATTTCAGCTTTCTTTCGTAACTGGCAAGAAAAATGTCGCATTTTCGCCGTGGAAAATCAACAATCAATTCAAATGTCTCAGAATTCGAGAATCTAATGATATATAGGGTGTTCCATTTGAAATTCAAAAGTTGCTCTTAGTAACACTAGATCTGGCAACATTGCACATGTGAAAATATTTTCAAGAGCTAGATTTTGACATCCCATTTCCGTACCCAAAATTTCAAAAATATATTCTGCTCCGTTCTCTAGATACTTCTAATACGCCATCGAGAAGATATTCAGTACGAGCCGTGTAGCGACAAGTGCGGAAATGTAACGAGTGCTTGAAATACAGTTTCCAACGAGTTCCAACGACCAAGAATATTTCAATTATGAGCATTATGAGTGTTTATGAAACATGTTTCTAGTCAGTTTCGCTCATTGTCGACGGCTATCCAAAATATAGCAGTCTGGAACGAGAATACCCAAGCGGTGACCCGTTACAGTGACCGATCTGATGAAAATACCTATGTCAATTTCATGATAATAAATCTGTGCGCAGAAAAATTAATTCGAGTTCATCGTATCGAAATGACTCAACTGTGTTATGTCTAGGGACTGTCAAATTCATCGATAATTCTCCATGATGTCGTTGTTATCGATATTATTGGTATCATCGATATGAAACGATAAAGTCGATAAACTTGATCTTCTTGAATTGTAGTGGATTCATATTTTGAGAGATCGGGATGCGGAATGAACCTAGATATATGATAAGTGGGGGCATAAGCACCATGTATATGTGATCATATCATCAGTTAAATTCTCAATTGAAATATCAGTACATTCATCATCGCATCGATCATTGATGCGAATGTGCGTTTGTGAAAAATTTTCATACTAGTGCGTTTTACTTTACATTTTCTTGTTGCCATAGTTCGAAATGACATAACAAAAACATTACTTTTTTTGTTTATCGATAGAATGTTCATTTTGCTTACCGCGAATATTATTTTATATTATTTTTTATTCGCTTGTTATTTATTTGTTAGTTACATTTATTATTTGTTACTTGTTAGTTACCCATTGTGTTTTTTCTCATTTAGGTGAATAAATTATCAATAATATCATTATCATTATTATTATCACCTCCCTACCTACAGCGACTTTGTCACAAGAACACGTGTTCGAGATCAAATACCTGTTATAATATTGTACTATTCAAAAATACTATATTTCAAACTCTTCAAATGCCTGACACAAATTTGGTGTTTACTGTGGTAGGTACACAAAGGTGATCGTTGCAACCATGTTTATATACTATCATCCTGGAAGCAGATATCGATATCGATGAAGTAATTCAGAATGGGTTTAGAGCCAATACAAAATAAATATGCGAATAAAGATATTCAAATCTTTTGTTCCGTCGAATTCGATCAGAGCCGTCGCGATATATTATATACATATAGTTCGACAGGCCAGTAGAAACGATTGAAAAACATACCTACACTTCATTCTGTTCGGTTTTGCAATGCCTATACAGGGTGTGTCATCAATGCTGCACGAAAATTCAAGATCGATTCGTTTCAGAAATGTTTCAAGTGGATTTTTGTTAGGTATCCGATAAGTTATCCGATTTTTGTAAGTATACCTAGTTATCCGATTAGTTTGCTGATCGATCGGCTGTAGCTAAATAGCTTCCTCGAGTATCACAGATTTTCTTCCAACAGCTATGCATAAGTTTGGTTTTCATTCTGACTTTTCTCATATTTTGACCCAACAAATCTGACCTCGAAGTTTCGTGCAACAATAATAAAACACCATGTATAAATAGCGGGCGGTCGGGGTGCCAGTTTCCAGTTCTTCATCTTGTTACAACAAATGAAAGCTTGTTTAATTTTTGTTATTTTGTTCATTCATTTAACTTGCATGATATGATTACAGACAGACAGACACTGGGACAGGTGGAACAAAAAAAAATCTCCGGCCCCAAAAACCTCCATACTAAGCAATTTAGTTTAGAATTAGACCAAAATCAAAAAAATATCTGCCATTTTGGAGCCGCCATGTTGATGTTTCGAATTTTGACATAAAATCACAATCTCCGACCTCGAAAACCCCACAACGAAAATTCCTAATCTAATCTGACCAAAATCACAAAACTGTTTCGCCCTCGGTTCCGTCATTTTGAAGTCATGTTGAATTTTGATTTTTGACAAGTAATCATAATGTCCGACCCTAAAAACCCCCGAATGAAAATTTCGAAAAGAATCTTACGATATAATCACAAAACTGTTCCGATATTTTGGAGCAGTCATGTTGAATTCTTAATTTTGACAAAAAATTATAATCTCTTCCGAATACCCCAGATACCGAATAGACTGGGATCATTATGAAAAAAAATGGTCATTTCGGGGTCGCCATGTTGAATTTCGGGATTTTGACAAATAATCATAATATCGATATGACCCCGAAAATCTCAAAATACAAATCTTTAATAGAATCAGACCAAAATAAGTGTTCCGCCATTTTGGAGCCGCCATGTTGAATTTTCTATTTTTGACAAAAACTTTTAATTTCCGACTCCAAAGACCACCAGACATCGATTTTGAGTAAAATCTGACGATAACCACAAAACTCGTCCGTAATTTTTTTCATTTCATAATGCCTTGTCGTAAAAATTATGTCCACCTGCCAAATTCCTAATCATTCGGACGATTAGAAGTGGGTCAAATTCAACTTGCAAGATTTGATGGAACTAAATGAGAGCTTGTATTTTTATTTCGATATTAGGGATTCCTGATCTTCGTATTTTTCTTCTTATACTTACGAAATTGACGTTTCGTAAGTATGTCAACCAATCACCTGTCTGGATTGTATACGAAACGTCAAATTCGTAATCATACGAGGTGGAATACGAGAGATCGGGAATACCCCTCTTATTATTATAGATGAAAATTCAGTGCGAAATACCCGCGTTCTGCCAAAGCCATCAAGATTTATCTCTGAGAAAGATAAATATCGTCAAAGTAGTCGGCTCGGTTCTACCACGCTGCGCGACCCGCGACATAAATAAATACTCACATTGTCTGGATCGAGACTCCAGACCTATAAAAACAACATACATATAATTATCTTGCGCGGACAGTAACAGCAACCAAATAATATAAAACTTCTACTTCGATGCGACGCTAGTATACCGACACCTATTGAGAACATGCCAGAACTGACCAAAAAGGAGGAAACTACAATAAGGCACCAGCCTTAGGAAAATAATCATATTTTATTACGATCGGGCATCGCATCGCCATCTAGACAGAGTTTCAGAAGTAGGCAATGAATCCCCGCTCTTAAATAAATGAGAAAATACAATCTGAAATCCCGGTATTACTTGGGACAGGCAACCTAGACAATCCATCCGCATTAGCAACTAAACAACCTTTCTTGTCGAGTTTCTTGTACTCAATTTCATAATCGTAACCTGAAAGCGTTATTGCCCATCGTGTTATTCGCGCTGCGGCTGTAACAGGAATGCCTTTCTTACGATTGAAAATAAATTTTAATGGCTCATGGTCACTTACTAATATAAATTTTCTTCCGAATATATATTTGTGGAACTTTCTAATACCAAACATTATAGCGAGTGCTTCACGCTCTAAATTTGAATATTTCTGCTCAACAGATGTTAATGTGCTTGATACAAATGATACAGGGTACTCTTTAACGCCATAACCACTTGCATCGGCTGTTGAATGAATAAAAGTTGGGTTGTAATGGGCGAGGACGTTACTTGATGTCAACAAATCTTTACTTGATTGAAAAACTTTCTCACATTCTTCTGACCAAACATACTTTATGTCTGCTCGACAGAGATCGTACAAGGGCTTTAATTTTGAGGACAGAATTGGTATGAATTTACCATAGTAATTCAAAAGACCCAAGTATGGAAGGAAGAAAGTCCGATCGTGAGACTGAGGTCGTGTTACAATTTGCTCTGTATTATCACTACTGGAGTGCATCAACCATAGTTTGGAAAAGTTTCAAAGTATTACTGAGTTTTTCCTTGGGTAATGAACTATCAATAGTGAGTACTTTGGACGGGTTATTTGGGTTTTTGATCAAAATATCGTGAAATAAATATAACCTATTCAAACGGTACCGTATTTGGACGATAAACAGTGCGACAAAAAACTGTGCTAACAAACTGATAAGAAGCTTAGTCGGTGTACGAGGTGCAAACGATAAATTATTGAAAAATGGTGTTGTGCATCGACTGCAGGAAAACCGTTACCTCAACCACCCCGCATATTAAGTGTAGTGGTTGTGATGCCGACGTGCATTTGGGGTGCATTGGACTTTCAACTGAAGATGCAGCCTGTATTACACGGAACAAGTTGCGGAATGTCAAGCTTTACTGTACTAAGTGCAGCAATAGGGAAGGTAAACTAGATGAACTGATACGGAAAATTGATGAGAGAGATGAAAAATTCACTGCCCTAACAGACAAACTAGATAATATACTCCAAAATTTTGAAAAGCGTCTGGCTGATTTGGAGGCAACTTTTGAGGACAGGAAACACATCACAGAAGACATGACAGAGGACCTAACTAAAGAAGCTCTAGAGAGACTGCAGAGATCCTCGAATGTTATTATTGCAAACTTACCTGAAGGCAATCAAGAAACTGATACTGCAGCTGCTAAACAAATTATTCAGCTGACTACTGGAGTATCTATGCAGCATATCTCTGTATTTCGCATTGGGTATAGGGACGGCAGAGACAGGCAGAGGTTGCTGAAAGTAAGTGTGGGAAAAATTGATGTTGTTAAACAACTTTTACGGAACAAAAGTAAATTACTAAACTCTCAGTACAGAAATATCAAAATATTTGATGACAAAACACCCGCCCAACGAAAATACCTGAACGACAAACGTGCTGAACTAAGAAGCAGAATGGACCATGGAGAGAAAAACCTGACCATTAAATACAAGAACGGAAAACCAACAATATGTGAAGATGAGTCGACAAAAAACGAATGATAGAAGTCACGAACATAGGAATCAATTACACAAATATATCATCACTGCCCGCAAAGTTCTACTCTCTTGTTCCCTATGTAAGTGCCACTCATCCCTCGATAATTCTCATCTCTGAAACGTGGCTAGAAAGCAACATCCCCGACTCTCTAATTGAATTACCGGGATACAATTTGTACAGATCAGACAGACAGCAAAACAGAACCGGTGGCGGCGTTTGCTGCTTTGTCAATAATGATATAAACTCCAAATTCACTGTCACCCACCTGAATATAAACACTGGAACATCAATTGATTCCATATGGGTCAAATTTGAAAATCCCTGGTTTGCTTTCAGTCTTTGTTGTATCTATAGGCCAGGTAATGTCGATATTCAAGCCGACAAAACACTTTTCAATGCCATATCCACTCAGTACCAACTCCTTCCAAATCTTTTAGTATTTGGTGACTTCAATCTACCAAAAATTACTTGGCCCACCACAACCAATAGTTTCAATCCTGAAACCTCTGAAAATCTATTCTTAGACCTACTTCTCGACTGCAATCTATCTCAGCTTATAGACAAGCCCACTCGTTTCCGCCAAAATCAAAATCCGTCAATTCTCGATTTGATTCTAACATCCGATCCCGATCTTATCTCAGAAATCAACTACGACGCCCCAATAGGCAAATCAGACCATATCATGTTATCAGCCAACATCCAGGTAATAAATTATCATAAGCCCAACGAACTTTACCGCTCTTTCATCAACTTCGTCACATTATCCCAGGACATACAGAATTACAACTGGCAACAGTTATCAACCATCAACGATATGCAAGATATGTGGCATCATTTCACAGCCATATTGGAGAAGATGACTGACAAAAACACAAAAATGATAAAATCCAAACAGAACCCTATGAAACCCTGGCTAAACGAACAATTGATTAGGGTTACCCATCACAAAAGAATGTTATGGCGTAAATTCAAAAGATCCGGCAGCGCAGAAGACTTCGATATACACAGGCAATACTCAAACTGGCTCGACCTGACTATAAAACAAGCCCGTTTAACTTATGAAAACTCATTAATCGAGAGACCCAAGGCCTTTTACTCGTACATCCGCCATAACCTCTCATCGAAGGTCTCTGAGCCTATAATACAAGATCCAAATGGTCAAATGAGTTCAACAAATTCCGAAAGTGCCGACATCCTTGCGTCCCATTTCGAAAGTGTATACTTAGAAGAATCCGGGGGTTCACTTCCCCAATACAGGGGTCCTGTGAATCCCAACAATATGTCAGAAATAGAATTCCACGTTGATGATGTTAGAAAAATACTAAAAAATCTCAAACGTGACTCATCTCCAGGACCTGACAAAATATCATCGAGACTGCTCATTGAGTGCGCCGACTGCCTGAGTTATCCGGTTTATCTATTGTTCAAACATTCAATAGTTTCCGCGAGTTTGCCAAATATCTGGAAGACATCTATAGTAACGCCTATATTTAAAAAAGGCGACAAATGTCAAGCATCGAACTACCGACCAATAAGCCTAACCAGTATATTGTGTAAAGCACTGGAGCGACTGATTGTTGACAACATATTACCATTCTTCATAAATAATAATATCATCCCCCTCTCCCAACATGGCTTCGTTCCGAACCACTCGGTTCTCTCTAACCTTCTTGTCGCTACCAATTCATGGACGATGGCTCTCGACTCTGGAAACCCAACAGACATCATCTACCTAGACTTTAGTAAAGCCTTTGACAAAGTCCCCCACAGAAGATTGCTACTCAAGCTCGAAGGCGCAGGTATTAACGGCAAGTTATTGCAGTGGATTGATAACTTCTTGTGTGATAGAACATTCCGTGTGAAAGTTGGAAAAGACGTATCGATATCACGCAAATCCAGCAGTGGTGTTCCACAAGGTTCCGTTCTCGGGCCAGTTTTATTTCTAGTTTATACTGCTGACATGCTGTTTTCACTGGACTGCCAAACTAGTGTGTACGCCGACGACACCAAAATATTCGGAAACCCGCTAACACAAAGTGCTTCTCTCCAATCCGACTTGGATAAAATAAACCAATGGTGCGTCGACTGGCTCATTCCCCTGAATGTAGAAAAATGCTCGATTTTGCATATCGGTAAAACAAATCCGCAACTCACGTACAGTGTATGTGGTAATCAGCTGATGTCCGGGAACTCCCAGGTTGACCTAGGTGTCACTGTAACTAGCGACTTGAGTTGGTCAGAACACATTTCAAACATTTCAAAAAAGGCAAATAAATCACTTTATCTCCTCAAGAAAACATTCTCCAATCCTACGCCTGAATTAGCAAAGAGACTGTACACAACATATGTGAGACCCACGCTTGAATTTGCCGCACCAGTATGGTCCCCGTGGCTCATGAGAGATATAAACCTTCTTGAAAGGATTCAAAAATCAGCGACTCGTTGGCCGAGATCGATACGAAACCTACCATACGAGGAACGTCTTGAAAGACTGAAGCTTACTTCTCTCGAAACACGTCGTCTGCGTGGCGATTTAATACAAATGTACCGCGTTACACACGACTTGTTTCCTTCTCCTGAAGGAATGGCAGAAATCAGCACCGACACCCGCCTCCGAGGTCATCCATACAAAATCAAGAAAGAACAATTTCGAACATCCCATAGACTCCATTTCCTATCTAACAGAGTCTTCGAGGCATGGAACAAACTGCCAATGGAAGTAGTGTGTGCACCAAATATATCCAAATTCAAATCAAGACTGGATTCGTTGTGCCTCTGAAATTTTATGACTTTTCTACTACGTTTTTTACATACAACCTCACTTTGTATATTGTGCTATAATAGGCTATGCCTCTGCACTTACTGCTTATAATAATAATAATAATAATAATAATATGATTTTAGTTGGGTGAGATTTTGGGGTGATGGTGCTCTTTTTATGCTTAATATTTCTTCTTTCGTAGGATGGATGCCCTCTGCACTGATAATGTGGCCCAAAAACAACGTGTTCTTCGAAGAATTTACATTTGTTTACATTTACTTTCACAATATATTCTTCTAATCGAATGAAAACTTGCTTGGTGACATAAATCCAAGGTTTTACCAAAAACCAAAATATCATCTAAATAACACTTGGTGTTTTTCAATCCCGATAAAATTGTATCCATGATAGATTGGAAAATACCAGGTGCTGTTAAAAGATTAAAGTTAAACGATTGTAAGTGAAGAACCCATATGCGTATTAATAGTAAGAAGCTCTCTTGAGGAATCACTAACTAATAGTTGTTGATATGCACCCTTCAAATCCAGAACTGAGAAGTAACAATTACCGCTAAGACTTGCATATATATCATCTGGAAGAGGTAATAAACAATGCTCTGACTCAAGAACTCGATTTAGAGTCTTTTTAAAATCAGCACAAATTCTTCCAGAATTCCTTTTTTTTAACTACCACTATTGGACTGGCCCATTCACTATGTTTAATCTTTGATATAATTCCAGCATCAACCATTTATCTTAACTCTTCTTCTACCTTTGGTTTCAATGCATATGGCATTTCATATGCCCTATGAAAAATAGGTTTTGCATCACCTTTTAACTTTTAACTCAACTTTGAAATGAAAAATATGAATATTATTGTCATCTTTAAAAACCTTGCAAAACTTTTCTTTGAGTTCAGAAATTAGGTTCATAATACGTTTTGCTTCTAATTGAGTATCAATACCCTCAGAAATTGACTTCTTGACTTTGACTACACTACTTGACTTGATTTCACCTCAAAAACTGACTCACTGACACAACACATCCTAGTGAGAATGTCTTGTATGTACGGCGCTAAATTCGATACCACTGATCGTTGTGCATAAAAACCATGCTGATGTAAGTTGAGAAAGTTTTTAACTTGAAAGAAAAGTTCACGAGAAGGAATTGACTCGAATATTTTACCGAAGTGATTGAGCAGTGATATCGGTCTATAATTTGATACAGCACTTTTATCACCTGATTTGTGAACCGGGATGATCATTGTTTGCTTCCATCGCTTTGAAAAGTATCTCTTATTCAAACATCTATTGTATAAAACAAATAGTGGTTCTAATAGTCCCTGCTTACATTATTTTAAAAAGATTGCTGGTTATCCATCGGGACCAGGCCCATTAGTTACAAGGTTATCAATAGATGCTTCAATAGTTTTTTTTCACGAATATGATTGATATTAAAATTCTTCTGTACAAAGTCAACATTTCCGATGGATGATGGAGTGTTATTCGGTTCGTAAACACTTGAAAAGTAGCTAGAGAAAAGCTCACAGATAGCTCCATCGTTAGGTGGAGTATTGCCGTTGAAGTGCATGTGAGTGGGGATTGATTGTTTCTTGTTTTTGAAGCTATTATCAGAAGCATTATATGTTATTCTCAATAGAGTATTCTGTGAATTGTATGTACTTTTATGATCTAACCTAACATTTTGTTTAAAGTATTTTCGAAAATCTGAAAATTGTTGATAATCTTCAAGATTACGATAAACTTTCCATTTCTTGTGGAATTTGTTTTTCTTTTTCATCAATTTGAAGGTTTCAGTGGAATACCAAGGAGGGAAATGGCATTTTCTGATGGTTTTCTTTGGAATGTGTCTGTTTATAACATCGTTCAAGATGCCGTAAAAAACCTCCAGACACGTGTCGATATCGTCATGTGATAGAATTACAGACCAATCTGTTTCTTGGAGTTCGATATTAATCTCATTAAAATTACCCTTTATTGTACATCATTCTTGTATATGAGTAGCCTAACATCATTTTTGGGGTGGAAAGATTTAGTGTGATTTCTAAGGCAGGGTGATTAGTGTCTTCGATGACTAACGGATGCATGGAAGAGACATGGAAGAGTCAAAAACTCAATAGTAGGGTTGTTGACATTGTCTGGGGTGTATGACTCAAGCTCTTAATTGTAAGTCCATGATAAGTTGGATAGGTTGAAGTCCCCGATAAGCAGTAATTCATCATTTTTTATTCTAATATCTGTTATTCAGACTCTGACAGAGGAGTTGGAAATCAATAAGTGTGGCATGCAACAAATGTGGATTTTCATCAGTACTATCGATACTCAAATATTTTCGATATAGCCAATACATATGACCACTCCGGTTTACCATAAGAGACTTAATCACACTTTACCCCAATCACAACACCCCTACCATCACTTTTGTTTACAAGTTGAAAATTTCTGTCTCTTCGATATACATTATACGATGATGGAAATAGTTCAGCATTGAAGACTTCACTTTTGAGCCACGTTTCGGTTAAACATATTACATTATAGTCAGTCGAACAGACCGCTCGAAAGAAGGGTTCTGTCTTTGTTCTTAGACCTCTTGTATTTTAGTAAAAAACACACAGCTCTGTAGAATTGAACATGCTACCTTATTACGTGAATCATGGAAAGCCCATATATTAAGGAAAGATAAGGGTGCGAAGAAAATACAAAATTATTCAAGATGATTCAGAACAGTTTCATCCTTGACATACACTGCACGACTGTCTTCGTCTTTTTTTACATATAATCTTCCATCCTTCACCCAACAGTATTTGAAATCCTTAGCATATGCAGTTTCGCGAGCCTTCTTGAAGAGCAACTTAAAGAATGGTGAGAGATGGTCATTGATGTATATAATATTATTAGCATCACTAAATCCCAGTTCAGTGGCAAGAATTATTTTTTTTCGATTGACGAACGGTTTGCATAAATGTATTTCCTTTCTGCTGAGAGTTGAATTTGACCTCTATATTTTTGTGGCCAGTTCTTTCACTGTTATCAGGATGGCGTGAAACTCTGTGTACTGCCTGAATGTCGGAAGTTTCAATTGGACTAGAGAGCAGCAAGCCCAATTTCATCACAATATATATATATATATATATATATATATATATATATATACAGGGTGTCCTTAAAAGGTCTTTACAAAAAGCTAACACATATTCTTCAGACCAAAACAATTCGATACAAGCAAACTTACCTCAGTAAAAAGTTGCTTAGTTTGGGCGCTAGACGGCTCTGAAGTTGAAATTTTCAAATCGATTTTGCTTCATAACTTTTGAACGGCTCATGAGATTTTTTTCAAATTTGGTACGTTGGCATAGACTCATCGGGCAATGAAACTCATATCATAATCATAATGAATATCATTCCATGGGCGTAGAACTTGATTTTTTCAGTAAATAAACATCTAAAACTCCTACGCCAATGGAAAAAAATTAGTTTCAATATGAAATCTAAATTATTCAACTCATTCACTACAAAAAAGATACTCTTGACAGAAGTCGATTCCTCTCATGGTTTCGACAAAATTTTAATTTTAGTGATTTAGAGCATAATTAATAATAAAACGATTAACAGATATTTCATAAAAATTGTTCAAAATGTTCACCATTTTCACGTATACAAAGATTTATACGACGCAAAAAGTTGAGATGTACTTTTTGCATAGGTTATTTCTATTGAAAATAAGTAGCACTGTTTTTTTTTTCTGAAGACTATTATTATCTGCTCGAAAACAGTGATATTCACATTCTTGGTTTCCATAGTTTCATCTGTGTTGATTTGTCGAGTTTTATTGACGTTGATTGTTGATATCGGACTTTTCTGATTTATCATGGCCGTACAATACACCAATGAAGAATACACCGATATGTTATTGGTATTCGGATATTGTCAAGGAAATGGTCGAGAGAGTGTGAGGGTGTATTCGGCAAGGTTTTCAAATCGTCGCGTACCAAGCCACCCAACCTTTGCTGCAGTTGAGAGACGTCTTCGGGAGACCGGTCATTTTGCTCCTAGAACTGGTGATTATGGAAGACAGCGTTATGTAAGGATTCCCGAAGTCGAAGTAGAAATTTTAGACCGTATTGAAGAAAATCCAGAATTGAGTACTAGACGGATAAGTAATGAACTAGAAGTTTCTAGGAATGCCGTTCATGAAGTACTAAGAGAACAATTATTATACCCATACCACAAGACGCCAGTTCAAGATTTATTAATCCATGATTCACAAAGTCGTCTGATGTTTTGTAGGTTCATTAATTTGCAAAGAGAAATGAATCTGAACTTTGGAAAGAATATTTTGTTCACTGATGAAGCCTGTTTCACGAGAAGAGGAATAACTAATTTTCATAATGAACACGTTTATGCAATTGAAAATCCTCATTCCATTAAAATAAACCATTTTCAACACGAATTCAAAATCAACGTTTGGGCTGGAATAATAGGAAATTTTATAATTGGTCCTGTCATACTTCCACAAAGATTAACAGGAGACATGTATTTACAACATCTACGAAATACGTTGCCAAATTTGTTGGAAGATTTACCACTCCAACATCGGGTAGATATGTGGTTTATGCACGATGGAGCTCCACCACATTTTTCGGTGGATGTTAGGAATTTTTTAAACCAACAGTACCCAGACAGATGGATAGGTAGAGGTAATGATGCACCCGTGAATTGGCCACCACGTTCTCCGGACTTAACACCGATGGATTATTTTGTATGGGGTTATCTCAAGTCTACGGTTTACAAGACCCCTGTGAATACTGTAGAACAATTATGGCAACGTATCCAACAGGCGACGAATAATCTTACAGGCGATGAAGAAGTTATGCAAAGAGTACATTTCAACTTTTTGCGTCGTATAAATCTTTGTATACGTGAAAATGGTGAACATTTTGAACAATTTTTATGAAATATCTGTTAATCGTTTTATTATTAATTATGCTCTGAATCACTAAAATTAAAATTTTGTCGAAACCATGAGAGGAATCGACTTTTGTCAAGAGTACCTTTTTTGTAGTGAATGAGTTGAATAATTTAGATTTCATATTGAAACTAATTTTTTTCCATTGGCGTAGGAGTTTTAGATGTTTATTTACTGAAAAAATCAAGTTCTACGCCCATGGAATGATATTCATTATGATTATGATATGAGTTTCATTGCCCGATGAGTCTATGCCAACGTACCAAATTTGAAAAAAATCTCATGAGCCGTTCAAAAGTTATGAAGCAAAATCGATTTGAAAATTTCAACTTCAGAGCCGTCTAGCGCCCAAACTAAGCAACTTTTTACTGAGGTAAGTTTGCTTGTATCGAATTGTTTTGGTCTGAAGAATATGTGGTAGCTTTTTGTAAAGACCTTTTAAGGACACCCTGTATATATATATATATATCTATATATCTATATATATATATATCATATATATATATCTTTGAACCAGATCTATATATTAGTGCGGAGATTCAGGAGTGGTTTTCGAGGAATTGTTCAACACAATGTTTCTCAGTTTCTCACGATAAGATGCAAGCAAGATGAAAGTAAAGTCATCAAAGTTCGAAAATATCATTATCTTGAACAAATGGATAAATGTGTTCTTTCGGCACGACCAGGCGTGAAGTAGTTATATCTATTGTACTTATATGTAATGATCCTATCGAGCGTTCCTGTGTAATTCATAACATCTTCACTTCTTAAAATCACTAAATTATCTGTCATCACAAAAATCAACAGCATGTGTTCGTATTTTGAACAAATGACTGAGTAGCCATGGTGCCGTTCATTCCATCACTCCTTGATTTATTCTGTTTCCGATATGATATGAATATACAGCCTCACGGCAGCCTTGATGTATTTCTATCGTGTTCTAGATATACAGAGGTATCTATCTACATGACATTAAACATATCGGTCGTGCATAAAATGTATGTAATTAGGGCGTAATTTGCTCTCGAAACCAAAAGCCTATTTCATGTCCTTGATGCATAAATAACTATTTTTGCGTAGGTTTACTGGTCAATAAAACCATCATAACATTTTGGTACGCTAATGTACGCTAATCTATCTATCTACCCATCTCTTTTAGTTTTTCTGATTCCTGATATCTTAACTTGAATTTATCAAAAAGACACTCTTCTAAAGAAGTGATGAAAAATGAATTTTTCAAAAAACTCTGAACTTTTGATCAATACATACATTATTTATACTATATATACATATTATAAATCAATATGTATTATAGGCTACTTGTTTCATTTTTCGTTAAGAACAAATGTAAAAATGTATGTAAACATGTAGAAAATGACAATTCTTTGGATATCTAACGGTCGCCATTATGTTTCGCTATACATGAGTCGAAACTTCCGTTCATGTTGCCGTGTCCCGTGAAATGGCACTCATCGAATTGTTTCAATCCCTTGAAGAAAACTGAGTTTTCTGCCACTTTTTTGTTTCTTGGCGGAATGAAAAAGTGTTCCTTCTGTCTCGTGTTACATGTATGAATATCCCTCATTAAAATTATCTTATTCACCAAATAATTCGGCGCGTCACCACTTCGAATTTTGAGAATGAAAATGAGTACCAAATATTCAAAATAATCTTCAACTGACAGCCAATGCAAGCTTATCAGCATATTTTTTATTGGCGTGTATCAGGCTCATATGATTCTAATTGCTCTGTTTTGCAATCTTTGTATTCTATTCAACTCATTTTGATTCAACAAATATAGAGTCGTTGAGCAAAAATTTAGATGCGGAAGAATCAATGTGTTATATATGTTTTTCTTCGCAAAAATGATAGATAGTGCAACCACCTAGATAAATAATATATTCCATAGGTGATTTTTGATATTATGTAGTTTGCATGTACTCGGAATAATAGCTTGCGATCCACAATTACTCCTAAGTACTTGAATTCTTCCACATTTTCAATAAAGTCATCACCAATCTCCAACGAATGCTTATTCACTATCAACTCTTGTTGTTTCTTTGCCAAGAAGTATAAATTTAGTTTTCGAAACATTAATTTTTCGGTAAATTTCGACACGTATAATTGAAAATCGTATCCAGAGCGATCTGTATTACATAAATTAAGTTTTTCAAATCACGTGATGATGCATAAATGAGTGTGTCATCCGCAAAGAGATGTATGTTGATGTTGAAATTCAAATTCAATATATCATTGAAATACAAGACGAAAAGTATCGGTCCTAATATACTTCCTTGGGGTACACCATGGTCATTGAGAGTTTCGGAAGAGGTGTAACCATCGAAATAAGCTTTTTGTCTTTGATTCACCAAATAGCTATTGAACCACATGAGAACATGCCCCTTCATTATGCCGAAGGTGATATCTCCTTTTTCGACTTGAATAATGTGAAAGGCTCGATACTGAGCAGAAAAGAAATAGCTAAAAAAAAATTGAACATTGTACTAAGAAAGAAACAACAAAAAAATTTAAAATTTGCCTCAGTCATGAACGAGATCACTGACTCTTTTTTAGACCCTTCTTTAAAGAGACTGGAAAAATTCTAATTGATGAACAAAATTCTAGAGCTGTTGAATTATATGAAAAATCTAGTCCTAATAGTTCATTCGATAACCTTAATGATGGTAATCAACACTCTGACCGTAAATTCCTTACCTTAGTTTTATTGAATATTCAGTCTCTCCGTAATAAAATTGATGAACTTTATATATTTCTGATTGACATCAATTTCCCTACAATAGTCTTGCTTACTGAACATTGGTGTAATAAGATGGAACCAATTAGCATGCCTGGCTACACTGAAATATCAAGATACTCCAGAAACTGTTCCAATCATGGTGGAACTGTAATATTGATTAGAAACTCAGCACTAGTTTTGTTTGTTCAACGACAAAAGGCTTTTTTAAAAATTGGTTTATTTTCTCAAAGCAACTGCTCATTACAAAAGCTAGCTAAAGATTGATTCGGTTTAATAATTATACAATGCAAATAATATCTGTCCGTAGTGGGGTTTATCTACTGCAAGCTCAGCTATTTTCTTATGCTGTGGACATTTTCCATGCATATAACTCCTCCCTTCTTAAGATGAGAAAATCACGGAGTGATTTTTCGAAGTTTCCTGCAACTCCAAATCTTGGATGTTTCTTCCTTCTTCCTTGCTGAATATTTTCTTGAATGAGGGCCTTTCCCACATTCTTGTTTTCCATGCAATTACCAAAGGAATTATTATGATAATTGCAACGATAATCCATAAAATTATACTATACTGTATGTTTGGATTTTCTCGCAGTTTCACTGCTACTAACTGTTGAGCCATTTCGTTCATTTTGTAGATTTCTCCCATGTTGATTTTTGTGAAGTTTGGCATCTGGTAGTCTTCAACTTGTTGTTTTTCATTTATATTTATTCTCGGAAGGATTAGTGGTTTTCCTTCTCGAAGATTTCTTTCGTTGATATACTTCTTATTCTTGACTGCGATACTACAGAATTCTTGAATTTTCACTAGAGTTGGAAGCTGGATTTCGATGTATCGGTCGGTTTTACATTTGGAAAATATTCTTTCTTCATTAGCAGGGACAATCAGGACTTCTTCGTTTGTTACTTGTTCGACGATGGATTCTTGTAGATGGATTTCTATCACTTGGCAATGTTGTGGAAAATTGTTCTCTAGTAGTTCGAGAGTACAATTATCTTCAGGGTAGAAGTTTTCTTGGCAATAATGTTTTTCTTCTAGTATGGGACATGCTGTATCTTCGAATTGGTATTTCGGTATAGCTTGTGCCAAAAATGGGTATTTCGGGATAAATATTTGGTTATTTTGGATAATAGGATACAAGTGATGAAATATAAAGACTTCAGGTCTTAAAATTGGTATATGTATAGCAAATATTATTCTTGTTTCTTGGAAAGTTACTTGTGTTCCTAAAAATTGATGATACGTTAAGATATTCTTGAAATATGGAATTTCCTCTTTTTTATATATTTTGGCAACATAAATAAACATTTCCTCAAGTTCATTACTTGAAATGATCGAATTATGTAATGTATTTAATTTTGCAAACATTATAGCATCTTCTACGTTATCAAGGAATGTTATCATGTTTTGACAATCAAGATTTATTTGTGTTATTATTCCTTGAAAACTTATATAATCAGACATAGTTTGAATAGTGTTCTGAACGGATGTCTGAAATATTTTCAATCCATGCTCAAGACTCTTTTGATTTCCACTTAAAACATCAATTGTTTTGTTATAATTACTTATGAGCTTTCTTGATAGAGAAATTTGTAAGTTCACCTCTTGAACTATATTTTTCTGATTTTGTTTTAAAATTAATATAGATTGATCGTATCTTTTTCCATCTTCAGCATCGAGGGTACCAAAAAGCCATTTATTTACTTTTCCTACTCCATCAATCATTCCTCTTTTATGACGAATGTGTGGATACAGATTTCTGAGCTTTTTCTGAGTAATTTCAATTAAATATTCTGTTCTTGATAATAAGTTTTGGGACAGACCATGATATGATATAGGGTTAGTAATATTCTCATTCTTGAGATTATTTCGTATAGTATTGAAATATTCCATTAAATTATTAAGTTGATTAATTATTGGCTCTAAATCTAAATAATGCAAAAACGTATGCTTAGTATATATAAGCTTTGCGTTTCCTAGCTGTATAGGAAGCATAAAATTATTCAAAGTGGTTATTTGTATATCTTCATCACTAGTATATACTATACTGAGTGTTTGAAATAGAAGAATTATGTTAATCAACAATATCTTCATGTTGTTTCCTCTTGGGTGTCTTGTCATGATCGTGTTTTGTGTCCTGTGACAATGGATTTTGATTAGTATTCCTTTTAGGTTTTTTCACAATATTTTTATGATAAGTTCCTTTATTTGTTTTCAATTTAATGTCACTTTGATCGATCATTTCCGCTTTTTTATATTTTGATTTATCTTTACTTCTGAATTTATTTTTTATATACACTGGTATATCTTCGGGATATTCCATGGGTGGATCACGTTTTTCATTACGTTTCTCAATTATTTTCTCTTTTGTGAGTTGATTGTTTTCTTGATTTTTTTCATATAATTTCTTTGTAACTTCTTTGTGATTTTGAACATAATCTGAAATTATTAATCGATCATTTAGATCAAAAGGATCGTTATGATTTATATGACCTTTTATTACTTCAAATGGGGTAAACTTTGTTACACTGTGTATTGAGTTGTTATACGCTAAAATTGATCGTTTCATCAATTGTTCAGTTGTATAATTGCTGTTTTCATCTTTTTAAACATCGAAAATGTTCTATTATACTTGAATGAAATCTTTCAACTGGTGAATTTGAGTTACTATTTTTCGGTGTCGTATAATGTAGTTCTATACGATGTATCTTGCAAAAGTTTTCTAGGTCTTTATTTTTAAATTCACTTCCTGAATCGGTTGTTATTTTTTGTGGTAATCCATGATGTGATATATATATATATTAGAAGATTGTCAAGAACTGAAGTTCCTGTTACACTTTTTAAATTATATGCTTGTCCATATCGTGAAAATGTATCTAAAATCGTCAAATAGTTTTCAAATTTGGGACATTCTGAAAATTTGAAAGCTGAGTTCTTAAAGTACTTCTGTGTGACGAGTGTAAAAAATCTTGATAGTTCTTGATTTTTAAAATGAATTGCGTACAGTTGTTTTGGGTCGATGAAATCTTTAATGAATTTCATTATATGCAATTCCAAATTATTTTTTGGAATGGTAACATTCGTTCTTATGTGATCAAAGATGTTTTCGATTTTACATTGTATTTTATCCATGTCACTATCTCGTATTATTAATTGATTTTTATACGTATTCAGTGAACGTTCTGATATTGGAATTTTAAAGATAGGGTCTTCAATAGAAGTATGTGTCGTTTCTAGGTCAGTTTGTTCATCAATATTATGCATTTGCTTGGCAGGTTTCTCTATCTGAATGTTCGAGATAATTTTAATTTTTTCGTTACTATCATCTGGTCTTAATAAATCGAGTATTTGTTCGTCTAACTCGGGTAGTTGTTCAGGATTTTGTATATAGTCTGCAATTATCTTATCTACATCACCAGGATTGTTGATGAGTGATTCTGTTTCGATTGCATTTAAATCTAGGTCTTTCGTTATATAATTATTTCGTAAGCGTGATGAACAATCAGCTGCTTGGTTATTTTTACCTTTTTTATATTCAATATTATAATCGAATTCTTCGAGTTTTAATCGCCATCTGACTAATCTCGAATTTGGTTCTTTTAATGAAAATAACCATTGTAGGGGTTTATGATCTGTTGAAATTGTGAATTTACGTCCAAATAAGTAGGGTCTGAAGTGTTTACAACTCCATACTATAGCTAATAACTCTTTTTCAATCGTTGAGTAATTTATTTCAGCTTGATTTAATGTTCGTGATGCGTAACTTATAGGGTGTCCATTTTGAGAAAGTATTGCGCCTATTGCGTAATTTGAGGCATCAGTTGTTAATTCAAATTTCTTCGTAAAATCTGGGTATGCTAATACTGGTTCTGATGTTAAAATATTTTTACAAATATTGAAACATGAAACGAATTCTTCATTATGTTCCACTTTTTCATTTTTCTTAAGACATTGTGTTAGAGGTTTCGTTATTTTAGCAAAGTTTTTTATAAATTTCCTATGATAACCTACCAATCCTAGGAAAGATTTTATTTCCTTTTGTGTTTTTGGAATGGGGAATTTTTTTATTATTTCAATTTTTTTTGCATTTGGTTTAATTCCTTCAGGTGTTACTACATGCCCTAAAAATTCTACTTCATTTCTGAGGAATTCAGATTTATCCAGTTCTACCTTCATTTGAGCTTCACGTAATTTCGTTTAAGATTTTGAATGTGTTCTTGTAAACCTGTACTGAAAATTATGATATCGTCCATGTATACCATACAGATTTTGTTTTGTAAATCTTTTAAGATTTCATCAATTACTCTCTGAAATGTAGATGGTGCAATCTTCAATCCGAAAGGCATTCTGAGGTACTCATAGTGCCCATTTTCAACTGTGAATGATGTTTTTTCGACTGAATTCCTATTCATTTCAATTTGATGGAATCCACTAGCTAAATCAAGTGTTGAAAAGTATTGTGCTCTTCCTAACTTGTCTAGTATGTCAGTAATATTTGGTATTGGATATCTATCATCAATGGTTTTTTCATTAATTTCGCGGTAATCTACTACGATTCTCCATTTTTGTTTATTTGATGCGTCATATCATCATCATCATATCAAGCATATCATTGATTTGTCTCTGAATTTCTTGTTTGTGAACATATGGATATCTATAAGATTTTGTATAGACTGGTATCTCATCTTTTGTTTTAATTTCATGTTTAACTTTAGATGTAAATGTTAATTTTTCGTTCGGATTACAGAATATGTCCGAATATTCTTTGCATAATTTCAAAATTTCTGATTTTTCTTCTGAATTCATGTGACTAGTTCTTATTTTATCTTGTAAATTGAAAGTTCTTGAATTCTCATTGTTTCTTGAATCCATGAAATTTTCTATCGTGAATATTTCATACTGATTTGAATCGAAAGATTGTACTGGTATAGTTTCATTCAAAGTTATAGAAACTGTTCTGTCTGTAGGGTTGAAAATTTCTAAAGGAGCAAAACCTTTATTTGAGGTGGTTAATATTTGGGGAATAATTAGATCGTCTATTGTTCCTTCAATTGTCAGAATTTCTCCTTGATAAATACTCACTGGAATATTTTTCATTAATTTTTCTTAGGGATTCACAGAAAATGAAAAACTTGCATCAGTTGGTTTTCTGTACTTGAAAGGTATTTCGACATAATTTCCTATCAATCGTTGATTGATGAGATCAATATTTAATTCCATTTTTATTAAATCATTTAATCCTATAACTCCATCGAAAAAATCATGAAAATCAAAAAGTATAGAATTTATTTCGTGATTTGTTTCAAATTCTGGAAATGCTGGTATTATCTTGCAATTTTACTACTTGCAGCAGTTTTAATTTGAGAATTAGAATGAAAAATTTTATTTGGATAATATTGTTCTGCAATAGATGGTTTTAATATTGACTTGGTGCTTCCTGTGTCTATTAGGAATTTTAATTTTGGATGTTTTATTTCTACATAGGGTAGAGCGTTATTTGAAGAAATATTAATTTCTACTAAGTCATTGCTTTCATACGGCTGGTTGACTGAAAATTTTCATTCGTATTGTCAAGTTTTTCAATTGGTTGTTCGTCAATTGATTGTTCGTCATAATAGGGTTGTTCATTTTCTTGATAATTATTTTCAGAAAATAGATTTGGATCAAAATAATTATTTTCTTGGTAATAATCTGAATCATCATAATCGTTACAATATGAATTGATTTCATTCTCGTTAGTGAATAATTCTTCTGATTGGAAATTTGGTCTTTGATTATAATTTTGAAAATGATTTTGATAAGGTCTTCCAAAATTTTGCATTGATGGTCTAGTTGACATCATCGTGGGGTTTCTTGATGTAGTTGACATCGGTTCTGGACTCGATGTATTTTTTGGTTTAAATACATTTTGTGGCGGTCCAAAGACTTCTCTATTTGTTGGAAATCGTCTTTGTTGAATTTGTCGAGGTTGTATGTTAATTGGCTGGCTGGGCCATACTGGTTTTTGATTAAATTGTTGATTGAAACGTTGTTGTGGTCTCTGAAATTGATTTTGGCTCATTTGTGGTTTTTGGAATTGATTTTGACTTGGAAATCCGAGAAATGGTCTGTTAGAAGACATTCTAGGATTCTGCAATGAATTTTGTTTATAATTGTCATTCAAATTACCATAAAGTTTTTCGAAATTTTCATACTCGTTAACATATGCCATAGCATCTTCAAGAGACGCTGGGTGTTTAAGATGTAAATTATTTTTTAATGTGCCTTTACATCCTGCAATGAATGTATTTAATGCTGTTTTATCGTTGTGATATTTGACACATTTTTTCTTGTTGACCTAATGTCGTACTATTGCTAATTCTTTGAGCAACATTACTTCTGACTAGTTGTAGCCTAGTTCCGAAATTTATGAGATGTTCTCCTTTGTATGGTCGAATTCTGGTTAATTCTTGAACTAAACAATCTAAATCTCTGCGATCTGAAAAACATTGTATCGGTGCATCTTTGAGACTTGCCCAATTATTCAATTCTGCACGGTTTCCTACCATCAATTCGGCTTCACCTACTAATTTCTCTTGGATACATTCAAAAATATGTGAATTCAATTGATCGTCATTAAGATGTCGATAACTTGCTATGAGGCTCTCACATCTTGTAATGAATTTATTCAATGAATTATTATCTCCGTCGAATGGTTTTATATTCTGGAGCTTGGATTTGAAAAGATCCCACGTCATTCTAGGTGGAGGGTTGTTTTCCGTCATGTTTAAATTTTGATTCGAATTTGGATTGTCAGAAAATGATAAATTTTGTAGCCTATCAGATATTGTCTCTAATATCTCGTTTATTTCACTCTGCATTCACTCAACTTGTTTACTTTTTTGAAAAACTGCTGTGTTTGTCTGTTTGTTTCGTTTTCTTGTTTTGTTCGCGGTGTTTTTGCCCTAACTATCTCTTCTGAAGTCCTTATACATAGGGTTCAAAAAAGGCAAAAAGGAAATTTGGCACTTACAGTTCCGAGTTCTTCGAATTTCTGTAGTCTCCGGTTATCCTTCTTCTGGTTGTTGAATCTTCGCCTTGTGTTGTAAAGACAGCTTCTTCTTTTCGACGTTTGGTCTGTGTTGGATTCTGTGCTCACGAGGTTGAAACTTCGCTGAACAGGCGGGTTTTTCACTTCACGACTACACTTCATCCTTTCGATAATGTTCAGACTTCTAACTGTTCGTTACTGGATCCGATATTCGCTCGAATAAAGTCTTTCACTACCGTTTTTGTTTTCGTATTCCCGATTAATCGTTGGTACGAAAAATTGCTCGTTCGATACGGTCAATTTTCGGGAATCCTACCGACTGCGCCAGTTTTGTTTGTTGAACGACAAAAAGGCTTTTTTAAAAATTGGTTTATTTTCTCAAAGCAACTGCTCATTACAAAAGCTAGCTAAAGATTGATTCGGTTTAATAATTATACAATGCAAATAATATCTGTCCGTAGTGGGGTTTATCTACTGCAAGCTCAGCTATTTTCTTATGCTGTGGACATTTTCCATGCATATAACTCACTCACTGATTTTTCTTTTATCCAAGTTATCCAAGACCTGTCCGAAGACAAAACATTTGAGTTTTCTGTATGCCACTGCAAAAAACTTAATTTATATATTTTATGTGTCTACCGTTCACATTCTGCTGATGTGAATATTTTTTTCAATAATCTCAATTCTTTGTTATCGGAATTATCTGTTAACTCATCTATAATATTGACTGGTGATTTCAACATAAATTACAATAATGATGAATCAACAGATACTGACTCACCTGAGGACTTAGTTTTAACTTTTGACTCGAGTATGCACGTTGACTCAGATACCCGTTTTTCTCAATTCTCCAATACTTGTATTGATTATATTTGCAGCAATTATGATGTACAGAACGTATCATGTTCAGTGATACCGTCAGGATTATCTGATCATGAGGCAGTAACCTGTTCTGTGCTTCTTGACTCCTTGTATACAAAACGGAAATGTAAACTCGGTAGACTTTACAGTAGAGCAAATTATAACAGGTTTTATCACAACTGCCTCAAGTTTGAATGGGAGGGTGTTTTGTTGCGAAATGATCCCTTTCTCACATTTCACAATGCACTATTGAATGTATTCAATAATTTTTTTCCCATACAAAAAATTAAAATGAAACAAAAAAAACCTTGGATTACATTAGGTTTGAAAACTTCATCAAAAAACTTACGCTCATTGCATACCATACGGAAGTTCACCGATAATCAAAGCTTCCATGTCTACTTTAATACTTACCGCAGTATATATAGATCTACCTTCAAGAGTGCAAAGGAAAGCCACTATGCCAAAAAAATTGATAAATCAAGCAATAAAATGAAAGAAACTTGGTCTATTATTAGTGATATTACGGGAAAATCTAAGAAGAAAAATGTTGGGATAACACTAAACCCTGATAAAATTAATGATTATTATTGCTCTATTGCACAAAAACTGAGAAAATAACTATACCATATGATCCTTTGTCGATTCTAGCAGGTATCTATATTGAGGAGAACCTAATTCTATATGATACAAACATTGATGAATTGGTTGAAATTTTGAGGTATATAAAAAATAAAAATGCAATTGGTTATGATGGAATCTCGATTGAAATTATTCAAAATCTTCCAATCAATGCACTCAATACACTTGTATCTATCATCAATATATCATTTCACGAAGGACTTTCTCCTGATTTCCTCAAAACTTCAGTTGTCATCCCACTTTACAAAGGTGGAGATTCAGATGATCCCTCGAATCTTCGCCCGATTCCCCTTATTCCAACTATGGCCAAACTCATTGAAAAACTGGTGAAGAAACGTTTGACTGCTTTCCTAAAACGCCAGTTTGGGTTTCAAAACAATAAAAACACGCACGATGCTATTTTTTCATTTCTATATGACACTTACTCAAAGTTGAATGCCGGTAATGTAGCTGCTGCAGTCTTTTGTGATCTGTCAAAGGCGTTTGACTGTGTTGACCATAAAATCTTACTTAGAAAACTCCACCAGTACGGTTGCAGAGGAACCACGTATAAATGGTTTGATTCATACCTATCAGGAAGGAATCAAATGGCGAGAACAACAGATCTTTCTGAAAAAAAGGCAATTATGTCCGGGGTGCCTCAAGGTTCGGTTCTTGGTCCCATTCTGTTTTTATTATACATTAACGACCTGACCAACTTGAAAATATCTGGAAAATTCACCCTATTTGCGGACGACACCACGATATTATGGAACAGCAAGAACTCTAACACCTTACCCAATTTAATATCTACTGATATGGAAAAAATCAAGGAATGGTGTGATGCAAATTTGTTGTCCTTCAATACAACAAAAACAAACATCATATCATTCAGATGTTCTCTAGACGACCTTACATTCAGTAATAATATATTGATCGAGAACAAGCCCCTAACAAAATTTCTAGGTATCCATATTGATAGTAAGCTCAAATTTGACGGTCATTCAAGCACCTTAAAAGTAAGATTTCTGCTGGATGTTATGCAGTGAGGGTAACTTCATCGAATTTGGGATCTGAAACCACCAAAACTCTGTATCACGCTCTAATAGAGTCCCATTCACGTTATGGAATACCTTTTTGGGGAGTTAGCAACTCATCGGCACTTCAATCAGTCTTGGTACCGCAGAAACGGGCTATAAGGTATATGCGTAAACTTAAGCCCCGTGATTCATGCAGAAACATATTGGTTGAAGAAAAAATTTTAACAGTAATTGCGTTATTCATTCTTGAATCAGTTTGCCTCATATACAATACATTACAACACCCGTTCTTACATGTTGAAATTGCCAATTCCCTCAACAAATATGATCAGAGATTCGATTTATTATAATGGGGTTAAGATGTACAATCACCTACCCTCAGACATAAGGAAGGCGAATATGAACATGATAAACTTTAGAAAAATCATTAAAAAGTTTCTGGCAGATAGGCCCTATTATAATTTGGAGGAGTATTATAATGTGACGTAACTAATTTATAGGTGTGTATGTGTGTATATGTATATGTGTATATCGGTGTATGTATGTATGTGTTTACATGTATATATGTATGTGTATATGTGTACATACATATGTTTGTGTATAGATGAGCGTGTGTGTGCGTATATATATTTTTAACGAAGCAGTCTACTTTAACTGCGTTTTGTGACCTTAAACGGTATCGTTTATAATAATTTATATGTTCAACTCCTATTTTAGATATTTTATCGTTTTTTATATATCTTTTAATCTACATCCATATTGCTATATACACATTTATTCAAGCTTTGTCCACCAGAATTTCTCTTAATGACATTAAAGTATATTTATTATTATTATAATTATTATTATTATTCAATCCAATTTTTTCTAATTTTCCAATTGATCTTTCTCGATCGATAGTCTCGAAAGCTCGCTGTGAATCGCTGTTTCTTTCTGATTCCAGATTGATTGTCATTCAATATGTTGTTTTCAATTTATTCTAATAGCTGATTATATACATGTTTTCCTAAGATTTTATCAATAGTACTCAACATATTTATTGGACCTACGCTGAAGCTCTTAGATTCAATTCAGAAGAGAGCTATTCGCCTAGTCGATGATACAACACTCACCAAATCATTGACCTCTCTAGATCACCGTAGAAAGGTCGGCGATCTATGCCTTTTTTAAAGGTACTTTCACGGTCGGTGCTCAACGGAAATATCATCTATTATGCCACCACGCGCGATTCCTAAAAAACAAACCAGACGAGCTCAAGCTGGTCATCCCTGCACTGTCAGGCTCGAGACCTGTCGAATATCGCTATACCAAGCATCATTCATCAATAGAACGGCAAAGTTGTGGAATTCTTTGCCTAGTGCAGTCTTTGCTGATGCTTACAACCTCCAAACTTTCAAGAAGAATTACAACACATTCCTTTTCTCCCAAAATTCCACAGCTGGCGAACACGATGTTCCTCGAACATCATAGGTTTCCCTTTCGTGTTGTCCACAGATAAAAAAAAGGTCACAAGCATTTTTTGAATTGTGTTTCTATGGTATTGGTATAATTGTTGATATTTTCGAAGCAGATGGTACAGAGACAACAATTTATAATGTTTATAATAGGATTTTTGACACCTTCAAACGTATTTTTCAAAAAACTCACATCTAACTCATCAGGGCTCTTCTTATAGAGAAGTGAGAAATCATTTCGAATAATTTGTCAGTGTCAATGAATTTGAAATCTGTAAATTGACTGATCATTTCAGGATAAGGGACAAGAAGTTGATGATTACATAGAGGGACATTACTAACTATATCAATAATACTATGAATATTCGGAAAATCTGACGGATTGTTCAATATATTGTTTTCGATTACTAATTCCTTTGAAGTTACTTCATTTCTACTCTTCGGCATGATTGATTTCAGTATTTCCCGCATTTGTCTACTGTAACTTTTACATCTATCAATTTTCTCTTCAAAATAAATTCTTTTCTCTTTCCTGATGACTTTGACTGCTCTGTTTCTACATATCAAGACACAACATATTACTTTGGTTTTTAATAGAACTTGAAATTATACCTATTATTATTGTTCTGAATGTATGACCTCCTGTAAGGTACTGAAGCAAAAGTGATATAAGTATGTGTACAGTATTAAATATTCGCATTAATATTCCTAAATGATTTTGAATTCAAAAAATCATTGCAACCTGCTATTATAATAATATGATCATTTAGTGTGAAATCCTGTGCCAATCTGATTGAATTCTCTATGATAACATTTACTTCACTGTACTGTATTTTACTTTATTGTAATATAACTTTACTGTAATATGTAATATTACTTTACTGTGATTTTTATACTATTGTTTGACTTGTCTTATGTCATGTATATGATTCGAAGTGATCAATTAAACCTAATCTAATCTAATCGAAACATGCATTTGGCTCAATAATAGTTTGAATTTGTTTGTTAGGTAAATTAACTTTCAATCTTTCACTAATATCACGTCCATTTTGATCATACAATATCAATATTCTGCCGTTAATATTGATAATCCCAGTGATGGTGAAGATATTTATCGAATCTCCGAGCAAATTACACAACAATAAATAATCTGAGTTAACAAGTAGAGAATTTGAAGGATGAGCTGTGGAAATACAAGGTAACTGGTCAGAATGAAATTGAAACGTTGGAGAAACGAAACGAATATTTGAAACAAGAAAATGTTGAATGAAAAATCGCTTATCTCGTGACAGGAAAAACAAGAAATATAATCTGATGATTTATAATCTTGAAGGTGATAATATTTACCAGTCAGGCAAACCTATCAAACCTAATTCCATTCTAATTGATTGAATGAACAATAGACTTAGAACAGAAATCCTTAGTGCAGCAAATTATTTGAAAGGGACAGGTATTTTTATCTCTCCTGATTACATAGCTGAGGACTACCAGAAGTAGAAGTTGCTGTTTCAATATCAAAAACTTGCCAGAACACGTGATCAAAGAGCAACAATCGAAGGAAATCATATCATCATCGATGGAGTTCAGTACAGTCTTGGTAAACTCCATCAGTTGAAAAGTGACTTCATTACTGCTGTGAATCAGGGTGAATTACATCGTAGTGATAGCACTTCATCAGCAGCCAGCAGTGCGTCTCATAAAAGATACCGCGATTTGAATGATCAAGCAATCAGACCTGTGAAATAGAACTAGTAATGTTTGATTCGATCATCAGTTATTTATTTTTGAGTATTTCGAGTATTTCTGATAACTGTTCGGAATAGGAGTAAATATTAGTATGTTTGTTAATACTGCAATAAGACACCGTTTATACTCGAGATGGTTTTACTTCATCATACTTATCCGCGAACTGCTGGTTGAACGTCTGTTGTTGAGGTCGCGAGTCAAAAGTGATGATTTCCTGTTTCTGTGGGATACGTATCGTGCCTAAGCATGCGCCCTAGTATGGCGGTAAATACAAACATACCAAATATAGTTCTCAATTTTGAGGAATCTGGCCTATATACTATCAGGTACTGTCAGAATATATATTTTTGTATATCTAGAACTATTGATTTCTTCTAATAAGAATTGATATCTTCGTCCATAGGTCATATGAATATTTGTTCATTGACTACAAAACTGAACGAAGTCAAAGCGTATTATGAATGCAAACAAACCTCGTTTTCGCTGTATCAGAAACTTGGAAATATTCTGGCATATTGATACAATAGATGGCTATAATATTATTCGAAATGATCGAGAAAGTAAACGAGGGGGTGGAGTTCCATTATTTTTCAAAACTGATTTGAATGATAGTCATAATTTCTGAGAATGAGTCATTCATTGAGTACCTATGGGTTGAAATCGTAATATGAAAAGAAACATTTCTTGTTGATGTGTGTGCTATAGACCTTCCAAGAGTGATCCAGTGTCTTTTCTGAACAGATTCGAGAACACATTAATTGATATGAACCCAGAATATGATGATATAATCTCTTTTAGAGATTTCAATATAGATTACCTCAATACACAGTTGATTTCAGTTAAGAACATGTCTATCAAATAATCTTTCTATCTTATACAGTGTATTTCTGAACTAACGCACATCACAAACAAATCTGAGACATTGAATGATTATGTGTACACTAACTTTGAGGTGGAAGTTTCTGGAGTAATTGACACTAGCCTGGTAAGACACTTCTTAATTCATTGTTCATTTGACAAAGGCGATCAGGACATAGCATGCTCAACTGTCACTTATCGAGGTTTTTGTTGATGTGAATTTATTGTATCGTGAGCTCGACTGTAAAGACTGGGATTATTTTCGCCAGCTTAGTTTTATTGATAAAAAGTAGATTATTTGAATAACTAATATCTCAGAATTAGCTGAAAATATATCCACACCAAATCATGTATTTTCCATTCAAATATAAAAAGAAAACCCTGGATTACCTACCGACAATATCGAATTGATGCAACACCCAACACAAAATTGCTATCACATTGGGAATACTATAAGCAATGGAGGAACTTCACATCATCCGCGATAGAGAGGAAAAAGTTCATTTACACTTCAAACTCAAGAACTGTTCTTCTAAAGAGAAATGGATAGAAATAAAGAAACTCAATGTGACGAGAAAACGAAATAAATATTTGAGAAAGAGATATTTAAGAAAAGAGATTACCGTTCACCGGATAATGACCTGCTCGCTTTTCATCGTGATAATAATAATAATGAAAATATCATTCACACTTTTTCGTTCGCACAAACTACTGACGAAGAAGTTGCATATACAGCCCATCAAGACTGATTCCTTCGGTTGTGATAATTCTGTTATTTCTCACTGATACCTTCAACTTTTGTATTCGTCAAAGTTATTTTCCGAATGTATGGAAGATATCACATGTATTACCATCACCCAAAGTTACCAACCCTACCGATTTCAGTCAACTCAAGAGTATAAGTATCTTACCAACGTTGTATAAAGTTCTACCAGAAAGAATATCAGAACGTCAGATTAGAGAATATGTGTTAGATTGCAAACTGTTCCCCGTCAATTCATTTGGTTTCAGGAGTGGATACAGCTGCTCGACTGCTCTAAGCGCTGTCACTGACGCTATTGTTTATTCTTTGGATAAACATGAATCATCCTTATTGGTCCTTATCAATAATTCTCGAGCATTTGATACTTTGAATCATGAAATTTCATTGTCAATCTTACACAACACTGGCTTCTGTACAGAAGCTGTGAAATTTCTTGAGTCATATCTCTCTGATCGTGAACAACAAGTCAAAATAGGAAATTACCTCTCAAGTAGTTTATTTGCATAGCAAGGTGTACCACAAGGTACTATTTTGGGCCCTCTTTTATATACACTCTATACATCTAACTTATATAGTCATTTTCTCACTGTAACTACCTGTATGCTGACGATACGCAGGTTTATTATTCTTTCAATCTGACAAATATTCAACTTACAAATGAGATGATCAATCAAGATCTATCAAAACTTGGATCGCTATCTCAGAAACATCGCTTGAATATAAATGCTCCAAAATCTCATGCTGTTCGGTGATGAAAGTCAGAAGACAGAGGCAATGAGCCAGCTGCAAATATCCATTGG
Source organism: Gastrophysa polygoni (assembly GCA_963576655.1). Classification (NCBI taxonomy): domain Eukaryota; kingdom Metazoa; phylum Arthropoda; class Insecta; order Coleoptera; family Chrysomelidae; genus Gastrophysa; species Gastrophysa polygoni. Next base: position 35,503,995 of record OY755082.1, read on the forward strand.
AAATGATGGAGTTGACTTAGTCAACAAGTCAATAATCTAGGTCTACATTTAGACTCGTTGAGGTTTGATGAACATGTAACAGAGAAAATCAGAACTGCCTATGCTTCTCTCAAACTATTGTATCCTCATAGACATAAAATGAATCTACTTACAAAGAAAATGTTATGTGATTCTTTGGTGTTCTCTCATTTTAATCATTGTGATACAGTTTATGGTGTTTTTCTACGGAAATCAGATTCATATCGTATACAGAAATATAAAAAAATCGTGTCTACGTTCAATCTATGGATTGAGAAGAAGATAGCGTATCTCACATAAACTAATTGAAGTAGGTTGGTTAAGTATGTTGTAGCGTAACTTCACAAAAAGAAATTGAAGTTTCAATGCACGGTTACTTTTATAGTCGGAGAGCGGTAGTGGGATTCACCAAAAGATATCTTTTTGAACTATTCCTGTATTTATATTTTTCATTAGGTGGTTACGTGATAGCAAACAACGAGCGCCACTCAGATTTAACTGAGAAAGAGTGGAAAGGGTTAAAACAAAAGTAATAAACCAGACTTTTTGAACACCATGCATATATAATTTATTAGAACAGGATTAGTATTGCGTACAACATGTGTAGTCAATGGTGATTATAATAGGTGTTACGGAATTGACGGGGTTACGGACTTTTTGAAAACCATGCATATATAATTCATCAGAACAGGATTAGTATTGCGTACAACATGTGTAGTCAATGGTGATTATAATAGGTGTTAGGGAATTGAATAATACTAATGGAATTCTCAATATAAATTTGAAAGATACCTAATGATTTGCTATTGAATAAGGATGAGTAACCTTGTCTTAACTCAATCAAAGCCTCACTGTGGCGTATGATTGAAAAGTCACAATATGACTAGGAAAAATACAATGAATTTGAGGCAGTTTTCAAACGTTCCCAAATTGAATAATGTAATTTTTCCTATGAAAGGAAATAGCAGCTGTTATTTGGATTCCCACATTCAGGAGAATAATAGTAGATATAATCGAAACACAGACGTAGCATATTCTCAATTTCTACAGGGCGATTGAAATGATATGAAAAATGTACTCACTGAGGGTTATCCTTTTTTTTACCCTCACTAAAACATAAACTTCCTTGGTAGGTTTCGTATGATGTATCACCAACGAAATACTTCCATTTTACGACTCCTCTTCATCACATTTTTGATAAGCAAATTAGGTAGGTATGCATGGTCTCCAGACAAAACATTAGGACAGCAAATAACAGCAAGACATATTAGTGCCCCATTAGCAATATGGGTTGAAACTTGTGTGGCATCAGAATAAAACCTCCAGCCGGCATAGGTCCTTTTACAACATTACCTCAAAATGACGGATATTCAAATTATGTCCGAGAAAATGAATTCAAACGATAAGAAACGAAAAAAGAGAAAGGCCCTCGGAAAGGCCTCTAGGTGTTAATCGGCCTTTTTATGAAAATTCATTGAACATTCAGTTTTGCGACTGGTTGCTCTGACAGCAGCGACTCCAGGGAACGAACGGCCTCGTCGGTGTGCTTTATTTCGCGCAGCAAAAAAATATATACGGGACGTTCAGTTCTATATGAACAAGCATCATTTTGCCAATATGTAACATAAAAACATCGCCAAGTGATACTCTTCGCAGGAAAATATATAAGTTACTTCAGATTCATGACTCGATCTCGATTATAAAAAGAAAATACAGGTTGTTCTGCAATGTAGGTGTGTTCTCAAACCAATATTGGAGTTTCTTTCATTTCGTTCAGCGTACAATATGCATACCAAGAGTATCTCCTGAATAATTGCCTTCAAATAGAAGGGATGGGTCTTCACTCGTCTTTCACTTGTCTTTCACTTGTCTTTTCTATAAGGTGCTGAAGATAAAACAACCAGAGTATCTCTCTAGAAAAATCAAATAAAGCATGGCATTAACATACATCCACATAGAAAATAAATATATAAGTCATTTTTTTCCTACCAGATTCGGTTGGGCTGTTACCAAGGAACGAGATTTCATTTGTCATGAAATTATCTCGTCCATTATGAATGTCCCAGGGATATTGCTACTAAGTAATAACTCTCCAAAAGTGTTTCTCGCTGAATTTTCATAATAACCCCATATACAAATTCCGAATACAGAATTGAATACTCCACGGTTTTTCACGTTGTCTGGTCCTTTTCGATTTTGATTCGAGCGAAAATAATGAACGAGATGATAATGAGTGTTAAATTTAAATCGATCTCCCTATCGACGCATCAATGCCATAACGGCACAAATTCCATTGAGTTGATTTCACAGGAGAAACTGAGTGAATACGGAATACTGAACCCGACTGGCATTTTCCGTTCTTCTTTTGCTTCTGTGAGCCCGTGCCTTGCAATACAGAGTCACCCTATATGACTGTAACAGAACATTAGCGAATTGAAACCAGATGATCTCTGCACCATGCCTAGCCAATTACTGTGAGCTTAGTGAATATCGTCCTCAAAGTCGTTGAATTGCCACCCTACCATATATGCCAATTCGATTTCAGGATGCATCTGATGTTTTTCAGATTAGTCAACAGAATTCCATGAATTATCATATGTATTTCAGAAATATCCAGTCGGATTCCAGAAGAATCAATAGCAATTTGTGGGTAGTACTTTGTGAGAATGAATACATTATATGTATAGGGTGCTCAGGAATACACTGCTCACAAGATAAGTACTGTGCACATATTTTACGAGGTCCAGCCAGAATGAAAATCACATAACTTTGTGTTCAATGTTTTTATGGAGGATATTATATGAAAATCTGTATGATGATGTGTGATATTTTTGTGATGTACTAGGATCACACGATTCAATTTCCTCATTATAGTCTACGAGGATCGAACGGGTCTTACCTGAATGTCAGACGTCATAGAGCAGAATGTGAAACACTGCGATATATTTTGAAATGAATTGAAAACATGAGATTACCTAGTTCTTATGATGATATCAAATTCAATCAGAGATTACATGACAATGAAAATATTGTGACAATGGAGGTCTCCACATAGAGACCCGACAAATAGCGCCATTGTCTGTTTAATTTCATATTCAATGAAAATATGAAATGTGCGTTTTCAAAAAAGTGATCCTCAATGACTTTTATTCCTTAACGACATCATTCATCGATGATACCAGCCAACTTCTCAACTGAAAGAAGAATGGAAAATAAAATCAATCACAGGGTGTTCACAAAGATATCTGAATCACAGATGAGCTTCTTGTCCTATTAATCGACTAATCTAAAAAACATTTGATGCATTCTGAAATCAAACTGACTATGCTGAGATACAATTGATGATTTTTGATATTGAATTGACTATTCTGAAATACAATCAACGCATTTTGAAATAAAATTCACTATTCTGAAATACAATTGATACTTTCTGAAATAAAAGTGACTTCTGAAATCCAAATGACGCTTGCTGGAATGCAAGTGGGAAAAGTTTAGAAAACTATGAGAAGATTGTGTCAGTTAGTGTTGCTGCATCACAGTCGAATGGATGTTAGTTCGAACCCCGCCGACAAATATCAATTTTCGATTGAATTGGTTGATGATTTCAATCCTGACACTGCTTAAGCAGTCTTTGTTCTCCCAAAAAAGTGTATATTTGGAGCTTTAGGTTCCGCTCTTCCTAACCACATACAAGTTTTGACTGAACTTCCAATGAAGTAGCGATATACAAATTCACGAACTATTGCGAAATTATTCTTGTCTGTCATTGCAAAGTAACCACTATGTCACTGAAGTGTATTATCATATTGCAAATCGATCTGCTTTCGCATATTACTGTGGTATTACTATGTTATTTTGCAATATATATTGTCTCAGCCAAGGATTCTAGTAACTTTCTCTTTCTATCAAAAAACATCTTTCTCTCATTCTCATATCGAGTTGTACGTTGTTGAATACTATGGTTTTGCTCGAAACTATTACGGTAAATTCAACCAATCACTGTACAGTGTACAAACTGAGCACCATCAGAGTATTATATTTTGGCTCGAAATTATTTTTCTTGGATTGTGACATGTTTTTGCAGTTCTTTTTGTGAGAGAACTGTATAATTCAGAACACAGTGCATGATCTGAAATCATGCGACTGTAAGATGTACCAAATTTTTCTCTATCATTGAACTCTTTCAAGAACAAATTCAAGATATTGTTTCTCTCGCAGCAGTTAAATGTTTTAAGTATTTTATATGTTGTATTCCGAAGAATGTATCCTCAATTTGAATTATTTAATATGCAGTTGATCTTTTCGAATGCTCTAGGATATTTATTTATTTTCAGGTTTTTCAGTTCTCTTTAGGACGGTGTGGAAGAATTGGTCAATAGACCTAACACTTCACCTTTTGTTTGTAACTTTATGATGTCATGTATGATGTTGGTATTTATTCTGTTCAGTGGCAGACAATGAAAGAATTATTATTATTATTATATTGAAAAGTAGCAACTTTGATATTTCAAGGGCCGTGATTAGAGTTCCGCACCTTACGTAACTTCAATAGTTAAAACATCTCAGTTTTCACTAAACGTCCGCACCTGCGGAACTCTAATTAACTTACTTAAGGCTCGCACTTACGGAATCCAGCCAGATTTTGTTGGTCCTCATTTTGATTCTTTCCGCTCCGCTCATACATGGCGAAAATGGGTAGTTATTTGTGATTGCTTTTGAATCTACTGCAATCACTGCATTTCAATTATTATGTGTGATATATTCCTGAATCCTTCATGTTTTTGACATCCAGCAGTGAACAGTCCTGTTTTTCGATACGTTATGAAATTTCCAGTGTGAGAGTATTTTTTTTGATTAATAAATGACGATTCAATTCATACAAATATTTATTTAACAACAAGGTAAGAACACTCAAATATATGAAGGCCATAAGAGCCTGACAGAATCGATGTGAACAACAGTAGCAACAATGAAGTGATAACAACGCTATATAGTTAAAATGTCGATTGATAAAAATCGATAAAGATCGATACCTATCATACATGGTCATCCAGTTGATTATTAATAACAGTAAGTATCAATGAAGATTCGAGCATCGCATTCTTGAGAACCTAACCTAAATATTATCGGCAGACACAATACCATGAAACGTCCTCAATATCGTACCAGTATGAATTTATAATATCTTGTTTACAAGTTACAAGCGCAAACACAATTGCTACAAACCTAAGTAGTTACGTTAACTCCCATATCAAAATTGCTTTGATTCGCTTTATTTCTCGTCGGTGAATTGTCCTGATAGAACCCAGTCGCCCCTTTCTATTCTCATAATTCTTTCTGCTGGTTCTTCTTCTGTCGGGTCTGGATTCCTGCTTAATGCGTCAACATGTTTCATGCGGCTTCCCGCACGATATTTCACTGTGAATGAGAACTCTTGTAGCTCTAACCACCATCGGGCAATGCGAGGTACTAACTCTTTCTTCTCACTTGCTGACTTTAATGCACTACAATCTGTAACGACAGTGAACTCAACTCCTAAAAGATAGACCCCGAATTGGCGTATGCTCTCCACCACGGCCAATGTTTCGAGCTCGTAGGAATGATAGCGTTCCTCGCTCCCCCTGGTCGTACGGCTGTAGTAGCTCACCGGATGTAATCTTTCATCAGATTGGTACTGTAAGAATATTCCGGCTAATCCATGTTTGCTAGCATCGGTGTGGAGTTCGGTTCGTGCGCCTGGCGTATAGAAGGATAACGTTGGTCGTTCCACCAGCCGCGTCTTCAGTTCCTCGTATGCATCGGCTTCCTCCTTTTCCCATTTCCATTCTTGATTTTTTTTCATTAGAGTAGTGAGTGGCTTGGCAATTGTTGCGTAATTTCTGACGAAATGTCTGAAATATCCTGTCAGTCCAAGGAATTGTCGTACTTGATGCACTGACTTGGGTGCGGCAAATAGACTGACGGCTTTCATTTTCATTTTTCCAGACATAACTCTGCCGTTGGAGATTTAGAATCCTAAGTATGTCAAAAAATAACATTTCTTAGGATTTAATGTCAGACCTTCAGACCTCAATAGCTTCAGTATCATAGTCAGGTTTTCCAACCCCTCTTCTACTGTATTCGAGTACAACAAGATATATGGCAGCCATATGTCTTGCTTGGGCAAGGACCTTATTGATGAGTCTTTGGAATACGCTAGGTGCATTTGTGAGACCAAACGGCACACGATTTATTTATTTATTTATTTATTTATTTATTTAATACATAGGTTACCCAACAGAGTATTGAAACTCCAATTATAGGGTTACACATTTTACATAATATAGAGTGTACATCTGATATCATTGATCGAGATAACCAAACAAAAAATTGTAAAAGAAAAAAGAAAATAATCCTAGGTTTGATACAGTAATGATAACAGTAATGAGAGTAACTATAATAGTGAATATAGTAATAATGCTAACATAAAAAAAGAAAACTTCAAGCTGAGAAAAAGAGAAAAAAATAAATATTTCAATTTTGATCAATGCAGAACAAAAACATTGGTAGCTTCTTTTCTGATTTTGTGAATGGTGCTATTGAATAGGTCAATGTGACTTAAGTATAAATTATATGAATTTGGAATCATATAGAGGGGTGAATTTCTGGCATAGTTAGTTGTATGAGACGCTAAGTTAAATAAATTAGGCGCACGAGTAATATGAGTAGGAGCATTGAATGTCAGCTTGTTCGTTATATAATTACTATCGATTTGATTGTTAAAAATTTTGAAGAGGAACAGTACATAGCTAATTATCCTTCGAGAAGAAAGTTTCGAGAGACTGTAGTGCTCTAGACAATTTTCGTATGTCAAGTGGATTAGAGGTCTTTTGAATCTAAGAAACACTAAATGCATGAATCTTATCTGAACTTTTTCTATTCGTTGAACGTATTTATGGTAATAAGGGTTCCAGACTATTGAGGCAAATTCAAGATGGCTTCTTACTAGGGAGTTGTACAATAGAATTAATGTTTTTGGATTCATGAATGGCTCAGATATTCTAGTAATAAATCCCAGGTTTCTCAGAGCCTTCTTCACTATTTTCTCAATGTGAGCTTCAAATGTGAGTTTCGAATCCACTATCACTCCCAGGTCTTTGATGGCTTTTACTTTGTTCAGTGCAATGTTGTCAATTTTGTAGGAGAAATGTATGTCTGTATTCAGACGGGAAAATGTGATATAATGACATTTACTTATATTCAAATATAAATTGTGATTGACACAGTAGCTTTGCAGATTATTTATATCATTTTGAAGTAGTTGACCATCTATCGGATCGGATATAGACTTAAAAACCTTCAAGTCGTCAGCATAAAGTAAGAAGTGTGAGTTTCTGAAGCATATACCAATATCATAAATAAAAAGATTGAATAGCAAGGGACCCAGATGGGAACCCTGCGGAACTCCTGATGTAACCTTGACGAGCGATTATGAGAAATTATTGATTTTGACAAGATGGGATCTATTACTGATATATGATTCAATCCACTGAAGAAGATTACCGTGTATACCGATGTTCTCCAACTAGAAGAGATGCATGGTGTACTTTATCAAAAGCTTTGGAGAAATCAGTATACCCGGCATCCACTTGATTTTTATCACTCATGATATCTATAACTTCCTGTGTGAAGGTGACGAGATTAGTAACAACCGATCGGTTTTGGAAAAAGCCATGCTGGTTCTTGCTGATCAAGTGCTTAGTTTTAAAAAATATTTCTGAGGTAATTATTGCCTCTAGTGACTTAACAGGAATAGAAAGCATAGATATAGGTCGATAATTTTCGACAAGGTTTTTTTTTCCTCCTTTATGTACTGGGGTCACTTGAGCCTGTCGCCAGATATTTGGAAAGAAACTCTCAGAAATAGATTTGTTGAATATGATGAACAGTGGTAGCGCTATAGACTCAGCACAAGATTTGATAAAAATTGGAGGTAGACCATCTGGGCCTGCACCTTTTTTCGAATCCAACAGCTGAATCTGATTGATAACTTGGTTTAAAGTTATGCTGTCTAATGAAACAGATTCCTGAGACTGTACACGATCGACTAGTACCTTCGTGTCAGAGGGTTCATAAACGGACGAGAAGTAGTTGGAGAAGGCTTCACAGATGTTGATGTCCTCAGGAATATTTTGGCCCCTGAATTCAACGAATGTCGGGACTGTCTCAGTATTATTTTTTTTGCTACAAATGACCAGAATACTTTGATGTTATCAGTCATGCTTTGTTCTGTTTTCATGACATAATCTCTATAGTCCCGTTTTATTGCGATTTTTACCTCTGTTCGAACATTCGAGAAAGCAAGATAATCCAATTGGTTTCTGAATCTCTTCCATTTTCTGTGCATTTTTCCTTTCTGTTTGATTAGTCTTTTTGTATTTGGTGAAAACCAGAAAGGAAAAGTCTGGTTGCAGATCTTTTCAGAAATATTTGTACATATAATATTGTTGATAATATCATAGAATACTTGCACGGCCGCCTCACAATTTATATTTGCTAGTATATTGCTCCAATCTATACTGCGAATTTTATTATTGATATCATAGTTGGCTTTGAAAAAATTCTTTTTACAAAAAGAGTTTTTACTTTTGAGATCATTTCCACTAATGGACACTTTGCACAAAATTTCAATTGATTCATGATGAACACGAACGGATTTAGTAGCGTCTTGACGAATAACTCTGTTAACGAACTGAAAACCAGATCAAGCAGCTTACCGTTATGATTCAAAATACCATTGTATTGATGGAAACTCAAGAAGTTGTAGGCATCAACAAGGCTTTCACCAAGTCCATCAGATGTAGCTGTCGCCACAAAATAGTTGTTATCTGATGACCAGACAATATTTGGTTGATTAAAATCTCCTAACACAAGGAACTCGTGTTTTTTATTGATTTGAACTACATCACTAACTTTGTTTAGATGCGACTCTAAATTTGCAATGCTAGAGTAGGGCGGCACGTAAACACAGCACAGATTAAATTTTTTTGATTCACTCAGTTCAATAGTCACCCACAGGTCCTCGCAGATTCCCGCAGAACACCAGTCCAGTCGATCAGTTGCTTTTAATACTTTACGTATCGCAACGAGAACACCCCCACCATCTTTTTTACCAGTCACATCATAATTTCTGTCTCTTCGAAAAACATCATATATTTGACAATCGAACAGTTCTTCAGATCGAACTGATGAATCCAGCCAGGTTTCAGTCAAACAAATTATGTCTGCGGTAGATTCCAAAGTAGAAGTGAAAAATTCGTGAGTTTTACTGCGTAGTCCACGAGTATTTTGGTAACAAATAGTAAAGTCCATGAATAGTGAAGTAAGGTGATATTTGACTGGAAGTATGAGGAGAGTAATCAAGAATGGCTTATTCAAGATTATTTATAATTTTATTTATAGTGGATTCATTATCAATGTGAACAATTTTCTCGGTTCTTGAATTGCGAATAAAAATTTTGCAATCCCTTAACCAAAATCTGATATTCTTCGGCTTACACAGATCTCGTACTATTTTGAACAACAATTGATTCTTGGGCGTCAAATGATCATTGATGAAAATCTGCAAGTTAGCAGAGTTAATTCCGACGTCACTTGTTGAAATACCTTTACGTCCTCGAATTGCAGCAATTATGGCATCCTTTCTTGAACGGCTATTGAGTTTGACAATTATGGATTTTGGACTTCTGTTGTCAGCCCTCATATGGGGTACTCGATAACAAGATTCAATGTTTTGTTCCGTACATCCCAGTGCGTTGAATAGGTTTGAGACGGTGTCCAAGAGCTTTTCGTTTTTCTGCTCAGGTATTCCATTAATTTCCAAGTTGTTCATTCTGAGCTGTTGATCGAGATAGTCTACTTGCGATTTCAATGTGCATATAACAGAACTATTTTCCCGTACCTTCACTTCGACTGCCGGAACACATTTTAATTTCTTCTCAAATTCTTCAATTCTCTTAGAGAGATCATCAATTTTATTTCCGAGGAATTCCATTGAGTCTGTCATGTCTTTTTGTGTTCCTTCGATTTGTTGGATGTCGCCTTGTATCGCTTCTAACTTGGCCATGACGCAACTTAGGTCCATGTTGGAAGAAGCTGGGAATGCACACCTATTTTTACAGTCCAGACACACCCACGAAAGGCCCGGGAAGCGCGAAAAGTCGGGGAAGTTTGGTATTTTCAGACACAATGAATGGAACAGTTTTTTACAATCAGAACATTGCACTGAAGGCGTCTGTCTATTTGTGTTTTTTGTGCAAATAGAGCAGACGTCTACCATGATTCCACAAAAAGGGGGATTCCCAATTGAACCGGTTCACCTGTTCACCAGCAAAAACTTTAGAACGCAAAAAACTTGTTGGAACCTAGACCAGGTGGCATATACTAGAGCAGTATCTGAAAGTGTAATATGCTTATTTCTGCTCGACAAATGCACTCATGGACGGAAGATTTAATCAATTAGATTCACTACACACAGTTGAACGTATGCATATAACTTTCAAACCAACTATTTGCTTTTTACTACTATATTTTGCCTGTTCTATCAGAGCACTTTCAGAACGTGCGTACACTCCGAACGGTACTTTATAACTTATTGTACTGGTACGATTGTACTGGTATTGACCTTGCGGAGTAACGAAAGCGGTCAATTCTTCCGAAGATTCTTCTATAGGTATCTGATAATACCCTGATCCCTTGTCTAAGCTATTATATTATGTACTTCCCTGTAGTCTGTCTAGCTGATCGTCGATTCTAGGAAGTGGGTAGTGATCCCTCATGGTTGTAGAATTCAACTTCCTGTAATCTATGCATGAACGGTATTCGCCGTTTTTCTTCTTCGCCAATAGAACGGGAGAGGCGAAGGGTGAATCAGATTCCCCTATGATGTCATTCATGGGCTTATAAACCAACAGTTACTCCTTCGTCCAACCATAATTCGATTATGCGAATAGTGGATGATTCCGTAATTTGGGGTGACTCTCTCATTTCGTCAGTACTCTTACCAAATTGCAATTCATCATTATTCACCAGCACTCCACTCTGTTCTGTGAAAGGGTGTCCAATTAGTACTGGTATTTCTTGACTGGAGTTAGGTACGGAGTGTATTTCTGTTTCCAGCTCCACCTCATCTATTTTTAATTTACATATTGTGGCTCCTAATGTTCCTGCTCTTCCCCCGCCGTATCCCATGAGTTGAATTTTGACAATGACAGAATTGACAATGAGCTCCAGACGTTCAGCTTCGTCAGCTCTGATGAGGTTGCACGATCTCCCCAAGTCGACAAACCCTCTCGAGGGTCTTCCATTTATGAAGGTATTTTTATAATATTTTGCATCAAGGTCTGGGGTAGACTTTTCCAGACGTACCACATTGGATGTGATTGTAGCGGATCGTGGCAATTCAGTGATTCTCTGTCGTTTACTACAAGTTGCAGCAAAATGTCCCGCCTTCATGTATAACAATTCTTGTTCTGTTGCTCTATCCGCCGGTTCTGTTGTCCCATCATTTTTCTCGGATTTATTCATTTCTTCGCTGGCCCTGTATCATTATTCATGGAGACAGTGTTCAATGTTCTCAAATAGCAGAAAAGTTGATCCGGATCTTTGAAATTGCCTGCTCTTATTGAAGCTCTGATAGGAGACTCGACTAACCCTCCTATCACGCGGGAAACACCATTTTTCCCAGTTATTTGAAATCGGTTGAGCAGGGCTGTTTTTTCAAAGAAGTACCTTGTATAACTTTCAGATTGCATTTTTTTTCTCGTCATCATACTCTCTAGTAAGCTATTGTAATCTCTGTCTGGTGGGAATGCTGAAGTCAGTTTTTGTTTCCATTCCTCCCACGTGAAATGTATACTAGGCAGGCTATTGTACCAACTTGCTGCAAATCTAAGTTTGGCCAGCGCATGGTAAGCAGTGTCTGTCTGTCTGTCTGTAGTGTCTGTTCACCGATACATTTCTTTCAATTCAACTTTTCCAATCCACGTGTTGATGCATTGATCACCTTCAGGATAAAATTCGGGAACAGCGTTTCCTTTTGTCCCGTCGCTAGCCTTGGCCGTTGGCAGAGTTTCCAATAAATTCGACATAACAGTACTTAATTTATCTATGGAACTTTCGCGATCCTTTTCGTGTCAGAAGTGATCATTGTTTGAACTGGTATCATAAGACTCAGTTCCACTATATCAAAATTCCCAAAGAAAACCAAACAATGGTTTTGCAATATTTGTAATAAATAGAAGTTTTTCGATATTGTTGTCAACTTTTTCAGATTTTGATACCTATTTCCTCTGATATTGAAACAATGAATGAACGTTGATATTGAGTATATATTGTTTTATTTTGTTCATAGGTACCTACAATAATCCTAATCAAAATAGTTCTATAGTCCACAATGTTCCAAATTCTAATCGGGAGAATTCAATTACAGAACTCGCACGAATAATAAGAACAGCATATCCAAAACGAAGCTTCATATTTTCATCAGATTATCGCCTATGAATTTTTTTCGATTTAAAATAAAGCACCTTTACATTCGAGGTTGCATTACAGCCTTCTGAATTGAAATCCAACTAGTTAAATTGATGAAGGCGAATAAATGGTCGAGATATTTCAACGTGCGTGCGAAACGAGCTCTTCAATGTTCGAGATCATTTATCGTTATTTGATATACGAGTTGGTTGACCTCCTATCCTTTGACCTCATTTGTAATGAAAATGACAAAACCCTATTTTGGTATTCATCGGGGTCATCTAATTGCAATTATCACCCAGTAGTATAGCCATGAATGTCAACTTGTCCCGTATGTCACTTCGACATCAATCTGTCAAAAGTATATAAATAGTGAAATTCTTCACTATTGATGGCTATTCTGAATGATTTTGAAGTACATAATTCCGACATATTCAGTTCATAATCATTCGATTTTCCGGTATCTGAATATGTCTTCTTTGACTTTCAATTGGCATTTGATTATGACATACTCCCAGATTATTATCAGGTTCGATCGGAGTTTCCGTGATATAGTCAGTGTCAAAATATAAAAGGATCATATTCTTACAACCATCATCTGCGAATCTTTAACTCTTTTATTGAATATGACGTTTCTGGAAATAGTATTCTTCTTTGTAACTGGATCGAAGAGTCTGTAATTACATGAGTTTCCAGCACAACCAACCATTATCAATTTTATACTCTCATCTTGTAGCTTCATTCACTTTTTTCTTGGAATGTGAACATGAGCTGCACTATCGAAGATTCTAACATGACCTAGTGTTGTTTTTTCCTCTCAATTCTTCAAAAAGTGTTGCATTCGGAGTTTGGAATGTTAGAGTTCTGTAAGATGTGAACTGCTGAGCTCACTGCTTCACCCATAGATATTTAGGGACGTCTCCTCCACATAGCATTGAACGTGCACTCCCGACGATCGTTCTGTTGTCTCGTTCAATTCTCCCATTTTGATCTGGAATATCAGGTGCCATTCTTTCCATATCAATTCCTTATAGGTGGAGATACTCTTTGAAGTTTGCATTACAATATTCAGTTCCATTGTCGACATGAGATAAAACTGAATATCCAAATGTTTGTGAGATTGCAAAATATCTCGAATCATTCTAATGCATCCTACTTGACCTAGATGAAATCCACAACACGGTATCCTGAACAACTATCATAGAAGAGTACAAAGTATATTATACCTCGGACCGAAGATACAGCGATTAGTCCAGCAACATCACTGAATATAAGTTCTCCAGGCAGCAACCAATTAATTTTTTTTATGTTTGCTCCTTCATTCTCCTCAACTTTTTTCATTCCTTTGCAGGCGAGAACTCTTTCGGAAAACAGATCATTTTTGAGAACAGCAATATACAATAGTTCTGCCGAGATGCCGAACGGAGTGGACGTGTGTGTGAATGCTCTCTGTAAAAAGTGTAGAGCAAAGTTTATTATTGGGATGAAATGCATAAAATGTAATTCTGTGTTTCATCCTAGCTGTGCTATTGAGTACAAACAAACTGAAGACAAAAAATGTGTAATTTGCTGTGGAAACAAAAATGATGCAAACGTGATAGTGAACGACTATGACAAGGAATTTTATGATGCTATAGAAGATCCAGAAGAAAAGATAGATGCGCCCGTGGTGAGTTACTTGTTAAAACAAAAAGACACAATCATCACTGAATTGAGAGATAAAATCAGATCATTGTACGTAAATCAATAAAATCAACGATTCGAATAAAAATAAAGATGAGGAACCACAAAAATAAGTACGAGAAAGAGATGTGGAGAGTTCTTCAAGTAGTGCAGCAAAACAAGTGAGGCAAGAAAACCCAACTGTTGACCTATAAAAAGCAGGGAATTCCAATACGATTGAAAAACGTTCAGCCGATGTGGATGATTCACAGACAGCAGGGAGTTCCAAAATAAACCGAAAACATATGACAGCTAAACTACATGAATTGAATACCTTGCAGAAATGCACTGAAATTATTCATCAAGGTAATACTACTTCTCCAAATGAAGACACAACTAGCAAACAGTGAAACATAAACAGAAGCCCCCCAGACGAAAAATGATTGTTGGCTGCAATGTGGAATCTACTGTGAAAGGAGTACCTGAAAATGTGATTCTACATGCATCCAGAGTAGAAAACGTTACTACAGCCGAAGATATGACCAAATTACTGAAGCCTGTGTTTTCTGAAGTGAAATGTGATTTGATGACATCAAAATTCCCGAGTATATACTCATCATTTAAGGTAACAATTGATGACAAAAACTTCCGCAAGGTCATGAACTCTAATCTGTGGCCTAATGGTGCTTGCATCAGCAAGTTTTTTCAGAAGAGGGTTCAGTCAATCCCTGCAAAGGACTGATGTACAATCCTCAGTTATTGTTACTGAATGCACAAAGCCTCAATGCAGATACGATCAACAGTTTAGAAGTTGATATTAGTGACGCTGACTTGCAATTTCTATGTTTTACTGAAACTCATTTTGTACAAAAATATCCACGGTTTCCATTTATCTACCCATTATTGTAGAAGCGATTTTGAGAAAGGTGGAGTTGATATATGATCCAAACTTGGTTTGAAACTCAAAGTGATTGACCTGAGGAAATATTGTGTAGACAAACACTTTAAAATTTGCAGACTGTCATATAAAACTGGTATGAATAATAACATTAATTATTATTTTAAAATATTTTGAAAATTAAATATTATTTTAGTATGTTACCGCTTCCCTAGTCGGAATATCAACATTTTCTTTGATAATATTCTGAAAGTTTTTGAACAAGAATATAAACCAAACCATTATATTACCATAGTGGGTGATTTGAACATTGACCGTCAGCTGATTCAGCTGACAGGTATAATTTTAACAAACTTTGTAACATATTAGACAGTTTTAACATGGGTCCCGTTGTTGACTGGCCCAATAGGGTAACATGCCATCCATCTACCGTAATAGATCATATCTTCACTAACTGGAAAGACTCTGTTGTTTGCGTCGTTGATAATAACTTATCAGATCACCGAACAGTAATGTATGAGATTCCTGAACGAATTGAAATAAAGAGAGGTTCTTCTCTCATGAGAAGAAGCAACAATGAGCAGGCGATTCACTGTTTCGATACAATTCTTCTACAAGAAAATAAGTCTGAAATTTAAAATATGACTGACCTGAACAGTGCTTTCAATTCATTCCTGGAAGTATTCCTTCATTGCTTTGAAATCTACTTCCCACCTACTCCTCACGGAAATGTCACAATTCAAAGAAGAATACTAAGAAACGGGTCACAGACGATGTCAAATCATCTAGTGTCAAATTTTAAGATTTACATCTCTTACAATCAGAATACCCTGAATTACGCAATACATTTAATGTTGCTAAAAAAAGACACGAAAATTTGGTATTGAATTCCAAAAAATCGTACTATCAAAATGAAATCGCTAATTCAACAAATGTGAATAAAACAGCATGGAATGTTATTTCAGAATTCACACACCATCATATTGAAATTAATAAAGATGGTATAATGTATGTGAATGGCCCTGAAGTATCGAATTTGCTTAACAACCATTTCATAAATACTCCAGAAGAAGTCATTAAGAATATCGATCAAAGTAGAATTGAAAACATAGAAAATACAAGAACTGAACTTAATTGCTCTTCTTTATTTCTCAACCGTTTTTTGGCTATAGAACTAGAAAGACTTCTGAAAACTATAATAAAAATAAAAATTCGGCAGAGAATGACGGAATACCACTTTTTCTATTGAAAAAATGTTATTGAACCCATAACTTTCTTAGTGAATTTATCTTTTTCAACTGGTGAATTTCCTGATACCCTGAAAACAGGAAAAATCATTCCCATCCATGAAAAGGGTCCTGTCAACTGTATGGATAACTATAGGTCGATAACAATCACGCCCAGCTTCTCGAACATCTTTTGTGATCTCAGCAGGGCATTCGACTGTGTTGATCAAGTTTTATTATCAAAACTGTGCAACTATGGAGATAGGGGTTCAGCCCTCGGTTGGATTTCTTTCTTCTTAGTTAACCGACTGCAATACGTCAACATACCAGGGCAAATCAATTCTGAAACTAAATTAGTGAATATAGGTGTTCCGCAAAGGTCTATACTGGGGCCAATTTTATTCCTGCTGTACACCAATGATCTTGAGGTGTACCTAACAGAGTCCTATGTAACGATGTATGCTGATGAAACTTCTTTGATACTATCGGATAAGAATGGAATCAAAACACAACAAAAAAGTGAACAAGCTTTGAAATCTATATATGAATGGTGTAGCTCAAATTATTTATATTTGAATGCCTCTACAACACAAATCGTGAAATTCCACAACTGGCAAAAACATGTCTATCATTGACTGTCTGCATCAACGATGTATCAATAGACAATACTAATGAAACAAAATTCCTGGGCCTGATCATTGATGGAAATATCAACTGAGCAAGAGCAAGAGACTGAACTCTTTGTGTTATTCGTTCAGAAATCTCAAACAAGTCTTGGAGGAGCCTCAACTGTTATCCTTGTACCACTCTCAGGTGGCGTCAAGAATTAGATATGGTATATGTTTGTGGGGCAACTCAACTTCTATTCATGATATTTTTATTTTGCGAAAAAGAATATCGAGAGTAGTAGCAGGCGTAATTATGTATGAGAACACCATAAGCTACCATGTTCTCACGAGATATGCTGAGAACGCTGACGGATGCAGAATCATCTTACACCTTCCAGGACACGAGTCATTCTCCGACCGATTCTCATCAGATTTGACATAGACTTCACACAGTAAAGACGAATTGTATTTTTGCTCTTGAATAAAACTTCGATATTTTTGTGTTCAATAAATAAATTCTTTTTTTAAAAACCTTTTGGTGATAACCAAAAACATAAAGTGGCGCAGTCGGTAGGATACTGAAGGGGCTTTGATCGTGAAAGTCCCGTCGGTTTTCAAGCTGTTTATTCAGAGGACCTCCGCAGTGGAAAACCCTGAAGACTTCGAGTACCAGATGAAGACCATCAACACCATCGTAGTATTGTAAGTGGCTTTCCTTATAATAGTCTATGTCATTCTCCTCGTCCCAGCCTAATTCTATTGCAGAAAATAGAGCGAACGAGTTAGATTTACGTTTGAATTTATAATCGAAATAATTCACCTTCTCATTTAGTACCTAACGAATCAATAATGGCAGTAGTTCCAAATTTCGAGTCGAAACTACTTGCAATAGTTCCAAAATTCGATGGCAACCCACTGGAGTTGTCATCATTTTTAGAAAGAGCAAACACTATTATAAATACATATTGGGACCCAAATCCTGCTAACATAAACTGTGTTCAGAATACAACTATCATTTACGGAATTTATTCCAAACTGATAGGTAAAGCCAGAGAAGTTTATAGCATTTGCATTGCCAAAGATTGGCAATCCGTAAGAAGAGCTTTGGTTGCCTATTTCGGCGACCAAAGAGACGAAAATGGACTCTTATTTGATTTAGATCAGTTGAGACAGCAAAATAACGAACCTTCTTTACAATATTATACAAGAGTAATGTCTAACTTGAGCGCTCTGCATAATTATATCGACACTCATGAAGTGATACAACAAACAAAACATATCAAGAAAACATTTCATGCTTTGAAAATATTTCTTGCCGGTCTTAAAGAACCTTTAGGATCGACTATTCGAGCCATGAAACCAACCAGTCTAGCGGAAGCAAGACAATATATAATTTCGGAAAACAATATCCGCCATTTGCAGAAACCCCATCAGTTTGGAAATTTCAATCATACCAGAAATAAACCTCAGAGAACAATTCAAAATTTCCAACATAGTAATACGCACTTCAATAATCCTAATTTCAACTCACAAAACTTTGCACGTAATAATCAACAAAATATTCCGAATTTCAATCGATATAATAACTTCCCTCGTGGACCTATCCCCATTCAACCAAGACCAACCCAATTCCAAAGATTCCCAACAAATAGTCAAGTTTTTGGTCAACAAAGAAATCCAACCAATGTTTGGAGACCCAATCAACAAAATTCTATTTCCCGTGTTAGACCGACGCCTATGAGTGGCATATCTCATGGCACGATTCCTCGACAAAATTCATTTCAACCTCAACGTTCAAATTTCTCGCTAGATGAACTACACAACCTTGAACCGTATGACTACTATTCCGACTATAATATCCCCGGACATTCTCAACATTATGAAAACTGCGAATATGACAATTACTATCCTAACAATGACCCTCAATACGGTGTAGATTACTATGAAAACGACTCTGAAGAGATTTCCGAGAAATCATGCAAACAGATAGAAGACAGTACGAATGCAGAACAAAATTTTCAGATAGCCAAACAAACTCGAAAGAACACGTAGAAATTCACTCAATTTACGACCGTAAAGAATTACCCTACATCGAAATTTCAAATCCACCTTTGAAATTGCTTATTGATACTGGTGCGACAAAATCATTCCTGAACCCAAAAATTGCCGAAATTCACTTTCCGGAATTTATAAGGAATAAACCATTCACAATATCTTCGATTTTTCAAACCACTTCGCGAAACTTGTGTGCCGAAATACCAGCCTTCAGTGAATTCAATTGCGACAAGAAAATCAAATTCTATCTATTCAAGTTTCACAATTTTTTCGATGGCCTTATTGGCTATGAAACGTTGAAAGATTCAAATGTAGATATTAAAATTCCAAATTCAGTCATCAAAACACCCACAACCGAAATTTCGCTAAACCTATACGAACCGAGAAACAAATTGCTATTCTTTGCCCGTATTGAACCCTGTTCTACAGAATCTTTTCGAATTCCCGTTGATAAAGAAAATGGCGATATAACTATTGTTGAGACAAATTTGTCAAAATGTCATATACCTGCTTGCTTGACCACAGCAAAAAATGGTTACGCCCCTGTGGATATTCAAAATAGAACTGACTTTGTACAAGAAATCAAACTTTATTGTCCCATCTCTGCCAAACATTTCGAAAAAAACGATTTTGAAATTTCTCATGCTTTCATTTCACCTCACGAAGAAGAGAACTTGGATGAATTTCATATAAATAATCTCATTCGTACAGATCATATGAATAGCGAAGAAAGGCATCACATTCAAAGCCTTTGCAAGTCCTATACAGATATATTCCACAGAGAAAATTCAAAATTAACATTTTCTAATCAAGTAAAACATAAAATCAAGACTGTAGACGAGATTCCTGTTTATTCCAAATCATACCGGTACCCATTCATACATAAACCCGAAGTAGAAAGACAAATTAACGACATGCTTGACCAAGGGATTATTCGACCTAACGATTCACCATGGTCTTCGCCCATATGGATCGTTCCAAAAAAGGCGGACGCATCTGGTGAAAAGAAATGGCGCATTGTCGTTGATTACAGGAAAATCAATGAGAAAACGATTGACGACCGTTACCCCTTGCCTAATATAACCGACATACTAGATAAATTAGGCAGATGTAAGTACTTTTCAACGTTAGATCTGGCAAGTGGTTTTCACCAGATTGAGATGCACCCTGAGGATATCAAGAAAACCGCATTTAACGTAGAAAACGGACATTACGAGTACGTCCGGATGCCCTATGGCTTGAAGAACGCACCCGGACCGTTCCAGAGAGTAATGGACAATGTTTTAAAGGACCTGCAGAATAAATCCTGTCTTGTCTATATGGACGACATTATTGTGTTCTCAGCTTCTCTGCAAGAACACATCGTTAATTTGAAACAAGAACAATTTGAAACAACCTATTCCAAAGATTACGCGATAGTAATTTGAAAATCCAACTTGACAAATCGGAGTTCCTACACAAAGAAGTGGCTTTTCTAGGACACATTATCACTCCTGATGGAATCAAACCGAATCCAAACAAAATAAACGCTATTCTAAATTATCCAATACCAAAGACGACAAAAGAAATCAAAAGCTTTCTTGGCCTCGTCGGGTATTATAGAAAATTCATAAAAAATTTTGCTCAGACAACTAAACCTTTCACTTCATGTCTGAAAAAAGGCTCTCAAATTAACGTAAATGATCCACTATACATAAAAACTTTCGAAGATTGCAAGGCCCTATTAACCAACGATCCAATACTCCAGTACCCTGATTTCTCTCAAGATTTTTTTCTTACCACCGATGCTAGTAATTTGGCAATAGGCGCGGTTCTCTCCCAAGGTCCTATTGGACACGATAAACCCGTGTCGTATGCATCTCGCACCCTTAGTAGTTCGGAAATAAACTATTCAACTATTGAGAAAGAGCTGCTAGCAATCGTTTGGGCAACCAAACAGTTTCGGCCGTACCTTTTCGGCAGAAAATTTATCATTGCTACAGACCATAAACCACTTGAATGGCTTATGAACCTGAAAGAACCAAATTCCCGTCTGGTTCGATGGAGACTAAAATTGGAGGAATTTGACTACAAAATTGTATATAAGAAAGGAAAGAAAAATACTAACGCAGACGCGTTGTCACGAGTCGAAATTTACCCCACCGAAATTAACGAAAATAATGATGACGATGACCTCCCGATTCTTCAATACATTAGACAATTCAACGAAAACCCTGTTTTAGATGAAAACCCTATCACAATTCCTGAAACCGAAAATATTCAAAACCAACCAACCTTCAACTAGCCGAGAACCTGATAATCAATCTATAATAGCACAATTTGACCCTGACGAAAATGACGGAAACGAAACAGTACACACAAGTGCCGAAGGTCCAATTTTGACAATCAAAATTTCTGAAAAACCCCTTAATTACTTCCTATACCAAATAATCATTATCAGAGTAGACAGAAATTCACGAACAGAAATCAAGAAAATATTTGAAAATCCCGTTAGTCGTACTCGTTGGTATTTATACGTTACTGATGAGTCGTTTGAAGAACAAATTATTCAGTTCATAAAACAATATGCTGGACCAACTAGACAGTATGCGTTTTATTTCCAAAACGACGACAATGACGATCTATTCAAACAAATGTGCAGACTTGTTCCACAAATTTTCAAAAACTCTTTTTATAAATTTCTTAAATCTAACAAACTTCTCCATGACATAGGTAGAAGCAAAAGACAAGAAGAGCTAATAAAAAATCAACACGAAGGTATCACTAATCACAGAGGAATCCTCGAAACTGTCAATCAACTCAGAACTAAATATTATTGGCCAAAAATGAGCGAAGATGTTCAGAAGTTCATAAATAATTGTAACATCTGTCAACAAGTCAAATACGAAAGGCACCCTCCTTTGATAAAACTTCAACTCACGCCTACTCCGAAAAAACCATTTGAAACAATTCACATTGACACCTTCAAATTTGGCAATTCGATATCCCTGACTATCTGTGATAGCTTTTCGCGATTCGGTCAAGCTTACATAATTCCAAGTCTCTCTGCTCTATTTGTTTATGTAAAGTTGTTACAATTTATTTCAACCTACAAAATTCCAAAAAATATAATATCTGATAACGGTACCGAATTTACACAACACCTTCTCAGAGACTTTGCAAAGATATTCAAAATAAATTGGCACTATACACTACCTCTCAATCCTAATAGCAATTCTATTGTTGAACGGTTTCATTCCACTTTACTAGAACACATGCGTTCTTTGACCTTGAAATTTGAATCCATTCGAGAAACTTACCTTCTCAATTCTAGGATATAATAATTCAATTCATTCCGCAACTAAACAAAAACCAATAGACATGATTTTAGGACACTTAGAGCTCAAGGATCCAATCGATATCGATCTTGATTCACGACCAATCAATCACCAGTTGAACGAACACAAAGAAATTATGGCAAACTTATATAGAACGATACACGAGAAAACAACAATACAAAAAAACAACTCATTGATAAAAGAAATGAAAACAGAAATGACCCCCCTGACATTCAACCCGAAACTACTGGCTACAGGAAATTAACTGACAGACAATTGAAGACGAACCCTAATTACAAACCAGAGCATATCATCAGAAGTAATGACTTAAAAGTGACAACACCCCAAAACACTTATCATAAAAACATTTTCAAACCTCCTAGAAAATTCATAGATAAAACATTATTACAGGCTGATGATTCTTCCCCTAATGAAGACACAGAAAGTTCAAATTCGGAACCTCAAAACTAATCCCGGCATCCTTCCCTTCAAATTAGGAAACGCCCGTATCAAAATTGCCTCCCACGCTTTCATCCATTACATCCACATCGATATCATTAAAACTCAAAGTACTTCAATAACAAACCACTACTATAGACTTGGCAAAATGATTGACAACGCTACATCATTTTATAAAAAATCACTGTACAAAGCTCATAAACATTTGGAATACGAAATAAATATCTTGAACGAAAAAATTACTTCACTATTTCCTGAGAATAGACGTAAAAGAGGATTGATAAACCCGCTTGGTTCTCTTATGAAGTACGTCACTGGAAATATGGACCATGAGGACGCTACTGAAATTCATAATAGTATTTCAGAGCTCGAAAATAGTCAAAATAATATTATAAAGAAGGTAAACAAACAAATTTCTCTCACTAAAGAACTAATGTCGAATATTAATGACACCTTATCCAAAACAATTCGAAACCAATATAAAATAGAAACCAAATTTGAAGATTTGAGAACTATTTTAAATGAAACACAATTCAGTTATGCACATTACCTAGAAATTCAAGAGATCCTGAATCAAATCAAGATAAACGCTGACCTGTTATTGCATTTTTTATCAGAACTTGAAAATGCTATAAGCTTCGCTAACATGAAAGTCTTGCATCACAGCATTATTTCGCCTGACGAATTGAAAACAGTAATATCTCAATTACATCAAACACATAGTGAATCTCAACTACTATTTTCCTTGCCAGATTACCTAAAATATTACGACATTGTTCGAACCAGTGTTTTCTACTCGAATAGAAAAATCATATTTTCGCTCGATTTTCCCTTAGTTCATTCTGAAACCTTCGAATATAACCACCTCTATTCTATTCCAAACCAAAACCAGTCAATCATTATACCTCCCTCGACATACCTATCCTTAAGCAACAACGAATACCAGTACTCAGACGAAGAATGCACCGAGCTCCAGCCAGGATTCCTCTGCAAGAAGAATCACCTACTACCACTTCGATAAAACCCCGATTGTATCACGTCATTGCTTTCTGTCGAAAATAGTATCCAAAACTGCCAACACGTCCCAATTCGAGTAACCCAACACATCATAGAGGAAATCAATGAGAGCCATTACATTGGAATATTTCCCGAGAACCAGAAGTTACAAATCATCTGTGAAGAAAACGAAGTTGCCATACTTCGTGGAAGCTACCTATTCATAGTACCGCCAGAATGTGGAATCAAGACATCAGAATACACCTACAGGAATGGAAAAGGCCTGATAGTAGGACATCCAATGACCTTAGAAGAAATTCGTGAAACCAATATTCCAATAAAACAAGTCAAGACACTTAAACTAGAAAAGGTATCTCTAGACAAGTTGCATAAACTCCAACTTCAAGAGCTTGCAGCAGAACCATTAGAAGAAGTTAGAATCCATTCCCAAAACTCAAGATGGTCCCTCTCAATCATCCTATTTTTGGTTATAACGATTTTGGTCTACTTATTAGCCACCCACCGAAGAACGATAGCGGGCCTAGCGTCACGTGCAGTGTGTTCTACGCCAGAAGAAGACAACAGGGAAGCAATCAACGCAACTCAAGTGGTTCCACCCTCGAGTTTCTTCTAAGGGTGGAGGAATTATGTATGAGAACACCATAAGCTACCATGTTCTCACGAGATATGCTGAGAACGCTGACGGTTGCAGAATCATCTTACACCTTCCAGGACACGAGTCATTTTCCGACCGATTCTCATCAGATTTGACATAGACTTCACACAGTAAAGACGAATTGTATTTTTGCTCTTGAATAAAACTTCCGATATTTTTGTGTTCAATAAATAAATTCTTTTTTTAAAAACCTTTTGGTGATAACCAAAAACATAAAGGCGTTCCTTCAACCTACTCTTGTAGAGAATTGTTTGTCAAATGTAATGTTCTGACAATATTCTCTTTATTTATTTATGAATTATGCAACTACGTTTTTAAGAACAAAACTAATTTTCCTCTGAATAAAAACATCCATAACGCGAATACACGACAGAAAGAACATTTACATATTCCACATTATAAATACAGGGTATCACAAAGCTCCCCTGCATAAATGAGTTTGATAATTCACAACAAATTGCCACAAGAAATAAAAAATACTAATGAAAGCAGAAAGTTTATCACAGCCCTCAAAAAAATCCCTATTCAAAATTGCTTTCATTCATTGGATGCATTACTCAAGATGTGATTCAATAACCATATAGAACCCTATTATGTATAATACTAATTTGTATTGTTCTATTCTTGACCATCCATATACTCAAATATTCATTTTATGTTATGTTCATGTGATTATATTGTGCCCTTGTGATTTTTTCGTTCTTGTTGTTGTTATTTGTTGTTATTTATGTATACAATACTGTGACGTATCCAATATCATGTGAGTGATCGAAAGGACCAATGGAGATTATTTTTATTATTATTATTATTATACATTATGGATCGAAGAATTTGACCATTTTGCTCCTTCACCTCGTACAGCCATTCCCATTCCCAAGCCTCATTCCCAAGAAATACAGAATTTCCAGCATCATGATTTTCTTTGGTAATTTGCAAGTTTTTCCAAAGTGACCCTTCGTGCGACAGTGATAACAAAACTTGTGTCTGTTCTTGTTTCTCTACTTCTGATTATTGTTCGATGAAGCAGCTAACGCGACCTCCGATTCTCTGCTTATTCACATCTAGGTATAGCTAAGCTTGACTTATATTCCTATATTTGAGTGGCAGAGTACTCAGTAGTCATTACTGCTGTATCACTCAATGGTCACCAATAAAAGACAGGCTCTACAGATCAGCAAAGATATTCATATTCAAGACTATCAATAATATGTTACCATCTTATTTCGATGAATTAATTACTTATCGCAATAGTACACACACAATGGTACAATTATGAGACAAGACACATTAATAATTTTCACTTGCCAAGATGCAGCTCATCCAGCTCTATAATATCAATAATAATAATAATAATAAAAATAATAATAATAGTAATAATAATAATGTTTTTATTCGTGTAAGAAAAGGCGGAATTCAGTCACCTCCTTCCAAGGAAGAAGGCAACTGTTCTTCCATTCAACCCAAGAAAGCGGCAACATAGGTTTACATTCATTGAGATACATAGAAGTCAGACTGAATAAAAATATTATTTAATGTGATGTGGAACATATATGGTATATTATGCGTACTTCAACACACTTTTCGTGGTAATTGGAAACAAAAAAAAAGGAAAAAAATCATTGTTCACCTAAATAGATCATACAGAAGAAAAGAAATCATATTAGTAGTAGTAGTAGTATTTATTGCTCCAAAATATACAATTACAATGAAGAGTAACAGTAGATAATTGAATATGGAACAATAAGGGGAGATGATCCAGAAGAAATATATAATTCTTGTGCGGATCCAGAATTCCATAGGAGTTTTCCATCATTTTTATTAGTGTTTATTTGGTTTTTATAATAATTAATTTTTGATATTTTCAGCAGTGAGTTGAGCTTATTTCTGTAGGTTTTGAATTTATTGATATGTTCATTTGTTGAGTTTCTTTTCATTATTTGATATAATTCATTTTTCCTCCTAGTAGAAATCACTAAACCATCACTAATCCAGCATTTCCTTTTTATATCGTGCTTTTTTATTTTTGACTTAACTGTACATGCATCTATGTGGCCTTTCAATTCATTGATGAATATATTTGTACTATTTTCTAGGTGTTCATTATTGTACATTTCTTGCCATGATTCCCCTTGTAACCAAGTTTTAAGTTTTTTGTAATCTATATTGTATTCAAAACGCGTTTCAGTTATATGTTTTTTATTTTCAGGAAAGCTGACTTTAAGCACAACTGGGTAGTGGTCAGTGATGCGGACCTGCAGAATGATGAGAGTGATTGTGTGATACGATTTTATGTTTTTAATAAAAATATGGTCAATACAGCTTTTTGTGTTATTGTCTACCCTTGTATAATCATTGATAGTAGATGTGAAATTGTATTCTGCTAATAGGTTGAGATAATTTTCTGTTATATCTTGGTCCTTCATTATATCTATATTTATATCACCTACCAGTATATGCATTCCATTGTGTGTCATTATTCAAATAATTCCTCTAGTTGAAAACAAATTCTACATCAGAAGTGGATGGTGGTCTGTAAAGTTAATTTTATAGTAGTATCATTTTTTTTTATATTGCATGTAATCACTTTGATATTACCTAGGCTATTTAGCACATGGGCATACGACAGTTTTTCACTAACATATACAATCACTCCATCATTTTGGTTGATATTTCCCTCGTTATACACCAGGTCATAATTTTTTAATTTGTATAGTAACGGGTCATTCAGTCTCCAACATTCGGTGACTATTATGCAATCAAAGTCCCCCAATTCGTGAAATAGAATCTCGAATTCCTCGATATTTTTGTTTATACTTCTAATATTCATTTGTATCATTCGAAAGTCCTCGTTATCATTTTTTTCAAGGATAATTCTGCAAGATTTTGTGCATTTCGCTATTTCAGTACTAACTGAATCTATTTGGAATTGTTTGATGTAATCATCCATTTTGTAACATAAAAATAATTAGTATATTGTAGTAAAACAGACTGAATCTATAATAAAATTTGTAAAATGTTGGAACTTGATCATGAATAATCGTAAGACAATAAAATTGAGGAAGGATTCTTGTTTACTTCGACACTGATTTAGTAGTACTTCTTGTTCTCAGGGTAGCTTTTGCTTGGTCGAAATACGCTGTTTTGGTGTTCCGATAGGTAGATGTATTGGGAGATGTTGCTATCTTAGATTCGCGGACTATGTCTTCTTCTGGTAGTCTCTTCTCCCCGCGCATCTGAACTACTTCAATTTTCTTATTCTTCTCGATATTTTTGCACTTCCCTTCTCCTACACTTGGCTGCTTGGAAAATTCCTCCTCTGTGAAGTTTTCTTCGTTTCCCTCGTGTGTTTCTTGATTTCTCTCTTCACTATCTGCTGTTGGTACGGTTAGTTTTTGATTCGTGTTTTCTTTTTCAATCTCAGGTTCTCTCAGTTTCTCATAAGGAAAAGCTTCTCCATTCACATACAAAACATTTTTTTTTATATAAGCAGAGTAGTTTTGCTGCCTTACTTTTTTCAGATTGTCATGTAAAACTTTCCTTTTCTTGTACTCTTCGCTTGTATAATCTTGCGAAATAAAAATCCCACACCCTTTCTCCAGTGTTTTGGCTCTATTCAAAATTTCCTGTTTCGAACTATAATTAACTAGCTCTGCAATGACTGGTCTAGTTTTTCCTTCTGCTTTTTTTCCAAATCTGAAGCAATCTCTGAAATCTCTATTATCACAGGCAATATTTGAATGTTTCGATACAAGTGTTATTAGTTGAGTATTCGTTTCTTCTTCCGGCCCTTCTAGTCCATATAAAACTATATTAAATTTTTTGCTTTTGTTTTCTAATGATTCAACCCTATTTTTCAGTTGTTCGTTTTCTATTGTGAGTTCTTTCAATTTTGTATTTGTGTTACTCAGTTCTGTTTTGATTCCAGTGATGTTTTCATCAATTTTTTGCATTTGTGACTGAAGCTTGTTCGTCTGTTTCTCAATTAGTTTGAAAATATCTTCGTTGCTAACCGTAGAACTCATTACTTTTGTGTGCGTGTATACCTCACTATCGTATCAACTTGTTTTATTATCGGTTGGCTTCACAAAACCCCATATACCGTGAAGCGTTTTTGTAGTTGTAGTTCGTGTTCAAAAATAGTCTTTATGTACTCACAGTTGTTTATTTTTGATGAATTAATGAATGTTTCCTCCCAATTTACTGCTGTTACGAAGATAATTCTTTCTTGACTGTAATCTAGATATGCACTAGTTTCATCGTGGTCACTTTCATACTTTTCTTTGCACTATTTCCACTGTTATTCACTTGTTATAACTCTGACATTTACACACGAAGGAGTTAATAATAAGAATTAATAAGAGTTCTGACACAATAATATGAGATAATGAAACGAAATACGAACAATAGATAGAGTGCAAACGAATCGGGGGAGGAAATCGAAGGACAGATGCAAATTATATTTTTGAATATAGGATTATCACTGGGCGAGAGGATGGCTCAACAACTACCTATATAAAAAAGTGAATTTACCTTCTGTTATTTGTATGTATTTTCTCATTTCAGATTTGAAGTGATTCATGGTCCTCAGTGATTGATTTTTGTGATCGTGAAGGAGAAAGAACGTTCATAAAGGGAAGTCTTATGCATTGGTGGAGTGAGAAGTGAACGCGACCTGGTGTTAATATAGTGAACCATTTGCCTAAAAACAATTTTATCAAACAAATATGACAGTATGGATCCTTGCGGTACACCACTGCTGATAGTTGAAATTTCTGATAATATATCATCGATCTTGACTGCTTGCGATCTATTTGAAAGATAGTTTTTTATCATCTCACAGGCACTATTAGTGAACCCAATGTCATGTAGAATGGCTATAAGCAACCGGTGATTGATACGATCGAACGCTTTAGAATAGTCCAACAGTACAAGTATTGATGATTTATTCTCATCAATAGCAGTGAATAGGTCATCAGTTACCTTCAAAAGAAAATATTGTTTCATAAAGGCTTGAACCATTTCAATGAGCTGCCAAAAGACATAACACAATGCGAAAGTATTCATATATTCAAGTTTGAACTGAACAATCATATTTAAACATTGTAGAAAAAGGTTTATTGATGCAGTGTACAATCAGTTTATTTTGTTTCTATATATATATATATATATATATATATATATATATATATATGTATATATATTTTTAGGAGGAAGGTAGTCGTGACTGACTAGTTAAGGTAAAAAATCTAAAATTTATTCAATGCCAAAAAACTTTGACTGCACCCTCACGAAGAAAACCTTCATCTAGTTTTCTAAATTTTAAATTTATATATATATATATATATATATATATATATATATATATATATATATATATATATATATATATATATATTCTCAATAGTATTAGGTTGGAATCATATGTATGAATCTAGTTATTATTTATTATTATTGTTATGGATTCAGCAGTATTGTTTCATTGATTATTCTTATTTATGTTAATTAGGATTTCCTAAATAAACGAATTCATTCAATGCGACTCTGGTTTCTTCGACTGCCCTGCTCTGGAATCACCTGTATTCATCTTTCATGAAAGAAAATGGACGCGAAATGAGGAAATGTTTTGATGGTTTGCTATTTATTAGTTTGAGAGGATGTATTATTGTATGGAAGACAATTTGAACATTTTTTCCGTTGTGAAGAGGCTTCCAAGACCTTTCAAATGAAGTATCACTCAACCCCTCTCCCCTATTCAAGTTTGAGGTGTTGAAGCACCCCCTATCAGAGGGTTGCTCGTTCAAGCTTCAAATATACGTCAAAAGATGTCCCCCAAACAAAATCATTCGACATGTTTCGGGAAAATTTTTCCTCTCACTATGGGATAAGAAATATACGGGGTAACTGCTTGTCTAAGATGGAGCACCCTGTATAGAGTATAAAGAGTACGAAATTCAATATAGAACTCAAGAAAGATCTAAGACATTGTCTGCTCGCATGGAATACTAACTCAATAATCTACTTACTTAGATAATCTATGTTGCTTGCCTTCACGAAACGTAATACAGTTGTAGTCTCTAATATCAATCTTCTAACTGCACCATTCTTCATCTTGTTAGGATCTGTATTGTTTGGGTGACCTAACCTCATGTGCCAGGTTTCTGCTGTCATTTCTCAGCTAGTGGTCGGAAAACTTTTCTGACCGTCTTCCAGCCATGAATATTTGTGGACTTCCCTCAATGTTGATGAATATACTTGGTAGAAATGCTTCATCCCTAGGATGTCCAAAATACATTTTGGTACCATATTCGGATATCGATTATACATTCATTGACATTCGTTGCATAGTCACATCTCCATACCAAATGAGAAACATCCAGAGGATGTATAGGGTGGGCCAAATTAGACGGATGAAAACTAATGGCGGTATCAACTCGATGGTGAAAACCGAATATCGATATCTAATATCTTTTTTGAGTGACATGTTTTTGGAAAATGTTCATTTCAGAAAAAATGCTGTAACTTTTTTCCTGTCGAAAATTCTTCGATTCGATGAAAACATTTTCGAATTCACGTAGAATTCAATGGCGCAGCTGACTCATTTTTTTATTTAATTACATATGAACAGTCATCTTTGAAATGCAAAGCTCTTAGCTTTTTACATGAAGAATTTGAGTAGTCGTTGGCTTCAGACGTTACGAAAGTCTGTATACTATGACGCGGCGGTGAAACAGAATGCAAATGTTTACTGGTAGCTATAAAATATTGATTTGAACAGTGAGGATGCTCCTCAGTTCGTGGTATTCATTTAATTTGTCAAATCATGAAAAATGGTATATAATTGTTTCGTAGAAACCGGAAAGAATGCGGAGGCAGCAAATAATTTGTACCACTGGAGATGTCCAGAGAAGATACAATATTTTAGAGACAATTAATAGAACCTAATTCATGGTGCTCAATTTGAAAAGAATATGTCAAAGGAAAATTTGCATCAAATAGGGATAGGGAGTTGGAAGGAAATTTTCAGAAAATGTGGCAGGCATCTACGAACAAGTCCTAAGACTTTTAGATTATCAATATTTATTCACTGATGTTCAAACTTTGTTGTAGGTAATACTTATTGTATTTGTAATTGCTAATACTTATTGAAATTGTATTATATATATATATTGAATAAATATTATTATTGCAAAATTGCACAGTTTTCATAGGAATCATAGAAATAAAGAATTTTCTAGAGGAGAAGGTGTAATTCAGGAAGATGTTTTTCGAAACAAGAGTAGGTAGATATGATTCCGACTTTACCTGGATCACCCTGACCCACGGAAATTTGCGTACATTCATCTCCCGAAGGGCATCGTCATAAATTCCATCGGCATGCAAGCGGAGATGGTTACCTACATCACTAAATCACTCCAATCGAGAAACATCAGAAACGAACACGTAATTTATCGACAAACATCGAGGATTACTGCGATCGTACATACGTGCCCGCAAAGTCTTATTTCTCCTCCCTCCTCCGTTTGTATGGCCGATCGATTAATTGGGTTCGCTTTTTCGCGAAGACTACGAGATGGAAATTGAGGAAATTGGAAAGTATGTGAACTACCAACGATGAGATGATGCAATATAAACGAAATGATGTCATAGAAACGTTATTTTATCAAGAGAATTCATGAACATACATTGCATTCCAATTATGAAGATATGAATGGATCAGATTCGATAAAATCAGATTCATTTCCCAATGAGATATTAAATATTCATCTCAATAATAATAGGAACAAAATCATAAGATGGGTATATATCTCTTGCCGTAGGCATAGGGAAGCGGCTGACTGATTGAAAGGTAATGATTACGGAACTCATATTGGTGTTGAAGACACACGAATAATATATTCATCGTTGTGATTACATTACATTAATTTTTTTTAATAGTGGAAAGTTTTTATGTGAAATCCATCTGAATCTGATAACGTGAGATTACTACGATGTTCATATATTAGTACAGGAATTTTGTAAATATATAAATTGACCAATGTGAAAATATGACTTTTCGAGAATTCTTCCTCAAGATTTTTGTATCATGAACGTGGTTTTGGACAAAACCGCGGCACCCCATACCATTGTAATGATGCGAAATTTCCAGGAATCTTCCGAATATTGTGAACGCAGTGGGATTATTCATATGAGAAGGAGAAATTGTATACACCTACTGTAATGAAACAAGATACACTCCAGTCAGTTGGATTGAGTATTGGTCCAAATGGTATATATTCATTATATATTCTGGACATCATGAACTCAACAAGAAAATGGGTTGAGTATTCTGATAATCGAAATACCCTACATCATTGGATGACTAGGTTCACAAAAATTTCCAACAGAATTTCATTATAACTGAAGATTGAATCTCGAATGATGTCACTCAGATGCAAAGACGGTATAATTCTTAATAGAAGGAACTATAGAGAACCATTATGAATTAGGAAAAAGCTGACTCGAAAGAAAATCGAGCCATCAGAATGTTTGGGTCAGTTTGTACTCCAATACGAAAATCAGTATCTGAATCATGAAACTAATCACCAGGAGCGTTTGCGATCAGTGCCTTTTTATTTTGGGTACTTGCATCAAAAATGCAATCAAAAAGCGAGACTTGCTATCATAATGCTTGCTATATTGATCACTTTTCACATGAGCCACAAATTGAGAAAGCGATAACGAGATCACCGAGGTATCGAGTTTTTCCATGGAAAGTTCGCTATAAATATAGAAAAATTGACATTCAAAGCCAATTCAGAGAAAGAGTTGAATACAGAGAGTTCAGAGACAGAGTTTACAACAGATAGTTCGCCGTCGATAGCCAAAGTTCAGTAGTGCCTCGGTTCATGTTAGTACAAACCTCTGGATTCATAGAATGTTTTGTTTTGAGTCGAGTGAAAAGTCATACGATAGGGTCAGTATTTATCACAGTGAATTGTAACAAATGGGTAAAAGCTTCAATCAGCTATAAATCATAATATATCGAAGTGGCGTGTGAAGGAGCCTGCCAGAAAGCTTCAATGTCCATCCAAACATGTGAGAAATTATAATTACCATTGCCACCTCTGTCTGTCTGAGTTCTATTACGATGCGGATTTAGTGCCATTTTATTCGCCAAAAACCAGTCCGATATACCATCCATTACGTTCTGCAAACAGCTTGAAAGAAGCTGAGGGAAAACTGATGGCTATATCATTCATGTATAGTAGGAATAACGTGTGTGATACTGGTGAGTTTCCTGATGTATCCAAAAAATCTATAATCATACCACTCTACAAAAAAGGTGACGAAACTATCGCCGTATTTCCTTATGAGGTACTAAGCTTTTCCAAACTACGTGTGTGGATTTTTAATCGACACTTCAAAAGCGTGCCGCCTGCACGTGTTCTTGCGGCAAACCCGCTGGACATGAAAATTTTAGTGAATATTGACTGGATATTTTGAGACTGGAAGCGCGCCGCTACCTTACTACTTATGATCAATAGCAAAAAAACACTGTCAAACTTCTCAAAATTTTCTAGCTACAGGTGAATCGAAAACAAAATCGGACACTGAACCTTTTATTAAATATTGTAAAAAATTGAGAACTCACAAATAATGATGAATGCTGCAATATCGTTGGTTTGGCATCATGTTACCTATTTGAAGAAGATTTAAAAATATATACCTCAAAACTATACACAAACATACATAAACTATTTTGAATTGAAAACACAAATTTGAATTTCAGTTAAATACATTGGTACATTCATTTTTCAGTTTTTTATGGGATTTTCTCTCCTCGTTTCTAAAAAATAGAGTAGAAGTTATTAAAAATTATTGCAATATATTTGTATAAGGACAGATTTAGGATCTGTCCCAAAATGCCACTGCGCTTGAAATTAAACCTTTTTTAAACTTTGATCAAGACTCATTATTGAGAAGTGGGGGTATTCTCAGATATTCGTCTTTGAAACAAGAGTAGAAACAGTGGAACAGTATGTTTCAGTTTTTGTTCGAAATTCTTGTATTTGAGAATCTATAAATTGTTACTTCCCCAAATGGGGTAGTAGTATCTCAAGGGGTGAAAGGTTCCCTTTTATTCAGGTGAGGGTATTAGTAATCAAGGTTCCTTGGTGATGTAATGAAATTCGGATTGGTGGTATCATTTACATATAATAATTATTCTGGGATATATTGACTGTGGTATATCGTGTATATCTTACACCTACTCTAGTGTACTCGTATGTGCACCGAACAACAATGGAACGCAACTGAAGGAGAAGTGTGAAGCGTGTGCAATGTGTGGTTAGGATATTTGGGGTATCGATACAACAACAAGATGATACGATTGCAATCAATGCTGGCTACAGTACCTATAAGGGGAAAATGCGAAATGCACGAGGGGTTTAGCCACTAATATCAATAAAAAGTTCAATCATACAGCTGGACTCACCTTGGGTATAGGTATACCGCCAGTATTAACAGGGGTCCGTGTACTTGATGTGAGTATTGAATCTATCTAATGTACATTCTTATGTCTATGAAGTATTTCATTGATAGGAACCTGGTTATTAGTTTCAGCCACTGACTTTGCTTATACTAATTGAATGTATACGAGCACTGGAGGCAAATCTTGAAGTAGAATAATCCTTTAAACTTTTATGTACAATAATGAGAATCAACCAAAATCATGTCTGTTTCAGATTACAAGTGAGCCTATCAACAATATACCGTAAGGGTCAAAAGGTGGCTCCAACTAATAAGTTGAATACCAGAACTGAGGAATGGCTTGTCAAAGAAGATAAGAATTCAGAGTGAACTCTTCATCACTATAAAAAAAATTCTCACAATGTTATATGAGTTATTAAGTAGATGAGAAAATAATGTGTCTGATATCTTATTCCTAAGCTTATCTGTTTATGCTGCTGGCCCCAAGAAGTCTCGAAGTCTGTCAGGGACGATGGTTCCGGGACTAACTATACAGCTTGTCTACACTACGTAACAAGCTCTAAGTTCTGGAGTATACGAACTACAGCCTACTGACTACTAAGCATTCTACTACTACAGCAAAGCATTTGAGCATTATTGAAGGAGTCATAAAGCTGAGGCAGAGCGGTGAAGGCC
Organism: Gastrophysa polygoni; assembly: GCA_963576655.1. NCBI lineage: Eukaryota > Metazoa > Arthropoda > Insecta > Coleoptera > Chrysomelidae > Gastrophysa > Gastrophysa polygoni. The sequence goes on from OY755082.1 coordinate 35,539,565, forward strand.
TGAAAGCACATATGTCCAATGAGAATAAGATCTAAATCGAAATATGTAACAAGCTAGGGGTAGATCTCATTAAGCATGATACGCTGAGCTTCTAAACATCTTACCTTGATGGTGTGAGGCCTAAAGAGTGATGTCCATGTCTGGACAGAGATTAGTGAGTTAGGTTTTCCCAATTAACCAATTGATTTCCAACAAGTACGTTGATTGTTATATCAGCATCCAAATGCCAGATAATAACTATTTTCTTTGATCTGTGGGGGCTTATCTCACTTACGAAAATCCGAAAAATCGGAGAGCGTCTTCTGAAATTCAGTAATCTCAAAATGGCTACCAAAAAGTGACAAAAAAAATTGTCAGAAGTCCACGACATGGATGAACATGGTGTCAGATCACAAGTCAGACACATGACCGGTGTCAATCATGCCATGCAAAAATGGGACCAAAGCGGAATAGTATAGAAGACCTAGTCGAATGGATTGAGGAAGCAGCAGATATTGGTGAGTTGGCATTTCAAGGATATAGTTAACCCTGGTGGAACTCATTTTAATTTTTCAGCTCGGAAGAGAAGATAAGTGCGAGAAGAAGAATAAGTAGATTCCACTGATAGAACTGTGATCAGCTGACTTACAGAGGGCCAGTGGCGGATCCAGAGGGGGGATTCTTTATACTGTTGTTATTTATAAATTATAAAGTTTTATCATCCATGCATAATTTATTCTTGCCAAAATCAACCCGTAACAAAATCTGGAGGCAAGACATTGTAGAGTCCAATATTCAGTGAATTCATTCGAGATTTATTGAGCCTATATCGGGAAGGCCTCAAGTCGTTTGCTCGGAGTTGGCACTCAAAGTTCTTTTATTTTTGTGAATTTCCAGAAGAGTAGCATAGATGAATGAGGACGGAACACGCATGATAGAAATATGTTTGGAAATTTGTTGACAATGTAACTTGCACCAGCGATAATTCTTATCGCTCTTTTCTGCATTTTGAAGACCTCACATGAATGAACACAGTTTCCCCATAAGAGTATGCCATAATTCATGTGTGCATGGAAGAAAGAGAAATAACAGGACCACAGAGTCAGTAGAGAATACCAGTTTTTGGGATTCATTGTCATTTAGTTTGAGGTTGTTTGCACTAAGCCAGTTCTGTGCCCTGTTCAAAGAATCGGCCATAGTGATTATAATCATCATTATAATTATCAGAGTTGTGTCGTCCGCGTATGCAACACATTTGTGAGGAGACATAGAGTGGAAAAGGTCGTTCACGTCAATGATGAAGATTGACGAGCCAAGGACGGATCCCTGAGGGACCCCATGTGAAATTATTTGAAAATCAGAGCATGTCTCATTCATATAGACTGCTTATATTCCATGACTCAAGTGTGACTGTATCAAATCGAGAGATACGCCTCTGACACCATAATAACGCAATTTTTCAATTATAGTAGTGTGGCAGACACAGTCGAAGGCTCTTGATAGATCACATAGAGTAATAGAAGTATTATTAAGGCACTCCCCATTATATGAAGCTGTAGAAGATTTGCGACGAGTGTAAAAATGCCTTGACAGTTTTGGTTGTAATGCATTCAATTATCACGATTGTAATTAAAAACGAAATATATATTAAAAGCTACAATTCTCTACCTATATTCTAGAGAGGAATATTCTTATATAAAATACAGTCCACCAATTCAAGAAGTGTTATCATGACAAACAAGTATTCATGCCTCCTTCCAAGCCTTCGACTATGTCTGTTATGATTTTAAAAACAGCATGTGTAACAGCATGGGCGGTAATTTGCTATTTCTGTATTATCCCTTTTTTTGAATATGGATATCACTTTGTTTCAGGATTTCACTGTTCTTGTTAGTCAAAATTTGTTCTGAAATATTTGTATTTGTTTCCTCATTGTTGAATTCAACTTCATGACTGGAGAATTTCTCTCCAGTCTCCGTTGATTTTGAAAGCTGTGGTACGTCGAATGAATGAACAATTCCTTGATCGTCAGCCGTGAAGCGAGGACGTTCACATGAAATACCGAGTGAAATACATACCTAGCTTGATATTGTTAGGTTCTTCCCTGGTTTCGATAGAAGGGTGAATAGACTTGCACAATTAGGTTTTATTCAATATGAATGTTGATGGATTTGGTATGATACAATAATCAGTTTTTAAAGAGATGTTTATTCAATATAGGTTGGAATGCTAATCGTCGAATCTCGGTGTCCGGAATATCTTCGTTGCATTCTTGCTTCATCAGCGTTACATTGGATATGCTCTTGTACAGTGACGGCTCGTCGAGGACGGCTGGGTCGGCCGGGCCGTACTAGATTAGTCGAGAAAGAAGCTCAACTATTTGATGAAATGAAAATTCAACGTTTATTATAAAGTATCATCCCAATATGTTTTCAACACACCAGGTATGAATGAAAGGAAAATGCCAGTGCATGAAATTCAAAGGAAGCATCTATTTATAACATCTAAAATGACGAATTGATTGATATTAGTTTGACAATCAAGAAATAATTTAGGCGAGAATTATTTGCATCGAATTTGATATCTACTTGAATTCTCAAATTTCCAGTAAATCATACGTTCATTCATTCATTCAACGTTCTCAAAAGGTTTAAATCCGTGTTGATCTACTTCAAATTCTTTGTTGAGAGTGACGATAATTGTTTATACATCGAATATTGTACTAGTACAAAACAAATCTCAACAGTCCAAGGGTCAAGTATTAGAATATTTGAATTATATTATCTGGCATATTTTGATGAATACGGACAAGGGACGGCTAGCCGTAGTCGACCTGCGAATCTGAGGAATCGTCCATCAAGGGTGTGGTATTTTGTTTTGCACAAGCTTGTTTGGAAAAACAAGTCAATGGTCAATTAATCAGTGGTGCATTTCAACAGTGCAGTGGAGATTGAATATTTGAATGATATCGACAAAAAATACATTTTTGAGTTTACGTTATGATTTCAAGATAATTTATTTTTGTTTCTTGTTTGAGAAACAAGTTGTTTTTTTGAGTTGACATTACAAAATATTTCCTGCTTTAGAGTCATCTTATTAGGCAGAAACTCTTGATTTCATCCACGGAAAACTGAGTTGACTAACTAGAGCAAAATTTACCATGCCGACCCAGGTTCTGAGGGCACGAGCCGCCACTGCTCTTGTATGCATCTCCAGTGGCGTGATGTTGGTGGAACATAACATCTCTTCCTCCTCAATATTAATCTATGCGGGTTTGCATCGATTAATTGATTTTCTCTCTTGAAAAAGACCTGCGACCTTGTATGGATTGATATGGATTTCTGTAGGATCGCGTGTCTTCTTCTTCCGGTATCGGCATGGATTTCAACTGTGGGGTTGATGTTGTTTGATTTAGTGGTTGAAGTTCCTGTTCATTGGATGCTCGTAGTTCTTTCATTCTTCTCGGAAGGATGTAGACTTGGCTGTTCGTGATGGAATGGTTGTCATAGGAAATTTGTATGCCTGAGTGTTCCTGTTTCCTGGGTATGAATCTTCCGATGAATGGAATCCATTGACAAAAACAGCAATAGCGGCAACAGCAACAGCATACTTCTAAGGTGATTATCAGCATGACTATTATGTTGAATAGTGTATGGTGTTCACCAAGAAATGGCTTGTTGATTTCTTTCTGCAGAGTTTCGAACATTTCTAACTTGTGTTTAGCATGTCGTAGTTCATCTGGATTAATACTACTCAGCTGTAGGGGATCCATGGATATTTGTTGGATTTTCTTCATTTCGTCTACACAACAATCGTCGGTGTTGATGTTAACTCGTGGGAAAAAGTGAGTATAGTTCTTCGAGTTATTGGATAAAGCTGTCAGGATTGAAGACATCGTGAAACATTTGCATTTTGGCTGGAGTCTGAGGAGTCCTGATTTTTCAATTGTCAGATCAGTAAATTTATCAGGGTTCGTTTCACAACTGATCGGTGGTGGTATCGGATTGGTGACAATATATAGCCACTCATTTGGTGATAACTTATGATAAATTTCTAAATCAGCTTGTAACCTTTTTCCTTACCCCCTAAGAATGGTTATGGCTCCGACAGCTTTCATAGTCTTGGAGAGCTGGGTCGTGAATAAGGACTGTGTTGTATTTGGGTATGAGTTTACTTTTATCAGATTTTTATTTTGGGCACCACTTGACTTTAGAGTTAAGAAAAGAGAATGAGTTTCGTTAAAAGTCAAGAAAAGGAAACTTTTGACTGGGTGACAACATTCAACATGAATTACTACAAGGGGTTGTTAAAGTCCACTAATTTTTCTTTCAATAGTCCAACAGGAGTGGGGGTGTGAGAAATACAAACGAATGAATTTTTATAATTCTTTTTTAATACTAAACTATTCAGAAATACCGATTTGAACAATCCCTACTATAGCTTCACAATGAAGCGTACATTTGAGTATTGAGAAAATACTGAGGAGAATACATCCAAACGTAATAAAGAAAGGGAAATTACAGGTTTACTCCTATCAATTCTAGATTATCCTTGATTCAGAGAGGATATAACATGTAAATGAGAACTTCTTTTTCCAGGCCTTGGGACCCACCCAGTATACTGTGTGTTGCGCAGGGTAGAGAAATGCTCTTATCAACTGTGTGAAGAAGTATGTAATAATAAGCGAATGATATTTGGACTTAAATTGGTGAAACCATTGATGTTATGAAAAATTATCCATAGCAAAATATCTTATAATTAAATGATGGCTTATCTGTGATTCCGGAATTGTCCAAGGTCCAAAGGGTAGCTTCTGAGCTCAGGTAGATACCATCTCCTGACAGGTAGGACACCAGGTGATAGTCTGCAGCTCCTGCAGATGGATGCAGAATATCGGCGATATCCCTTGACTCCAAGCACACAGGAGTTAACCAAAAACTGATGGGGTCCTTCCCCACAATACCAACTGAAATATGCAGCGTAGGCTACTCATCGAAAAGAAACATGCCTAACTCAGGCTCAACCACAAAAAAAAATTTGCCTAAACTAGGCCTAGCCAAACAACCCTGGAAATACACATAATTAATTATCCCTTGAGGGTAAAACAAGACATGAAACTTACCTCACCCTGGAGGGTTGTCTCAAATAAAAAGAATGGCTTTTGCCATAATGCTCAACATATACCCATAACGATTCAGATAGGAGTTCCGAGAAACGGCGTGCATGTCGATCCCTTGGGCGGCTTCTGCAATGGCGCCTGACTCTAACAGCACTGATGCTAATCTTTATCACCGCAAGAACCCAGGCACATAGTCTGATGATTCTCACAAATCCAGGCGATACACCAACTCAACGGCCATGGCGCAGCTCGATATCTGATCACATCAGCCACCTCAGGAGTCGATCTCCTTGAACATCGCCATTTCCTCGATCCTCTCTCGCCAAACCCCCCGTGACCCCCCGAGGACTCTCCATCGGTGATGCAGGATACAGAAAAGGAAACTACAACGTGAGATGCAGCGCCCTTCAGGAACCAAGGTTTTTCCCCAGGAAGTTAGGAAAACACTTGAAGGCGAAACAGGAGAACGATGGACCCGACAATCCAGGACGAAATGAATGACTCAACAGGTGAGTGAAAACCATTCCCAATCCAACATGAAACAACTGATTTTCAAGCTTTTCTCTCAATAACTTTCTTTCCAGGTTTCATCCCTCTATGCAAGAATAATGGAAATAGCATTCATCAACATTGACGTATAGGCATTAATAAAATGGTAATCTGTAATCATTGTTTTATTTAAGATTTCTTATCTATTAATGCAGATTCACACTAGCCGCCACCTACTAACGAAAAACGCAACTGTGAAAACTAGTGCCCATACAATTTGTAAATTACAGAACCAACTGATCGTGCTACTAGGAACCAAAATTATATCTAGGCGACTGTATTGCACGTGTCTAGAACCCCGCTCACAGGTTGCGCACCCGTCCATACAGGTTGTATACCGGATGGAATTCCGAAACGCTACAAGCTTTGATTGTTTTTGTTGGACAATCATCTGGAATCATGCTAGTATGACTGAGTTTCAGCTTGATTACATAAGTTGGATTCTGAGCTGTGAGGTGCATGATTGGATCTTCACATATTATTAAATCGTCGTCAATCTCATAGCAGTTAGATAAACTCTTCATTCTGCCAAATTTCACTTTTGTTGAACTAAGCAAAAGGAATGGGTTTGGAGGATCAATAAAGGAGTAAATGTTCGTCGTTTGATCTCGATTTCGATATTATAGATAACATGTAGTTTACAAATCTTGTAATAATTGTGCATGTCATTGTAATTATTTATATTTATAGGAAAACTCAAACTAGAGTCTACCTTAATGCTCAGCAGTTCATTCTGAAGGTCCTTAGGGCTAATTACCATAGGATGGATTACGTTTTGTTTTGCGAATAAAATAGAATTCATCAAATTATCATATTCTTCATTCAATTCGGTGGTGAGTTGTAAAATCATATTCATGTGGTCAGTGATCATTTCAAGATATATCATTAGGCTTACTTCGTGTGACATCAATTTAGAAAATTCATTGAATTTTTTGAAATTTTTGTTCAACTTGTCTTCATTCATTTTGAGTTTAATGACTGAATTATTATAATTTTCAATAGCATATGACATAACGCGTATTTGTTGTTGCATCAAAATTTGTGTTTCACGATTTTTATTCATTAACGCCGTTATAGCTTCATTATAATATTATGCATCGTCAGAATCTGGAGTTCCAAATAACCATTTGAAAGCTGTAGATACGCCATTGAAGATTCCGCGTTTTGATCTAGTTTTAACAAATTCATGACTCACAAGATGAGTAGGTGTTTCTATTTTTTTCTCTAAGCCGGGAATTTGAATTCCGAATAGAGTAAGAGAATCTGCGCAATGAAAATGATGTATTTTTGAATATTCCGCGTGCTGACATAAATTCAATGATTTTTTATAAATATTTTGAAAAATGATAATTTTTCGATGTTAATAAGGTAAAGTGGTTATTGAACAGCTTTGCAGTTCCAGAATCTTCGTAAAAAAGGCCGATTTTTTCATCAATCCGGTAGTTCTTGGCTCTGTATTATTGTCATCAACCTTAGGAAGGTCAGTACTACCAGGGTCGTAGTCACGTTCATCATCTGAAACAATGTACGGTTTCAGTTGATCTTTGTGATACACAATTTTTGCCTTTTATTTTCAAAACAACTGTATTGTTTGAATTGACTTTTACTATTTTATAGGGTCCTTTAAAATTTAGGGATAGTTTTTAATTCACACCTATTTTTGTACTTCTGTCGATCAAATATACTAAGTCACCAATTTTGAAGTTGTAATCATTTAACTTTCAATCGTAGTATTTTTTTGATTGATTCTTCGATTTAATTATATTTTCTCGAGCTAACTGGACAGACTTATTGAGTTTCAATTGTAATTGATTGTGATAATCATCATAGGAATATCTGAATTCCGGTTCCTGAGTAAATTTATGTGGTAATAGTTATTTATGGTACTAGTGTGTTATGTTGAAAATAAGTCACGTGAGAAAGATTTATACCACGAGGCCGTCAGGCCGAGTGGTATAAATTCTCAAGTGACTTAGGAAACATAACACACGAGTGGCATACAATGTTTTATCCAACAAGTGAAAGAAATCATTTTTTTATGAGATAATAATTGATAAGTTTTGTGATCAAATCAAAGCTACTTGCGTCTCAATACCCTGTATATGTCAGAATGACTTGACAGTGACTTTTTTACATTTTGGTCAAGGTAGGTTGTTTGTTTAGTTGCCACGGGCATGACACATTGTTGCAAACGATTAAATAAATTTTGACACTTGTCAGTTTTCCCTGCAGTGATAGAAACCTTTTTTGAAAAAAAACGTATAGAAAATGAAGGAAATCGATGAAAATTACGTTCCTGAGGATATCCTTACGGAAGCGGAAGAAGCAGCGATGCAGATTTTGCAGAAAAGTCCCGAGATGCTTACGACAAGGAGTTCAAAATGTTTGAGTCTTGGATGAATTGACGGAAAATAAAAGGTATCGACGAAAATGTTCTATTGGCTTATTTTTTACATATAAAAAAAAATTAGCCCCATCGTCGCTGTGGACCAAATACTCGATGCTTCGCTCGACTATTCATCTTTATAAAAAAATCGACATTTCGAAATATGACAAACTGACGAGCTTTTTGAAAAGCAAATCACAGGGATACAAACCAAAGAAGTCCAAGACATTAGAACGACCTGAAATAGAGAAGTTTTCGAACGTAGCTCCCGATGATGAGTACTTGTTGATGAAAGTGGCTTTGATAATGGGGATTAGCGGTGCTTGTAGATGTGATGAATTAGTCAATTTGAAAATAGAAAATATTCAAGACAAAGGGAAATATTTTCACATAGTTTTGCCAGACACTAAAACCAAGAAATCGAGAAGTTTCACCATACTTGAAGAAGGATTTCCAGTCAACCCGATCAATTTGTGTAAAAAATACATGTCTTCGAGACCAAAGGATACGTGTTCTAGCCGCTTTTTCGTTTTTTACAAGAATGGGAGGTGTACCAGCCAGTGTGTGGGAATAAATACGTTGTCGAAGATACCTTCAAGAATTGCAATTTTTTTGAAATTGGAGGAATCAGCGCTCTACACTGGTCACTGCCTGAGAAGGTCTTCGGCAACTCTTTTGACCAATGCAGGGGCTAACATGACTACTTTGAAGCGTCACGGAGGATGGAAGTCCTCGACGGTAGCAGAAGGATACATAGAAGAATCGGTGCATAACAAAATACAAATTGCAGAAAAAATACAAGGTTCCAATGTGTCGGCGTCTTCCAGCACTATCAGCAGCTGTACCGATATGGGAGCATCTGGTTCCAATGAACCAACCAATTTTACAATAACTTCAAATTCGAATAAACCGTTAGCTTTTTCCTTCAATTTCGATATCAATGTGAATTCTGCTTGAAATGGTAATAAATAAATATAATTCTACTATAAATATGAACGTGAGTGTGTTATTTGATAGTTTACTTATCTAAAATGACATTAATAAAACAGTCATAACTGTCATGTGTTGGATCAAATAGCTTCATCAAACACATGACAGTTATGACTGTCATTATTAATATCATTTTAGAAAAGTAAACTATCAAATAACACACTACTGTGTTATAATCCATAACTCACTAGTGAGTTATGGATTATAACTCACGTTCATATTTAAAGTAGGATTCTATTTATTTACTACCATTTCAAGCAGAATTCACATTGATATCGAAATTAAAGGAAAAAGCTAACGGTTTATTCGAATTTGAAGTTATTGTAAAATTGGTTGGTTCATTGGAACCAGACGCTCCCATATCGGTACAGCCGCTGATAGTGCTGGAAGACGCCGACACATTGGAACCTTGTATTTTTTCTGCAATTTGTATTTTGTTATGCACCGATTCTTCTAGGCATTGGCCAAAAGAGTCGCCGAAGACCTTCTCAGGCAGTGACCGGTGTAGAGCGCTGGTTCCTTCGATTTCAAAAACATCGCAATCCTTGAAGGTATCTTCGACAACGTACTTATTCCCACACACTGGCTGGTACACCTCCTATTCTTGTAAAAAATCAAGAAAGCGGCTAGAACTAGTATTCTTTGGTCTCAAAGACATGTATTTTTTACACAAATTGATCGGGTTGACTGGAAATCGTTCTTCAAGTATGGTGAAACTTCTCGATTTCTTGGTTTCAGTGTCTGGCAAAACTATGTGAAGATATTTCCCTTTGTCTTGAATATTTTCTATTTTCGAATTGACTAATTTATCGCATCTACAAGCACCACTAATCCCCATTATCAAAGCCACTTTCATCAACAAGTACTCGTCATCGGGAGCTTCGTTCAAAATCTTCTCTATTTCAGGTCGTTCTAATGTCTTGGACTTCTTTGGTTTGTATCCCTGTGATTTGCTTTTCAAAAAGCTCGTTAGTTTGCCATATTTCGAAATGTAGATTTTTTTATAAAGCCAAATAAGCCAATAGCACATTTTCGTCGATACCTTTTATTTTCCGTGAATTCATCCAAGACTCAAACATTTTGAACTCCTTGTCGTAAGCATCTCGGGACTTTTCTGGCAAAATCTGCATCGCTGCTTCTTCCGCTTCCGTAAGGATATCCTCAGGAACGTAATTTTCATCGATTTCCTCCATTTTCTATACGTTTTTTTCTTCAAAAAAGTTTTCTTCTACTGCAGGGAAAACTGACAAGTGTCAAAATTTATCTAAACATTTGCAACAATGTGTTATGCCCGTGGCAACTGAACAAACAACCTACCTTGACCAAAATGTAAAAAAATCACTGTCAAGTCATTCTGACATATACAGGGTATTGAGACGCAAGTAGCTTTGATTTGATCACGAAACTTATTAATTATTATCTCATAAAAAAAAATTATTTCTTCCACTTGTTGGATAAAACATTGTATGCCACTCGTGTGTTATGTTTCCTAAGTCACGTGAGAAAGATTTATACCACGAGGCCGTCAGGCCGAGTTATTTTCAACATAACACACTAGTACTATAAATAACTATTATTTCCAAATACTAGTTCATAAGGTGTGAAATAAGTTGATGAATGAATCTGTGTAATGAATGCAAACATTGCGGTTTGAATAAATTCGTCTCATAGTATTTGATTTTGATCAATGAAATGTTTCAAGTAATCTTTTAGTACACTGTGTTTTCTTTCTAAAGCACCGTTACTTTGGGGTCTATACGGGTGAGTAGTGATGTGTTTCATTTCAAAAAGCTTATTGAGTTCTTTCAATAATTTCGAAGTGAATTCTGTACCATTATCCGTAACGATTGACTTTGGTATTCCAAATATCAAAATGCATTCTGTGAATTTCTTCGCGATAATTGTTCGTGATTTGGAATTGGGTATGCATAAGAAAATTTCGTTAGTCCTCCTGTAGAGTCAAAATGAATCGGTTTTCATTTTCAGTGACTGGAACTGGACCTACCACGTCTAGGAAGACTTTTTCGAATCTTTGAGTGGAAGTGGAAGTGGAAGTGATTTGCATTGGAGCTTCAATTGGATGTCTGTTTACTTTATTTTTCTGACAGTAATCACATTTCTTTATGAACGTCTTCACATCATTTTTCATGTGAGACCATTTATAATTTTCTTTTATCTTTTTGTATGTTTTACTATAACCTGGATGACCAGCAATGGACGCAGAGTGGTTTTCAAAAATAATTTTTGCTATGTAATCTTTTGTTTTGGGTGATATTCTTTCTGAATCTACAAAATTTATATCTATTTCGTCTTTGAAAATATAGAATATCAAATCTTGCCTTGACGTTCAATTTTATATTATGATTATAAAACCGTAAATCTCTGATGAACAATTTTGTTTCGTTAGCTTTTCTCGCTTCAGTGTGTTAGTTGATCAAAGCGTAATATATATCTTTCGAGCTAGGTGTATCAAAATATTTCAAATGCGTATGTGGGTGGAATTCGGAAAACATCATCTTCCAAACGATTAGTAAACTTCAAGGAACTGCAAGAGTATGGTATTAGAGTCTGATCGCGAATGAACCAGGATGGTCACAATACTCTTGGAAAACATGGAAACAAATACTTAGAGAATCTCTCCACAGCAGACGCGACAAGTATTCACTATTTTCTGACCTCATGAATCATAAGCCAGCAGTAGGCAGTTCTCTGTATGAATTTTTCTTCCTACATTCCGCTCAAATTGATAATTTAAAATTGAATCTCTCTGACGATGACAAAATTTCTCTATAAACGATAAAAACATAACGTCCGCTGTAGAGGCTTCAGGAATCAAGAACACTAATGAAGTGGCTGCATATTTGCGCAATAAGATATTGTCAAAAACACAGAAATTCCTAAATCCTCATTTGCGAGACCAAGTTCAAGCAGAATATCTAAACCTAGTAAACATTTCGTAAACCATAAGACGCACTTCTCAATGTCAATCCCATGTAAAACTTATGGCAATAATAATCATAAAAGGAAATATGCCCTCATAGGCACAAAGTCTGTAACTTCTGTAAAACTCTTGGCCATTCAGAAATTGTTTGTAGAAAAAAAGAGAGAAGTCAAACAAGAACAGAGAATGTTAAAATGATCAAAAAGGACAACTCCAAAAAGTTCCACAAAATAGTTGCTATCAATGGTCAAAAAGTGGAAGCGTTCATAGATTTAGGCAGTGACTGTTCCGTCATAGAAAGAAATTTGGCAGTCCAGTTGTTGTTAACTATTCGACAATTGGATTGCCCTGTCAATTTAGCTGGATTCACAGGTCAATTCACAACTATTTTCGATTATATCATCGTCGAAATAAGTATTGGCGAATGCTCCATATCAGATACAAAGGTTTATGTTACTGATGAATCACTCAACGACACTCAATTGATAATAGGTCCAAACTTCACGGAGGATAGAACAATCTCATATCTTCGAATAGGTGACGAATTAACATTCAAAAGCTGCAACTATTTCAGTCAATTCACGAGACATCTTTAGACAAGCTAGGTAGGGAACACTCTGTTTCATTAAAAATTGAAACAAGGACAACGGCGAGTGAAAAATTAGAGACGAACAGACGAACTCAAGATGAACGCTTTAATGAGAAGAGACGTCAGACCGACGGATTTCAAGTGGGTGATAGCTAGTCTACCGGCAAACGACAATCAGAGTAAGAAGTTGTTCCCCAAGTACAAGGGCCCGTTCAAGGTGGTTGAAGTACTTCCGAATGATCCATACAGGGTGAAAGAAGACATTCATGCCACTCGTTCCAGAATCCCATACGAAGCTGTAGTATGCCTGGAACACATTGAAACATTTCCACATTCGTTCTTAGAAATTGAAAGGTATGTAAACCCGTGCCTTTGCTCGCACAACCCTTTGAGAGTGCCTTTGCTCGCACAACCCTTTGAGAGTGCCTTTGCTCGCACAACCCTTTGAGAGTGCCTTTGCTCGCACAACCCTTTGAGAGTGCCTTTGCTCGCACAACCCTTTGAGAGTGCCTTTGCTCGCACAACCCTTTGAGAGTGCCTTTGCTCGCACAACCCTTTGAGAGTGCCTTCGCTCGCACAACCCTATGAGAGTGCCTTTGCTCGCACAACCCTTTGAGAGTGCCTTTGCTCGCACAACCCTTTGAGAGTGCCTTTGCTCGCACAACCCTTTGAGAGTGCCTTTGCTCGCACAACCCTATGAGAGTGTCTTTGCTCGCAGAACCCTTTGAGACTGCCTTTGCTCGCACAACCCTTTGAGAGTGCCTTTGCTCGTACAAATCGTGAAAGTGCCGCTGCTCGCACAACTATTCAGGAGATTTGCATGTATTCCTCTTATTGTATGTCGATTGCAGCGATTGAGGACAATCGGTGCAATCAGGATGTTATACACACAGTATCTAACATAAGCGGACGGCGGTTGGTGATTACGACTATGATGAATCACGGAATGCAGAACGGTTGAAGATAGGAGATCAGTAATTAGTCAGTATATTACAGTAAGCCAAGGGACAAGGTTGTAAGGTGTCGGAGTCATTAAAAGTGGTGTTGTATTGTTGTGGGTGCCTCATTACTCGCCCCTTACACATAGTTCAGGGTTTCGCGAAAGTCAGTCTACGTTAGAATTTATTTTACTAGGCTTGTAGAATATTTCGTAAGAATAATCTTCTAATAGAAAACGCCAATTTACAAGAAGTGATGATGGGTCTTTGCAATTGAACAACTATGTCAATGGTCGACAATAAGTCAAAATTTTGAAATGATGACCATAAATATATGCTCTGAAATGTTTGATAGACCAAGCTATAGCCAGAAGTTCTTTTTCTGTTGCTGAATAGTTGTCTCATGTTGTTTCAGAGCGATGCATACGCTATAGGTAAATCGCTGTTTATTTCACCTTGTGATAGTATAGAGCCTTTGGCATAATCTGAAGCATCGGTTGTCAGAATGATTTTTTTTTTCAAAATTTTGGAATTGTAGTATTGGTTCTTTGGTCGAAATGTTTTTCAATTCTTCGAATGCGGATTGTTGAGATTCACTCCATGTGAAACTGGAGTCTTTTTTTAATAATAATGTTAATGGTTTTGCGATTCGACCGAAGTTTGGTATAAACTTTCTGTAATATCCGGCGAGTCCTAAAAATTCTTTGATATTCTCAGGAGTTTTGGGTACTGGAAAATTACTGACCGCTTTAATTTTATTTTCGTCTGGTTTCACACCGTATTGAGATAAAACATGACCAAGATATGTGATTTCTTTTCGTGGAAATTCACATTTGTCCGGCTGGAGTTTTAGTTTATTTTTTTCAAGACGTTCGAAAATTGCTCTTAGTTTTGTTCTGTGTTCTTCTAAAGAGGATGAATATACGATATTGTTATCGAGATAAACAAAACAGTGACTGTTTTGTAAACCTGTCCAAACTATTGACATCAATCTCTGAAAGCAAAATGGACCATTCTTGACCCCGAAAGGCATTCGCAGAAATTCGTAATGTCCTCTCTGTGTTGAGAAGGCTGTTTTTGGACAATCCTCTTCCTTCATTTTCAGTTGTTGGAAGCCACTTTATGAATCTAATGTAGAGAAGTAACAAGCGTGCCCCAGTTGGTCTAAGATTTCATCGATTCTTGGTAATGGAAAATTTTCACCAATTGTGACGTCGTTGAGACGTCTATAGTCTACGACAATTCTCCTTTTGATTTTATCTGAGGAATCAATTTTTTTTGGTACTACCCATAATGGTGCTTTGTACGGAGAAAGTGAAAGTCTGATTATATTTTGTTTCAACATTTTGTCGATTTGTACCTCGACTTCTTTCGCGTGAATTTTTGGAAAACGATATAACTTTTTTGCAATCGCTTGTGGAGTAGTGGTATTTATTTTATGCTAAATTACGGCTGGATGGAAAATGTTACTGAGTCTTTGACAAATATTCCAAACCGATTCTTCTTCCTCACTATTTGGATGATCAAGTGTGAATTTTATTCAGAAAATGGTTCTAAAGTTGAACTTATGTATTCGATAGAAACTTTTTCGTCATTGGTATTCACTATAGTAGTTACTGCTTCTCTGTTGAAATCAACTTTCAAAATAGCGTTTGCCAAAAATACTCCTTGAGTGAGTTGAATTTCAGGATACATTCCTATTGATAATTGTGGATTATTAATATTGACTCTTATGATGGTTTCGGATCTCGGTTCCAGAGTAATGACTGGTTTTATGAAGGTCATATTTATATTTTTGTTTTCGAATATCAATTTCAATGGGAAGGGTAGAGTTTTTAATTTCAATTCGCGTATTTTCAAATTTATTTCGGCGTTTTCCTGTACAAGAAAATCGTTGCCTAATATACCGTCGCATGAAACATCTGATCCTTTTGGGAGGATATGACATTTGATTTTCAATTGGTGATCAGAAAATCTAATCTAATGAAAATTGTACCTTGTGTACCTTGTGGTGAGTCGGAAGTTATGCCACTGACATTCAGTACTTCACGTGGGTTGTACGTCAAGGATATTTGTTTCAACTTAAGACTTTTCAAAAGTGAAACATTAGAGCTTTTATCAAGAAGTAGCTTGAAATACATGATCTCATTATTCTTATGAAGATGAGGTAGTATAACATATTATCCAATTTCGAGCTTATATTGAGAATTCTTGTTGAGAAGGTACCGATGATCTCATATCCGTCGTTATACTGAGTGTTCGAAAAACTTTTGTTTTCATTGCTTTGATTTGGATAGTTTTCATGTGAATTTGAACTAACTGAATCTGTTGGATTGTTGGCATGAATGTTGTTCACGATTTGGTTTCTGATTGAAGTGTGGTCTTTTGGTTTTAGTTCAACGTGACGACACTCTCTGTTGAACCTCTGGAGTTTAAATGAAGCGATTGAGAGTTCGATGGATTTGTTGAGTTAGATCTGTTTTGATTCGGTGTGCGATTATCTTGAGAATGTTATTTGACACGATTTGGATTAGTATTGTATGTTATTCGATTCTGGTTATAGGCATTTGAGTTGGAGTTTTGATTAGTTTGATTTTTTTGATTACTGTATTCTCGTTTCCTCCATTCCGATATCAAATGTCCATTCTTTCCACAATAGTTACAGAATTCTTCAAAATTATTTCATTGTGAGGTGGATGGTTTTGTATCGAATTTTCTTTTTGTGTGACTCTGTCTCTGAGAAAATGTCCTTTTTTCTTGCAAGAGCTGAAATATTCTCCATGGGTGTTGCTGAAAAAGTTTGATTTTCTGGCAAGTAAATGTTTTTCCTCGAGTAGTGCTTCAGTTAACGCGTCGTTAATATTTTCTGGCTTAGATCGGCGTAGAGCTGAAGGAATTTCATCGTTTGAATGTAAAATGAATTGTTGAAGGGCTAACTCTTTAATCAATGATATCTTACCTAATGCAGCTGCATCATTCATATTGATTGAATTGAATGCATGTGTTTGTAAATTTTCAATTTCATTGAAATAACTTTGCACTGAGTCATTTCTAGCTTGCTTGACTGTATTTAATTCTTCCAGAATTTGTGAAAGATCGCGTCGATCGCCAAACAATTGGATTAGACAAGTTCTGATTTCGTCAAAATCTCTAAAGATTTTAAATCTTGTTTGAGCACGAGCTGAACCTTTCAATTTCGATTCTATGAATGATATAAGTAACGTTTTTTGAGTACCATGACATAATGCCCAAGCTTGTTCACAATCTTGAAGAAAATCATACAACTTGTTTCTATCACCATAAAAATCTTCAGAAATTATCGATCTGATATCTGACATTGAAGAATTTGTAAGTTAGTTATTGAGTTTGCATTTGAGTTTGTGCTTGAGTTTTTAGTTGAGTTGGGATCAGGAGTTTGAGGGTTTGAATTCGGCATAGTGTGTGAGTTGAGGTATAGATCAACAAAAATGAAAAATTGCAACCAAAAAGTATATCTACTCACGTCTGGACACCAGTGGATGGTTTCTGCCGCTGCTTCTAGTAACCAAGGTTGTTGCTGAAGATCTGGATGCTGATTTTCGGGAAATCACCAAATTCTTCTGGTAGCAAATCCTGCCTCGACTGCGCCAATTTTGTCAAGTTCTTCCCAGGTTTCGATAGCAGGGCGAATAGACTTGCACAATTAGGTTTTATTCAATATGAATGTTGATGGATTTGGTATGATACAATAATTAGTTTTTATAGAGATGTTTATTCAATGTAGGTTGGAATGCTTATCCTCGAATCTCGGTGCATGGAATATCTTCGTTGCATTCTTGCTTCATCAGCGTCACATTGGATATGCTCTTGTATGCATCTCCAGTGGCGTGGTGTCGGTGGAACATAACGATCTTTTGGATAACGAAAAAAAGATGAGTCAATTCCAAGTCTTGGCGTGCAATTTCCCACAGCACAATATACCACACGCATTTTCATGAAATGAAAAATAAGCAATAGCGAATGTAGCGAATAGCGAACGTAGCTATTTTTCTCGCACAGTTACACTCGAGCGATGATCTGTGCGTTAGCCACTGTGTATCGGTGTCCGTAGGCAGATTTGGTCTACTGTTAGTATTCTGCTTACTATAGTATTGTGAAATGTGATTTTCTACCTACATAGTTGATGTAAAAATTGTACTGAATGATCTGACATACCAAGTTCGGTGACATGTGCTGAAAATGGTCTGTCGGATTGTGTCAGGATATTATCAATAGTGGTAGAAGAGTTTCTTGTGATTCTTGTGGGATCTAATACCGTTATCGACAGCTCAAACATATTGGGAATTTAGGATGTCTTCGAAATCACTGAAGTTCTTTCTTAGTGAATTAAAATGCTCACAACCTCCAAACTTTCGAGAAAATTTCCAACACCTTCCTTCTCTCCCAAAATATCACCGCTGGCTAACACGATGTTTCTCGAACATTATAGGTTTTCCTTTCGTGTTGTCCACAGATAAAAAAAAATCCCTGTAGACCCCTGTATATACAAATTACACGAATCTCGATGTTTAAGATATGAGTTACTGCGAATTCAAAGTCTTTCCCGATTGGCTTCATATATCATGACTGAATATACTCATCACTCACACAGAATCATGCCACATTGAATAACACGTATTACTGTAGTATAATCATAACCATGAAGATGAAAAATATTAGTCTCATTCTCAACGATTCATTGACCAACCCCAAGGTCATTTAATATCTCTATAATCACAAGTGGAATCTGTTTCAAGATTGACGGATAAAGCTGTAACGATGAAAAAAAAACATGAATACAATAGAATAGAATAGGAGTGATCGAGCTAGAAGAAGAAATCAATGAAATCGATATTATTATTTCTTATTTTGGTAGAACTCAGGATGAAAGAAATTCATTTGGATTAACAGTTTGAAGAAAAAGAAGAAGAAGAATCAGAGTTCCATTCATTGATATCTCAAGCCAAAGCATTTTATGAGAGGTGTGTTGTTGAATCCGATGGAATCATAAAACAAAAGTTTTCAACAACAACATTTTCGAATTCATCAGAGCACCTGGGTGGAGTTGATTTGCCAACAATAAATCGTCGTGATATATTACAATTATTGGTAAATGAGAATATATAAATTCAGAATGAATCAAAAGTGCCATTATTTGAAGGCGACAACTATGTGCTCGCCTGGAACGGTTGAACGGTTCAGCAATCAACGGGTACTCATCATCATGTTAAGGCGTTATTCGACTCAGAATTATGCGGTGGACGGTAGAACATTAGCTCTCGAGTTATGTTCAATGATATCATGTCAAAACATTCGACTAGTCTCAAACAGTTGGGTTAGCCCATCAGCTCTCGAGATACTGTTATCATAAACACTATCACTAGCAAATTAGACAGTTACAGTTAGACTTGATTGTGTCGTAGGACATCGGCTGGAAATTATAGCTGGTCCAATAAATGCTTCTGTTCAGGAAACAGTTTGTGATTTTGGTGAGAGTTGAGATATTCAAAATAAATTTTGAAAAGTTTCGGAACATTGAGGAAATGCATGGAAAAAAACTATTCTCAGTTGAAGAAGTCTTGTATGAGAACTATTCCTCTGAACATTTTTGAATTTTCGCTGGAGGTGTTCACAGTGTCATTGTCATCCAAGGGCTATGTTTCAAGCTCTCGGGAAATAGCCATCAGGCGAATTTTGAACTCAGAAGCCAGACTGCAACGTAATGAAAAATTGCGAATTTCAAACAAATTTTCTATTCAAGTACTGGAAATAAGGTCACATGTCAAGAATATGAAATCATACAATCCTAGGGTATCATGGTGTACTGTGAGAGTCTAAGTCTCACAACCAAGTTGCGAGTGATGTTCAATGCCTCATCTCCTACAACGACAGATATTTCATTGAATGATCTCCAAATGACAGGTACGGTGATCTCAAATGATACTATGATGTCCATTATAATGGATTTTTGGTTTCCTCCAATTACCATCTCGAGTGATATTGAAATGAGATATTGTCAGGTGTTAGTACATTTCGAAGATCAAAATATAAAAATGTCTTCATTGGATAACAAAATCGAAAAATCACATTGTGAATGTCCCAGATAAGGTTCTAGTACTCCTAGAAAAGGGTCTACTCTAGGACTAGGACTAGGACTAGGATATCGAGAGATTATTTAGAGATCAAACCCAGGGATGACATCATCAACTTTCCAGCTGAAAACCGTTAGATATGGTACAACTGTCGCATCTCCTTTGGCTATTCGATGTTTACATGGAACTGCTAATGAGATCGAAGAAAGACATATCTGACGTCATTAGAAATGATATATATTTCGATGATTTGTTTGCACTGATTCAGTGCAATCGGTAGAAGATCAGATGATGTAAAATGGTTTTTTTTTCCGATCGGAATCTACAACAAACCCATTAGATTTCCCAGTTGACATCTAGAAATTCAAGGTTCATCGTGGGATTTCAACTGGGACATGTTGACATTCAAACTTTCGAAACATTTTGCTCTCGACATGTATACTCAACGGTGAACGGTACGAACTTCATAGGTGCTAATAGAGAATTGCAGAAATAATATAGTTTCATTGTTCACAATCCGAAAAACATCACTGACTCAACAGTGGGTTTAGACATGAACTGCCATTTCAGGCTGCCAAACTCTCCTGATTTTGGAGGTTCATGGGAAGGAGGGGTGGAAAGTGTGTAATATTTCTTTCACTCATGAGGATTTGCCAATCGTACTCCCTCAGATTGGAAGATATTGATTTTCTGGTCTATGTGTCCACTGACCTCAAATCCTGAAGACCTAAATCTCTTAAGAGCGGGGATTCACTGCCTACTTCTGGAACTTTGTCTAGATGGCGATGCGATGCCCGATCGTAATAAAATATGATTATTTTCCTAAGGCTGGTGCCTTCTCTTAGTTTTCTCCTTTTTGGTCAGTTCGGGCATGTTCTCAATAGGTGTCGGTATACTGGCATCGCATCGAAGTAGAAGTTTTATATTATTTGGTTGGTGTTACTGTCCGCGCAAGATAATTATATGCGAGGGGTAAATCACTGAGCAAATTCGTGTACACCGGACTGCCATTCATACTCGGACTGCCCGGACTGCCACCGGACTGCCACGGACTGCCACCGGAGTGCCACCGGAGTGCCACGGACTGCCACCGGACTGCCCGGACTGCCACTGGACTGCCACGGACTGCCATGGACTGCCACGGACTGCCACCGGACTGCCACCGGACTGCCACGGACTGCCATGGACTGCCACCGGACTGCCCCATCACTCAATCATGAAATCCAATAATATAAAGCTGTGTTTTGGGATATCCAATTCACCACAAGAACGACTGAAGAACATAAAGTACTAGAAATGCATTCCCGATGGTGTCGAACAAAGAAGACATAAATTATCAACTATGACCTGCGATATGAAGATCTCACTGAAAATTTATCGCATAAGAAACCGATTCGGAATCATACATACATATACATACAGGGTGGACCAATAGTGTGGCACAGTGAGTTAACGTCTTCGCTTGTAGAGATAGATGAACAAAAATTCTTGAGACGGTGTAGGTTCATAAACAGCACATTTCTAGAATATTTTTCGCTACACAGGGTGATTTAAAAAATGCGTGTCGTATCAAAGTTATACTTCGAACACCATGTATTCCATTGCATGTGCAGATTTTCCCTTGTGAGCTGATTTCATTGATCGATCACACTTGGGGTCTATCGGGAATGATTACAGAGATATAGGGTGTTGAAAATGGAGATTTTTCAGCTTTATGAATTTTTCCGACGATTCGCCTGAAAATGTTCAACACAAGATTTGAATATTACGAATTTCGAGTGAAAATTTTGAAAGTAAGGATATCATATATTTATAATTATCTGAGTGACATATTGGTGGGCTGGTGGCGAGCTGATGGCGAGCTGGTGGGCTCCTCAATACGCAATTATATCCCAATTATTCAACTTTAAATATCTCACGGTTGTCCCATGCAATGGCGAGAAATGAATTTGATACACCCGAAGATGAATTTCGTTGTTCATTAAATATAAATGATTGTTCAACATAGACAGAACGTAATTTTGATGATATAACAGATTTTTTTTGTTGGGGATCGATAAAATATGTCAAACCCAGGGCGCCAATGAAAGACCTATAATGCAGTTGACGGGGCACTGCGAGAACTGAGTAAAGACCTCGGTGAAGACAAATATTTTTGGACTCTCTTCTTGAAGGACTTCAAATTGTAATCATATGGAAATAATTCATTGACCTCTCTGGAACATCGGAGAAAGGTGGGCGATCTCTCTCTCTCATAGATATTTCCACGGTCGGTGCTGAACGAAAATCTTTTCTATCATGCCACCACGGGCACCAGTAGACAAACTAGACGAGTTGGTAATCCATACATTGTCAGGCTCGAGACATGCCGAACTTCTCATTACCAAGAATCATAGAACGGCAAAGTTATGGACTTCTTTGCCCAGTGAAGTCTTTCCTGATGCCTACGACCTCCAAACTCTCAAGAAAAATTCCAATACTTTCCTTTTCTCCCAAAATTCCATTGCTGGCTAACACGATGTTCCCCGAATATTATAGGATTTCCTTTCGTGTTGTCGAATATAATAATAATAAAATATATATATATCCTCGGTTAGTGAATTCAGAAGTGACGATGTCCTACAAAAGAAGGAATTTCTCATGAAACGATGTCCTGGGTGTTTCGAATTTGACTGCATAAGGGTGTGAAACTTCAGCCAGCCGAGTTCGTCGGGCGAATGTAATTCCTGAAGGGACAATCGTTGATGATTCATTAGAGCACGTTTCATGATAGTACCGATAAAATCAAGATATGCCCTCAACGTTTCTTCCATGTTGTGAAACGAAGTTTCGTATCTTCAGCTTGATATAAAGAGAGAATAAAATAGAAAAACCATGTTTTCCAAGGCGGAGGGGTGTAATATTTCCGAGAAGAGATTTCTAAAAAAATATATATCAAACCCTCCTTTATTTTCATCACAGAATCACCCCTCACATTGTATATTGAAGATTGATACACAATATTCGTGAGTATTGATTCTCGAGAACCCAAAGTGATCATCGTTTTTAGGCGATTCGAACAATGAATGATAGAGTCGTCCGTCACCTTGCAGACGCCATCTTGAATTTCAAAATCATATTTATGACAACTCGAAGAATAACTAGTCATTTGCCCAAGCATCCGCCACACTGCAGAAGTCATCTTGAATTTTCAAATTTGGACTCGAAATTAGGAATTTGCCGACCTCGAGAACCACTATACCTGTACACTTTGAGGCGAATCGAAGAATAAATAACTATATGTCGCCTGGCACCCTGCAAACTCCATCTTGCATATTCAAATTCAGACTAGTTTGTAATTTACGCCTTCGGAATACGAGAGTCCACCAAACTACTCCAAACCGAAACTCGGACTGCCACCGGACTACAACCGGACTGCCACCGGACTGCCATGGACTGCCACCCGACTGCCATGGACTGCCACCGGACTGCCACCGGACTGCCACGGACTGCCACCGGACTGCCACGGACTGCCATGGACTGCCACCGGACTGTCACCGGACTGCCATAAGAATGTACACCGGACTGCCCCAGTGATTTACCCCTCGATTATATGTATGTTGTTTTTATAGGTCTGGAGTCTCGATCCAGACAATGTGAGTATTTATTTAGGTCGCGGGTCGCGCAGCGTGGTAGAACCGAACCGACTACTTTGACGATATTTATCTTTCTCAGAGATAAATCTTGATGGCTTTGGCAGAACGCGGGTATTTCGCACTGAATTTTCATCTATAAGAATATGAGGGGTATTCCCGATCTCTCGTATTCCACCTCGTATGTTTACGAATTTGACGTTTCGTATACAATCCAGACAGGTGATTGGTTGACATACTTACGAAACGTCAATTTCGTAAGTATGAGAAGAAAAATACGAATGATCAGGAATCCCTTATATCGAAATAAAAATACAAGCTCTCATTTAGTTTCATCAAATCTTGCAAGTTGAATTTGACCCACTTCTAATCGTCCGAATGATTAGGAATTTGGCAGGTGGACATAATTTTTACAACAAGGCATTATGAAATGAAAAAAATTGCGGACGAGTTTTGTGGTTATCGTCAGATTTTACTCAGAATCGATGTCTGGTGGTCTTTGGAGTCGGAAATTAGAAGTTTTTGTCAAAAATAGAAAATACAACATGGCGGCTCCAAAATGGCGGAACACTTATTTTGGTCTGATTCTATTAAAAATTTGTATTCTGAGATTTTCGGGATCATATCGATATTATGATTATTTGTCAAAATCCCGAAATTCAACATGGCGGCCCCAAAATGACCATTTTTTTTCATAATGATCCCAGTCTATTCGGTATCTGGGGTATTCGGAGGAGATTATAATTTTTTGTCAAAATTAAGAATTCAACATCACTGCTCCAAAATATCGGAACAGTTTTGTGATTATATCTTCTCAGATTCTCTTCGAAATTTTCATTTGGGGGTTCTTAGGGTCGGACATTATGATTATTTGTCAAAAATCAAAAATTCAACATGACTTCAAAATGGCGGAACCGAGGGCGAAACAGTTTTGTGATTTTGGTCAGATTCGATTAGGAATTTTCGTTGTGGGGTTTTCGAGGTCGGAGATTGTGATTTTATGTCAAAATTCAAAACTTCAACATGGCGGCTCCAAAATGGCAGATATCTTTTCGATTTTGGTCTAATTCTAAACTAAATTGCTTAGTATGGAGGTTTTTGGGGCCGGAGATTTTTTCTTATTCCACCTGTCCCAGTGTCTGTCTGTCTGTAATCATATCATGCAAGTTAAATGAATGAACAAAATAACAAAAATTAAACAAGCTTTCATTTGTTGTAACAAGATGAAGAACTAGAAACTGGCACCCCGACTGGCCGCTGTTTATACATGGTGTTTTATTATTGTTGCACGAAACTTCGAGGTCAGATTTGTTGGGTCAAAATATGAAAAAAAGTCAGAATGAAAACCAAACTTATGCATAGCTGTTGGAAGAAAATCTGTGATACTCGAGAAAGCTATTCAGCTACAGCCGATCGATCAGCAAACTGATCGGATAACTAGGTATACTTACAAAAATCGGATAACTAGGTATACCTAACAAAAATCCACTTGAAACATTTCTGAAACGAATCGATCTTGAATTTTCGTGCAGCATTGATGACACACCCTGTATAGGCATTGCAGAACCGAACAGAATGAAGTGTAGGTATGTTTTTCAATCGTTTCTACTGGCCTGTCGAACTATATGTATATAATATATCGCGACGGCTCTGATCGAATTCGACGGAACAAAAGATTTGAATATCTCTATTCGCATATTTATTTTGTATTGGCTCTAAACCCATTCTGAATTACTTCATCGATATCGATATCTGCTTTCAGGATGATAGTATATAAACATGGTTGCAACGATCACCTTTGTGTACCTACCACAGTAAACATCAAATTTGTGTCAGGCATTTGAAGAGTTTGAAATGTAGTATTTTTGAATAGTACAATATTATAACAGGTATTTGATCTCTCTTCGTCGGGTGTTTGACAGATGCTTTGTTCAGAACCAAGCCGCGAACACGTGTTCTTGTGACAAAGTCGCTGTAGGTAGGGAGGTGATAATAATAATGATAATTATATTATTGATAATTTATTCACCTAAATGAGAAAAAGCACAATGGGTAACTAACAAGTGTATACATAAATAACAAGCGAATAAAAAATAATATAATATAATATGCGCGGTAAGCAAAATGAACATTCTATCGATAAACAAAAAAAGTAATGTCATTTCGAACTGAGGCAACAAGAAAATGTAAAGTGAAACGCACTAGTATGAAAATTTTTCACAAACGCACATTCGCGTCAATGATCGATGCGATGATGAATGTAATGATATTTCAATTGAGAATTTAACTGATGATATGATCACATATACATGGTGCCCATGCCCCCACTTATCATATATCTAGATTCATTCCGCATCCCGATCTATCAAAATATGAATCCACTACAATTCAAGAAGATCAAGTTTATCGACTTCACCGTTTCATATCGATGATACCAATAATATCGATAACAACGATAATAGCGATAATATCGACAATTTTGTTAGTGTGAATTTTTATCGACATCATCGAGAATAATCGATGATTTTGACAATCCCTAGACAAAACACAGTTGAGTCATTTCGATACGATGAACTTGAATTAATTTATCTGCGCACAGATTTATTATCATGAAATTGACATAGGTATTTTCATCAGATCGGTCACTCTAACGGGTCACCGCTTTGGCATTCTCGTTCCAGACTGCTATATTTTGGATAGCCGTCGACAATGAGCGAAACTGACTAGAAACATGTCTTATAAACACTCATAATGCTCATAATTGAAATATTCTTGGTCGTTGGAACTCGTTGGAAAGTGTATTTCAAGCACTCGTTACATTTCCGCACTTGTCGCTACACGGCTCGTACTGAATATCTTCTCGATGGCGTATTAGAAGTATCTAGAGAACGGAGCAGAATATATTTTTGAAATTTTGGGTACGGAAATGAGATGTCAAAATCTAGCTCTTGAAAATATTTTCACATGTGCAATGTTGCCAGATCTAGTGTTACTAAGAGCAACTTTTGAATTTCAAATGGAACACCCTATATATCATTAGATTCTCGAATTCTGAGACATTTGAATTGATTGTTTATTTTCGACGGCGAAAACTGCGACATTTTTCTTGCCAGTTACGACAGAAAGCTGAAATTTCTACAGCGGCTTCCCAACACACAGGTATCTGAGCAGGTATCTTATGAATTCTCGTGCATATTGAATCAATATTATACAGGGTGTGAAAAAAGGTGCGTCAAACTCGGGTACAAATAAACTCCAAAAATTCGATATTTTCAATAATTTCTATCATCCGTTACCTTCCGAATGATATAATATGTCCCTTCGCCTATCTCCAACAGTTTTTGAATTATAGGATTGAAAAGGTGAAGTTCGAGTAATGGGAATGGCATATTTATATACGAGAGGAAAGATTTAGAAACCATTCTCCATTCATGGTCAGTTTAACATGATAATACCAAGGGCATACAGAAAATTGATGAAGATATTTTATGAGATATTTCGGAAGAAAAATGAAATTTGTTCAAATTTGATTGTAGTGGGCCACATGACTCAAATTTATCAGACACAAATGATGATTAACCTAACAATGACAATTTTATCCTGGTTTATATCGATATAACATTTGAAAAGAATCGACTTTTTCGATCTTATTCGTGCCCGAGTTTGACGCACCTTTTTTCATACCCCGTATAATAATAATTCAATATGCGCCAAACCTGAGAAGATGACTATGTTTCAAGAAGCACTCGAGGAAGCAGCTGTGAAAATTGCAACATTCTGACAGTATTGATTCTTAGGTCAAAAACAGTGAAAGATAGCTATAGGACATGCTACAGCAAATATGCTCAGAATCTTCTTCAGAATCCGAAAATCTAATAATATATAGGGTGTTCCATTCGAAATATCAAGGCTCCCATTTGCGTAGCCAAAATTTTAAAAATATATTTCTCATATATTTTTTTGATCTGATTATAAGTCTCGCCTTCCCCAATGCTAATGCTAGACCTTGTTTATACTGCTATGCCACGACCATGCTAATTTTGAAGGCAAAAGGCAAAGCAGTTCGCACGATGACTGAGTCATTTACCTACGGCAAAAAATACGCCACTTGAGCGTTGACTCTGGGCACCGACCTGTACCCGAATGCACCCGAGAGGTATGAGAGGAGCGGGGTAGGTAACGACTCAAGTGATCATTTTCTGATCGAACGACCGCTGCTGGCAGTACCAAATTCTCAATTTACCCATCTGCTAGATAACCGTCTTTCTTGCTATCAATATTTACGAAAACCTAATCAACCTTTCTGGGAGAGATGAATTGAGGATTATATCAGCGAACTTCAGCAACGAACTGAGTGGAAGAAGAGCCGAGGAAGATTGAACCAAGGGAAAATAGTGCAATGAAGTACAATAATTTGCTTCCGATGAAATGGCGACTGGGCCGAGTCACATCTCTAATTCCTGGTGCTGAGCAAGTGTGGTAGCTATCAAGACTACGGATGGAGTCTTCGTGCTTTGAATAGTTTGTGCTCATTGCCTCTGAAAAATCTTGTTGGAAGTTAGTTATTACTTCCATGGTAGGGGGCATGATCACGATTTGGCTTATCGGCCTCTAATCACCTGCATCTGTATGATGCCAGAATGAAAAGAGTGCTTTGAAGACAGATAGAAAAGTGTCATGTCATCCAACTTATATTGTTCATTCACTTTTCTTAATGAACTGTCGTTTCTCTCGAATTTTGACTAAAAGTTACAGTTCACTCCCATCAAAACACTGACCGATTGGTCAAAATGAATTCTCACTTCCTATGAAGCAGAGCAGATAAGCAATTGAAATCATAATTATTGCTTTATAAGCATATACTCGGGAAATGTGTACGAATTTGTCGGTATTCAGGTTTTTAAGATAGATTTGAACCAATATTTCATATCAAAATTTATGTCCTTCATACTTTTCACTTTCCTAACGGTATTTGAAAATAATTCTAATCATATTGTCGAATGTATACGTATTTGCAAGAATATATGAACACGAAGAATACCTGGAAAAATGCCATGATAACGTATAACAGATGACTTCTGAACAAAACCAACACTTAAACTGAATTCGAAAAAGTTTTCTGCATCATTGATGATTTCAGTCAATCAAGCATAACAGACATTCAAGACATCTCACAAACGGCTGAGTCTTCCACCACTTCCCATACACCACAAATGATAAAGAAATTCTTCAGACCATGTCAAGTTTTGACAGTATTTGACCACCCGAATAGATTGTAGATACTTGAAAATCAAAATCAAATGTATGTTCTTCATACTTTTTACTATCCGAACGGTATCTGAAAATAATTCTAATCACATTGTCGAATTTATACATATTGAGATGTACCTATATGAGGTGGGAAGAGATTTTTGTTACGCTCTGTCTGCCATTTGTTCAGTTTCATATATTTATGAATTTTGAATAATATGTTAAATGAATATTATCAGATTATTGCCGGCATTCCAAACATAAATATACAATACCTGTTTTTTGGCACCATTAATTGATACAGACAAGTTCACATTTCTGTGACGACAGATCGATGAACGTGAGATGTCATCAAAAATGTGTCTTCATTTTTGGAGGAAACAATTGAATATAAGTGCTGAATTTTCAACCTCCAACATGACGATAATATTTTGTTCCTAAAATGGCACATTCGAAATGCGGACATTTCTTTGGTATGTGTTGGTACAATATTTGGATTAGAGCCACCACCACCACTAGCCATCGAACCTGCCATTGTCTACTCCTTCACAAGTATTTTTTCATATTTTATGAACCATAGTGGAATATAACATCATAGGTTTTCCTTTTATGTCGCTAACAGAATATTAATTAGATTAGGAACTTCCCCTGATGAAATTAACGTTCATTCTTAACGTCGTGATGATAACGTTTATTGAATGCACGTTCAAAGTGATGTTCCTGTACACACTGCAGATGTGCCACTGGCTCAGTGAAATCTAGTTGGTCGGTATGTGATAAATCTGTTCATAGGTCTATCAGATTTTATTTCAATTACACTTTTTATGCCAGAACATATCATCAGCGGCTATTCATTCGTGTTCACCGACCCTTCATCGTAGTCGGAAATAATGAAAATTGGGGCAACTTTTTGTTCCCATAACGAACGATACACTTCCTTCTATGATTTATTATAAGTGAAAGAGATTGAACAGGGAGATTGGTGATGAGGAAATTCCAATGTTGCCACATGCGCATATTGAGAACAGGCGATTGGGCTAATAATGTTTTCTTTCTAAAGAGTTCCATTACCTGGAAGAACAAAATTAAAGTTAATTCGATGATATAGACTGAATTTTATTTTTTTCACTACTAACCTGAGAAATCACCATTATTCAAGCAATTTCTCCAATGAGAAGTAACCTTTTTAGACATAGGTGAATAGAGATGAAGAAATTTTACCTAGGTAAATAATGAACTGTCAATAGCGTCGATGAATTGTAAGATAACACGGAGATACCGATGTCTATGCAACCATTGAAACATCCATCATCAACCGGAACGTGGAAGAAATATAGATATGATCACGAAATTCACTACAGCACGAAGCTATTTCTGCAATTATAAAAAATATTCATTATTCATTATCAAGAATATTTTATTGATCGAATTAATATTATTTATTTATCGAATCATCAATTCCAAAAATCTCACAAGTTATACGTGAGCTGAGCTGACACTGTGATACGATTGATACGATTTATGACGTACATCAGGTCGGCGGTAGCTGTAGCATCTGCGATGTTCATGAGGCTTGGATATTTCAAATTATTTCAAAGACACTCAATTTTTGACATATATATATATATATATACTTGCAATATTCATCAGTAATCAATATTCTCATTTCAATCCCTCATGCCTACGTGTCCAAACGCATCTCTAGTATATGTTTATGTTTCAGAATATACTGAATTGGCATTCTTCCTTTAATTTTAGTAGTGGAAAAAAATTATACATACCTCGGGTGAAAATGTTATCATGTATGTATCATATGTTGAATTCCCTTGAAGTTACTATAATTATCAGAGTAGGTATTTTGACATAATCCATATCTTGCTATCTATTTATCTCTTGAATCGGAACAATTCAAGATGAACAGCCTTAGTAGCGAAGCATACAAATATACATGAATATCCCCCGATTATTTCGTGTCCTCTGAGCTTGTTTGCTCTGATATTAAGAAATCCTGCATATTCTATCCTGCAATTAGTGAATGGACGACTTGGTGTAACTCGCGCGACCAGTAGTTCACTCATTATATCGGAAACCCTAAGCTTATATCTGAAACAGATATGACACCCATGGAGGATATTCCTAATTGAACTTCTGCCCGATATAGGCCAATACCTAAGTCGTATCATCGCAAGTAATGCCCGTGGACCCGCATGTGAATTCCTAATGTGCTCTGCAGTCGATTAATTTTGTATGAACATGATTTCTTGGCAATATGATTGGGTGTACCTACCAGGAAGGGATTGAGAGGAGGTAGATTGCTCGAGTTTGCTATAGGCCGATGTGAGGATTTCACTTCAAAAAGTTCATCAACGTGCCACCTTCATACTGAAATCCCCCAATTTGAAGCTTTCTTTTATCAGAAGATACAAATCTTCATCGTGAATTTAGCGAAAGCATAAACTTATATGAGCAGTTTTGTTGCTGATTTCCAAAGTATGGATGGCTCCATTGATCGTGCAGCCTCACCTCAATTTTGACATGATCGGTTGATGTAGTTTTGGCTGAATAATCTGCCTAGGAACGATGAGACCGCAGATATCTTGCCCATCAATATTTGAGGAACAGAGAACTGAGCCAGAGCCAAAATGTTTCGATCTGAATGAGAATATGCTCTAGCAACTTCCTCAACATTTATTTCTTGGTGAGATAAGTTGAGGTTTTTCACAGTTCTCACTTGATTCAATTCGTGAAATTGTGATTTAAGCTGTTGCAGAGATATCGACAGAAATAATCTGGTAGTCGTCTTCAAAATGAGTAATTCCGTTGGTCCACTAATAGCATAAGGAATGAGTAGGCCCAGAGAGTTCAAGTTAGGGAGTTAGGTACTCCTTTCTACATGAAGTATTTTATGGTGTTGCCCTTCGCAACTATTTTCTCCACATCTGTTCTTGAAGGGACATTTTCTTGCTATGTTCTCCAAACACAAAAAAGAGAGTTTGGGATTTGCCACCGCTTTTCTTCTTTTGGCTTCCGCTTTTTCCAGGAACTCACCACATTCTTGAAGGATATGGTTGATATTCTCGCAAAAAACACACTCTGTTGGTGTCGCAGAGTGTTTTTAATTGTTTGTTTGCTTCGAGACCATGATGCTTTCTTTTTTATTGGAGTTTCTTGGAGTATAACTCTGATTAAATGGATTGCTGATTCCCGAAACCAAATTTGTTTTTTTTTCATATCATTCGAATCAACTGCAGCTTGTATTTTCCTCAACTTTGTTTCAGTAACGGAGTCAATTTTTCATTGTAAGCATTTGAAAATGTCACCAAGCTTTTCCATCGATGATAATGAATGAATGATCCATTCAGTTCTGCCGAAACTCATCTCCAGCATTCTGAAAATTTGATGGAGAAGTCAATAGAACTCTGACTGTTTCTCTTGCCTTTCCTCGTTGGCATCTGTCAAGTCGAATAAGATTTTCTTTGTCAGACAATTCGTATACTTCAGTTATTTTGTTGAACTCGCTAATGAATATTGTCCATTTTGTAAGTTACTCGGAAAAATGACTCAGATCTTCAGTTGATCGGCAACTGGCTGTCCCAGAATAATTATTCAAAGAAGTACAAGAATCCATCCTTTATGTCCTTTCAATAACGAAACACCAATAATATTATTTCTCTGCATCCGCTCGGACATTAGAGGCTTCTGGCACAATTTACCTTGTGTGGTATTAGAATAGAATAGTATTCTGCAAGAAATGAATATATAGATTACCGAGCATGACAAACGAACAAATAGTAAAATTAGCACATGAAATGTCTCACTGAAGTTTTCACTTGTTAGTGAGTTTAAACACTGTTTTTTAGGTAAATATCTCCATTTTGAGTGATTAAACTATCAAACACGCATTTATAAATACATGCAAGCATCAAAACAGTTGAAATATACAAACATTCAGGGGTTTTTGGGTTTACATTCCTAAAAACTAAACATGGAATCAAGATGACAATTAACAATCAGTTATAGTATTGAAAAGGCTGGTGAATCACCAATTTCCTTCAGAGGATGCTGAAGGGAATTTCTTGATTATCGGCAACACTAGTCATAACGAATTTTTCAACACCCGGCCCGTGTCAGAGGAAGGATGCTGAAAACGTAATTAATATGCTTCATGAGCACTTATACATGTTCGGATTAATGCATGTGGAATGTGGATCCTGAGTGATGGACTAGGCTACCTTTTTTTCTTCCATCAATATCTACCTATTATCAAAAAAAAATCAGAGACTCCAGCGATGTATTCAGATTGATGATGACGAGGATCAGGCGAGGTAGGGGTCAAAATTCAGGATCAAAAAGAATAATTGACTTGGTATATATGAATTCAAGAATATCGTATTCGCACAGCAAGAATTCAAAAGTACGGGTCTCTTCGTTTATATGTTTGTAGAAAAGCACTATCTTAATGAAAATGCGCAAGATCCAAGTCTCGTTTATTTCCATTCCGTAGTACGTACTACTACAGTTCATTATTATACAGTTCATGATTACCGTATCAATACTCCATCATGAAATCGACTGAAATGTAATGAGTTCGAAAGTTATATTCTAATATTCATTGTATTCATTCTATACCGTTCTCGGCAATGTACTTCACGATTCCCTGCACAAATTTTTGTAGCACTCCTTCCATGGATTTGGCAACATCTATCACCTCATCGTGTTTGGGTTCCACTTTGCTTTCGTAATCACAGACCGATTCGTTAGTGATCAAACTGAAGGCGAAAACCGGCAAACTGCAATGTTTGGCAACAATCACCTACAAAAAAATTCAGAAGTTGGCAAAATATCAAGAATCACCTATTGCCGCCGGAATTCGGCAATATAACTAGTACAGCGATATCACGGAGGTGATTGAGCGGTGAAGTGAGGCTCAATGTATTTGGTATTTCCTCATACAACCTTTGTATTCATAAACTTGAGTAAAATTTAGAATGTAACTTCTCCAGCTTCAATCAGTGAAACTATTTCTAATGCTCGTGATTTCTGGATTACATTATTGAAAATCAAGAGGACATGTATTTGGGACAAATTATCATTATCCATAACTAACTTTCGAATACCCTGTATGTGTGAGGTGAATATCATAACATTTGTTCTGTGTGCTAGATTGAAATAAAAATTATAGAAATGAGAAACCATTCCGAAAAAATCGAAACTGGAATATTTTATCTGTCTAATTACAAATATCACATCAAGAGCACGAGAATATATGGAGTAAAATGGAGGCCACTTTGAACAACTGTTATTTCATCTTTACTTTTCGTGTCTAAGTCTCCTCATTCAACTTGATACAATTTGTTGATTCGTTGCAACAGCATTTTTGTTTGAAGTTCTGCTCTTTTCGGAATGTATATTTCTCCTGATGTATTTTTATGATTTTAATTGTTGGATGGACAAATCTTTTGATATTTTTCCATTATTGATGTAGGTACTGATCGAGGGTGTTGTTCCGACTTGGAACCTACCTATTGATTTTTTTGATGCCGGACCTGGGATGAGACTTTTTTCTGATGATAATCGACACCACTGTCGACGAAAAACATGAGAACCAAATGTTACGGAAATCTATAAGATGGTTCATGAGTTATGATCGATTGAAAAAATAGAGAGAATTAATAAATCCCTTTGTATCTTGGTTATTAAGAACGATAGACCGATGAAATGAAGGTTATTCAGAAGCACCTCGGTGTCCTCTATCCACCCATACTGTATGCGAATTTTCCAATGGAACACCCTGTATGTGGGGTACATCCAAAAATGAATGAATCTAGTGGTCTGTTATTTGGTAATGATGCGCTGAAACATACGCTAAAGCTATTCGCCTAGTCGATGATACAACACTCACCAAACCATTTACCTCTCTAGATCATCGTAGAAAGGTTGGCGATCTCTGCCTTTCTTAAAGATACTTCCACGGTCGGTGCTCAACGGAAATATCATCTATTATACCACCAGGTGCGATTCCCAGTAGACAAGACTCCCAGTAGACGAGCTCAGACTGGTCACCCTTACACTGTCAGGTTCGAGACCTGTCGAACATCGCTATACCAAGCATCATTCATCAAAAGAACGGCGAAATTGTGGAATTCTTTGCCCACTGAAATCTTTCCTGATTCCTACAACCTCCAAACTTCCAAGAGAAATTCCAACACCTTCCTTCTCTCCCAAAATTCTACCGCTGGTTAGCACGATGTTCCTCGAACATCATAGGTTTCCCATTCGTATTGTCCACAGATAAAAAAAAGATGCAAGAATCTTGGTGTGATTGTCGACACAAAACTGAGATACATGTTACTAGAAAGCTGCGGAACGCATATGCTTCATTCAAATAGATATGATGCTTATGATGCCTAATTTTGTATTATTCCAACCATTGTCCTATCGTTCATCCATCATGTGATGATTGTTCTGATATATTTGATATATCTTATAATTGATATAACAAGAAGAAAAAAAATCGCATAAGTTGAAAAGGGCAAAATGGCCAAGAACAATTTTATTGAATAGTTGTTTGAAAGGCGATACTTTCACGGGATTCACTTCGAGAATTATAACATGATTGTTTTGTAGATATTTTCCTAGTAGTTCAACAATAGGGATAAACGAAAAATCAATTCATACTTTTCAGGTTGTACATACATATGTCGTGTCTCTAGGAAATAAGAATTATTCCACATTCCAATCTTGAAATAACATTAGCATCTAGTAGTTCCTTGCTATTTTTATGATTTAGATATATCTCGGATTTCCTTTTCTTAATTTTCTTCATTGCCAGCCACTCCCTACGAATTTAAAATCACCCTGGAAGGTATCGAAATCTAATACCCACAGCCAGGCAGCTATATCCACAATCTTTTTTGCTATGATAATGATGATTCGGGACTCTATGAGGTGTCTCAGCTATCTCCATCGTTCACCTGGAACTTGGATGTAAGCATTATGTATATGAAGACTGACAACTCCCTATACCCAGCCACTAGAAGGAGTTGTAGACTGCTGCCTACTTGATTGAATCGAATTTTGATACCTGACTAAGGCTGCCAAAGTTCGACACTAGGTGACATCACCATAGTTGATCTCGAAGATTTTCTTGGAAACTTTGAAGTGCGAGCATCATGGCAGGAAGCATATTCTCTTGTAGCTCTATGAATATTAACTACGAATGCTGCGAAAATGAATCATTTGTACATTATGTTGGACCTAAATGCTCAAGTGTTTTTCATAAGAGTTGCCTCGTAGCCAGCTTAAAAGAAATTGTTTTTTTTGGAAGATAACAAAATAATATGCTGCGAAGATAAAATCACAGGTGACCAAAAAATTCGAGAAGAGGAAATAAGTTTGCTAGAGAAAACAATGAAGGAGCTGTCACGCGAAAAAGATATCAATTCACTACAAGTATTGGACATGGCAACTGAGATGAACAGTGTTAGGTAGCCATGAAAAATCGAGAAAAGAAATGGCAGATGAAATTGAAGATCTACAGAAAGAACTAAACAAAAAAAACTCTACCTACAAAAACAATCAGCACCCAAACGAGTAGTATCCCAATGACTCATAAAGCGTGGCGTGGATACTAAAAGCCTCATAATATTCAATAATAAGAATGAATCTACCCAAAATTCCAGGGACTCTAATGACCGCATTCCACTAGGAACCAATGGCATGAACAATAATCGGATAAATAGCGATGATAATAACAGAAAATAGAAAATTGATATGTTGTTGTGGAAAAACATAAAAAAGTCCCCAACAAAAATGAAACAGAAACAGAACCCAGTGGAGGATACCTGAATGTTCAGACAAAAAGATCAGCAGAGTCGAGTCAGCTGATCCCTGTGTCAACTCATCCAAGTCTCCAGGAAGGACTCTTAGATACAGGAATCAAGAGAGTTGAAAGTCTGGAGAATTCTCATTCAGAAGGCAATACCATGGCGGCAAGTTCTTCTGACCCAGTTGGGAAAATATTCATCTATGGTGACCAATATGCAATCGGGTTTCCAAGAGTTGTTACAAAAATCGTAGGTAACTCAAATTATGTTAGAAGTGACAAAATCATAGATAATATTGAAATCAGTAAATTCACAGGAAATATATTCAGTGAATCTATTGAACTTGGTCATGATGACACAATTATTGTGATGTTCGATACGAACAATAAGTAGAAAAACCTCGCATGAGTTTTTAAATAACATTCTGGGTCTTGACAAGTTTACGAATTTAATCATCATATCAGAACGCAATACAATTTTTGACAAAGACATCAAGAGAATCATTTTCACTGAAGGTAATTTATTCAAACGGTAAAACAGAAATTGTTCCATACATGTCATGATAATAGTCCTCATATGAATGTCCTATTCGCAGTGATCCATTTGTGCGCAATGGAGGAAGAAATCACGGCTGCTGCATTTATTTTTATTCATAAATTTATTGAACACAAGGAAACCAAGACACGTCGAAGTCGTCGCTGGTGGAGAACGCAGTTGTTCCGTGATAGAACGGATGTGCTAGGCGATTTAAGTTCTGAACTTCGTGGTGATCAATTTAAGAATCTTACACGGATGTCGAATGCTGACTTTAAGTACGTACTGACGTTGGTGGCACCAACGATTGCTAGAAAGTATACGCAGTTGAGAAAAGCAATATCACCACGAGAACGTTTGGCGTGCAGTATCCAAAGCCACGATTAGTAACATCATTCCAGAAGTATGCTTGGCCATCATAGAGGTACTACATGATTACATGAAGGTGAGTAACACTTCTAGAAATTTTCATTATATATTTATTATTTTTATTATATATTTCTGACAAGTTAATCCCTGACTATTAAACTGACCATAGTATTGGCTCATAGCTGAATCAATCGATGTTGGTTATCATAATAGGAGGCGGATGTAGATGCGGTAGAAATGTGGTCATGAAGTCATGAAGTGTGGCAGCAGGATATCCTGGCAAGGCAGTTACAGTGGATTTGGTATTATTTGTGGCATAGTTATAGTATGAGCAGGACGATCGTCACAATAACCCATATCGTCTCTAAATAGCACAGTGTTCATCTCGTGAAATAACTTCTCATTATAAACTGAAAATATAAGTTTACAGAGAGATGTTTATGCGTTTGAATATAAATTCGGACTGTGGTTTGCAGTGAAAATGGGGAATAAGAAACCTCGGTGCTTGTTCGACATCTCGGAATCCCAGGGTGTTGAGTTCCGGTGAAGTCAGCAGAATCCTGGCATTTGAGATCTATTGCTGTTTCGGTCGGAAATATCGCAATCCATCGAGTGGATTCCTCTAACTGATCAATTTTGGGCTTGGTAATTTGGACATTGATTGACTGGCATGTGGATGCGAAGTTCATGTCCATCAGCTGGACTTCACAAGGACTGCCTTCGGACATCTCTTGGATGAATGCTTTCTTACAGACATAAAATCGTGGTGCAGCTTTGGCACAACGATCGCTTTCGGATGCGAGGTGTGTACCATTTTTCAATAAATATTTAGATTCAGAAATAACCGTCCTGAACTGACCTCTACTGTATACAGGAACAGAGTAGAGGTGGAAATAGTCAAAAATAGAAGGATTTGTGATAGGAATTCGAAGTAAATAGGTAATGTTGCTTTTCATAATGAAACATTCAATATTTATCAGTTTCTCGGAATTTCTCGGAGTATTCTCTAGAGTGATTTTCGAATGGTTATCGATTGAAATTATAGATATTCTGTAATTTTGATAGTTCAATAAATAGTTCAGAAGTTCTAATGCTACTAGGATGCATGACGTTCAATTTGGAGAATGATAATGAATTTTCTATGTCTTGTAAAACAGATGTGATAATTTCGTACATATTTATCAATTGATTGAAAATATCTTTGATGAACTGAGCATTTTCTCTGTAGGTGCCTTTTCGACAATTGTAGCCACCTGCAGAATTTTTTCTTGTAGTAACTTCTCATTGTGTGAAATTTGTTGAATAGTTCGATTGAATTTATTGATCATATCGATTGATATAGAATTTTGCTTCCCAACATTTGATGTTAACTTGACTTGATTGTTCTGGAGTTCCTTTATCAATTTCTCATATGGTTCACCATCATAAGCGTCCAAATTTCCAATTACTGATTGAAAAATAGATCCGATACCATTGAATCCTCGTTTCATCCTTTGAGGATGTGGAATGATTTCCTTGAGTTCAGTTTCAGTTTTTTCTTTCGTTAGTTGTAAGATTTTTACATAATTTGAAATATCAACGAAATATACTTTACTGGTTTCTAGTGACTGCATGAGATTTGTTGTTTGGAGGTCCAATTTATTGATTTCCATGATGAATGGGTTCAAATCGAAGTAATGCATCAGAGTGAGACCAAAATCTTCAATTTTGGCAGTTCCTAATTTTAGGCGCACTATTCCTGGGTTATTTTCTAAGTTTTGCAAGTTTCTCGTTCATATGCGAGTATAAGAGTTTGGTTTTATCCCTATGTTCGTTAACGTAATCATTAATTGGAATTTGCTCTATATCGAAATCAAAAGGATTATCGATTTTCAGGTGTCCGTTCATCACATCGATTGGTTTTAATTTGGTGACAGAATGAATCTAATGGTTGTAAGCTAGTATAGCGTATGTTATTTTCATTTGTATCGGGGATTTTAAGAATTCACTGGTATTCAGAGGTCTGATGTGCTCAATCAGGGTGGAATGAAATTATCCGATTTGGTCATTAGACTGGGGATGATTGGGCGAACAAAAATGTACTTTCATCTTGTGAAGACCCAATAGTTCAGTGATTACGATAATTTGAACTCGGTTCCATTGTCTACAACAATTTGTTTCGGTACTCTATGATGTGAGAAAAATGAAATTAGGCGATTCACAATTTGTGTAGAGCCCCGAGAATTAAGGTGGTACGCCTGGGCGTATTAGGAAAAACTATCAATTATTGTCAAGAATTAATTTTGTTCCAATGTAAGAGTGTCCATAAGTAGTATTTCGAAAGGTTTTGTTGCTATCGGCGTGATATTCATTTGAGTCCTGATGGGGCGTCTTTCGTACTCACTCTGTTGGCATATTTCACAATCGTTTATATATGTCTGCACAGAGTTTTTCAAATCAGGTCAATAATACTTCTGTCTCAACCGATTTTCTGTTCCTCCAAAACCACGATGATTTGATTCACCTTCGTGATATGCTTGAATCAGTTGCGAAATTTGATTTTTGTCTGTAATGTCAATCAATTCAACTTTACACCTCTTGAATTTCAGATAGGGAAATCTTTCCGTACGAAGACGTCAATCACTGAGCGCCCCATCCTCTCCATTTCCATCCATAACAAATCCGGGAAATCCCTGTGAAAACTCAGAAGACCTCGACCAAATCGAACTACTAGATGAAAATTTACCACCTAATGTAGTCCAACCATCGAAAAAGAAGAAAACAAAGACAGAGAAGCTGGGCCTAGCTAGCTCCTCAAGCAATAATATCCAAGAAAGAAGAACATGCCAAAACAGTACAACTTCGGTGAAGGAATAGTCTCATTTTATTTCATTTTATTCATTTCATTTTATTTTATTCATATATTCTCACTTTCAACTATCGATTTCTAATAGATATAATATGCTCAGCTTTTGTCACATCAATGTTAGATCACTTACATCCAACTTTTTAGGGTCCAGGGATTTATTTCTTGATAAATACGACATCATCACTGTATCGGAGACATGGCTCAAACCTGGTCTGACGGACGATATTGTATCATTACCAGGATATCATCTCTGTCGTTGTGCTAGGCCCGTCAGTAGAGGAGGTGGTTTGGTTATATATATGAGAAGCAATCTGAACTTTCAGCTCATCAAGGATTTAGAAGCGGTAGAATATGAACAACTATGGGCAACCATTAAACTGTGTGATAAAAAATTCGCTATAGGCACTATGTAAAGACCTCCTTATTTGTCAGAAACTACTCTCTTATCACAATTCGAGAATACAATCAACGGCATAGCTCCAAAGTATGACTACTTGATTCGTGGAGGCGATCTCAATATGGATATGTTGGAACTTGACAAAAAAAAAACATTATGAACCTTAACAATCTTCCCGAATGAACGGAAACAACTTGTGAATCAACCTTCAAGAATCTGTCGAAATAGCGCGAAGCTCCTAGATGTCATAATTTGCTCAGATAACTAAACATCTCTCGCGGGAACGTAAGTGATTGCTCATCACTGCTCGGTCTCATGCAGTCTTGCAAAAATAAAAAATTAAGCTGAATCTTTCCCTAACACATTTCGTGATTTTCGCAATTTTGTCCCTGAATCATTTATATCAGATCTACGAAGTACAAATTTTTCTCAAATATTTGAATTCGAAGATATTGATATGAAAATCAAAAAATCAACCAACTCTTGCTAGGACTGTTTGATATACACGCTCCAATCAAAACTATGAGAATCACTAAAAATAAAGCTCCATGGTTAACCGACATCCTAAAAGCAATGATGAAGATAAGAGATAACGCTCTTCGTAAATTTAAAACCACTAATGATCCAAGACATTGGAGATATTCCCAAGATCTTAGGAATGAAGTTAATAGAGCAATCAAGAGAGAAAAGAGAGGTTATCTTCAGTTTCAAATCAGTAATGGTAATAATATGTGGAAGGAACTGAAGAACTTGAATGTAACTAATAAAACACTTGTCTGTCCCTGATGAAATCAATAATTCCTTCATATCTGCTTCTTCGATCGATAACATTGCAGATCACGCATTCTTCGAAGATTACCTTAACAATCGTCTTAACGACAATATGTTGTCATTTGATTTCGAACTTACAAATGATACAGAAATATATAAAACTCTGCTATCCATCAGAACTAATGCAGTTGCTGATGAAATAAATGTTATACCACTACCCAAGAAAGTTAGTCCAGAAGAATACAACAATCTCAGGCAGATAAGCATCTTATGTACTTTGTCGAAAAGCTTGGAAAAAATTATTATTGTACAAATGCGTACATATTTGACTTCACATTATATTTTTCCTGAACACCAATCTGGCTTTCTTCAGGGTTATAGTTGCACCACGGCTCCCACAAAAATGACAGATGACATATGTTCCTCAATCGATCAGGATAAATTGACTATTCCAAGGCCTTCGATAGAGTGAATCATCGAATACTATTAGGATTACTCCACTATGTTGTATTGTCCCCTGACTCCAGAAACCTATTCGAAAATTATCTATCTGGAAGATCGCAATATGTGGATTTCCACAAGGATCCATTATCGGTCCTCTACTCTTCACTCTATAGACATCTGAACTGAATGAATACATCAAACATTTCTCTTCACACTCTTACGCGGACGATACACAACTATATTATGAGTTCAAAGAAGAAGACCTTGGTGATGCATGTGTCAGAATGAATAATGATCTGAAATCCCTGACAAGCGTCTCCAATAAACTATGTTTGAAAATCAACCCTACTGAGACGAAGGCATTATCATTTGGGCAAAGGCAATTACGACTACGCACCCGGAATTCGTTTGACTTACGTGTCAATGACGTCTTCACTGAATGTGAAAAAAACTTAGGACTTATGCTCGATGTAAACCTAAAATTCGAACAACATATCTCTCATATTATTCAAAGAGCATTCGGCAACCTGAAATTGATCTATGCCAATCGAAAAATTCTGACTCAAAAGTGCATGATTACTCTATGGGATATATTGGTTTCAACTACGCTGACTCTGTTTACGGCCCAGCTCTATCCGAAACTGAAAGCAGACGCCTTCAGCTAATCCAAAATGCTTGTATTCGCCTCATATGTGGTCTTCGGAGACCACATCTCACAACCTATGAAACAAATAGGATGGCTAAATCTGAAAGAGAGGCGCCTGCTACATAGGTGTGTTCTTTATCACACAGTCATCAGATCACATAACCCTTCTTATCTTTATAATAAAGTCAGGTCCAGAAGTCAAGTTCATAATGTTAATGTGAGAGGTAAACACCACATCACTATTCCAAAACATAAAACCTCTTCATATCAATCATCATATTCCTACGATATTGCTAACACAAATAATGCAGTTCCTCAAGATTTGAAATCCATAGCTCGTATAAATGTCTTCAAAAACGAACTGAAGCTTGCAATTTTGGATGGCTCTTTTGTCATATGTTGTCATATACTCTCAATTACCCTATCATTTATGTATTCTGATGTATGAATTCCATTATCTCTCCTATCATTTCTACTCAAATTCTCTAAATGAATAATTAGTACCGTTACTTTCAATGTTACAAATTTACCATTGTACATTATATAAACATTATTCTACTGTTATTTCTATTATATTTAAGTTAGTTCTATTTCATCACATCTCCAGGTTAAGTGGAAGAGCGCGGCTTCTGAAGTTGGATATTTGTATATCGAATTGAAGAAGTGCGAACTTTGCCTTCTGCAAGGTAGCCTCTGTTGATTTTGTTCTTCAGTTTTCTATTTCATTCATTATTATTATTATTATTATTAATAATATTATTATCATCATTACTTCGCAGAAGGGTTCGTATATTTCGGGACTTTCAAGGTAAACATGATACTGAACGTTTGGGGCAACTTCGATAATGTCCTGGTCAAAATTATTCTTAGAAATTTGTATACTAATTCGTTGCTTCTTTTCGAAAAGTATGGTTATTTTCGGTCTTGCCGGCGAATGTAAAACTGAACGAATGATTTTCTGATTTTGACCAAAGTTAACAGATTGTTCCGAGATGGGAATTTCTATGGGATTTTCTTCGGCGTTTGGATGAACAGTAACGTCATCGTTGTCATGTTGGAGGTCATTGTCTTCGTTATTATTATCAATTTTGTTCATCGAATCATTGTCGGTTTGTACTTGAGTGGAAATGTCTTCTTGTTGAGTTCTTCTAAGTTTTTATTGAATTCTTCTATGAATGAGAAAATGTTATCAGTTTCTTTGGTATGCAACTCTATACGTGATGAAGAATCGGCACTCGTATTTGCTTTCCCTTTTTTGAAGGTTGTGGAATATTTATTGAATTCGTACTCTTCGAGTTTCATTCTTGGGTCTTTGAGAGGAAATACCCATTGAAGGGGTTTATGATCTGTT
This sequence comes from Gastrophysa polygoni, assembly GCA_963576655.1. NCBI lineage: Eukaryota > Metazoa > Arthropoda > Insecta > Coleoptera > Chrysomelidae > Gastrophysa > Gastrophysa polygoni. The sequence continues at coordinate 35,583,234 of OY755082.1, forward strand.
AGTATATTGAATTTCCTGCCAAACAGGTGAGGCCTGAAATATTTGGTAGCCCAAACAATCGTCAATAACTCCTTTCCAATGGTGGAGTAGTTTCTCTCGGAATCATTGAGGGTACGTGAGGCGTACGCCACTGGAAGATCTTTTCCTACGGGTCCTTGACTCAAAATAGCACCGAGACCAACAATACTCGCATCTGTAGTGAGATTGAAAGGTTTGGAAACATCGGGATACTAGAGAATATGGTCATTGATTAGAAGATTTTTAGAATTTTCAAAACAGGATTTGAATTCTTCGTCATGTCATTTTTGCGCCTTCCTTGAGACATTTTGTAAGAGGCTGAGTGATTTTTGCGAAATTGTCTATGAAACGTCGATAATAGTCTAATAACCCTTGAAAGCCTTCGATTTGTTTGGATGTACTAGGAATTGGAAAATTTTAGATAGCATGTATTTTATCCGGGTTTGGTTTTACGCCGTCAGGAGTGACAATGTGACTTAGATGGCCACTTCCTTGCCTAAAAATTCGGACTTGTCCATTTGAATCTCAAAATTCTTAAAATGTTCCTATAGTCGCCTGTAGTTGACTTTCGTTTGAATGTCCGGTTTTAATACTTTTTTTATAATAATCATCAGTGACGAGACAAGACACTTTTCGTTTGACTTTTTTTTACTGACAACTCTCTACCAGATACAAGGTGATTTAAACCCAAACACATTTACAACTATATACAATATGATATTCAGGAACACTCCCTCCCAGTGATGAACTTATAGATTCATTACTCAATTTTCTTTGTGAATATCTAGGATACAGAGTTTCGCCACCGGTCGTTTGAATACTCCCATGTTTGTTTCAACATCCACGACACGAATTTGGCCATCAGTGCCAGGGTAGACAGCAACGACCACTCCTTTGGGCCAAACATTTCTGCAAAATTCCGAATCTACAACTACGACAACGTCACCGAGTTTTATTTTTCTCGCAGAAGCGGCAAACCATCTCGTTCTCTTACTCAGGACTGATAAGTATTCGCGAATCCATCTGCGCCAAAAATGATCGGCTAATAATTGGGAAATTCGCCAGTGTTTTCGTGATACCATGTCATGTTCATCGAATCTTCCAGGAATCTGCAGTCCACTCGAGGTACCCAACAAAAAGTGGTTAGGTGTTAATGCTTCATCATCAGCATGATCCAATGATACATGAACTAAAGGGCGACAGTTGACGGTATATTCTGCTTCTATGAATAGAGTTTGGAGAACCTCTTCTCTTGGGGCTTTTTCTTTCAAAATCACATTCAGAGAAGTTTTGATAGAGCGGATCAATCTTTCCCAGCTCCCTACCATGTGAGGGGCCGATGGCGGTATGGAATGCCATTCAATTTCTTTCGTAGGTAATGTTGAAACAATCTGACTCTGATCAAGTTGGCTCAAAGCATGTTTGAGTTCTTTCTGCGCACCTCGAAGATTCGTTCCATTATCTGAATAGATTTTCTTGGGATACCCTCTTCTGCCAATAAATCTTCGGATCGCCATGATGGCCGAATCTGTACTAAGTGAGTGTGCGATTTCTAGGTGGACGGCACGAACACTCATACAAGTAAATAAAACACCGTATCTTTTTTCTCTTCTGCGTCCTATTGTCACATTCATGGGGCCAAAATAATCCATTCCGACAATGGTGAAAGGTCTAACATATGAAGTTAAACGACAAGCTGGTAGGGGAGCCATTTCCGGTACATGATATGTTGCTCTCTTGTTCCTGCACCACTGGCAATTGTTCCATGAGCTCCTCACTGCAGATCTTACATTCAAAATCCAGTAGCGCTGTCTGAGTTCATTTGTTACATATTCTTGTCCGTTATGCTGAGCCTTGCGATGATAGTAAAATATTAGCAATTTTGTGTAGTAGTTTTTCGGGTCCAGAATAATCGGGAATTAAGTATCTTCAGTCAAATCATTTGAATTGATGATCCTACTTTTCACACGGAGACTGTCATCATTGTCCAATATCGGAGATAGTTTGAAAATTCTACTCGTAGAATCAACACTTACATTATTTTGAAGACTTTGTATGTCCTCAGAGAAGTTTTGCCATTGAACATACTTCGTCCACAGTTTCTCAGCCTCTCTCGTTTCAATAGGTAGAAGTTCCCCAGAATGTTGATTTTTTCTTTGCATAATGCGAATGAATCTCAAAGCCCAGGCGGTTGAACGGAGTAACCTTAGCCAACAAGAAAATGTAGAAATCTCTGGTAGCGATTCTCCTAAATTTGTAGCATTTTCCGTCGTGAGTCCCACAAATTTCTTCATTTCTGATTCGTCTACCTCAAAAATAGAAGATTCTGGCCATTTATCTTCACTTAATTTCAGGAATTTAGGTCCACTCAACCATCTACTACCCGGATGCCATTCATTCATAACATCTTCTCGAGTAGCTCCATCAGCGACGTTTTCTTTTGTAGATACCCATTTCCAGAATTTAGCATCTGAGTTCTCTTGTATTTCTACCACCCTATGAGCAACAAATGGTTGAAATACTATAAGATCTCTTCCTATCCAATTTATTACTGTTTTTGAGTCACTCCAGAAGTAGCTCTGATCTATCTTGATGCTATGATTTTCTCTGATGGTCGTAGAAAGTCTGCATCCGAGAACTGCTGCCTGAAGTTCGAGACGTGGAATTGATACTGGCTTCAGTGGTGCTACTCTTGATTTTGACATGACGAAACATATTCTCACTGATTGATCTGTCTGGATTCTCAAGTAAGCTACAGCCGCATACGCTTGAGAACTTGCATCACAAAACACGTGCAACTGTATACTTTTGGCTTCGGAACAGTTCGCTAGATAACAGCGAGGAATCGCCAAATTGGAAATATTTCCAATTTGCCTCACCCATTTCCTCCATTTTTCCATCATTTCCTCATTGAGTTCATCGTCCCAGCCGATCTTAGAACGCCATATAGCCTGAAGCAGAATTTTTGCTTTCACTGTAAAATTGTTTAAAAATCCAAAAGGATCAAATATAGTCATTACAGTTCTGAGCACTTCCCGTTTTGTTACATGAGTTCTCCCAGATAAATTTTGTAGATCATGTTCACTCCATTCAATTGCGAAAGAAAAGTTGTCATCGTTAGGGTTCCACAATAATCCCAATACTTTTTCTGTGGGTAAACATGATTCGCTTCCGAAGTTCATCTCTTTCGTGCCAGGATTTCTATATTCTTCAGGAATACTACGCAGCACTTCTTTGCTATTGCTGGACCAGTTTCGTATCGTGAACCCTCCTTTTCTATGGACTTTAGTGACTGACGAGACTAACAATTTAGCTTCTTCTATGGTGTCTACGCTATCAAGGTAATCATCTACATAATGATGTTCTCTTATTGCTCTCTCTGCCCTAGGGAATGTATCTATAAATTCAGCTGCGTTTCTTCTCATCACGAAAGTTGCAGTGCTTGGTGATGAAGAGGCGCCAAATATCATGGCAACCATTTCAAATTCTTGCGGCTCACTGTCTCTCTCTCTACCCCTCCACAAAAATCGTTGAGCTGGCCTGTCTTCGGGTCGGATATGAATTTGATGAAACATTTCCATGATGTCTGCAGTGAAGGCTATACGTCTCTGTCTGAATTTGAAGATAACACCCAGTAAAGAGTTCAGTAAGTCTGGACCTTTCAAGAGGAAATCATTCAAACTTTTTCCACAGGTTTCAGCTGCTGCGTCGAAAACGAACCGTAGTTTTCCAGGCTTTTTAGGATTCGATACAGCAAAATGCGGTAAATACCATATTCTTTCCTTTCGCGTACACATCTCTTCTGAAGTCAACCTTTTTGCATATCCCTTAGTCAGATATTCAGTTATTTTCTTTTCATACTGTTCAGCAAACAGGATTCTTATCCATTCTCTTCTCGATTGACTTCACGGCTGTTAGTTTGCTATTTGGTAGGCATGAATCTTCGTTTTTCCACAATAGACCTGATTCCCATCTGTTTGGATTGATTCTTCTGGTTGTACTATTTAAAATTTCGAGTGCTCGACGATCTTCTGTATTTTGTAAATTTTCATGATGTTTCACGCCTAAACTTTCGATTTTGAAAGAATTCCTGACGAGTTCGTCCAAATCATCACGTTCATGTTTCACAAATAGAGAGAACTCTTCGTCAGAACGCCCATTATAATTTGAACAGATGCTACCATGTACTACCCAGCCTAATTTTGATTTTGATAGTACAGGTGCATTTTTACCGCCCTCGAAAACTTCCCTTGGTATGATCAAATCTATATGATCTTGTCCGATCAAAATCGATGGTTTAGCAGCAACAAATGATGGCAAGCTGAATTGTTTCAAATGATCCCATTTCTTTTTCAAATTCTTAACGTTAACTGACTGTACAGGAAGAGACAAATTTTCGACAGTTCTTACATTATTCATGACATATTCTGTATTTTCATTTTCCCCTCGTATTTTAATAGATACTTTCCTGGAATCTTCTTCTTGACAGGTCATAGAATTTGTCCATCGAATTCTGAGTGGTTCAGTAGGTCCCACAGCTCCAATTTCTTCAGCCAATGTGGCATCCATCATGGTGACAGTGGAGGCTTCATCAAATAGGGCAAAGGTTTTTAATTTTCCATTTGGACCACTGACTTCGACTGGTGCAATTCTCAGTAGAACCTCATTTTTTTCACAGCCATTGACACAGTGATTATTTTGTTCTGTTGGATTGCTTTCATTCTCTTTGTGTCATAAAAGATTATGTTCGAATATACAGCCATTAATTCCACAATTTTTCTTTTGACGACATAGTTTTGTTTGATGTGAAGAATTTAAGCAGCTGAAGCAAACATTATTTTTCCTAACCCAATCCCAACGGTTTTCAATATCTAATTTCTTGAAGTCATTGCATTTCTCTACTTTATGACCATCTTTCTTGCAGAATTTACATCTATATATGATCTTTTCATTTGGCAGGGATGTTGTGCATACATATTTCTTTTTCCGATTTCGTTCTTGGTCAGGGACATATGAATACACAGCAGCATCACTGATTTCCTCTAACCATTGCGAAAATTCTAAAATATTGACTGGATTTTCTTTCATGGCTTTTTTTCTTCCGATGATCTTAGATCATTCAAAAGTTGAGGATAACAAAGATATTCTTGACCTTTCAAACTGTTGATAGTGACTGCTAAATTTCGTACTTTATTCGAGAAATCCAAGATTTTTTCTATCTTATCCTCTTTCAAGCTGGGAATTTTCACTGCCACGTCGATCAAATCTTGGATGATTGTCTCCGATCTACCGAATCTTTTCTCCAACGTCGCAATTATTTCATCAACTTCTTGGGTGAAGCTGAGTAATGCATTGACAGAGTCTTTAGCTTTACCTTTCAAGCTTTTTTGCAAGCGTATAATATTTTCTGCATTAGAAAAACCACAAAATTTCGTGGACTCCTTGTATTGCGTGATGAAAGTCATCCACTCTCCAGGCTCTCCATAAAAAACTGGAAGATCTTTGTTGAATGATTGTCTAGCCATAAATTGATTCAGTTTCAACTCTGGGAGTGTATTAATATCACGATTCAACACAGGATCATTATTTTTAATATTCACTGCAGATGAAATATTCGCCTCAGGATTTACCGAATTCACCCACTGTTGTATGTAAGAAGACTTGGAAGTAACGGTTTTATTATCTTCATTATCCTTATGATCGATAGAATAAACCTCGCTAGATTGATACTGTTCTTCTAGCACCGCCTTTTTCAATTCAATTTCCTTTTCAACTATGTTTTTCTCAATCTCAGCTAGTCTCTTTGCTTTTTCTACCTCTAATTCTGATTGTTTCCGCCTCATGGTGGTATTTTTAGTTTTGTTTGTTGATATGGAATGTGTATTTTGTTCACACAGACCCATTTTCGAATCTGCCTCAGTTTTGAACTCTGTCTTGGATGACTTTCTCGAAAGTTTTTCATCCTGTCTTTCTCTCATATCCTCTATGGCAACTTCACTTTCCGTCATATACCTAGCTGGTATTTTTCCCTTTGTTGTCCTTTCACTCCTTCTCAGTGGTAGAGATCTGGACATCTTTCCACGGACTGATTTTTATGTAGATAGCTCGAAGGACCACTTATATAGTCGCCTGTAGTTGACTTTCGTTTGAATGTCCGGTTTTAATACTTTTTTTATAATAATTATCAGTGACGAGACAAGACACTTTTCGTTTGACTTTTTTTTACTGACAACTCTCTACCAGATACAAGGTGATTTACACCCAAACACATTTACAACTATATACAATATGATATTCAGGAACAGTTCCTGAAGGAAAGTGGAGAAAATAATAATCATTGAGGTAAACCAGACATTTTTCGTTCTGTATACCACGGAGGATATTATCGATAATTCTTCGGAACGTTGCGGGGGCGTTCTTCAAGCCGAATGGCATCCTGAGGTGTTCTTAGTGTCCGTTCTCAGTATTGAAAGCGGTCTTCTGAATATCCTCCTCATTCATTTCTACTCAGTAGAAGCCACTAGCGAGGTCTAAAGTTGAAAAATATTGACATCTGTCCAGTTTATCTAATAGATCCTTAATATTGGGTAGTGGGTATTTATCGTCGATTGTTTTCTCGTTCAATTTCCGATAATCAACCATTACTCGCCATTTTTGCTGACCTGAAGCATCTGCCTTTTTGGGCACTTCCCAAATAGGAGATGACCATGGTGAACAACTGGGGCGAATTTTTTGGTCCAGCATACTGTTTATTTGTTTTTCGACCTCACGCTTATGGATGAAGGAATATCTGTATGTCTTTGTGTAGACTGGGACTTCGTCAGTTGTTTTTATGTATTTTCTTGTTGGAAAATGTCTGAATACTCTTTACATAAGTTTTCGATCATGCATTTTTTTTTCGATATTTAAATGATTTGTTCTAATTCTAGATGAGTCAATTTTCGGTTTCTCCGTTTCGTCAAGATTATTAAAATTGTATTTTTTTTATACTAACTTTATCAAGTTGCTCGACAACAATAGGTTCCGAGAAATCCAATGTAATATTACATGTAGTGTTATTTAATATAGTTGTCAGCGCTTCTCCGTCTTTCGCGACGCTGAGGCACTCGGGAATCTCGCAGTTATGTATTTTGTGATGAGGAATGATAATTTCGCCATTTTTTATGCTTGTTCTTATTTTTATCACTTGTTCTGAACGTGGTGAAACTGATATTAGATTAAGTTGGTTTCGAATTTTATGAAACTGTACCTTGATCCTTGTGCAAGGTGTAATCGAGTAACCTTTATCAAAATCTAATCCGGCATGCAACAGTTTGAGATTATCGAGACCGATAAGGCCATCGAGAAAATGAAATTTAAACGAGTAGAATTTTAAATTTCCATTGATTTTGAATATATTTGAGATCGGAATCGATGCGCTAAATTTATGAGTTGATTTCTGAAATACTGTTGAAACTATGAACGGGTCACTTTGAATGGTATTTGGAAATATTTTAAATGCTGAATTTGGATCGATAAACGATTTCGTTGAACCTGAGTCTATCAGAAACTTCAGGTTATGTTCTGGCAAAGTGATATATGGCAATTCGCTAGTATTCGAATTATTTATTGATATAACTGGAGACACTATGTTTGATTTGAAGTTTGAGGCTGTTCTTGAAAATTCGCTCCATCGTCATCATACATATCGCGAGCGTTTGTATCCATTTGCTGATTACTGGAGTATTTGGCATCGATTGATCAATATCATCAGATTGGACATTATAGAGTTCTTCAGAGATGAAATCTCTCTGAGGACGACTTTGATTACGTAAATGATTTTTGTTGCGGAAGACGAACATATGTATTTCTGGTGGATATACTCATAGGAGTAGGATTTGGAAGGTTTTGGTTAGTATTCGGTTCGAATACATTTCGATTTTGGCTAGGCTGCCTGAATATTTGAGAATTACGGAAAAATCTCTGAGGTGTGTTGTTCGTTCTAGGTTGAATGTTGATTTGTTGAAAGGGAAATCTATTTTGGGAAGGTTGTGGTGATTGAAATTGATCATATCGAGTATTTCTGTTGAAATTACTGAAATTATTTGAATTTATTGACTGCATACTTCGAGTATCTCGCGAATGATGTGGACTTTGTCTACTGGGAATTCTATCCGCTTGATTTTGATAATAATGTGTAAGAGTGTCTTTCAATTCGTTCCATGTTGTTACGCTCTGTATATCGGTGACGAGCTTGGCAATGCCACTTAACTTTCCTATTAGTGAGTTAAGTAAAAATAAATTTTGGAAATTATTTGGATCGGTTGCGTCATAGAATGCATTGATTAGAGACTCGCAAGTACTTAAGAATCTATTCAGTTCATTTGGATTACCATCAAAGTTAGGCAACAACTGAGATATTCTGGTTTGAAACGTGCTGTCTCAGCTAGGTTAGACATATTATTAGTATCGGTTGAAATTGGTGAATTGTTTGAAATATTCAAATCTGAATTACTTTGGGTAACGATGGGTTGAATATTAGGAGGGGTTGAATCGGTATTGTCTGAGTCAGTTGAAGACAATTGGTTTAACCTTTCGAAAAGATTTTCAAGTGACATAAAATCGGTACACACTTACATAAAAAGCGAGCCTTTGGTCATCGCCTTCACCACTATAGGAAGTCTGTGCTAGAAAAGCGATTTCTGTCTTCTCCAACTATTTCTTACCTGCAGAAGAGAACAATGTGGTTCCTCTTCTCGAAAAAAGGGCTAGAATGATCTTTGGCAGGTCAACGATTGACAGGGTGCCCTGAGGTCCAAGGAGGCCGCTCTGCTTCTAACTTCTTCCAGCACTAATTTTCACGATGTTAAAAGTTCGATTACCGATGAATCGTTGAAACGAAAATCACTCCGTTCGATACGCGGTGATTTCGGCAATCCTACCGACTGCGCCAAATAAGTTCGGCAACGACGGACTTGCTTTCTTAAAAAATAACTTTTTATTATGGACTGAAAATATCAGTTAACAGAGAAATGTTTATGCGTTTGAATATAAAGTCTGACTGCGGTTTGCAGTGAAAATGGGAATTACGAAACCTCGGTGCTTGTTGGACATCTCGGAATCCAAGGGTGTCGAGTTTCGGTGGAGTCAGCAGAATCTTCCGTTTGGTGGTGATATAATTCGTGCTCTACTAATGCTTGCGTTCTGATGGAATAACCCAGGAGTTTTTGTGCAATGAGCTGACTATAACTAGAATATATGTTTTCACTTCTTCGACGGTTAGAGGCGTATTTCATGGATCCTCTGGTGGTTGTTTTTGCTTCTTGTTCCTCTCGAAGGTTGGTTGAGATGCAGAACTGGACTGAGGAGGAAAATTTTGTATAGATGGAGCCGGACGTCTCATGTCTTCCCCGTATCCTCCAACTGCGCCTGTTCTTTACTTTCACGAGAAGCCTCTAGGTCATCCGACTTCGTCCTACAGAATTAGTATATCAGTATATCATAATGAATTGAATGAAATATTCTCTTGTTTCAGATGCCCAAAACCCCAGACGAATGGAAACGAATATCAGATCAATTCCACACGTTGTGGAATTTTCCAAACTGTCTGGGAGCTGCATCAACACCTCATGCGATGGATGCCCATCTCCAAAGTCTTTGCCAGATAGACAGACTGGAGTTCCGTATGCCATTGTAGCAGATGAAGCGTTTCCTCTGGAGGAACATATATTGAAGCCGTACTCTGGAAATCACCCTGGAGGATCGACAAAGAGGATTTTTAATCATCGGCTCAGCAGGGCATGCAGGATTGTTGGAAACGTTTTCGGAATTATGTCAGCACGCTTCAGAGTATTGCGTGAGACCTTGTTATCAGAACCGGAAGAGGAACAGATCGTGATTATGATAATTACATATCTTCACAATTCTTCACGTTGCCATAGTTCACGCAATACCTACACTCCTCAGATACTCAAAGTTATGGATTACTAGTGGAAGGCCAATGGCGTCGAGAAATATCCATACATAATCAAACTGCTTTGCTGCCAATGACAGTAATACCTCGAAAATCTACTCGTACAGCATGAGCAATTCGTGACGAGTTTGCACAGTATTTTGTGGCCACAGAGGCCCTCGCTTGGCAAAATGAATATGCATTACTTTATTTATTTTCATAAATAACCTACATTTTCTGTGTTCAATCCTTTCCTTGGTTCATCCCTATTCATTAAAAATTGCATGCTGTCAAACGCAAACCATTCACATTGGTGAATATCCATTGCACCTTCAACAACAATGAACAATTATTCAAGCATTCAATCATACAATTTTTGTGTTCAATTCACCTTTTCCTGTTCCTGTGCTTCTCTTTGTTTTGGCTCTCTCACGTCGGAACGAGCCCAGTAAACTTCATTTTCTTGGGCTTCCTCAACATCCAACTGTGGCAGATTTACATTGTGAACAAGACTTTCTCAAGCATCATATTTTTTTTGTTTTCGAATTGTATTCGGGTGCTTTGGATTCCAGAGTATTTCCAATTTCCTATACTCTCCAATTAACAAAAGGGCGGTATCGTTATTCCATTCCATATTGGCGGAAAAACGACGCGCACATTGACCACCTCACAAACTGGTTCAAACTGAGCGTTCGCCTGAACAATAATTCCTTTGAGCAGGGCCTCGGGACCGACAGCCGATGGATCGCGTTCGCAAGTAATCACGCACGGCAACGCACAGGATGAGCATGCGCGCCCACCAGTCTACATTTGAGCATTCGCAGTGCCCAAGTCTAAACGCATTTATACATTTCTCATCACGAAGCTATCTGCTGTGAAGTCAAAGCTATGTATAGCAGTGTATCCAAAGACTTCACATACGGTAGATTATTCAGTGAAAACAGTCTTCAATCTGTCTGTCTTGATGCTAAATGGAATACGGTTCAAAATGCCGATGATGTTTTTTCGTTTCATATTATCCTATTGCTTTGAAATTTCCTTTCCCTTTCAAAAAATAAAAATAAAAAATAGAACTAAAAATGTTTGGCTAGCTGAAGGAATTTGCAATTCTGCTAAGAACCTGAGAAGTCTTTATCATGAGAGAAATACAGTGATAATACCTGGTTCCATCACTCTTGAGTCAATTATAAAAAAAATTACAGAAATGTCATTGAGGCTGCAAAAAGAATGTATTATCATAACCGAATCTCAGCCAGTAACAACAAAACCAAGGAAACATGGCATGTTGTAAATGATCTTCGCGGTGAAAATCTTGGATCAAACAATATAACCTTGGATATTAACATTCTCGATGAATTTCATTGTATATATACCATCGCTGGAAGACTGACAGAAAATATTGATGCGGCACCAGAACCACTCCTCTATATGAGTGAAATCCATATCACAGACCCTTTTGTATTGTATCCATCGAATCTGATGGAGCTCATGGATACAAAAAAAAAGAGTGAAAAATGAAACCTCCTGTGGAATTGATAATATTTCAATAAATGTACTTGAAAACATGCCCATCTTTGCTCTCGAATTGTTGGTCCAGCTCGTTAATGACTCTTTCGCAAAAGAACTCTACCCGAACTTTCTTAAAGGAAGTCTCATGATTCCCCTTCATGGAGGTGCAAATACAACAGATCCCTCAAATTTTCGACCGATTTCTCTCATTCCGACCTTAGTGAAAATTATAGAAAAGCTACATCAGGTGTTCCCCAGGGTTCTAACCTCGGACCCTTATTTTTCATAATCTTTATTTATGACATTGTAGCCACTCTCACCGTCAATCACTTATTGTATGCTGATGATCTGAACATATATCATAAAATTAACACCAGAGAGGACTGTTATCTTCTCCAATGAAATCTTAATAGACTCAATGCCTGGTGCATCGAAAATAGCTTATTTCTCAATGTTTCCAAATGCCATGTTATGTCCTTCACAGCCAAGCTGAATCCAATTACTCACAATTTTAAACTAGACAACGTCGTATTGAACCGACCTCACACTTTCCAAGATCTAGGAGTAGTGTTCGACAAAAAACTTTCTTTTGGAGATCATATCCAGCAAGTCATCGAAAAAACTTATTTTTTTTCATCTGTGGACAACACGAAAGGGAAACCTGTAATGTTCGAGGAACATCGTGTCAGCCAGCGGTGGAATTTTGGGAGATTAGGAAGGTGTTGGAATTTTTCTTGAAAGTTTGGAGGTTATAAGCATCAGGAAAGACTTCACTAGGCAAAGAATTCCATAAATTTGCCGTTCTATTGATGAATGATGCTTGGTATAGCGATGCTCGACAGGTCTCGAGTCCAACAGTGTAGGGGTGACCAGCTTGAGCTCGCCTGGTTTGTCTACTAGGAATCGCGCGTGGTGGCATAATAGATGATATTTCCGTTGAGCACCGACCGTGAAAGTACCTATAAAAAAGGCATAGATCGCCGACCTTTCTACGATGATCTAGAGAGGTCAATGATTTGGTGAGTGTTGTATCATCGACTAGGCGGATAGCTCTCTTCTGAATTGAATCTAAGAGCTTTAACGTATGTTCGGGGGCTGAGCTCCAAACATGTGAACAGTACTCCAGGACAGGTCGAATTTGTGCTTTGTAGATCATAAGCAGTTGCTGAAGTATCTCTTCGCACGGAATAGAAAACCAAGTTTTTGTGAAGCAGTTTTCGCAATGGACCTCACATGATCGTCCCATGAGAGAGCACTGTTGGTGGTGACACCCAGCATGGAACATAGGAACAGTGGTACCTGACATCATCAAATTGGGCATTGTGTGATCAGCCTTCTTGGTGAACATACAAGCTTGAGTTTTAGTTGCATTGAACTGTACTAGATTCTCAGATCCTCATTCAAAGCATCAACCGGTCTTCGCCTTGCACCTCTGGCCTCGTTGGATGATATAGGGGCTCTAGAGGAAAAGGCGGAATGAAGTGTACTATCATCCGCAAAGCTATGAACCGGGCTGGAGGTCACATTCAACAAATCATTGGTGTGGAGCAAGAACAAGTTGGTGCCAAGACAGAGCCTTGTGGAACACCAGCATTGATCGTCATTATATCAGACGAGACCCCATCTACCACCACGTAGAGTGATCTATCTGCATCATTAGGATTCATTATCAGAGTGTCTGAAAATTTTGGAAGGAATGAGAGAACGCTTTTGCAATTATATTTAACTTTTGTTAGATCTAATTCTGAGTATGCATTAATAGTTTGGGCACCACATTATCAAGTACATATATCTAGTTTAGAAAATATCCAACGAAGATTTTTGAAGCATCTATGTTTTAAATTGGATGGAATCTATCCTTATATAGGTTATCCACATGAGCAATTCCTTTCAAGATTTTCAATTGATTTACTTGAATGTCGCCGAAACAGGTCACATGTTATCTTTCTTTCCAATCTCATTCACAACACTTCGGACTGCAGCTGCATTTTGAAGTTGTTGAACTTTCACATTCCTAGATTCACATCCCGGAAAAATAATACTTTCTACCTTCCGCTTTGTCACACTAATGTAAAACTTCATGCACCTGTTTACAAGATGTGCGCCACATGTGACAAGATGATTGAAAACATTGACATTTTTGCCTGCAATTTGGCCTCCATAAAAAACTGGACTGTTCTGTTTTTTTCTAATAAGTGATATCAATGTAATTAGCTGATAAGCTGAGAATTCCATACTGTATGTTCCTATTCTGTAATTGGATCTTGTATCTGTTGAATAGTGTAATAAAAAAAGCAAAACTAGATCAATGGATTTCATCAAAGTGCACAACATCCTCAATCCTCAGCAATTTGTCTTTCAGCACCTGTCTTCGAAAGCTTTCGATTGTGTAATTCACCAAATCCTGTAGCGCAATCTCCAACGCTATGGGTTCAGAAATCTAAGCCTCAGTTGGATGATCTCACCTGTGGGGCGTACCCGATTGTGAGAACATATACGTTTTCTGATACTGGTTCGGTTAGTCATGGCGTACCACAGGGCTCTGTATTGGGGCCTATCCTGTTTTTACTTCATTTCAATGATATAGCTAATCTGCAGATTGACGGAAAGTTTACTATTTTTGCGGACGACACAACAATCTTCTGGCAAGATATTGAACTGAGCTGAACACAAAAATTGTCAAGGATATTTCAGGGGTGGTGTCACTCGAATTCGCTTTCGTTTGACATAAATAAAACCAGCCTCTTATCCATCATTGAGAACAAAATCAGCCTCTGGTTGTTATGCCGTGCGGGTAGTGTCTAGTAAAGTTGGTGCGGCCACTGCGAAGATAGTACATCATGCATTGATTGAGTCTCACATTAGATACGGATTACCCTTCTGGGAAATCTGCAATGATCACAATTTCCATTCTATTTTCATACTCCAGGAACGGGCCATCCCATACCTCCTGAATGTTGGACTTAGAGTAAACCTCTTTTCTCTTCCAACTTAATTCATTCTTGAGACTGTTTGTTCAGTCCACAGCAATAAATCGTCATATGATACAGTTTTCAGTTCTGTTTATAATAATAATCTCAGACTTCTCATCCCTTCATCGATTTCAACAAAAAAGTCACTTATTTATGATGATCTGAAATGTTATAATCATCTTCCGACTACCATCAGAAATATTGTCTCTCCAATTCTATTCAGGAGATCTGTGAAAAGACTCCTCATCAAAGAACCAAATTTCAGTGTTCAAGTGGCCATATGGAATGTTCATATAAAGGAGGTGCATAATACTTGTCTGCTCCACGTGTGATTCCTTCAGATTCCGGAAAGTGTATTTTCCGACAGATGAATCACAGACTGCAGAAAATATTTTGTCAATGATGGAAATCTTGAGAACACAGTTTGGAGAGTCCATGAAAGTCTTTCAATGCGATGGTGGTGCAAAGTTCGATAACAGCAAAGCTCGAAAGTGAATTAAATCGAATGGTGTTACGTTAAATATTGTGAACCCAAACACACCACAGCAGAATGATCGAACAGAATGCTCAATGTTGTTGAACTAGCACTTACGATGATTTTATCAGAGGAACTTTCATGAAGCGGTGAAACTGTTATTCATATCTTGAATCAAACTGGGCCCAACAGTGTCGAGAGGAGTACTCCATATCATTCATTTATTGGGAAGGACTATCACTTCAACAATCTTCATGTTTTTGGATCATATTACTACGTTCATATACTTGAAGAAAACCGTGAAAGGTGGGATGCTCAAAGTTAACGAGGTGTATTAGTTGCATATTCGGGAAATAGATAGATTTCAGATATGGCTTCAATCCGAAAATAAAATTGTTCGGAAAAGGATTAATGCGAACCCAAAACTGATGGGATATCAGTAGCAGTTATTCTTGTCGGTAGAAATTGTGGAACAGAATTTGAAGAACTCATGCCCGAGACTTTTGCACAACTACAGATTATAAAGGAATTTCATTCTGAACCTAGTTGAGAAATCTTACTGAAATCAGGCCTCCTGATTGTGTTATCAAAGCAATGCCAGTAGGATTAGACGAACCGAAGAGATATTCCGAAGCAATTATATCAGCTAATAATATCCACTGGAAAGCCACCATGGAATAGGAAATGGCCTCTTTGGATGAAAATTCGACTACTTGAGTTACCTGCCAAAAGGTCGAGGAACCATTTCAAATCGATGGGTGTTTCGAATCAAACGTTAAACTGATGGCAAAATAGATCGTTGTAAGGCTCGACTGGTTGTGGGAGGTTTCAGTGAACTAGAAGGGATTGACTATCATGAGACTTTCAGTCCTATTGTGAACGATCTCGGATGTAGCAGCTAACGAACATCTCTTGAGCTTGCACAATTCATTGTCGAGACGGCATTTCAGAGATGATAATAATTGAATATTAAAGTTTGAGTGGAGTTTATACGGACTGAAGCAATCGCCCAGGTGCTGTGATGAAAAGTTCACCAATGTTTGCATGTTTATATGGTTGCATGTTGGTTATGCATGGTAGCTGGAAAATGATATTGTGATATCTTGGCAACTTATCGACATCAAGCATTCGCCAATAAGTACCAGAGTGTCAACATTACGAAGTTGCATTCTACAACTTCCCTGCAACCGAAACTGGTTAAATGGGACGAGATCGCCTCTGTTTTTTCACCTCGTGCACGGTCGACATTCCGACAGCGTCGACGCCCAGCGCCCTCAGCAGGCGGTTCTCGGCGACGGTCTCATATGACGGTCCGCCCAGGCAGGCGTACACGCCTTCGTGCACTCCCACGCCCACTTCCGCCGCTCGAGCAATGTCGCCCGCTGCTTGCCTGAGCCGCCCGTCATAGGCCCCGCCCAGGCTGGGAAATCTCGGGCCGAATCTTGAGTCATTGGGGCCGCGTAGAGGTGACTGCCCTCCGAACCCCACCAAATTCACGTGGTCTTTGATCAGCATCAAGTCTCCCACCTGAGGAGGGAATTCGGTTGTGCAGAAAGTTTTCTAGTTCAACATAGTGTGAGAGTTCACCAGAAATATTTCAAATTGCTCTAGATGTACTTTCTTTATATTCTGTGCCGTCCACACATTTCATAATGAACGCCCAATCTTTTGGTACATCTTCTATACTCATAGTTTTTCATTTGAAAATTCAGCACAGAGCTTATAATTTCGATGTTCACAAAACTGAACTTTTCCCAAACCTATAATTCAACAAAAGTTCACCTAGCTTGATTTATTTATCTTTTTTGCAAACGTTGAAGAAACGTCACTATGAAAATATTCACATTTTGACAGGAGGAAAAACACCAAAACCATTATAAAACGTGGTGAAGAGTATATTCACGGATCCCATTGGTTCATTCAAACATGGGTTATACAATGTGGAACAACCAAATGTAATACATTCGATGACGAATAAATGGGAGCGTATTGGGAGAAACGCTTGGACACGTCGATTTGTATTTTTAGATGCGCATTTTTTTCCAAAAAAAAAAAATAATTATATAGGGTGTGCCATATGACAGTGACCGATACCAACTATCTTAGTTTAAATACAACTCCCTGTATATTATTAGTTTTCTGGGATCTTCAGAAAATTCTAAACATAATTCATGTACAATGTCCCATACCTATCTTCAACTGTTTCGGAAGTGTTTTCAGATGTATTAGAAAAATTAGCATCAAGAAAAAATTATTCGCTACATTACACTCAATATTTATTTCCCATTTAGCTCTCAATAGTGAGAAAATAAGCAGCAACCATCAATGCGTTCCTTCTCACTGATATGAAATGAAAAAAAATTAAAGAAACAGTTTTGTTCATTTTCGTATGAAACTCATAGCCTTAGAAACTTGTTGTCTGTCTGCATGACAGAAGAGATCAGTGTCAGTAATATTGACGTTTGAATTTCGCTAACTGTACGTAATAATATCAGAAAAATGGTTCATTCAACAGAAATGCACAGAATAACCAATCTACAAATGATTGGTTACGGAGATAACACACGGACACAAATGGAAATTTATCGCTGATTTCACGAAAAATTTCCAAATTTGCCGCCTATATCCCAAGGAACAATTAGCAAAATAGAAAAACAGTTTCGCGAGGTTGGTCATGTGGGCAAATAAAAGAAGTACCTGTCAATGCAATGAGTGATGTTACGAAATTGGATGTTATGTTTGAGTTCCAAAAAAACCCACATAAGTCTGGTCGAAAAGCAGCCTCACTGTTCAACATTAGCCACACATCAATTTCTCGCATATCAAAGAAGAGTAAAATGCAATACTATGAAATGATGCCAACTCAGGAACTTATAAGACGATTTCGACAGAACGTATTTTTGTGAACAAATGACGGAAATGTTAGATAACAATATGATCCAATCAGAAGATGTTTTGTTTCCTGATGAGAGCACATTCACACTTAACGGTCATGTTAATCGTCAAAATTGCCGCTATTGGTCTAATGAGAGAGGAACATACGCAATATCCTGAAAAAGTTAATGTTTGAACAGGAATTTTTGGAAATCATATCGTAGGCCCCTGATGAGTCATTGATGGCAACTTGAATGGATATGAAATACTACGAAATAATGTCGTGCCAACTTTTACAAACCTATATCCTGATCCAGCAAACCCACAAGTTCCTGCCAATATACTATGATTTCAACAAGATGGAGCACCGCCCCATCACCAAATCAATGTCCAGCAGTACCTGAACCAAAATTTTCCAAATTGGTGGATAGGGAGACGCAGATTGATAGAATGGCCGGCACGATCTCCTGATCTGACGTCATCGGTCTTCTTTTTGTGGGGATATGTCAAAAGTATTGCATTCCAAACTAAACGTTCACCAAGATAAGTAGAGTTTTTATTCTTATCGAATATATTTGTATTTCTAAATTTTTCAAGAACAAGGTGTCACTGACAAATAGGAAATTCATCTCTCAGGTATCTGAAGGTTCAATTCCAAGCGTAGTGACATTTTGGGGCAGATCATAAAATCTGTCCTTACTACAAATTTATTTGAATAATTTCCAATAACTTCTAATTTATTTTTTACAAACGAGGAGAGATCTCACAAAGAGTTGAAAAATGAATAAACCACTCAACTTAGATGACTTGAAAAGAATCAGGCTTGCGATTAGATCAGTCACGCCTGAGATGCTGAGTAACTTTAGAAGAAATTTCTACACCAGATTAGCATGTTGCCAAGACCTTCGCGGCGAACATGTTGAACATCTCTTACAGTGGAATTTATGTTCCTTCTTTTTCTTTCACATTATTCGTGAAATGAAATAATTTTCTAGTTATTTTTTGTAATACATCTGAAAACACTTGATATTTCCGATACAGTTGAAGATAGGTATGGGAAATTGTACATGAATTATGTCTACAATTTTCGGAAGAATTCAAAAAACTAATAATATACAGGGGGTTGTATTCAAAATGAGAAAGTTGGTATCGGTCACTGTCATATGGCACACCCTATATAATTATTTTTTTTTTGGAAAAAATGCGCATCTAAAAATACAAATCGACGTGTCCAAGCGTTTTTCCCAACACGCTCTCATTTATTCGTTATCAAATTTAATTCATTTGGCTGTTTCCCTCTGTATATGATCATGTTGATGAGAATTACATGTGAGAAATCGTAATGACTTGAGGAAGTGACAATTTGATTATTGTCAATTCCAGATTTACAAGGATCTGATACGATTAAGAGTAACATATGTCATTTTAATGCGATCGAACAGTAATACTGATGGAATTGGAATATGATGATCTGTTTCATCAGTCGTAGAATTTTCTATGACAAGCTGAATAACTCCATCATCGAAAGACTTAATTGAATTGATGGAAAAGTTGAATCCAATGGGTTGATCAGTTGTATATGTAATCAGTAATGCGGTGAATTGAAATCTGAATATAAAAAGCAAAAGAAGAAAATTATAGATCTTGATTATAAACATTATATGAGGGAGAATATAATATTGAAATTCAATTTTCTGATGAATGGGACCTTGTCAATCCTTTCAGTCTCAATACGATATTCAAACCTGATCTATAGTTATCATTATATCAATAATTCTATGGTGAATATGTATTCGTCTCCTTCCCATTGTGAATTATTTAATGATATTATTGAGATAGTAGGCAATAACACAAGCAAGCACATCAGTGTTTCATGGTGCCCTAGAATATTTACTCCATGTATTATATTGATGAATATATCGATCTACCTGATAAGAATGAACAAATTCATCACTATAATCATTATATGATCATTACTGACGTAGTATAGTGAACTGACCTTGTAATCTGGATTCAAACCACCCGCGGCATTCGTTATTATCAGCACTTCAATCCCCATTAGTTTCATCACCCTCACGGGCATGGCGCATTTTTCCAGAGAGTAGCCTTCGTAGTAGTGGAATCTACCCTTCATGCAGACTAGCGGAATGGCTGCGATGAAGCCAAAAACCAAACAGCCACCATGGCCTTTCACGGTGCTCTGTGGGAAATTCGGGATCTGCGAATACGGAATCTCGATCTTCTGATGTAGCGAGTCTGCGGAATTATGCAGAGGTGAAACAGATGAAGCTGAAGTTGAGTTCGAGGATGTGATTTCGATCCACCTAGCACTTGCGCTCGAACTGATCGGCAATAAATGGTTGTCGAACTGAAGACGTTGGTGGTATGGAGATAATTCCCAAATTTCCTCAAATAGAAGTTGTCTATCTTGTGGTGGAGGGATCTGGACAGAAATGACGAGATTATATTCATATTGGTGCGGAAAGTAGCATCAACGCCACTGATTGGCTATGAAACTCCAATCCTCGAACTCCATACAGAAGAAGATGAAGCATTCAGAAAAACGAATTAGCAGAGACTTCCAGGAAGCCAAAGAGCTATAATTACAACCAAAAATCTCAAGATTTCACCAGAATGTCTGGTACATAGAATAAATAATGTTTGAATCGATACCTTCCTCATTCTATTGGAATGTGACTCTGTGTATAGGGTCGAGATAAAATATTGAAGCAAGTGAATATCTCTCAAACGAAAAGAACAATATTCATGAAAATTTGCTGGTGAGTGCAATGGAACGAAATGCATCTGATGTACATTTTTCTGTCAATAATATACTTCCGGTTCAACCAGATATGCCATCAACTTCATTGATTTAAATGGGACTCCCTATATATATATATATATTCACAGATTTTGAGAGAGCTCGTCATTTTGGAATCATTTAGTAAAAAAAAAAATTGTAAAGACGAGGAATATAGCTCTTCCTTTGAGTTTTTTTACATTGGATCAAAAAACTATTTAGATGAACTAATTGATGTTGTTTGTATGCATGGTAACAGATGAACGTACAAAGATATTTACTTGGTTCCATACTCTACCCCAAACCTGTACATAGTCTTAGAAACATACCAACTCGCATAAAGAAACAATCGTATCTTTGCCGACCATTCGAATGTATATTCTTGAATGAATATATTATACAGTGTGGAACAGTCAAATGGAATGAATTGGAACAAATATAGGCTGGTGCAGAATTCAGAAAATTGATCATCCTGTATCTTTCCCAAATAAATGTCAGTAGATAGTATATCGAAAATTGAGATAGAGACATGTAACTCGTTTCGACCGATATTGCATAGTTTCGACACAAAAAATTCATTACGATGAAACATCTCGATGAAATCAGCTCTTGAGAGATCAGATCAGATCTTGAGATCAGTGAGAATCAAAAAATGGAATGAGATACAGGGTGTTCCATTTGAAATGAGAAAGATGGTATTGACCACTGTCACATGACACACTCTATTCAATTCAATTTTTTCGAAAGAAATGCGCATACAAAAATACAAATCGACGTGTCCAAGCGCTTTTCCCAACACACCCTCATTTATTTGTTGTCGATTTTATTCCATTCGACTGTTCCACATCATAGTATGGCGCAGATACTGACATTACTGGATAAGTTCGTTTCCTGCAACTATGAAAATCGCGAATTTCAAAGAGAGTGAGGCCGATTTTGCTAGGAAGCTTGTTTGGGTGAGTATATACAATCAAATGATGAGATGTCATTTTTTGCTGAACATGCCCATTTATTGTGCCGTGTGTCTTCAGAAGCAGTTATAATTGTTATTGTTATTGTTACTCATCTTCTCAGTTGCCGAAGCAACCCTCAGAAGCCCCGAAGGGCTTGTGCGAGTGAAGGAGACGGGGATCTATAGTTTATACAAGTGGAATCCAAACCACTGTGGCATTTGGGATAGTTCTATGTAGAACTTTATGATATACATTGTACAGCGCATAAATGAACCCAAATACAATGGCCAGCCCGGAATCGAACCTATGACCTCATGATTACTATGATGTCGCTCGACCATCTCGACCACCTGGCCGCCTATAATACTTTCATTCATCTCAGATACAGATCATCTTTTTCCATCCTTGTCTTAGCATAATGTTTCATGTGATGTTTGATGTAAGATCTGCTAGATTCTGGAATTTCAGTAGCACGCTCAAGTCTCTGAATTGATAAGGATGAATCATATCTGATTAGGTACTGCTAGGTGAGAGCTATATTAGAACCAGAAGAATTTGAGACATCAACAGATCGGGAGATTATGCATTCATGAAAAGTAGATGGAGGATGGGTTTGGAGGGCCTTGTGGCATGATAGGAGAGGGTGATTCTATACCGACCTGCAAGGGGTCCAAGACCAGACCCACAGATAATTCCAATCTGTGGAGTGAAGGCGATGAGGTCTTTGAGATAATCAGCGATCTCCGTCAGTTTTTCGTAGGTATATTCGATTTTGGTTTCCAGGAATGTTGGTTTAGGGCAGCTGATTCCTGTGCAGGGCATGGTGGATGAAATGTGGTCAGCTAAGCACTTGAAATTTTGACACAACACTCAATTTGTCAATGTGGCATCCCATTCATGTGAATTTATGTAGGGTGTTTCCATTCAGTCTCACACTCGGTCGCACTGTCGACATTATTGAATGAGGAGAATATTCATGTTTAATCCACGGCTGAATTTTCTAGAATATTGCAATATTTATAAAAAAACCGAATGAACCATGGAGGCGACAAATAGAAAAGTTGATTGGAGATACGCCAATGGTTTCAGCCCGCTCTAAATCATGCAGAAACAAGGGTGAGTTGGACATGGGATTATGGCTTTCAGTTTGATTGATTAGTTTCCATACACTGCTGTCGATGAAATTTCGCATGGAACGGATTTCCGTTGTAGAAGACCGCCTGTCGATTGGACACTTTCTTATTAATTCTGGAATTCTCGCACAGTACCTGTTGAAATTTTTGATCAGTACTACATGTACAGGATTATTGTCGGAGATGATATCTCGAAATGAGAAAATATAAATTCTCCATTCATTTTCGAAAAATTTATTCAACGACAGAATTGGATACATCAACATTTGAATTCCAAGGGAATGACATTGAAATATTGACATTCGATTCAGTTATTGATCATCTCATGCTATTTTAACTATAGCATTCAACTATAGATTTCAAATAAATAAAAATTTTTATTCTGCCGATATTTCTCCAGCTTCTAGACACAATATATGGAAAAGTAAATTATACTCTCGCTTCTTCATTGAACATTGTTGGGATGAAGTATGGAACCAAGTAAATATCTTTTAAGCGAAAAGAACGACATTTATGAAAATTTGCAGATGAGTGCAATGGAACAAAATGCATCTGATGTACATTTCTTTGTTAATAATATACTTCCGGTTCAACTGGGAATGCCATCAACTTCTTCAAATCAAATGAGACACCCTATATATTTTCTATAGATTTTGAAAGAGCTTGTTATTTTGAATTCATACATGATGAGATGAGTGTAGAAAAAGTTGTGGAAACGAGGAATATAGCAGTTTAATCAACCTCCTTCGAGTTTTTTGCATTAGAACAAAAAACTATTCGGATGAACTAATTGATGTTGTTTGAATGCATGGTAATGTGAGGCATATAATGGAATAACAAGCCCCAGGTTTGAGAGCCCTGTAGTCATACACTTGCGAGTTCTTGCTGACTTTGAGACTGCCAAGAATCTCCAAAACAACTGAGAACTGATAACTAAGTCACTTCGATGCGGAAGCAGACTGGCCGCTCAATTATAAGCTGAAATTCTGTTAGTAGGCTCTTATTCGCGAATAGTATTTTCAGTCGACTACTGACCAACTATTCAAAGATAAATCTTAGTTCATCCCTGATGAACTAAGAAAGCTAAATATGTTTCGAGGATACTGTACTGTTCCTCATATCGATATTCCATTGGATTTCAATAATTACTTCGGAAGTTATTCAAATATAATGATTATCAGTTGCTCATATCCACTTAAGGGAAGCCTATAGGAAAAAAAACACCTGCAATCTTAGTTCTCCGAATTCTTTCTGAATCCAAGAGATTTTTCACATTTTCGTGGACATATCAACTTGCTTTCGTCGCGGAGGTTACTCCAGATATAATCGTGCCATAAAACCATTAAAGTGAGCGTGCTCGCGCTGTTTTGCCTAGTTATACGATTGGGCAGTGGAAAACCGAACGATCAGTCTCCGATTATAGTGGGCTTTTTCAATCGTTTCTACTGACCTGTCGAGCAATAATATATCACGATTAGTCGGCTCCATCCATTGACTTATTATGTCCCCATCCTATGTCTGAATTGAAATCGCATTCAATACATGGAATAACGAATTAGCCTCTTTACTGACTGAAAATCATTTACCTCTTTCATAGGTGGTGTTTAATTATTGAAGAGTTTGATTGAACATTATAGAGCGCTCCTTCCAACATAGGACAGTCTATGAGCAGGAACTTTATAATTGTTGTGTCTTGTGTAGTGTGAGTGCTGTAATCTGTATCCTTCGAAATAGAGTCTATTTAAGGGAATAAACCTGATACTTACGAAGATATATAATGCTGGTACAGTGAGTATTTCTAACTGTTTGCAATGTCTTCTGCAGGAAACTGAATATCCAAGTTCTTGTATTATGCGAAATGCTCTTTTTTGGATTTTGAAAACTCTCTCGGCATCACTACAGGCACCCCAAAAAATGATACCATAGCGAGAAAGAGAATAAAAATTAGAGTAGTAGAATGATTTGAAAATGTTGAAAAATATTCGAAAGAATCATAAAAAACAGACTCTCCAACTACTTGAATAAGTATGGACTCCTATCCGATATGCAGTTCGGCTTTAGAGAAGGCAAATCAACTCAAGATGCCATACTGGAACTGACCAACTATATTTATGGAGCTTTAGATGAAAGCAAACCCTGCCTAGCTGTGTTCATAGACCTTGCGAAAGCTTTTGACACTGTAAGCCACAAAATACTACTCTCAACACTTCAAAATATTGGAATACGCGATAAATGCCTCGAACTGTTCAAAAGCTACCTCGGAAATCGCCAGCAGTGTGTCAAAGTAAACGATACTATCAGTGACTTCAGAACAATTGATTGTGGGGTGCCTCAAGGCACCGTGCTAGGACCACTTCTCTTTTCGATTTACGTGAACGACCTATTTTTGATCCAACTGAGGGAAAAATAATCAGCTTTGCGGATGACACTGCCATCTTTTATAAAGGAGAATCCTGGGACGCTCTAAAAATTGATGTTGAAAGGGATCTTTCATCAATCGAAGACTTTTTTAACTACAAATTATTAACCATTAACTTCGAGAAAACTTTCTTCCTTCCGTTCACAATTTACGAAAACACACTACAGACTTTTCAATATCTCTCATTAAACAACAAGATAAAAATATCGCCAGTAAAAAATATAAAATATCTGGGAATTATGCTAGATACACATATGCGATGGGATCACCACATCAACTTCATTCTGAAAAAATTACGTTTTGTTTTATATAAATTTCGGCAACTTAACGATATTCTTGAGCTCAAACAAAAAAAAAACTATTTATCACAGCCTCGTTGAAAGTCACTCGACGTACGGTCTATTGGGATGGGGAGGAGCATCTGAAAATCATCTTCGGCCACTCGAGGTTATACAAAGACGTTTTCTCAAAATAATGCTATCTAAAAATAAAAGATATCCAAGTGATCGCTTGTATGCTGAATCAGATGTGTTGGACCTGAGACAACTATATTACAGAAACAGTAATATCAGACAGCACAAAAACAAAAATGAGCTTGTGAAGCTCACCCACTCCTATAATACAAGGAAACACATTACGTTCAGATGTCCCTGGATGTACAAATCTATTGGACAGAAAAGCTACCATTATTTAGGCCCTAAATTATATAATACGTTACCACCGACCGTTCAGGAAAGTCGATCAATTTTTATATTCAAGAAATATCTGAAATGTCATATGAAGAATATAACCTCTGATTTTATTCACAAATTGTTTAATGCATATTGACGAATCTCTTGCTTTCAATTCGAGTTATATGCTTCCTATTTCTTTCTATACTGTATCCACTGCCAATTCTTATGAAAACTTTATAGCTACAAATTTTATTTTTAATTCCTAATTTACTTTTTATAATGCCTGCATCGATAATATATGAGAATCTAGTCAGTGGTGAACTAAAATCCTAATGCGTTTTGGATTATGATTATTTGATGTCTATAGTTTTAATTTACGATTGTATGTCATGTATAGTTTAAACAATATATTTCAAATTGTACTGTTGGGAATATTTATAAAATTTATGTCGTTAATTCATATTCCGCTAGTTTGAGAAATATTTCATATTTGTTCATATGTACTCCTATTATATATATATTGTGCATTAATTTTAGTATATTTGCTGGTTCACATATGTGACCATCTCACAAACAAGTGAAAACTTCTGTGAGATATTTCTGTATTTATATTGCTGAAAGCTGTTGGAAATGTTTTATTTTATTTTGTGAAAAACTTTTTGCAATTAAACACTATTCTATTCTATTCTATTCTATTCTAAATAAGTTAAGGAACACCAACCTATGCAACCCTTTCTCCATCGTTCGGGACAATGAAGGCAGTAAATATTTCCCTTGATAGCAACACTCTGAGTGTGTTTGCGAATTCGATACAAAGTTGTATTTGAATTTACTTCTACTTGAATATGCACTCAAAAACGCTTTCAAACATCATAAATTCAATTTACCATGTACGGGGAAATGAAGCTCGCACGTGTCTGAATAGAACAACGTAGATGGATAGAGGATTAGTTGCGATTACCTACATTGCATAATTGAATAACTACTGCTGATAGACATCTCGTGTGTTTCTCATTCAATCCTCATTATATAGATGACATAATGATTCTGAATCCGAAATTTTTTAAGGAACTAAAGGACCTGTCATTGGTTGGTACATGTGGAACATTGATGTCACGAAATGAATGGTGGAGGTATACTTCTATTCTTTTATCTCGTTTTCAAATCTCTTGATATTGGCCCGACACGGCTCTAGCGAATTCAGACGGATTTCCATCTCAATTTGCAGGAAGTGTCACAAATATTTACAAAATCAGAGATTATCTGGTACTGTGTCTAAAAATTTGTGGTCAGTGTCGCCAACAGATATTGGTATATTCTTCGAGGTTATCTTATTTATTTAATTGCAAATCAAGCTGGATTCATGAAACATTCATTATCATCACATTACCATTACGTTATCACTATAGGAGATGAAAGCATGCAAACTTGTGAGTGTGATGTGAATGTATCAATATATTCTATGCATACTAAATATTTTTTGGGCTTCCATCTCTCATAATTATAATGTGATGTTCAATGAAATTATTCAAATGAATATCCTATAAATTCAACTTCAGAATCAGATAATCAGGTGAAAATGTGATTCCACTCAACTTTGCATTCTATATCATTCATCGTCTTACGAAACGATGAGGATTTCAGTTTATTCAAATGGCTCATTATCCACTGTTTAAGGGCTGATAGAAGTTCTGAATGCATTCTCGTATTCAAAGAGTGTTCCGAAGTGATATGAATGTAGGAGTACTTCTGTTGCGTAATAACGCACGAACTGAAATTTTCCGATACGAGGGAAGGTTGATGGTAGACTCACCGGAGTGGACTGATATGGCGGACCTGGATGTTCAGGTCAGACGTAGATGCGGTAGGCCTATTCTGCAACTCCTCTTTTCGGACGAGACAATGATACACTATCGCGTACTCTGTAGACGAAAATTGTTAATCGAAGGCACGACGAATAATAAAATTTGTTTTGATCGCCCGAAGATCTTTTCCTCGCGTAGATACTACCCCACCAACCTTCTCATTCTCAACCTTATCATTCGAAAACGCGCATTATTGATGCTACACTATAAGCAACATGCAATTCATCTTTGTCCTGAAATTGAGAAACGTGTACATCAAATCACAGCAGTTAGTGAAAGTCTATTCCTTACTTCATTTGATTCCTCTGCTGGAAGCGATTTTTCCAATATTCTACTTGGTGTTAGCCAGATGAGTGAAGTTGGTTTCTGTCAGATTCAATGAAAATAGTGGAGAGATATTAGCGGATTGAAATCTCTTTTTAATTTTTTTGCATTATTTACAAAACGGTGGAAAGATAATTGAATTTTGATGTCACTAGATCCAATTCGGATTGAAAAAAACTTTCTTGGACAGATGTCATAGCACATTCGATTCGTCTGGATTTCCTAGTTATGATTTGAAATTTTTCAATTTCTTCTCGCAGTTTCTCTATTAACTGAATTCTCTAAGTGAAGATTTTTTTCAATCATCAGTTTTGAATATTCATCGCTCAGCAGACTCAATTATTTGTAATCCATCTTCAACAAATGTTCATGATCATGTGCATCAGATTCAACTCTTATGTGAGTTTTCACAAACCTCATGTATTGCGTTTTTTGAGAATCGTATCGTAGACATTTCATTCCATCCTTCACAAAATGATATTTCATATCTCATATTACAGTATTCATTCTCCATATTACGCAGCAAGATATTGACTTTGATTATGACGCGATTGATTAAATATATTTCAGATAGTTCTTGTGTTCATAACTTCAGAAGGTGGCAGTCAGTGATGAAGATTCAAAATAATAATAAAGAGATAGAGTCGGACGGCGACGGAGTGATGTTTCGTCACTTTGTCAGGTGGGCATGCGAGTGGATATCCCAAGAATATCTGATTATTAGAAACACCAATGGCTCTCGGTTTGTGTCCTGACTCTCATCAAAGCCATACAGTGATCATTGTCAGAGGTACCAAGGTAGCCGACAAAAAAGGATTCCCAGTTGACTGAAATTTCAATGAAGTGAAGAAATATGATCATTCAGATTCAAATACGTGAATGTATCACTTTCCTTGGTTTTCACTTTGTGAAACTGTGACCACCTAGCTGTGGCAGCTCCCGACCGACGAAACACGTGCTTCGCTATGATACAGCACGAATGATCATGAGAAATTATAGTGAAAACGCGCACAGTATGATAATTTACCATTGATATGAAAGTTTTGCACTACTCGCCAAGGTTGTACTCACTGAAATATTGCATACTCCTGAACTACCTATATCTATCATTCCACGTGCTCGTTGCATGAAATACTATTGTCTAAAGTCATGATTGACAACTTGAGAAACTCTCACTTTGTGATGAGTGCACATTTTGCAACTAATGCAATATTGATAGGTTAGCTGTGATGCCATTAGGAAACGACAGATTACTCACAAAATCCAAATAACTATGACAAAACGGTATCTCGCTGCAATTAGCTTCGAAATATCTACCTGTAGGAAGAGTATAACGTAAACCTCGCAAAAATGTTTGAGAGCAAGTACTTCAGTATGCTGGATAAGTAGAAGTGCATTAATTAATTAATTAATGCAGGACGTATTTCAAGCTGAGTTCAGGGTTCAGGAGTTGTAGCTCTATACAGAAAGCCGTGTTTTTTCATCTCCTCATTTCGATAGATAGTTGGTGTTGTTTATGATGTAGTCTTTCTTCAACAGGCAAGACATAATTCGCATGTTGAAAGCATATATTCTACACTCACTTTCATAGGTCAAATTCGAAATAAATCAATGTAAGAGCCCATTCAAAACTACATTTTATACATACACGTGTTAAATGAGTTATCTCTTGTTGCAAATCCTATCTTATAGATTGAACATGCTCCGAGATCATTGCGGTCACAGTGAAAATCATATAAATCCATATTTAATCGACTTATTAGCGCTACTTTGAGATCTCGATTGTATCGCGATCGATGTTCAAGTCCAACGGAAACCGATCCGATCTTATTTCAGATCAAGTCGCCGAATTTGAGGTCACGTTCCTCTGAAATCTGGTGTCATGAAGAATATCTCATATTCGTGATCAAAAACCGAACATCATTATGTAATGTGCTGAAGCTGAAAGTATAAGTATGGAGTATGGATGCATGAATCATTGGACACAATGTTAATTCATCCGATCGACGTGAGTGTTTTGCAGGTTGCTCCATTGGCCTTCATGATGATGATGAAACAGAACGATTATCTGAACGGAAAACATGAGAAATGAGAGAAGAGAGAAAAGAGAATGTCGATTGCATTTTCCACGAAAAGAAGTGAAGGTTGATTCATCATTCGATTCATATCGAAAGCGTATAAATTCGCTAGAATGATTTATTTCTTCGATACAATATTTCGAATGGTTTCAAATTCTTTCCAGGTTGATTAAATTCCATTCGTGAGCAGAGCTGAAATTCCAAAATGTTTTATATATTTGGCAGAAGCTTTGATTGAATTTCAAACAACCAGTATTTCCACTGTAGCTCTTTTATTCGGGTGGAAAATTATTCGATTATATTTCATTTCAATTACCTACGTTTTATGGACAAACTTTTATCTACTTGAACTGATGCATGAGTAGAAATTTACGATTTTCATTTCCATATATTCATCCGTCCGGGGGTGGGTAATTGAGATTTAATGTTTGTCACTTCTTCAATTCTCTAGATTGACGGTGAAACTGTTGAGAGTTTCCTCATGGAAGCAGGAATATGAGCAATATGAGTAGAAAATACATTAAGATGAGATTGCCCTCTTGATATCAGTACGCTTGCAATGAAAAATATCTATTCTATCCTGAATTGAAAAGTAATCCCGACATATTTTGGAGATAGGCGAGTGCAGAAGTACATTGGTTTGGGGTAAATGTAGTCAAATTACGTACAGGAGCCTAGGAACAAGTATAAGCAATCAACTTGCTCGTAGTGCTTGTGCAGAAAGGCAACACCCAAATTTGTACGACGAAATTTTGAGAGTAGTAGATTGTTATTATTATTGTTATTGTTATTGTTACTCATCTCCTTAGTTGCCGAAACAACCCTCAGAAGCTCCGAAGGGATTGTGCGAGTGAAGGAGACGGGGATCTACAGTTTATACAAGTGGAATCCAAACCACTGTGGCATTTGGGATAGTTCTATGTAGAACTTCATGATATACATTGTACAGCGCATAAATAAACCCAAATCCAACGATCAACCAGGAATCGAACCCACGACCTCATGATTACTATGATGTCGCTTGACCATCTCGACCACCTGGCCACCGATCATGAGGGACTCTTCGTTCCGAACAGAGACCATCACAAAAATGGAAGCAATGTATTCGAGGAATCGCTTTTTAATTTTCTCCAAACTGTCACTGTGCGAGATGTAACCTGGAATTCAGAAAACACTAGCATATTCGAACTTCGACCTCACAAGCACATCAAAAAGACTTGAATGCGCTTCAATTCCAGAAAACCATTTCCAGCTACAATTACACTTTTCAAGTCATCAACACGTTATTCCAGAGATGGTATGCTGCAATTTCCAACCGACCCGAGAATAATAGGTATTCATCAAGCAATCATAGGTGATTATTCGACTCGTTTTTCTAGGTACTATTGTTGAAATCGTGTGATATTAACATATGTTAGTCTGCTTGGCTGTATAAGTATCTCGAAATCGATGATTCTATGTATGTAAGTATGAAATAATTCTTCCATAATCCACTTTCATGTATCTTCGAACAAAGGAACAGTGAATATATGTCATCCGAATCGAATTTCAGGAGATATCGACCAAAATACGAGGGCTGTTTGATAAGTCCTTGTCTTTTTGAATTTCAAGCGCAGTCACTTCAAATTCAACACTTCTGTCTTCATCTGTCATCTATCATTAGACTTTTGTGATATTTTGAGCATGCTGCGCTATATACTGTGTGTTTGACAGCCATCGAAAGCAGACAACCTCGTAAATTTCAATAAAAATGGAAAAAAAAAGTGCACTTCATGTCTTGATTGAGCATATTTCTTTGCGTTAAAAATCCTCAACTAAGTACCATAAGGATTCTGCACCATCTATTTCAATGGTTGGAAAGTGGCCGCACATTCAACACCAAACATTCAAATCGCCTGGAAGAGGTCGTTACGCCAGACACTGTCGAAAAATCCCATGGAATGATATTGAACGATCGCTGGCGAATATTATTCGAAACTTCAAGGCCGATTCGACATTGTTCTGAAGCAGAAAGACTGCATTGGGCAGAGAAAAGAGATATGTTCCATCAAGACAATGGTACACAGTTGTATTGTAACCATGGCAAAAATCCATGAATTGGACTATGAATTTGTGACGGCCCTAATTACCTTGAGGGCTCACAATGGCCGGAGGTATCTTTGTTAAAGAAAACGGGTGTCTCGAGCGCCAGTATTTTATGAAAGTGGTATACTCAATTTGCTCCAGAAAAATATTGTTAGCGGGCCCAAGTAGCAACAGTGGAGCGACGGTTTCCCAGGAGTCTGTTCTTTTGACCCAGATCAAGTTTGACAAGGGTTGTTAGGCTTTAATTACCAAACCTTGTTATTGACTGGAATACCGGTTGCTATTCATCGAAAAAAAAAATTATTTCAGTCTCAACTGTCAGATTTTGACAGCTCGAAACCCTGGTGTCAGAAGGATAGCAATTCGACAGGCGGATTGAAAAAAGGGAAATTGAAGAAATCAATACCTGAGAAGCAGAAATGAAAAAAGTTCCGATTTTGTCAGGTTTATTCTCCAATCATCATATTCAAGTACATGAAGAAATCATGCAGGAAAAATCAGAAAATATCAGGAAAGATTTCCAAAGAACTCTATATCATCAATAAACCGCACAAATTAATAAATACTGAATTACTCCGGGTATGCAAATTACAGGGTTATATTTATGCACAGTATGAAAACCACAGAACTGAATATCGAAAGAACACAAATATGAGTAACCAGAATACGGGTTAACCCTCGGTTTAACCACAATATCACCCACAGATCTAGGTAACTTCAAAATCAAAAGGAGAAACCACCGAAATATCAACAGGTCCGAAAATATGCAGGCAATCAGAAAGCAATAGCAACGATAATAAATCAGGTTATTTCTGGGTAGTTCGGAGGTAGCGTGCAAGCATAATGAATAAACGAAAAGCCAAGTCAAGCAATAAGCGCATCCAAGAGCACTGCGAAATTAGTTGTATCAAAATCGGGCCAGATATGAGTCGAGTAAGTTTTACAGGGACATGAGAAACTATCTGGTAGAGTGAGTGAAATTTTTATGGTTTGTACTGGATCACTCAACCCTGAACAATTCAGGTATTGCAGATCTACTCTTCCCAATGCAACCAGAAAACCATACAACAATATTAGATCGACTTACGAATTCGATTAGCCTGACGATTGTCTGGTGAAGTAGCCTGGTGGCTGACTGGTGGATTAGGCTGGGGGAAGTTGGTGATTTCCCACCCGTCGACGTCGTCGAAGGTGTATAGCTGTCCAATCCCCAAATCTAGTACCTCATCCATCAAACAGTATAGATGCATTAACTGCACTATTAAACCAACATCCGGACTGCAACTTTTTAGCAACAACAGAACATTGGAAAACTGGAAGTCAATTGAAAACATATGGAATCAAGAACTTCAGACTTGCAGCATGCTATTGTCGGCCAAATGGTCAACATGGAGGAGCAGCTGTCTACATCAGAAATGGAATTAGTTTCAAAATAGTGAAAAAAGTTAACAAAATATCAATATGTGATACGTTTGAATGTGCCGCAATTGGAAGCCATGTGAATAACACTATTTTTTTAATTATAAGTGTTTACCGACCCCCACATAATGAAAATCTGAATCTTTTCTATGGAAAACTCGAGGAATTGCTTGAGATAATAACTGATGAGAAAAAAGTAATACTCATTGCTGGTGTTTCAATATCGAACTGAAGGATACTGTTGAAAATATTACAAGAATGAATCTCATATTGAACTCCTACTCTTTTGTGTTCACCATCAAGGAATACACAAGAATAACACCAATATCAAAAAAATGTATTGACAACATTTTCACAAACCTGGAAGACGATTACACAACGGTCATTCTGAACTCTTCTATATCAGATCACACTGCACAAAAGATCAGCTTTTCCACAAATAAAACAATTAGTCGAATCTTTGAGAATATTAGAATATTTTCGGAAGAGAACAAAAACATTTTCATCAAAAAACTAAATGATCAGAACTGGTCCGATATATACAAATTGGAAAAAATCAAATTAAATGAACAGTGGGAGAAATTCATCAATCATTTCACAAACATCTTTGAGGAATGTTTCCCTGAAAAACGAACGGAAATTAAGAATCATAGAACGCAGATAGATACTGAAATAGAAGAGTGCAGAAACAAAATGAATGCCTGGTTGGTTATATCAAATAACAGACCAGAACTAAAATATGTATATAACAACATGAAAAAAAGTTACAATGAATTGCTGGCACGTAAAAGAAAAGAAAGATATGAACGTAAAATCACTAGCTCAGATAATAAAATGAAAACCATGTGGAGCATCCACAATGAAATTCTAGGAAAACAAAAAATACAGATTTAGCCTTGAAAGGTGAACCAATCACTGTTGCAAACAGATATAATGACTTCTTCTTAAATATAGTTCCTAAGCTGTTATGAAAACTGGAAGCAAAGCAATTCAGTTGTAACATTTCGAGTAGCTCACAATCAATGTTCGTGAAACCAGTAACAATAAATGAAATAAAGAATATAGGAAATAGACTAAAAAATAAACATACCTGTAGTGACGATGAGATACCAACTAGTATAGTAAAACTATGCTTAGGATCGATAGCAAGTATACTTTGTTACATAATGAACAACTCTTTCAAATATGGAATTTTCCCAGAACAACTTAAGATTGCGGTAATAACGCCGATCTATAAAAAGGAGACTGTGAACTATTCGAAAATTATGGACCAATTAGTATCCTGCCAGCCTTTTCAAAGCTGTTTGAAATGGGTATGTGTGATCGCCTCATGGATTACATGAAGCAGCAAAAGTTTTCCAATCCAAACCAGCACGGATACATAAAAGGCAGGTCCGTGGAAACTGCAAAAATACAATTTACTGAAAATATCCTACAGTCACTCGAAAATAATGAATTTATCATCGGTATCTTTCTAGACCTATCTAAGGCATATGACTGCTTGAACCATGACTACCTACTGACAAAAATCGAAAAATATGGCGTGAGAGGAAATGCCTTGGACTGGTTTGAATCCTATCTAGTACATCGGCAACAAAGAGTCAAAATTATGAAAGATGGACAGGCGACTAAGTCTAACTTACTGGATATTAAGATAGGAGTCCCTCAAGGGAGCATAACAGGTCCACTACTTTTCATAATTTTCATGAATGATATGTTAGAAATACTAAATAACTTCAATGCCTCAGCACATCTAACTGATTATGTTGATGATACTAATTTGCTGGTCTCAAGTTCAGACTACCCTAAACTAATAAATAAAAGTCAGGACATTATAGGAAATATCTATGACTGGTTCACAAAAAATAATTTGATACTAAATGCAGGAAAAACCAAAGCCATTTCATTTAGGACTCAACAACAGAGAATTGAAACACCAGAAAACATATTTCTACTCAACAATGAAATCAAAATCCAGAATAACACCAAATTTTTGGGGGTCTATATAGAAAAACATTCAAAATGGAATGTCCACATAATAAACTTGGGAGCAAAATTGAACCAGATTTGCTATAGCATCAGGGTCATGAGCAAATATCTCAACGAAAAATCCTTAAAGATTGTATACTTTGCAAATTTTGAATCCTGTGTTAAATTTGGAATAATTTTCTGGGGATCCCAAAATAATATTAACGACTTATTTTGCATTCAAAAGAGAGTGATTAGAGCTATACTCAAATTGAAATTTCGTGAAACAGGAAGAGGTGTCTTCAAAACAAACAACATAATGACAATTTATGCATTATACATATATGAATGTGTTCTGCACTTGTTCAAGAATACAGACCTATCGGAGCATAGACCCAATCAAAGATATCCTATACGCAACATAAATTTGAATTTTCCAATACATAAATTATTTCTATCAGAAAAGCATCCATCATATGCCTCAATAAAGTTTTTCAATAAACTGCCAAATGAGATTGAAACTCTGAAAAGCATTTGCAAATTCAAAAAAGAAGTGAAGAAGTTACTTATTAACCTGGAACCTTATTCCCTTGACGAGTATCACCTGTATAGACTTGCACAGCTCTAACCCCACTCACATATCTCATTGTGATATTTTGTTCTGACGCTTATTTTCATTTTCTGTTTGTATACTATGTCTCTGTATATATATAAAACACTCCATGAAATGAAGACTATGATTATTATTATTATTATTATTATTATCATCCCTATAAAAGGACCATACTATATGAAAAAATAGCCCGATGTATACCCACATTTGCCCAGCAGGAACAGTAGCGTCCATTGAACAGCCGACCCTTGGGGGAGCCGTTGGATTGGTTCCGGAACGGGATCGGGAGTCTATCCACAGAGGTCTCCATCGAGCCTCGCAAACGGGCGTAGAGTGTCAGGAAGCGTGTGGCCAGACTTGGTTTGGGCGTGATCAGTGAGTAATGCGGCTGGGGTGGAGGGGTGCTGAGGGGCGCAGGGCCCTTCGCCAGGCAGTTCAGCTCGAAGTACTGGGGAATATCCGTATATTCGTCACCCAGGTCTATACGAGGCGTCGAAATACGGATATCCACTACCGGTAGCCTTTCTGGATTCACGTATCCCACCGGGAAGTTCAGTCCCGGGACCTCCGGGAGGTGGAGTACCGGGGTCCGGTCAGTCATCTGGAAAAGCATAGGGGTTCACTGGTCTCCGTCTGTCGCAACCGTTCCAGATCTTTGATATGAATCCGATGATACCGTTTGCCTGTGGCGCTTCCCAGGTCATACACTACTGGTGAAATCACCCGAACTACGGTTAAGGGACCGTAGTATTTCGGAGCTGACTCAGCTGCATGGCCATGGATTCCAGAGGAGAGTTTGTGTTTCCTATCCATGACTTTGTCACCCAGGTGACATCTCCAGTCACGGCAACGCATGTTGAAGTGATGACTCTGGGTGGTGAAGGCACGAGACAGATTCATTCGGACTAGCTCATGTACTTCTTTGAGCTTCTCCAGGTGTTCTATCCAGGTCTGAAGGGGTTTTTTCTCGGCTTCCTCATCTCCTTCGACCATATCGGTTGTCGGAGTGCGGTGAAGTGCCATCGGTGGTTTAACTCTCTTCCGAAACCAAGGAACGATGGATTGCACCCAATTGAATCATGTCTCGCGGTGTTCATGGCAAACTGGAGTTCTGGCAGGTACTGGTCTCATTTCCGGTGATCATTCTCGCAATACTGGGAGATCATTGTCTTCACGGGTGGAGGTGGTGTTTTATTCCCAGAACGATCAGAAGGTCTTCAAATATTTTATCGGTGCACTGGGTGCCATTATCACTTATGACAGTTCCTGGGCATCAAAATCGCAAGACCATATCTTCATAAAACGCTTGAGATACGGTCGGAGTTGAACCGATTTGATAAACCTATCCTGGTACACGGCTAGGTAGCAATTTCCTCTGCGAGAACGAGGTAACGGATCGACTAAATCGGTAGAAACGGTATCCCAGGGTTCTATGTTCAAGGACGGATGCATTCTCCCGGGTGGTTGTTGCACTCCTGGTAAACTGTACAACTCCGAACGTCGCGGGAGATTTCTCGGAACATTCCTGGCCAGTAATACTTCTGGGTGGTTTGACCTGTGTTTTCAGGCATCACCATATGTCCACCGGTTACATGACTGCGATTTTCCTGGAGGACCTGGTGTTGCAGCTGTTTTGGCACACACAGTTTCCAGGGATCAGTCATACTTATCCTTCGACCATAAAACAAATAGACCCGGCCACTCATTCATATAACGCTCGGAAACATGTTGCAGACATCACTGGGTCGTTCGGGAAGAGTGCAGCGAGAGGGGTGTCCACGTGGACAAAATGGCAACAGCGCGCCACCGTTACAGATATCGATGCCAGTGGCGTGTACATTTACTTTCTTTGAGATTTCACTTACAAAAAAGTTGAATCTTTTTTTAAAAAAATTAGTGCTGATTAGTAATGATTAGATCATGTTGTTTATACTGCATCATGAGCAGGTTGAACCCAATGACATGTCATTAATTTGAGGTGGTGATTCCCTATCATATTTAATGAGGAATAGTTGATATAAAATATTAAAACAAATCAAATAATCTTCATTGTCCACGATGAATAAAATCTCATTGACAAGACATATTTGAAAAACTGTTTAAAAATATAAAACTTGTTGAAACAATAAGCAATACAATAAATAGATTTGAGTGTCAGTACTACTAGCACAGCAAAACTGAAAGAAACGCTCAAATACTGTCTGCCCATTAGTTGATCTGTAGGTTGATCAAGGAGGTGGTGTTTTGATATTTCTCAGCTTTATTGAGATTTTCTCTCCTCGTTTCTAAAAATAAAGAATATAATGATTTTTTTCTATATATTTATGAGAAGGACACATAATATCTGCCGAAGATGTCAAAGCGTTTGAAATTTCACATTCAGATACCCAAAAGAGAAATTCGCTGATAGCAGACGAAATAAATATCAATAAGTACTGATCTTTATGGACGTTTCGTTTTCAACACAGGATTGTAAATATCTCGGTATATTATTGATCAAACTAGTTATCATATTTTTTATTTCTATCTTTAGAAACGAGAAGTGAACAAAAAAAATTGGGGAAAATTAGTTACCTGAAACATAAATGATAAGATGGTAAATGAAAGTTTAATTTCTTATTCATTTCTGAAGAGAATTTCTTTGGTATACAAACTTCTTCTTCTGTCTTGCTGTACAATATCTAGATGTACCATGGTTGCATGATGAATTCGCGATTTGAAATAATATTTTAGAATTAATTTCGCCAGTTCATAAGGGTGTTCCCTGAGCATTTCATTGTCAAAGATGTGGCCACCAAAACAATCATATAAATCACTTGATATTGTTTTGAATGTGGATGTGACCAAGATCATCATCAAATTTCTCACATTTCTGTTAAAACCTCTCGAACTTTCATAGAATCTAAAAAACTTTTCAGCTGACTTGCAGACTGATATGACGAAATCACTTGCCTTGATAAGCCTGCCATACTCCTTTCTTGTTTGGAGGTAAGACCTTGACATATCCCGTTCCAAAAAGGAAAGGCACTTGGAACCTGTTATACATTTATTCAAGCTTTTTACAACAAATCCTGCAATGTACCCAACGATATCTTAATTGTAACATGTAAGGTGCCAGGCTGCTATTGAGGCAACATAGTTTTCCAAAAGCTCTCCTTGAATTCTATCCATATTGAGCTTGGTTTCCTCATCCTCTTCAACATCTTCTCCCTCTTCTGTTTTTAGTGATGGAGCATTGAGATCCACAAGTCAATATTGTCAAATTGTCTAGATCAACAGCATTACCTGTATTCGGTCCTGATATCTGAGCGCAAATCAAAAGCCTCTTATATGCAGCTTCAAATTGTCTGGAAGAAGGATTGTTGTTGTGACCACCTTTGCTGCCAATTGCTTCAAAAAATAATTCTAGATGGTCTTCTGATAGCTTGTAGTTGAAACGTACTTCAATAGATTTTGCTAAATGACATATTTCTTATGAAATTTCTTCAGATATTTATCAAGAATCCTAAGAAGCCTGTCTTTCTCTTTGATGTCAGGATAGATTTTCCGTCCAATGTGAGACCGCCGATATACACTTTCATTTCTTCAAAAAAATCGAAAATATCATTGTCAGTTTTTAGGGAAAGGGGTTTTTTGAAAGAATATTTGGCGAAACGATTTCTGGAATTGAAAATATCAAATGAATTATTGAACTTCAGAGCAGAATCTGACGTGCTTTTTGAATCATGAAATATAGGATCTTGGAGGTCTTCACGAAGGAAAGTCAGTGCATCACTGACACTTCTACTCTACTAGAGTTTGAGTGGCAAGACGGACTTTCATTTTTTCCCTCTCCCAAGTAATGTGGCGGAGATGAATCTTTGTTGCAACATGTAGACCTTCTACATTTTGTTTTTTGACCAGCTCAATGAAATATTTCCAAGGAATTATTTCATTCTCCTTATTTTTCAAAGTATAACTCACTTGATCATGTATCAACTGGCTAGCCAAACAATTTCTTACCAATTTAATCATGTGGCAGGCATCAAGAAATATGAACACATCCTCATTGGTTATAGGGTGTTGGAAATTGGTTTTCGAATTAGGGAAGTCTGAAATATTAGTTCCAAGGTATTTGGCCATTGCGAAATTCGAGGCTGCTCCATCAAACGTGATAGATTTTACTTCAACACCACTTTCATGAACAAACTGCAAGCTCTTCAAAACCAATTCTGCCTTTTCTTTACCTGTCATTGTATCTATCAAAAAGTAGCCAATTGGAATCTTTCATGACCCATTGAGACTAACAAGCATAAAAACTAGAGCTTGGCAAACTTCTGGCAGGGTATATATCACTGTCAATATCTGTACCAATATTAAAATAGCCATAGAATTTCCGACCACCCCATTCCACTTGTTTTCGTATTGACATCTCATCCAAGACCAAATTGCACAAAATAGCAGTAGATGAGTGCCTCTGTTTTTCTGTGAGTGCCACTAGAGCTTCTTGGGTGAATCCAGGGCACCCATCAACTGATCTATACCATTTTGAAATAGTATCGAGATGTGGCAGACTGCTGTTGAAAGTGTCTCTCACAAAGTTGTAGGCCTTAGGCGGATAGAATGACAGAGTAAGAGCAAACGACCTCAAATTAGGACTGTACTTCTGTTTGGTTGGACCCTTCAGCATTCGTTCAAAAATGTTATAGGCAGATCTAGATAGGGAAGCCTAAAATTGAAAAATTATTCATTGAGATAATTACAAATAAAATTACTATTTCAACATGTTCAAATTGAGATCAACTGATACAAAGCAGTACAGAAAACTAAAATAAAATTGGGAAAACTATCTGGAGTTGAATCTTCTCAGAAAACAAAAAGTATATTTACCTCTATAGCAGTTTCATTATCTTCTGAGATCATTGCATTATCTTTCAAATAACTGAGGAGGGTTTCGAGTGAAGTCACTCTCATTTTCAGTCTTCGGACAGTTGTATTTAAAGGATGTATCTTCTTTCTTTATGTTCTTCAGATTTCGTCTACGTTTCTCAGGTGTTGAAAAATCACTTGTGGACAGATCACCTACATGACATTTCCTGCAAGAAAATTGTCAAGAATTGGAACAATTGAATCATACATATTGTCAAAATATAAAAAAAATAAATACGTATTGAGATCCTGATTCATATGAAGAAATAAATTAAGCAAACCTCTTTCTTCAAAATCTTCCATGAATATATTACTCAGAATAGGAGATAATGGTGAACCCATGGCCACATTTTGATAACAAGTGTATATCGTAAAAATACACACACCGACAGATACCTCAATTTTCAATCAAACCATCATACAAGTATGAAGAAAGGAATAATAAAATCACTTCATGATAGAGCCAAATCCATGTCATCGAACCACCAAATTTTCAATGCCGAAATGAACCATATAAAAGATGTTCTACAACTCAACACTTATCCGAAACATTTCATTGATAAAACAATACACCAAATTGAGAACAGACAGAATATACAACAAACACAAAGACTACCAACACTGATAACGAATGTAATCCCATACATTCCCGGAATATCTGAAAAAATTAACCGTGTTGGAGACAAGTTTCGGGTGAAAACAGTGTTCAAGACAGAAAATACAATGAGATCGATTTTGACTCATACAAAACCGAAAAATAAAGAACAATCATCAAAAAATTGTATCTACAGTATACCATGTGTTTGTGGAAAATATTATACCGGTGAAACCAGCAGGCCTCTATCAGTAAGGATGAAAGAGCATAAGAACAATATAAAGAAGAGATATACTGACAAATCAAAATTAGCTGAACATATCCTTACTGAAAATGGACAACATATGGCCGATTGGGGTAATATCAAGATCATAGGAAAAGAAGACAACAACCAAAAACGGAAAATCAAAGAGTCTGCTTGCATTCTCCTGAACGGAGACAATAAGATTGCTTCTTGTTCAGTTGATAAAGATAGAACTTGGCATCCACTTCTGAAACTTGAATGTGAAAATGGAAAATTCGATATCAATTAATGAAAACACCTTGTAACCAGAATTCCTCCGTGTACCAAATTGTCACTTTTCAGTGTCAAAACCGAAAACATTGAAAAATTTGCGAAGAGAAAAATATTTCAATTGTGTTCAGAACGGGAACAGATTTGTTTCCGAAACGTCCACCAAGATAAGTAGAAGTTTTAATCTTATTAAATATATTTGTATTTCCAAAATTTCTTTCAAAAACAAGGTGTCACTGACCAATAGAGAATCTCTCTTTTAGGTACCCTAAAGGTTTAATTTCAAGCGCAGTGACATTTTGGGGCAGATCCCAAATCTGTCCTTACTACAAATATATTGCAATAATTTTTGATAACTTCTAATCTATTTTTTAGAAACGAGGAGAGAAAATCCCATGAAAAGCTGAAAAATGAATGTACCACCTCCTCGAAGAACTTACAGACAGTATTTAAACCTCTTTCTTGGTTGAGTCACATCGAAGAGGTTGCGTTTAACTGCAACATTGGATCTAGTAGGTTTCAAGGACTGTATACTCCTCTCAGAAGCAGTGTCAGTATAAGAAGTTGAAGATGAAGGATCAACAGATTTTTTTTGATCCAAGAAGGTCTCTTTTGATGTTCTGCAAAATGGATGATATTAAAATTCATTAGTGGATTTTTCAAATAGATAAGAAGTAGAAGTCAACCACATGCACCTATATATGAAACTCAGCAATATTTGATATATTTTAAGAATGGAGTATTCTGGAAACCCTCACCAAAATATCATAGTTTTGAGAAACTGTAGCAATCATCATCAATTCATATTTTAATTCAATTAACTTACCCTGCTTTCATGTCTAAAGGTGTATTGGTCTGTGATACACTTTGTGTATAAGATGAGTCCGAGATTGATGGTTCAGAGCTGAAAAAAAAATACTTTATGAAAACAGTATCTAGTTGTAATTCGAATTTTTTTTTATTGAAGGAACTGAGAACACACCTTTTTGAAACTTCTACATTTCTTGTGCAAAAAAACTAACAGGCTACTTTCAGTACAACTAACTTTTATAGGTCCAATAGATACCTCATTTGGATATCAACAAACTTAGTAAATTTTATTATAATCAGTTGAACATTTTTTGGAACGTTATTAAAACACTCTGTATCTCGGAAAAGGGAATGTTTATATGAGCTTTTGTTTATATTTTGTCACACAAAATTGACGTTGAGGCTCCGTGCAACATTATTAGAACACCCTGTATATGAAGAGTTATAGTACATTATTTGCGATTTGACTATATACCTGGTGTTAAAAGAATCATCAAATATTTTTGATGAACCAATTCTGGGAACTGCTGATGGATGAAGGAATTTAGTATAATCTGGTCTCACTATGACATCTCTTGAATGAAAGTGATCTGAACATATTTCAGG
The DNA here is from genome assembly GCA_963576655.1 of Gastrophysa polygoni. Classification (NCBI taxonomy): domain Eukaryota; kingdom Metazoa; phylum Arthropoda; class Insecta; order Coleoptera; family Chrysomelidae; genus Gastrophysa; species Gastrophysa polygoni. Next base: position 35,626,777 of record OY755082.1, read on the forward strand.
ATTCTTCGGCAGAAGCTGATCTTCCGCGAAACCAACAATGGAAAACCAAGTTTTTCTCTTTTCTGGATCAACGGGAAATCTGAAGAAATAATGTATTGCATGCTACAGAAATATTATTGTCAGATGATGTCATCAGGCAATGATAAAAATGACCGGTCGTCATAGGTCATAACGCCCTATGATATTATGAGTGTGTTTATAGTTTCCATATCCAAGGCATTACAATAAAGAAAAGGCATTCATCGAATATTATGATGTCATAAGATTCTCAAAAGTCTCCTAATGTTTCAATCATTACATCATGGTTGTAGGATATGCATCATTGATTTGATTCACTTGAAATAAGTAGGTACTCATCATTCTGTTCACCTTGACAATGAACTAAATGTACTCTCAATTTCTTAATGTGTGCAAATATGTGCATGTTTCAGAACATGACTAGGTATAAGATAATTTTCAATTGGGTGAAATATTTTTAATACTGAAGGTATTGTTAAGATTATTGAATTTCCATAGACACTTCAGCAAGTTGAGAGGTTTGGATTCATTATGTGCTTACTCAAGTCAGTTGTTAATTCAAAACCTTATTGTTATTGTTCATATAAAAATATTCATGTTTTTTTTACGATTCCATACCAGAGCAAATTGTTGCATAATCATTCAATGTTCTATCAAAATCAAAATCTTCACGCTGCCAACAGCTTGTAAAGTGACCATCATATCGAAACAAATCAAATGAAAATACTCATGAACCAAGTCATGAATAATTCTGGGTGAGAATACCCCAATTTCCCACAAACATGACATTTTCGGCCCATATTATCCAACCAAACACTAAAACTTCACTTTATTGTCTGTAAACTGATGAAAACACTTTAAAATCGAAATATAAACAACAAAATTCTCAGCAACAACGCGTTTCGCAGCAATAGTACGCTGATGACGTGACTGGCAAGAGACGGATAATCATCAATGGAATGCTGCGTTGTCGTTGTTAATCGTACACTAATAATCGTAGAGAAAAACAAAAAATTACTATAAATTGAGTTGGAATCTCGAAGTTCTAAGCTTTCTTCAAGGCGAACTTTGATATCAATACAAAATTCAACACGAATTATTGTTGAAAACAAATAAAATTGAGCATCAAAAGGGAACAAGTGGCACATCAGCACTAAGTACATCAGTCGGCCCTATCATAATCGACCAGTTCAGTCTTGTAGCTTTATGTCTTGGATCTTGAAAGAATGTAAATAAGCGGGTCTATTTGTTTCATGGTCGAAGTACTAATCTCAATCAGGTAATTCGAGTACCGAAAATGCCGGAATAGTCTACCGTCTTCAATACAGTAGTCAGGGCCAGATTCAGGCTACTTCTTCCTCATGGGTACGGTACCAGGAACACTGGTTCTCGGCTTTCAGTGCTGCTGCAGTTGCACAACAGAATGTATCCACTTCATCACTGGATCCAGGAAGTGATTCACGAAATTAACCATCTCCCAGTTTGTTCAAGGATCCTTTGCAGTATTTCACCTCGAAATCAAACTGTTGCAGGAACATCACCCATCTGGCTATCTGGCCGGCGGGATAAAATGCATCCATTCTATTTCGGTGACCGAGTAGTTGCTTTCGGATCCGGCTATTATCCTGCTCGTGTACGTCACTACTTCCTCCTGAACCTTTGTGATTTGGATAAGCGCCTATATCACAGTCCACAATCGGAGGCGTCAGTTCGTAGTATGAACGGCTCGGTGAAGTCAGGTCAAACCGAACCTGGTGCTTCTGTAAGCTGGGTTTTTAAAAACTTGATGGCGGTGTCCTGAGTTCCTGTCCATTTCCAGCGGTAACTTTTCTTCAGCAGCTTGGTCAGTAGTGCCACGATCCCAGATGAATTTGGGATGAACCTGCGGTACCAGGATGCCATCCCAAGAAACTGACGGAGTGATCTCGGGGTATTTGGGGCGGGCCACAAACGACGTGACCTGAGTATCACAGTGAGTTCAGGCAAATTTTACATTTTTCAGTTATAAGTTAGCTTCACGCAACCGGTTGAAAACTCGCTGGAGATTGATCAGGTGATCACAGAAAGTTTTGCTCACCATAATAATGTCATTCAGGTATGCAAAAGCAAAAGGTTGCATGTCGGGTCCAATGAGAGTGTCCATGAGCCTTCAAAAAGTTGCTGGTACTGAATATAGTCCAAAAGGTATTACTCTGAGATGGAATAATCCTCTTCCTGGAACGGTTAATGCGGTTTACTATCAGGTGACAGCGATATCTGCCAGTCTCCCTGTTTTAAGAACGAACTGGACATAAACTTGGCTTCTCTCAATTTGTCCAGGATTGCATTTATAAACGGTAACGGATATGTATCCTTTTTGGCTACGTCATCCACTTTTTGGAAATCAATGCAAAATCTATGTTTCCCGTCTTCCTTTTTCACAATGACCACAGGAGAACTCCAAGGACTACTGGAAGGTTCGATGATACCATCATTCAACATTTTATCGACTTTGTTTGATTGGCTCTGTTGTCTACGAATGCGATGCCGAACAAGAGATGTGGGTCCCTTGATTTGTTTGAATGCTAGTAATTATATGTCCAAGAAGTTTCGTAGGATGGTCCGTTGACCAGTAATTAGATTATGTCTGGTTGGTTCACTAACATCTGATTTTTTTGTACGAAGAATTTCGGGATTCCGCTGGAATGTCGCTGGAATTTCGGGAGGCTCAGTAACCGACTGAATATTAGGTATGGGAGTTTCAACTGGAACTGCATTTCTGAGGGAACCAAGCACATATACGCCCTTTTGGTTTCTTGCAAGGCTGTTTTCTCTGAATGCCTATCGGGCATTCTAGCTTGGGTTATTTACAAATATTCTCAGGCGCCACCCATATCATAGTGGTAGGTCCACTTGATCCAAGCAGCTCATTAGCGAAGGAACGGTAATCCAGGAGTCAAAGATATTGATCCGTCGAAATGACATTTTGACGGATTACCCGGATTACCAGCTGCCCTTATCGTGAAAGAAATCATTCTCGAATATATTACAACTATTTTTATCGAAACTAACGCGGAATCTACTATACTATACTGTATCTCAATTACTATTCACACGTTGCTCAGATTACCCTGCCTGAGACTCCGCAATAAGTGCTCATACGTCAACCCCTCGTCCCTTAGCAAAAGTAACAGCAAACTCGCGGTATCAATCAGCACTAACTCTAGCACAGGAGATAACCCGCTTAGTGCACCGAACACTAATACGCCGGGGATAACCCACTTGGTGTGCCAAACGCTCCTGCACACGGGATATCCCACATAGTGCATCTCACTCTCTTGCACAGGGGATAACCCACTTAGTGCAACAACATCCTTAGGTTATCCTTCTGTACTCGGTCCAGGCGACGGCTCCTCACGGTTCTGGCGATGACTCTTCACGGTTCAGGCAACGACTGCCTCTTCTCTATAGGGGCCTCTCTTCATGTAGACCTGTCCGATCCCTCGGCTGGTCTCGGCTTCTCCTCGGCAGTTGACGGCTGGCTCAAGTCCTCTCTTCGGGTTGTTAGGCTTAACGCACGAAGACAACTGCTTCCTTCCTGGATGGCCTCTCTCTCTAAGCCTATCCTGATCCTCGGCGATCCACTGGGTCGCGTTCCCTCTTCGAGTTGTCCGCCTTAGCGCACGTAGACAACTCAACTTTTTTTCTGCTTCTCCGCACCGTCTCGGAAACGTTCATCATCGCGAAGAGTGAGGCACGGGTGGGGCAAATAGGTGGGAATCATATGCGTGCTCCAATATTCCAATCATACACTCATAAAGTTACGCAGAATCGATCAAAACATATATTCGGCCGTTGTACAATCAGTCCATCTGATTCGGTGCATTGTTAAGAATATCTACGAAAAATTGATTCAACTCTCACTGTGTGCCGTATGTCTCAACATACTATAATGATAAATCATAGTAACTTCGTCACATCCCTCCTCACTTCCTGAAAAAAATATTTCCAATTATTTTTCCATCCTATCTTTCATATATTTACATTAAAATGAAATGATATACTATATGTATATGAAACTAGGAAGAACAGAACTGGAAAGTCCTTAATAGTCCATTATGGCCTCTTCTTCTGGTCTCTCCGTCGCGAAACCCGGTCGAGAGTTGGTTTCTTGGGACCTTCTTCTCACTGGCACTGGTGTAGGCGTGCATGTGGACATCCACATGTGGGACATCGGTTGCGGGTCTCAGCAAGGCGCTTTGTGCGTCCTCCAGACGATGATCGACGGCCGCATGGACAAAGCTTTGACATTACTCCTACCCGGCCACATCGGGAATAGAACATGATACATGACTATGATCGTTCTGCTTGTAACCTTTCCACTCTTTCTTGTCATTGCTATCTTCAAGTGTCTCTGAGTATGGTTTACCTTTTGTAATATGACTCTGATCTGACAGTGAGGTAAAACGGTTGAACTACCATCACCTACACATATTACATTCTTATCATAATACCTATCTACAATAATTTGTATTATAGCTCTCATTCTATATGTCACCTAATCCAATAATGATGCAAGAATTCACCGGAGGAATAAAAAGTGCAGTGAACATTGCGATGAATAAATGCCTTAAAGATCGAGTGTTCATAAAAACTGTCGCCGATAGTGTATCCGAAACAGTAACAAAAACGCTGGAAAAAAACTCTCTCTGCTGGAAAAAAAATATCAGAATTGAAACAAGAAATTTGCGAGATATCAAGTGAGCATTAACGCAAACTGGAATTACAGGATGACAAAATCAATAATATCCTGAATGAAAAAGAAATGATGGAAAGGAAATTCGATTTCCTGGAACAAAAATCTGAAATGAAAAATTTGAGAATATTCAACTTCGAAGGAAAATCGAATGGACACATCAGATCAGATATAATCAACCTCTCCAGAACAAAAATGGATATGAACCTATCGAATAGTGACATAGAACACTGCTACAGAATAGGGAGAAAAGGAGAAGAAGCAAAAGCGAGAGGAATATTCGTGAGATTGAGAAGCTACGAAGCTCACGAGTCTAAGGGTTGAGTTGTTCACCAAGGCCATCGAGAGAACATCCATGAAGGACGTCTTGACCGAATCGGGAGAAATCTATATTAACATCAACAACAAAATCATGATCATACGATCCAGAAAATATTTCAAGATAATTTTCTGGAAGTCAATCTATTCCATGAATTCAATAAATAAATATATCGCTTTTCAAGATTAGGAGTACCTACTGCAAAACTACTTCGTATTTTTCTTTTTTTCCTCCAAAATAATATCACCATCATTATAGGTATTTCTTTTTCTTTTCATTCAAATAATTATATCATGTTAGAATTCCTCGATATACTAGAAACCCAGGAGGAAATGAAAACAAAAACCTATAATAACCTTGAAACTTTCATAGATAATAGGGCAAATGCCTCAAAAAAAGGCAATACAGGAATGATCCACCTCAATATTCTGAGTATTGAAACACACTTCGACGAACTTCTCATTTATCTTGACGAACAAACAGATAACATAGACATAATTGTATTATCAGAAACATGGCATGTTTAACTGATGAGTGACTTTGAATTAGCGAATTACACACTTCACTATAATTCATCTGAACATGATAGGATATAGGATATAGGATTACCATACCGGGACTCTTTTTTTCAGTTTCAGCGGCACGCACATTGTACACTCACTTTCATAATATATTATGATGAATTGAGAATGAACATGAAGAAGAATTTGTTTTTCATCGTTATTTATGCATTAACACTGACCGAAGCAAAAGGGGTGAGTAGTGAGGGGGGCACGTAAAATGTAAGAACGTAAAGTGTAGGGTCCGTTTCTGTAGCAACGTATTCCATCGGATTGTTAATTCATAGGAACCGTATTTTGTAGGAAAGTAAACGTAGAACCATAGGAATGTGAATCATAGCAAGTTAATTCATAGGAATGTAAGACATCGAACATAAAACGTAGGACAGTGAATGGTCAAACGTGGGGACCGTATTTTGTAGGAACCGTTATCTATAGGAACCGTAATCTGTAGAAATGGTATTTCATAGGAATAGTATTCTGTAGGAACCGTATTTCGTTGGAACCGTTATTTGTAGGAACAATATTATGTAGGATCCCTATTCTGTATGAATGGTATTCTATAGGAATCGTATTCAATAGGATCGTTAATTCATAGGATCCGTACTTTGTGAAATTGGTAATTCATGAGAACCATAATTCATAAAAACAGTATTTCATTGTAATATGAATCGTATTTCATTGGAACTGTATTTCAGAGAAACCATATTCTGTAGGAACCTTATTCTATAGGAACTGATTTTATAGGAACCGTTTTCAGTAGGAATCGGATCGATAATTCATAAGATTCGACACAAAGCAGTAGGAGAACCAGTCCAGTTTGGCTGGTTCAGTCGAAGTTGTACACAGATGGTGCTCGAGGACTGAACATTCATTGTTCCAACATAGTTCATTGATTTAAAGGAGATACAATGCGAATAGGACGAATTTTCTCCCCTGTCGCTCAGTAATACATGAAATTGATAGTTAGTATCGAGGATGTCAAAATGTAGGTAATATATTGCCCTAATTTGGTATGGAGTTGATGATCCTTGGGAGCTACAATACCCAAGCCTACTCTCATTAGATCCAATACAGGGTGGTTCGAAGTACGTTTATTTTGTTCGCTCGAAAAAGTGATCGAAGGTTGATTATTTCCAATGGAATACCCTCTATAAAATATAATTTTCAGAATCTACATGAGTAGCGTAACAACTTCTCTCGAAATCTCCCCATAGCTATCTGTATCTGTTTTCTGACTGAGTATCAATGTGTTTTTCCTCCAAAAATTATGACCACAAATCAAGAATGCTGATATCTTCTAGTTCAGAAACACTATCGAATGATATCTGGAATCGAAATGTCGTCTGGAGTTAGAGTTAGAACTAGAAACTTGGGGGCTCCCTATACTCAAGCCAAATTAGAATAGTTCAACACACGGTAGTTGAGAAATACCGTTATTTCATTTCCGTAACTCTTCGAAAACGATGGAACAAGATCTTTCTTTCGTTCTTATCAAAATCATTATTTTTTCCAAAGTTCTTCCGACTGTGATGAAAAAAGTACGTGGAACAACCGCGCGTTCGAGAGACGATTCGTGACAAAGCATTTCCAATCACACAACATGCAGCGTCATCTTATAGCGTTTTCATGATTCCTACATGATAATTGATCGACAAATTACGGATCCTACAAAATACGATTGCTGCAGAATACGGTTCCTATAGAATACGGTTCCCTCAGAATACGTTTCCTAGAGAATACGGTTCCTATGGAGTTCGGGCCCTATGAATTACCGTTCCTATGTTCTGCTTATCTGATGAATAACCAATCCTATGAAATACGGTTCTACGTTCCATGTTCCTACAAAATACGTTCCTATATATTATTGTCCGATGAAAAACGTTCTGATGCTTTATATTCCTATATATTACTGATTCTACAAATTATGGTTCCTACAGAATACCATTCCTATAAATTATATTATTATGAAATACCTACGAATTATATGTACCCATAGTAGGGACCTATGTAATTCACTGAATAGGCCTCTGTTACGTAATGACCCTTTCTACACATTGACCACCGAATTCACCATCAACATTCAATATCGGATCATAAAGTAGTAGCGTAATTTGATTGCATGCATGCCAAATAACGTGAAAATAAAAATGCACAGCACGTTCTGTCATGGCGGCTGCAATAATAACTGAAATTTATGATCTGCCGACACTATGCTGGATCCAGCCGAATGCACGGTGATGGTTATAATTTCGAAAAATTTGCATAAAGTTGCATTCTGCATGCAGGATCGGGTCGAGGGAAACAAGTAGCCAGACGGACGAGGGTATGAATCCTGCAGGTACATTGATGAAAATTGTGGAAATCTACAAATCTACAGTTATACACGGTACGCCAAACTCGATAGCTCAGTAGAAGTATAAAAATATTTTTTTAATTCTCAGTTCGGTAGCGATGCTGGGATCTAACTTTCGAGAATATTTTCACTCGGCCATTGTTGCTAGATCAAGTGTTACAAAGACCAACTTCGAAATTCCAAGTGAAACACCTCATATATCATTAGATTCACGGATTCTGCAGAATTTTTTGAGCATATTCGCTTCATCATATATTCCATAGCTTTATCTCAATGTTCATGACATTTGAATCAATTTTTGAAAAAGAGCATCATTATGAAGTTGCGATATTTTTCTGGCCTGACAGAAAGCTGCAACCTACAGCGGTTTCCTTGAACATATGCATGTTAAAAAATCCTAACGCCTATTGAATTGATATTATACAGGGTGTGGAAAAAGGTGCGTTGAACTTTGATACAATCAATTGAAAAAATTTGATTTTTCCAATGAAACATCCATATATATATATATCCATATATATATATATACATATATATATATATATATTTAATTCATAGATGATGAAAAATACAGGATGTTTCATTGGAAAAATCGAATTTTTTCAATTGATTCGTATCAAAGTTCAACGCACCTTTTTCCACACCCTGTATAATATCAATTCAATAGGCGTTAGGATTTTTTAACATGCATATGTTCAAGGAAACCGCTGTAGGAATTGCAGCTTTCTGTATTTATATATATCTATATATATATATATATATATATATATCTTGAAGATATATAGATGGATTGAGTGAAAAATTACTTCTGTTCTAAATTTATTCTCGGGTGGTATGTATGACTCAAATACTGACAATAATATAATGATGAAAATTGCAAATTTTCTCCGTTTATAGTGAATGATATGTGAAATATGCAAGTGACTGATCAATTGGTCTTGAACATTGGTCTTGAACTAGAAAAATACATCAGGTATACATGTATCAAAACATTCCTTTCATGAAATTGAAATAAGAAATCGATATGACTAGTAGGTATTCAAGTTGTTGAAAACAACGTCGATGTAGTACGAACATCAACTTCCAGACTTCCAGGTATCTCTCAGCAATATCCTGCACACCCTTGATTATTTTGTTAAATTAGGTATAAGGCATTAGGCATAGGCATAGGCATTGGACAAAGTCATTGGGCATAGGCATTAGGCATAGTCACTAGGCGTAGGCATTAGGCATAGGCATTAGGCATAGGCATTAGGCATAGGCATTAGGCATAGGCATTAGGCATAGGCATTAGGCATAGGCATTAGGCATAGGCATTAGGCATAGGCATTAGGCATAGGCATTAGGCATAGGCATTAGGCATAGGCATTAGGCATAGGCATTAGGCATAGGCATTAGGCATAGGCATTAGGCATAGGCATTAGGCATAGGCATTAGGCATAGGCATTAGGCATAGGCATTAGGCATAGGCATTAGGCATAGGCATTAGGCATAGGCATTAGGCATAGGCATTAGGCATAGGCATTAGGCATAGGCATTAGGCATAGGCATTAGGCATAGGAATAAGGCATAGGCATTAGGCATAGGCATTAGGCATAGGCATTAGGCATAGGCATTAGGCATAGGCATTAGGCATAGGCATTAGGCATAGGCATTAGGCATAGGCATTAGGCATAGGCATTAGGCATAGGCATTAGGCATAGGCATTAGGCATAGGCATTAGGCATAGGCATTAGGCATAGGCATTAGGCATAGGCATTAGGCATAGGCATTAGGCATAGGCATTAGGCATAGGCATTAGGCATAGGCATTAGGCATAGGCATTAGGCATAGGCATTAGGCATAGGCATTAGGCATAGGCATTAGGCATAGGCATTAGGCATAGGCATTAGGCATAGGCATTAGGCATAGGCATTAGGCATAGGCATTAGGCATAGGCATTAGGCATAGGCATTAGGCATAGGCATAGGCATAGGCATTAGGCATAGGCATTCGGCATAGGCATTAGGCATAGGCATTAGGCATAGGCATTAGGCATAGGCATTAGGCATAGGCATTAGGCATAGGCATTAGGCATAGGCATTAGGCATAGGCATTAGGCATAGGCATTAGGCATAGGCATTAGGCATAGGCATTAGGCATAGGCATTAGGCATAGGCATTAGGCATAGGCATTAGGCATAGGCATTAGGCATAGGCATTAGGCATAGGCATTAGGCATAGGCATTAGGCATAGGCATTAGGCATAGGCATTAGGCATAGGCATTAGGCATAGGCATTAGGCATAGGCATTAGGCATAGGCATTAGGCATAGGCATTAGGCATAGGCATTAGGCATAGGCATTAGGCATAGGCATTAGGCATAGGCATAGGCATAGGCATTAGGCATAGGCATTAGGCATAGGCATTAGGCATAGGCATTAGGCATAGGCATTAGGCATAGGCATTAGGCATAGGCATTAGGCATAGGCATTAGGCATAGGCATTAGGCATAGGCATTAGGCATAGGCATTAGGCATAGGCATTAGGCATAGGCATTAGGCATAGGCATTAGGCATAGGCATTAGGCATAGGCATTAGGCATAGGCATTAGGCATAGGCATTAGGCATAGGCATTAGGCATAGGCATTAGGCATAGGCATTAGGCATAGGCATTAGGCATAGGCATTAGGCATAGGCATTAGGCATAGGCATTAGGCATAGGCATTAGGCATAGGCATTAGGCATAGGCATTAGGCATAGGCATTAGGCATAGGCATTAGGCATAGGCATTAGGCATAGGCATTAGGCATAGGCATTAGGCATAGGCATTAGGCATAGGCATTAGGCATAGGCATTAGGCATAGGCATTAGGCATAGGCATTAGGCATAGGCATTAGGCATAGGCATTAGGCATAGGCATTAGGCATAGGCATTAGGCATAGGCATTAGGCATAGGCATTAGGCATAGGCATTAGGCATAGGCATTAGGCATAGGCATTAGGCATAGGCATTAGGCATAGGCATTAGGCATAGGCATTAGGCATAGGCATTAGGCATAGGCATTAGGCATAGGCATTAGGCATAGGCATTAGGCATAGGCATTAGGCATAGGCATTAGGCATAGGCATTAGGCATAGGCATTAGGCATAGGCATTAGGCATAGGCATTAGGCATAGGCATTAGGCATAGGCATTAGGCATAGGCATTAGGCATAGGCATTAGGCATAGGCATTAGGCATAGGCATTAGGCATAGGCATTAGGCATAGGCATTAGGCATAGGCATTAGGCATAGGCATTAGGCATAGGCATTAGGCATAGGCATTAGGCATAGGCATTAGGCATAGGCATTAGGCATAGGCATTAGGCATAGGCATTAGGCATAGGCATAGGCATTAGGCATAGGCATTAGGCATAGGCATTAGGCATAGGCATTAGGCATAGGCATTAGGCATAGGCATTAGGCATAGGCATTAGGCATAGGCATTAGGCATAGGCATTAGGCATAGGCATTAGGCATAGGCATTAGGCATAGGCATTAGGCATAGGCATTAGGCATAGGCATTAGGCATAGGCATTAGGCATAGGCATTAGGCATAGGCATTAGGCATAGGCATTAGGCATAGGCATTAGGCATAGGCATTAGGCATAGGCATTAGGCATAGGCATTAGGCATAGGCATTAGGCATAGGCATTAGGCATAGGCATTAGGCATAGGCATTAGGCATAGGCATTAGGCATAGGCATTAGGCATAGGCATTAGGCATAGGCATAGGCATTAGGCATAGGCATTAGGCATAGACATTAGGCATAGGCATTAGGCATTGGCATTAGGCATAGGCATTAGGCATAGGCATTAGGCATAGGCATTAGGCATAGGCATTAGGCATTAGGCATAGGCATTAGGCATAGGCATTAGGCATAGGCATTAGGCATAGGCATTAGGCATAGGCATTAGGCATAGGTATTAGGCATGGGCATTAGACATAGGCATTAGGCATAGGCATTAGGCGTAGGCATTAGGCGTAGGCATTAGGCATAGGCATTGGGCATAGGCATTAGGCATAGGCATTAGGCATAGGCATTAGGCATAGGCACTAGGCATAGGCACTAGGCATAGGCATTAGGCATTGGCATTAGGGATAGGCATTAGGCATAGGCATTAGGCATAGACATTAGGCATAGGCATTAGGCATAGGCATTAGGCATAGGCATTAGGCATAGGCATTAGGCATTAGGCATTAGGCATAGGCATTAGGCATAGGCATTAGGCATAGGCATTGGGCATAGGCATTAGGCATGGGCATTAGGCATTAGGCATTAGGCATAGGCATAGGCATTAGGCAAAGGCATTAGGCATAGGCATCAGGCTTAGGCATAGGCATTAGGCATAGGCATAAGGCATAGGCATTAGGCATTAGGCATTAGGCATTAGGCATAGGCATTAGGCATAGGCATTAGTCACAGGCATTAGGCATAGGCATTAGGCATAGGCATTAGGCATAGGCATTAGGCATAGGCATTAGGCATAGGCATTAGGCATAGGCATTAGGCATAGGCATTAGGCATAGGCATTAGGCATAGGCATAGGCATTAGGCATAGGCATTAGGCATAGGCATTAGGCATAGGCATAGGCATTAGGCATAGGCATTAGGCATAGGCATTAGGCATAGGCATTAGGCATAAGCATTAGGCATAGGCATTAGGCATAGGCATTAGGCATAGGCATTAGGCATTAGGCATAGGCATTAGGCATAGGCATTAGGCATAGGCATTAGGCATAGGCATTAGGCATAGGCATTAGGCATAGGCATTAGGCATAGGCATTAGGCATAGGCATAGGCATTAGGCATAGGCATTAGGCATAGGCATTAGGCATAGGCATTAGGAATTAGGCATAGGCATTAGGCATAGGCATTAGGCATGGGCATTAGGCATGAGCATTAGGCATAGGCATTAGGCATAGGCATCAGGCATGGGCATTAGGCATAGGCATTAGGCATAGGCATTAGGCATTAGGCATAGGCATAAGGCATAGGCATTAGGCATTAGGCATGGGCATTAGGAATAGGCATTAGGCATAGGCATTAGGCATAGGCATTAGGCATAGGCATTAGGCATAGGCATTAGGCATAGGCATTAGGCATAGGCATTAGGCATAGGCATTAGGCATAGACATTAGGCATAGGCATTAGGCATTAGGCATAGGCATTAGGCATGGGCATTAGGCATGGGCATTAGGCATGGGCATCAGGCATAGGCATCAGGCATCAGGCATCAGGCATAGGCAATAGGCATAGGCATTAGGCATTAGGCATTAGGCATTGGGCATTAGGCATGGGCATTAGGCATAGGCATAGGCAAAGGCATAGGCATAGGCATAGGCATAGGCATAGGCATAGGCATAGGCATAGGCATAGGCATAGGCATAGGCATAGGCATAGGCATAGGCATAGGCATAGGCATAGGCATAGGCATAGGCATAGGCATAGGCATAGGCATAGGCATAGGCATAGGCATAGGCATAGGCATAGGCATAGGCATAGGCATAGGCATAGGCATAGGCATAGGCATAGGCATAGGCATAGGCATAGGCATAGGCATAGGCATAGGCATAGGCATAGGCATAGGCATAGGCATAGGCATTAGGCATAGGCATTAGGCATAGGCATTAGGCATGGGCATTAGGCATAGGCATAGGCATAGGCATTAGGCATTGGGCATAGGCATTAGGCATTAGGCATTAGGCATTAGGCATTAGGCATTAGGCATTAGGCATAGGCATTAGGCATTAGGCAATAGACATAGGCATAAGGCATATGCATTAGGCATCAGGCATAGACATTAGGCATAGGCGTAGGCATAGGCATAGGCATAGGCATTAGGCATTGGCATTAGGCATAGGCATCAGGCATAGGCATTAGGCATAGGCATAGGCATAGGCATAGGCATTAGGCATTAGGCATTAGGCATAAGCATAAGGCATAGGCATCAGGCATAGGCATTAGGCATGGGCATTAGGCATGGGCATTAGGCATAGGCATAGGCATCAGGCATCAGGCATCAGGCATCAGGCATCAGGCATCAGGCATCAGGCATCAGGCATCAGGCATCAGGCATCAGGCATCAGGCATCAGGCATCAGGCATAGGCATTAGGCATAGGCATAGGCATAGGCATTAGGCATTAGGCATAGGCATTAGGCATTAGGCATAGGCATTAGGCATAGGCATCAGGCATCAGGCATAGGCATTAGGCATAGGCATAGGCATAGGCATTAGGCATTAGGCATAGGCATAGGCATAGGCATTAGGCATAGGCATTAGGCATAGGCATTAGGCATTAGGCATAGGCATTAGGCATTAGGCATAGGCATTAGGCATTAGGCATTAGGCATAGGCATTGGGCATAGGCATTAGGCATAGGCATCAGGCATAGGCATTAGGCATAGGCATTAGGCATTAGGCATTAGGCATTAGGCATTAGGCATTAGGCATAGGCATTAGGCATTGGCATTAGGCATAGGCATTAGGCATTAGGCATAGGCATTAGGCATAGGCATTAGTTATAGGCATTAGGCATCAGGCATAGGCATTAGGCATAGGCATAGGCATTAGGCATAGGCATTAGGCATAGGCATTAGGCATAGGCATTGGGCATAGGCATTAGGCATAGGCATTAGGCATAGGCATTAGGCATTAGGCATAGGCATTAGGCATAGGCATTAGGCATAGGCATTAGGCATAGGCATTAGGCATTAGGCATAGGCATTAGGCATGAGCATTAGGCATTGGCATTAGGCATAGGCATTAGGCATAGGCATTAGGCATAGGCATTAGGCATAGGCATTAGGCATAGGCATTAGGCATAGGCATTAGGCATAGGCATTAGGCATAGGCATTAGGCATAGGCATTAGGCATAGACATTAGGCATAGGCATTAGGCATAGGCATAGGCATTAGGCATGGGCATTAGGCATAGGCATTAGGCATAGGCATAGGCATTGGCATTAGGCATTGGCATTAGGCATAGGCATTAGGCATAGGCATTAGGCATAGGCATTAGGCATTGGCATAGGCATAGGCATAGGCATAGGCATAGGCATTAGGCACAGGCATTAGGCATGAGCATTAGGCATAGGCATTAGGCATAGGCATTAGGCATAGGCATAGGCATTAGGCATAGGCATTAGGCATTAGGCATTAGGCATAGGCATTAGGAATAGGCATTAGGCATAGTCATTAGGCATAGGCATTAGGCATGGGCATCAGGCATAGGCATTAGGCATAGGCATTAGGCATAGGCATTAGGCATAGGCATTAGGCATAGGCATTAGGCATAGGCATTAGGCATAGGCATTAGGCATAGGCATTAGGCATAGGCATTAGGCATAGGCATTGGGCATAGGCATTAGGCATAGGCATTAGGCATAGGCATTAGGCATAGGCATTAGGCATAGGCATTAGGCATAGGCATTAGGCATAGGCATTAGGCATAGGCATAGGCATAGGCATAGGCATTGGGCATAGGCATTAGGCATTAGGCATTAGGCATAGGCATTAGGCATTAGGCATAAGGCAATAGACATAGGCATTAGGCATATGCATTAGGCATCAGGCATAGACATTAGGCATAGGCGTAGGCATAGGCATAGGCATAGGCATTAGGCCTTGGCATTAGGCATAGGCATTAGGCATAGGCATAGGCATTAGGCATTAGGCATAGGCATAAGGCATAGGCATAGGCATAGGCATTAGGCACAGGCATTAGGCATGAGCATTAGGCATAGGCATTAGGCATAGGCATTAGGCATAGGCATAGGCATTAGGCATAGGCATTAGGCATTAGGCATAGGCATTAGGAATAGGCATTAGGCATAGGCATTAGGCATAGGCATTAGGCATTGGCATAGGCATAGGCATAGGCATAGGCATTAGGCACAGGCATTAGGCATGAGCATTAGGCATAGGCATTAGGCATAGGCATTAGGCATAGGCATAGGCATTAGGCATAGGCATTAGGCATAGGCATTAGGAATAGGCATTAGGCATAGTCATTAGGCATAGGCATTAGGCATGGGCATCAGGCATAGGCATTAGGCATAGGCATTAGGCATAGGCATTAGGCATAGGCATTAGGCATAGGCATTAGGCATAGGCATTAGGCATAGGCATTAGGCATAGGCATTAGGCATAGGCATTGGGCATAGGCATTAGGCATAGGCATTAGGCATAGGCATTAGGCATAGGCATTAGGCATAGGCATTAGGCATAGGCATTAGGCATAGGCATTAGGCATAGGCATAGGCATAGGCATAGGCATTGGGCATAGGCATTAGGCATTAGGCATTAGGCATAGGCATTAGGCATTAGGCATAAGGCAATAGACATAGGCATTAGGCATATGCATTAGGCATCAGGCATAGACATTAGGCATAGGCGTAGGCATAGGCATAGGCATAGGCATTAGGCCTTGGCATTAGGCATAGGCATTAGGCATAGGCATAGGCATTAGGCATTAGGCATTAGGCATAGGCATAAGGCATAGGCATAGGCATTAGGCACAGGCATTAGGCATGAGCATTAGGCATAGGCATTAGGCATAGGCATTAGGCATAGGCATAGGCATTAGGCATAGGCATTAGGCATTAGGCATAGGCATTAGGAATAGGCATTAGGCATAGGCATTAGGCATAGGCATTAGGCATGGGCATCAGGCATAGGCATTAGGCATAGGCATTAGGCATAGGCATTAGGCATAGGCATTAGGCATAGGCATTAGGCATAGGCATTAGGCATAGGCATTAGGCATAGGCATTAGGCATAGGCATAGGCATAGGCATAGGCATAGGCATTGGGCATAGGCATTAGGCATTAGGCATTAGGCATAGGCAATAGGCATTAGGCATAAGGCAATAGACATAGGCATTAGGCATATGCATTAGGCATCAGGCATAGACATTAGGCATAGGCGTAGGCATAGGCATAGGCATAGGCATCAGGCATAGGCATCAGGCATAGGCATCAGGCATAGGCATCAGGCATAGGCATCAGGCATAGGCATCAGGCATAGGCATCAGGCATAGGCATCAGGCATCAGGCATCAGGCATCAGGCATCAGGCATCAGGCATCAGGCATCAGGCATCAGGCATCAGGCATAGGCATTAGGCGTAGGCATTAGGCATAGGCATTAGGCATAGGCATTAGGCATAGGCATTAGGCTATGGCATTAGGCTATGGCATTAGGCTATGGCATTAGGCTATGGCATTAGGCTATGGCATTAGGCATAGGCATTGGGCATAGGCATTAGGCATAGGCATTAGGCATAGGCATTAGGCATAGGCATTAGGCATAGGCATTAGGCATAGGCACTAGGCATAGGCATCAGGCATTGGCATTAGGCATAGGCATTAGGCATAGGCATTAGGCATAGGCATTAGGCATAGGCATTAGGCATAGGCATTAGGCATAGGCATTAGGCATGGGCATTAGGCATTAGGCATTAGGCATTAGGCATTAGGCATAGGCATAGGCATTAGGCAAAGGCATTAGGCATAGGCATTAGGCTTAGGCATAGGCATTAGGCATAGGCATAAGGCATAGGCATTAGGCATCAGGCATAGGCATTAGGCATAGGCATTAGGCATAGGCATTAGGCATAGGCATTAGGCATAGGCATTAGGCATAGGCATTAGGCATAGGCATTAGGCATAGGCACTAGGCATAGGCATCAGGCATTGGCATTAGGCATAGGCATTAGGCATAGGCATTAGGCATAGGCATTAGGCATAGGCATTAGGCATAGGCATTAGGCATAGGCATTAGGCATAGGCATTAGGCATAGGCATTAGGCATAGGCATTAGGCATAGGCATTAGGCATAGGCATTAGGCATAGGCATTAGGCATAGGCATTAGGCATAGGCATTAGGCATAGGCATTAGGCATAGGCATTAGGCATAGGCATTAGGCATAGGCATTAGGCATAGGCATAGGCATTAGGCATAGGCATAGGCATAGGCATTAGGCATAGGCATTAGGCATTAGGCATAGGCATTAGGCATAGGCACTAGGCATTGGCATTAGGCATAGGCATTAGGCATAGGCATTAGGCATAGGCATTAGGCATAGGCATTAGGCATTAGGCATAGGCATTAGGCATAGGCATTAGGCATAGGCATTAGGCATAGGCATTAGGCATAGGCATTAGGCATAGGTATTAGGCATGGGCATTAGACATAGGCATTAGGCATAGGCATTAGGCGTAGGCATTAGGCGTAGGCATTAGGCATAGGCATTAGGCATAGGCATTAGGCATAGGCATTAGGCATAGGCATTAGGCATAGGCATTAGGCATAGGCATTAGGCATAGGCATTAGGCATAGGCATTAGGCATAGGCATTAGGCATAGGCATTAGGCATAGGCATTAGGCATAGGCATTAGGCATAGGCATAGGCATTAGGCATAGGCATTAGGCATAGGCATTAGGCATAGGCATTAGGCATAGGCATTAGGCATAGGCATTAGGCATAGGCATTAGGCATAGGCATTAGGCATAGGCATTAGGCATAAGCATTAGGCATAGGCATTAGGCATAGGCATTAGGCATAGGCATTAGGCATAGGCATTAGGCATAGGCATTAGGCATAGGCATTAGGCATAGGCATTAGGCATAGGCATTAGGCATTAGGCATAGGCATTAGGCATTAGGCATAGGCATTAGGAATTAGGCATAGGCATTAGGCATAGGCATTAGGCATGGGCATTAGGCATGAGCATTAGGCATAGGCATTAGGCATAGGCATCAGGCATGGGCATTAGGCATAGGCATTAGGCATAGGCATTAGGCATTAGGCATAGGCATAAGGCATAGGCATTAGGCATTAGGCATAGGCATAAGGCATAGGCATTAGGCATGGGCATTAGGAATAGGCATTAGGCATAGGCATTAGGCATAGGCATTAGGCATAGGCATTAGGCATAGGCATTAGGCATAGGCATTAGGCATAGGCATTAGGCATAGGCATTAGGCATAGACATTAGGCATAGGCATTAGGCATTAGGCATAGGCATTAGGCATGGGCATTAGGCATGGGCATTAGGCATGGGCATCAGGCATAGGCATCAGGCATCAGGCATCAGGCATCAGGCATAGGCAATAGGCATAGGCATTAGGCATAAGGCATTAGGCATTAGGCATTAGGCATGGGCATTAGGCATAGGCATAGGCATAGGCATAGGCATAGGCATAGGCATAGGCATAGGCATAGGCATAGGCATAGGCATAGGCATAGGCATAGGCATAGGCATAGGCATAGGCATAGGCATAGGCATAGGCATAGGCATAGGCATAGGCATAGGCATAGGCATAGGCATAGGCATAGGCATAGGCATAGGCATTAGGCATATGCATTAGGCATCAGGCATAGACATTAGGCATTAGGCAATAGACATAGGCATAAGGCATATGCATTAGGCATCAGGCATAGACATTAGGCATAGGCGTAGGCATAGGCATAGGCATAGGCATTAGGCATTGGCATTAGGCATAGGCATCAGGCATAGGCATTAGGCATGGGCATAGGCATAGGCATAGGCATTAGGCATTAGGCATTAGGCATAAGCATAAGGCATAGGCATCAGGCATAGGCATTAGGCATGGGCATTAGGCATGGGCATTAGGCATAGGCATAGGCATCAGGCATCAGGCATCAGGCATCAGGCATCAGGCATCAGGCATCAGGCATCAGGCATCAGGCATCAGGCATCAGGCATCAGGCATAGGCATTAGGCATAGGCATAGGCATAGGCATTAGGCATTAGGCATTAGGCATAGGCATTAGGCATTAGGCATAGGCATTAGGCATAGGCATCAGGCATAGGCATTAGGCATAGGCATAGGCATAAGCATTAGGCATTAGGCATAGGCATAGGCATAGGCATTAGGCATAGGCATTAGGCATAGGCATTAGGCATAGGCATTAGGCATAGGCATTAGGCATTAGGCATGGGCATTAGGCATTAGGCATAGGCATTAGGCATTAGGCATTAGGCATAGGCATTAGGCATAGGCATTAGGCATAGGCATCAGGCATAGGCATTAGGCATAGGCATTAGGCATTAGGCATTAGGCATTAGGCATAGGCATTAGGCATTGGCATTAGGCATAGGCATTAGGCATTAGGCATAGGCATTAGGCATAGGCATTAGTTATAGGCATTAGGCATAGGCATCAGGCATAGGCATTAGGCATAGGCATAGGCATTAGGCATAGGCATTAGGCATAGGCATTAGGCATAGGCATTAGGCATAGTCATTAGGCATAGGCATTAGGCATAGGCATTAGGCATTAGGCTATAGGCATAGGCATTAGGCATAGGCATTAGGCATAGGCATTAGGCATAGGCATTAGGCATAGGCATTAGGCATTAGGCATAGGCATTAGGCATAGGCATTAGGCATTGGCATTAGGCATAGGCATTAGGCATAGGCATTAGGCATAGGCATTAGGCATAGGCATTAGGCAAAGGCATTAGGCATAGGCATTAGGCATAGGCATTAGGCATAGGCATTAGGCATAGGCATTAGGCATAGGCATTAGGCATAGACATTAGGCATAGGCATTAGGCATAGGCATAGGCATTAGGCATGGGCATTAGGCATAGGCATTAGGCATAGGCATTGGCATTAGGCATAGGCATTAGGCATAAGCATTGGGCATAGGCATTAGGCATAGGCATCAGGCATAGGCATTAGGCATTGGCATTAGGCATAGGCATTGGGCATAGGCATTGGGCATAGGCATTAGGCATAGGCATAGGCATTAGGCATCAGGCATAGGCATTAGGCATTAGGCATTAGGCATTAGGCATTAGGCATTAGGCATAGGCATTAGGCATAGGCATTAGGCATAGGCATTAGGCATAGGCATTAGGCATTAGGCATAGGCATTAGGCATTGGCATAGGCATAGGCATAGGCATAGGCATTAGGCACAGGCATTAGGCATGAGCATTAGGCATAGGCATTAGGCATAGGCATTAGGCATAGGCATAGGCATTAGGCATAGGCATTAGGCATTAGGCATTAGGCATTAGGCATAGGCATTAGGAATAGGCATTAGGCATAGTCATTAGGCATAGGCATTAGGCATGGGCATCAGGCATAGGCATTAGGCATAGGCATTAGGCATAGGCATTAGGCATAGGCATTAGGCATAGGCATTAGGCATAGGCATTAGGCATAGGCATTAGGCATAGGCATTAGGCATAGGCATTAGGCATAGGCATTAGGCATATGCATTAGGCATAGGCATAGGCATAGGCATAGGCATTGGGCATAGGCATTAGGCATTAGGCATTAGGCATAGGCATTAGGCATTAGGCATAAGGCAATAGACATAGGCATTAGGCATATGCATTAGGCATCAGGCATAGACATTAGGCATAGGCGTAGGCATAGGCATAGGCATAGGCATTAGGCCTTGGCATTAGGCATAGGCATTAGGCATAGGCATAGGCATAGGCATTAGGCATTAGGCATAGGCATAAGGCATAGGCATAGGCATAGGCATTAGGCACAGGCATTAGGCATGAGCATTAGGCATAGGCATTAGGCATAGGCATTAGGCATAGGCATAGGCATTAGGCATAGGCATTAGGCATTAGGCATAGGCATTAGGAATAGGCATTAGACATAGGCAATAGACATAGGCATTAGGCATATGCATTAGGCATCAGGCATAGACATTAGGCATAGGCGTAGGCATAGGCATAGGCATAGGCATTAGGCATAGGCATCAGGCATAGGCATCAGGCATAGGCATCAGGCATAGGCATCAGGCATAGGCATCAGGCATAGGCATCAGGCATAGGCATCAGGCATCAGGCATCAGGCATCAGGCATCAGGCATCAGGCATCAGGCATCAGGCATCAGGCATAGGCATTAGGCGTAGGCATTAGGCATAGGCATTAGGCTATGGCATTAGGCTATGGCATTAGGCTATGGCATTAGGCTATGGCATTAGGCTATGGCATTAGGCTATGGCATTAGGCATAGGCATTAGGCATAGGCATTAGGCATAGGCATTAGGCATAGGCATTAGGCATAGGCATTAGGCATAGGCATTAGGCATAGGCATTAGGCATAGGCATTAGGCATAGGCATTAGGCATAGGCACTAGGCATAGGCATCAGGCATTGGCATTAGGCATAGGCATTAGGCATAGGCATTAGGCATAGGCATTAGGCATAGGCATTAGGCATAGGCATTAGGCATGGGCATTAGGCATTAGGCATTAGGCATTAGGCATTAGGCATTAGGCATAGGCATAGGCATTAGGCAAAGGCATTAGGCATAGGCATTAGGCTTAGGCATAGGCATTAGGCATAGGCATAAGGCATAGGCATTAGGCATCAGGCATTGGCATTAGGCATAGGCATTAGGCATAGGCATTAGGCATAGGCATTAGGCATAGGCATTAGGCATAGGCATTAGGCATAGGCATTAGGCATAGGCATTAGGCATAGGCACTAGGCATAGGCATCAGGCATTGGCATTAGGCATAGGCATTAGGCATAGGCATTAGGCATAGGCATTAGGCATAGGCATTAGGCATAGGCATTAGGCATAGGCATTAGGCATAGGCATTAGGCATAGGCATTAGGCATAGGCATTAGGCATTGGCATTAGGCATAGGCATTAGGCATAGGCATTAGGCATAGGCATTAGGCATAGGCATTAGGCATAGGCATTAGGCATAGGCATTAGGCATAGGCATTAGGCATAGGCATTAGGCATAGGCATTAGGCATAGGCATTAGGCATAGGCATTAGGCATAGGCATTAGGCATAGGCATTAGGCATAGGCATTGGGCATAGGCATAGGCATTAGGCATAGGCATAGGCATAGGCATTAGGCATAGGCATTAGGCATAGGCATTAGGCATAGGCATTAGGCATAGGCACTAGGCATTGGCATTAGGCATAGGCATTAGGCATAGGCATTAGGCATAGGCATTAGGCATAGGCATTAGGCATTAGGCATAGGCATTAGGCATAGGCATTAGGCATAGGCATTAGGCATAGGCATTAGGCATAGGCATTAGGCATAGGTATTAGGCATGGGCATTAGACATAGGCATTAGGCATAGGCATTAGGCGTAGGCATTAGGCGTAGGCATTAGGCATAGGCATTAGGCATAGGCATCAGGCATAGGCATTAGGCATAGGCATTAGGCATAGGCATTAGGCATAGGCATTAGGCATAGGCATTAGGCATAGGCATAGGCATTAGGCATAGGCATTAGGCATAGGCATTAGGCATAGGCATTAGGCATTAGGCATAGGCATTAGGCATAGGCATTAGGCATAGGCATTAGGCATAGGCATTAGGCATAGGCATTAGGCATAGGCATTAGGCATAGGCATAGGCATTAGGCATAGGCATTAGGCATAGGCATTAGGCATAGGCATTAGGCATAGGCATTAGGCATAGGCATTAGGCATAAGCATTAGGCATAGGCATTAGGCATAGGCATTAGGCATAGGCATTAGGCATAGGCATTAGGCATAGGCATTAGGCATAGGCATTAGGCATAGGCATTAGGCATAGGCATTAGGCATTAGGCATTAGGCATAGGCATAGGCATTAGGCATAGGCATTAGGCATAGGCATTGGGCATAGGCATTAGGAATTAGGCATAGGCATTAGGCATAGGCATTAGGCATGGGCATTAGGCATGAGCATTAGGCATAGGCATTAGGCATAGGCATCAGGCATGGGCATTAGGCATAGGCATTAGGCATAGGCATTAGGCATTAGGCATTAGGCATAGGCATAAGGCATAGGCATTAGGCATGGGCATTAGGAATAGGCATTAGGCATAGGCATTAGGCATAGGCATTAGGCATAGGCATTAGGCATAGGCATTAGGCATAGGCATTAGGCATAGGCATTAGGCATAGACATTAGGCATAGGCATTAGGCATTAGGCATAGGCATTAGGCATGGGCATTAGGCATGGGCATTAGGCATGGGCATCAGGCATAGGCATCAGGCATCAGGCATCAGGCATCAGGCATAGGCAATAGGCATAGGCATTAGGCATAAGGCATTAGGCATTAGGCATTAGGCATGTGCATTAGGCATAGGCATAGGCATAGGCATAGGCATAGGCATAGGCATAGGCATAGGCATAGGCATAGGCATAGGCATAGGCATAGGCATAGGCATAGGCATAGGCATAGGCATAGGCATAGGCATAGGCATAGGCATAGGCATAGGCATAGGCATAGGCATAGGCATAGGCATAGGCATAGGCATAGGCATAGGCATAGGCATTAGGCATATGCATTAGGCATATGCATTAGGCATCAGGCATAGACATTAGGCATTAGGCAATAGACATAGGCATAAGGCATATGCATTAGGCATCAGGCATAGACATTAGGCATAGGCGTAGGCATAGGCATAGGCATAGGCATTAGGCATTGGCATTAGGCATAGGCATCAGGCATAGGCATTAGGCATGGGCATAGGCATAGGCATAGGCATTAGGCATTAGGCATTAGGCATAAGCATAAGGCATAGGCATCAGGCATAGGCATTAGGCATGGGCATTAGGCATGGGCATTAGGCATAGGCATAGGCATCAGGCATCAGGCATCAGGCATCAGGCATCAGGCATCAGGCATCAGGCATCAGGCATCAGGCATCAGGCATCAGGCATAGGCATTAGGCATAGGCATAGGCATAGGCATTAGGCATTAGGCATTAGGCATAGGCATTAGGCATTAGGCATAGGCATTAGGCATAGGCATCAGGCATAGGCATTAGGCATAGGCATAGGCATAGGCATTAGGCATTAGGCATAGGCATAGGCATAGGCATTAGGCATAGGCATTAGGCATAGGCATTAGGCATTAGGCATAGGCATTAGGCATTAGGCATAGGCATTAGGCATTAGGCATTAGGCATAGGCATTAGGCATAGGCATTAGGCATAGGCATCAGGCATAGGCATTAGGCATAGGCATTAGGCATTAGGCATTAGGCATTAGGCATTAGGCATAGGCATTAGGCATTGGCATTAGGCATAGGCATTAGGCATTAGGCATAGGCATTAGGCATAGGCATTAGTTATAGGCATTAGGCATAGGCATCAGGCATAGGCATTAGGCATAGGCATAGGCATTAGGCATAGGCATTAGGCATAGGCATTAGGCATAGGCATTAGGCATAGGCATTAGGCATAGGCATTAGGCATAGGCATTAGGCATTAGGCTATAGGCATAGGCATTAGGCATTAGGCATAGGCATTAGGCATAGGCATTAGGCATAGGCATTAGGCATAGGCATTAGGCATTAGGCATAGGCATTAGGCATAGGCATTAGGCATTGGCATTAGGCATAGGCATTAGGCATAGGCATTAGGCATAGGCATTGGGCATAGGCATTAGGCAAAGGCATTAGGCATAGGCATTAGGCATAGGCATTAGGCATAGGCATTAGGCATAGGCATTAGGCATAGGCATTAGGCATAGACATTAGGCATAGGCATTAGGCATAGGCATAGGCATTAGGCATGGGCATTAGGCATAGGCATTAGGCATAGGCATTGGCATTAGGCATAGGCATTAGGCATAAGCATTGGGCATAGGCATTAGGCATAGGCATTAGGCATAGGCATTAGGCATTGGCATTAGGCATAGGCATTGGGCATAGGCATTGGGCATAGGCATTAGGCATAGGCATAGGCATTAGGCATCAGGCATAGGCATTAGGCATTAGGCATTAGGCATTAGGCATTAGGCATTAGGCATTAG
Organism: Gastrophysa polygoni; assembly: GCA_963576655.1. Classification (NCBI taxonomy): domain Eukaryota; kingdom Metazoa; phylum Arthropoda; class Insecta; order Coleoptera; family Chrysomelidae; genus Gastrophysa; species Gastrophysa polygoni. The sequence continues at coordinate 35,652,568 of OY755082.1, forward strand.
GCATAGGCATTAGGCATAGGCATTAGGCATAGGCATTAGGCATAGGTATTAGGCATAGGCATTAGGCATAGGCATTAGGCATTGGCATAGGCATAGGCATAGGCATAGGCATTAGGCACAGGCATTAGGCATGAGCATTAGGCATAGGCATTAGGCATAGGCATTAGGCATAGGCATTAGGCATAGGCATAGGCATTAGGCATAGGCATTAGGCATTAGGCATTAGGCATAGGCATTAGGAATAGGCATTAGGCATAGTCATTAGGCATAGGCATTAGGCATGGGCATCAGGCATAGGCATTGGGCATAGGCATTAGGCATAGGCATTAGGCATAGGCATTAGGCATAGGCATTAGGCATAGGCATAGGCATAGGCATAGGCATTGGGCATAGGCATTAGGCATTAGGCATTAGGCATAGGCATTAGGCATTAGGCATTAGGCATAGGCATTAGGAATAGGCATTAGGCATAGTCATTAGGCATAGGCATTAGGCATGGGCATTAGGCATTAGGCATTAGGCATAGGCATTAGGAATAGGCATTAGGCATAGTCATTAGGCATAGGCATTAGGCATGGGCATCAGGCATAGGCATTAGGCATAGGCATTAGGCATAGGCATTAGGCATAGGCATTAGGCATAGGCATTAGGCATAGGCATAGGCATTGGGCATAGGCATTAGGCATTAGGCATTAGGCATTAGGAATAGGCATTAGGCATAGTCATTAGGCATAGGCATTAGGCATGGGCATCAGGCATAGGCATTAGGCATAGGCATTAGGCATAGGCATTAGGCATAGGCATTAGGCATAGGCATTAGGCATAGGCATTAGGCATAGGCATTAGGCATAGGCATTAGGCATAGGCATTAGGCATAGGCATTAGGCATAGGCATTAGGCATAGGCATTAGGCATAGGCATTAGGCATAGGCATAGGCATAGGCATAGGCATTGGGCATAGGCATTAGGCATTAGGCATTAGGCATAGGCATTAGGCATTAGGCATTAGGCATTAGGCATAAGGCAATAGACATAGGCATTAGGCATATGCATTAGGCATCAGGCATAGACATTAGGCATAGGCGTAGGCATAGGCATAGGCATAGGCATTAGGCCTTGGCATTAGGCATAGGCATTAGGCATAGGCATAGGCATTAGGCATTAGGCATAGGCATAAGGCATAGGCATAGGCATAGGCATTAGGCACAGGCATTAGGCATGAGCATTAGGCATAGGCATTAGGCATAGGCATTAGGCATAGGCATAGGCATAGGCATTAGGCATAGGCATTAGGCATTAGGCATAGGCATTAGGAATAGGCATTAGACATAGGCATTAGGCATAGGCATTAGGCATGGGCATCAGGCATAGGCATTAGGCATAGGCATTAGGCATAGGCATTAGGCATAGGCATTTGGCATAGGCATTAGGCATAGGCATTAGGCATAGGCATTAGGCATAGGCATTAGGCATAGGCATAGGCATAGGCATTGGGCATAGGCATTAGGCATTAGGCATTAGGCATAGGCAATAGGCATTAGGCATAAGGCAATAGACATAGGCATTAGGCATATGCATTAGGCATCAGGCATAGACATTAGGCATAGGCGTAGGCATAGGCATAGGCATAGGCATAGGCATTAGGCCTTGGCATTAGGCATAGGCATTAGGCATAGGCATAGGCATTGGGCATTAGGCATAGGCATTAGGCATGGGCATTAGGCATGGGCATTAGGCATGGGCATTAGGCATGGGCATTAGGCATAGGCATAGGCATCAGGCATCAGGCATCAGGCATCAGGCATCAGGCATCAGGCATCAGGCATCAGGCATCAGACATCAGGCATCAGGCATCAGGCATCAGGCATCAGGCATCAGGCATAGGCATTAGGCATGGGCATAGGCATAGGCATTAGGCATCAGGCATAGGCATTAGGCAAAGGCATAGGCATAGGCATTAGGCGTAGGCATTAGGCGTAGGCATTAGGCATAGGCATTAGGCATAGGCATTAGGCATAGGCATTAGGCATAGGCATTAGGCTATGGCATTAGGCTATGGCATTAGGCTATGGCATTAGGCTATGGCATTAGGCTATGGCATTAGGCTATGGCATTAGGCATAGGCATTAGGCATAGGCATTAGGCATAGGCATTAGGCATAGGCATTAGGCATAGGCATTAGGCATAGGCATTAGGCATAGGCACTAGGCATAGGCATCAGGCATTGGCATTAGGCATAGGCATTAGGCATAGGCATTAGGCATAGGCATTAGGCATAGGCATTAGGCATAGGCATTAGGCATAGGCATTAGGCATAGGCATTAGGCATAGGCATTAGGCATAGGCATTAGGCATAGGCATTAGGCATAGGCATTAGGCATAGGCATTAGGCATAGGGATTAGGCATAGGCATTAGGCATAGGCATTAGGCATAGGCATTGGGCATAGGCATTAGGCATAGGCATTGGGCATAGGCATTAGGCATGAGCATTAGGCATAGGCATTAGGCATAGGCATTAGGCATAGGCATTAGGCATAGGCATCAGGCATAGGCATCAGGCATAGGCATCAGGCATAGGCATCAGGCATAGGCATCAGGCATAGGCATCAGGCATAGGCATCAGGCATAAGCATCAGGCATAGGCATCAGGCATAGGCATCAGGCATAGGCATCAGGCATAGGCATCAGGCATAGGCATCAGGCATAGGCATAGGCATTAGGCATAGGCATTAGGCATAGGCATAGGCATTAGGCATAGGCATTAGGCATAGGCATTAGGCATAGGCATTAGGCATAGGCATTAGGCATAGGCATTAGGCATAGGCATTAGGCATAGGCATTAGGCATAGGCATTAGGCATAGGCATTAGGCATAGGCATTAGGCATAGGCATTAGGCATTAGGCATAGGCATTAGGCATAGGCATTAGGCATAGGCATAGGCATTAGGCATAGGTATTAGGCATAGGCATTAGGCATAGGCATTAGGCATAGGCATTAGGCATAGGCATTAGGCATTAGGCATTAGGCAATAGACATAGGCATAAGGCATATGCATCAGGCATCAGGCATAGACATTAGGCATAGGCGTAGGCATAGGCGTAGGCATAGGCATTAGGCATTGGCATTAGGCATAGGCATCAGGCATAGGCATTAGGCATAGGCATAGGCATTAGGCATTAGGCATAAGCATAAGACATAAGCATTAGGCATAGGCATCAGGCATGAGCATTAGGCATGGGCATTAGGCATAGGCATAGGCATAGGCATAGGCATAGGCATTAGGCATTAGGCATAGGCATAAGGCATAAGGCATTAGGCATAGGCATTAGGCATAGGCATCAGGCATAGGCATTAGGCATAGGCATAGGCATTAGGCATTAGGCATAGGCATAGGCATAGGCATTAGGCATAGGCATTGGGCATAGGCATTAGGCATTAGGCATTAGGCATAGGCATTAGGCATAGGCATTAGGCATTAGGCATAGGCATTGAGCATAGGCATTAGGCATAGGCATCAGGCATAGGCATTAGGCATAGGCATTAGGCATTAGGCATTAGGCATTAGGCATTAGGCATTAGGCATTAGGCATAGGCATTAGGCATTGGCATTAGGCATAGGCATTAGGCATTAGGCATAGGCATTAGGCATAGGCATTAGTTATAGGCATTAGGCATAGGCATCAGGCATAGGCATTAGGCATAGGCATTAGGCATAGGCATTAGGCATAGGCATTAGGCATAGGCATCAGGCATAGGCATTAGGCATAGGCATCAGGCATAGGCATTAGGCATAGGCATTAGGCATAGGCATTAGGCATAGGCATTAGGCATAGGCATTAGGCATAGGCATTAGGCATAGGCATTAGGCATAGGCATTAGGCATAGGCATTAGGCATAGGCATTAGGCATAGGCATTAGGCATAGGCATTAGGCATAGGCATTAGGCATAGGCATTAGGCATAGGCATTAGGCATAGGCATTAGGCATAGGCATTAGGCATAGGCATTAGGCATAGGCATTAGGCATAGGCATTAGGCATAGGCATTAGGCATAGGCATTAGGCATAGGCATTAGGCATAGGCATTAGGCATAGGCATTAGGCATAGGCATTAGGCATAGGCATTAGGCATAGGGATTAGGCATAGGCATTAGGCATAGGCATTAGGCATAGGCATTGGGCATAGGCATTAGGCATAGGCATTGGGCATAGGCATTAGGCATGAGCATTAGGCATAGGCATTAGGCATAGGCATTAGGCATAGGCATTAGGCATAGGCATCAGGCATAGGCATCAGGCATAGGCATCAGGCATAGGCATCAGGCATAGGCATCAGGCATAGGCATCAGGCATAGGCATCAGGCATAGGCATCAGGCATAGGCATCAGGTATAAGCATCAGGCATAGGCATCAGGCATAGGCATCAGGCATAGGCATCAGGCATAGGCATCAGGCATAGGCATCAGGCATAGGCATCAGGCATAGGCATAGGCATAGGCATAGGCATAGGCATTAGGCATAGGCATTAGGCATAGGCATTGGGCATAGGCATTGGGCATAGGCATTAGGCATACGCATAGGCATAGGCATTAGGCATTAGGCATAGGCATTAGGCATTAGGCATTAGGCATAGGCATTAGGCATTAGGCATTAGGCATTAGGCAATAGACATAGGCATAAGGCATATGCATCAGGCATCAGGCATAGACATTAGGCATAGGCGTAGGCATAGGCATAGGCGTAGGCATAGGCATTAGGCATTGGCATTAGGCATAGGCATCAGGCATAGGCATTAGGCATAGGCATAGGCATTAGGCATTAGGCATAAGCATAAGACATAGGCATTAGGCATAGGCATTAGGCATGAGCATTAGGCATGGGCATTAGGCATAGGCATAGGCATCAGGCATCAGGCATCAGGCATCAGGCATCAGGCATCAGGCATCAGGCATCAGGCATCAGGCATCAGGCATCAGGCATAAGCATTAGGCATAGGCATAGGCATAGGCATTAGGCATTAGGCATAGGCATAAGGCATAAGGCATAAGGCATTAGGCATAGGCATTAGGCATAGGCATCAGGCATAGGCATCAGGCATAGGCATAGGCATTAGGCATTAGGCATAGGCATAGGCATAGGCATTAGGCATTAGGCATAGGCATTGAGCATAGGCATTAGGCATAGGCATCAGGCATAGGCATTAGGCATAGGCATTAGGCATTAGGCATTAGGCATTAGGCATTAGGCATAAGCATTAGGCATTGGCATTAGGCATAGGCATTAGGCATTAGGCATAGGCATTAGGCATAGGCATTAGTTATAGGCATTAGGCATAGGCATCAGGCATAGGCATTAGGCATAGGCATTAGGCATAGGCATTAGGCATAGGCATTAGGCATAGGCATTAGGCATAGGCATCAGGCATAGGCATTAGGCATAGGCATTAGGCATAGGCATTAGGCATAGGCATTAGGCATAGGCATTAGGCATAGGCATTAGGCATAGGCATTAGGCATAGGCATTAGGCATAGGCATTAGGCATAGGCATTAGGCATAGGCATTAGGCATAGGCATTAGGCATAGGCATTAGGCATAGGCATTAGGCATAGGCATTAGGCATAGGCATTAGGCATAGGCATTAGGCATAGGCATTAGGCATAGGCATTAGGCATAGGCATTAGGCATAGGCATTAGGCATAGGCATTAGGCATAGGCATTAGGCATAGGCATTAGGCATAGGCATTAGGCATAGGCATTAGGCATAGGCATTAGGCATAGGCATTAGGCATAGGCATTAGGCATAGGCATTAGGCATAGGCATTAGGCATAGGCATTAGGCATAGGCATTAGGCATAGGCATTAGGCATAGGCATTAGGCATAGGCATTAGGCATAGGCATTAGGCATAGGCATTAGGCATAGGCATTAGGCATAGGGATTAGGCATAGGCATTAGGCATAGGCATTAGGCATAGGCATTGGGCATAGGCATTAGGCATAGGCATAGGCATTGGGCATAGGCATTAGGCATGAGCATTAGGCATAGGCATTAGGCATAGGCATTAGGCATAGGCATCAGGCATAGGCATCAGGCATAGGCATCAGGCATAGGCATCAGGCATAGGCATCAGGCATAGGCATCAGGCATAGGCATCAGGCATAAGCATCAGGCATAGGCATCAGGCATAGGCATCAGGCATAGGCATCAGGCATAGGCATCAGGCATAGGCATCAGGCATAGGCATCAGGCATAGGCATCAGGCATAGGCATCAGGCATAGGCATCAGGCATAGGCATCAGGCATAGGCATCAGGCATAGGCATCAGGCATAGGCATCAGGCATAGGCATCAGGCATAGGCATTAGGAATAGGCATTAGGCATAGGCATTAGGCATAGGCATTAGGCATAGGCATTAGGCATAGGCATTAGGCATAGGCATTAGGCATAGGCATTAGGCATAGACATTAGGCATAGGCATTAGGCATTAGGCATAGGCATAGGCATTAGGCATGGGCATTAGGCATAGGCATTAGGCATGGGCATCAGGCATAGGCATCAGGCATCAGGCATAGGCAATAGGCATAGGCATTAGGCATTAGGCATTAGGCATTAGGCATTAGGCATTAGGCATTAGGCATAGGCATTTGGCATAGGCATAGGCATGGGCATAGGCATAGGCATAGGCATAGGCATAGGCATAGGCATAGGCATAGGCATAGGCATAGGCATTAGGCATAGGCATTAGGCATAGGCATTAGGCATAGGCATTGGGCATAGGCATTGGGCATAGGCATTAGGCATACGCATAGGCATAGGCATTAGGCATTAGGCATAGGCATTAGGCATTAGGCATTAGGCATTAGGCATAGGCATTAGGCATTAGGCATTAGGCAATAGACATAGGCATAAGGCATATGCATTAGGCATCAGGCATAGACATTAGGCATAGGCGTAGGCATAGGCATAGGCATAGGCATAGGCATTAGGCATTGGCATTAGGCATAGGCATCAGGCATAGGCATTAGGCATAGGCATAGGCATTAGGCATTAGGCATAAGCATAAGGCATAGGCATTAGGCATAGGCATTAGGCATGGGCATTAGGCATGGGCATTAGGCATAGGCATAGGCATCAGGCATCAGGCATCAGGCATCAGGCATCAGGCATCAGGCATCAGGCATCAGGTATCAGGCATCAGGCATCAGGCATCAGGCATCAGGCATCAGGCATCAGGCATCAGGCATAAGCATTAGGCATAGGCATAGGCATAGGCATTAGGCATTAGGCATTAGGCATTAGGCATAGGCATAAGGCATCAGGCATTAGGCATAGGCATTAGGCATAGGCATCAGGCATAGGCATTAGGCATAGGCATAGGCATTAGGCATTGGCATTAGGCATAGGCATCAGGCATAGGCATTAGGCATAGGCATAGGCATTAGGCATTAGGCATTAGGCATAAGCATAAGGCATAGGCATTAGGCATAGGCATTAGGCATGGGCATTAGGCATGGGCATTAGGCATAGGCATAGGCATCAGGCATCAGGCATCAGGCATCAGGCATCAGGCATCAGGCATCAGGCATCAGGCATCAGGCATCAGGCATCAGGCATCAGGCATCAGGCATAAGCATTAGGCATAGGCATAGGCATAGGCATTAGGCATTAGGCATTAGGCATTAGGCATAGGCATAAGGCATAAGGCATAAGGCATAAGGCATTAGGCATAGGCATTAGGCATAGGCATCAGGCATAGGCATTAGGCATAGGCATAGGCATAGGCATTAGGCATTAGGCATAGGCATAGGCATAGGCATAGGCATTAGGCATAGGCATTGGGCATAGGCATTAGGCATTAGGCATAGGCATTAGGCATTAGGCATTAGGCATAGGCATTAGGCATAGGCATTAGGCATTAGGCATTAGGCATAGGCATTGAGCATAGGCATTAGGCATAGGCATCAGGCATAGGCATTAGGCATAGGCATTAGGCATTAGGCATTAGGCATTAGGCATTAGGCATTAGGCATTAGGCATAGGCATTAGGCATTGGCATTAGGCATAGGCATTAGGCATTAGGCATAGGCATTAGGCATAGGCATTAGTTATAGGCATTAGGCATAGGCATCAGGCATAGGCATTAGGCATAGGCATTAGGCATTAGGCATAGGCATTAGGCATAGGCATCAGGCATAGGCATTAGGCATAGGCATTAGGCATAGGCATTAGGCATAGGCATTAGGCATAGGCATTAGGCATAGGCATCAGGCATAGGCATCAGGCATAGGCATCAGGCATAGGCATCAGGCATAGGCATCAGGCATAGGCATCAGGCATAGGCATCAGGCATAGGCATCAGGCATAGGCATCAGGCATCAGGCATAGGCATCAGGCATAGGCATCAGGCATAGGCATCAGGCAAAGGCATCAGGCATAGGCATCAGGCATAGGCATCAGGCATAGGCATCAGGCATAGGCATCAGGCATAGGCATCAGGCATAGGCATCAGGCATCAGGCATAGGCATCAGGCATAGGCATCAGGCATAGGCATCAGGCATAGGCATCAGGCATAGGCATCAGGCATAGGCATCAGGCATCAGGCATAGGCATCAGGCATAGGCGTCAGGCATAGGCGTCAGGCATAGGCATCAGGCATAGGCATCAGGCATAGGCATCAGGCATAGGCATCAGGCATAGGCATCAGGCATAGGCATCAGGCATAGGCATCAGGCATAGGCATCAGGCATAGGCATCAGGCATAGGCATCAGGCATAGGCATCAGGCATCAGGCATCAGGCATAGGCATCAGGCATCAGGCATAGGCATCAGGCATAGGCATCAGGCATAGGCATCAGGCATAGGCGTCAGGCATAGGCGTCAGGCATAGGCGTCAGGCATAGGCATCAGGCATAGGCATCAGGCATAGGCATCAGGCATAGGCATCAGGCATAGGCATCAGGCATAGGCATCAGGCATCAGGCATCAGGCATCAGGCATCAGGCATCAGGAATAGGCATCAGGCATCAGGCATCAGGCATAGGCATCAGGCATAGGCATCAGGCATAGGCATCAGGCATAGGCATCAGGCATAGGCATCAGGCATAGGCATCAGGCATAGGCATCAGGCATAGGCATCAGGCATAGGCATCAGGCATAGGCATCAGGCATAGGCATCAGGCATAGGCATCAGGCATAGGCATCAGGCATAGGCATCAGGCATAGGCATCAGGCATAGGCATCAGGCATAGGCATCAGGCATAGGCATCAGGCATAGGCATCAGGCATAGGCATCAGGCATAGGCATCAGGCATAGGCATCAGGCATAGGCATCAGGCATAGGCATCAGGCATAGGCATCAGGCATAGGCATCAGGCATAAGCATCAGGCATAGGCATCAGGCATAGGCATCAGGCATAGGCATCAGGCATAGGCATCAGGCATAGGCATCAGGCATAGGCATCAGGCATAGGCATCAGGCATAGGCATCAGGCATAGGCATCAGGCATAGGCATCAGGCATAGGCATCAGGCATAGGCATCAGGCATAGGCATCAGGCATAGGCATCAGGCATAGGCATCAGGCATAGGCATCAGGCATAGGCATCAGGCATAGGCATCAGGCATAGGCATCAGGCATAGGCATCAGGCATAGGCATCAGGCATAGGCATCAGGCATAGGCATCAGGCATAGGCATCAGGCATAGGCAACAGGCATAGGCATCAGGCATAGGCATCAGGCATAGGCATCAGGCATAGGCATCAGGCATAGGCATCAGGCATAGGCATCAGGCATAGGCATCAGGCATAGGCATCAGGCATAGGCATCAGGCATAGGCATCAGGCATAGGCATCAGGCATAGGCATCAGGCATAGGCATCAGGCATAGGCATCAGGCATAGGCATCAGGCATAGGCATCAGGCATAGGCATCAGGCATAGGCATCAGGCATAGGCATCAGGCATAGGCATCAGGCATAGGCATCAGGCATAGGCATCAGGCATAGGCATCAGGCATAGGCATCAGGCATAGGCATCAGGCATAGGCATCAGGCATAGGCATCAGGCATAGGCATCAGGCATAGGCATCAGGCATAGGCATCAGGCATAGGCATCAGGCATAGGCATCAGGCATAGGCATCAGGCATCAGGCATAGGCATCAGGCATAGGCATCAGGCATAGGCATCAGGCATAGGCATCAGGCATAGGCATCAGGCATAGGCATCAGGCATAGGCATCAGGCATAGGCATCAGGCATAGGCATCAGGCATAGGCATCAGGCATAGGCATCAGGCATCGGCATCAGGCATAGGCATCATGGTTTTGATTTCGTGAAATTTTGTCAAAGATTGTTTTCCAAGAACATGTATATCATTAGGTAGAATGTGAGATTCAATTATCGAAATGTGATCTATTCTCGAAGTTTGCTGATTGCTCATTGCTCATTCGATATATCAACTTAAATGGCATATCATCCATTAGAAACTTATCCTCTCAAATGCGATGCAAGTTATTTGAAATTCAATCCGTTGATTTGTGGGATCCAGACAATTCGTTGGATTGAGGATTCATCCCCCCGCTTTCATTATGTAAATAGTTGACAATAACCAACATCACTCTCACATCCGATGTCATTCCGAGTGTGTGTACGTTAGGGCGAATTCGTGCTCACACCGTCAACTAGACAGAAGGCAACGAAACCCCGGCTCTACTTTTGTTCCGCAACCACACATGAAAATTTCATCGATTTACCGACGATACGGATTGTATGGATCGAGAGGTTTCTTGGTGAATGGGAATCTGCTGATTAACGTCTATGAGAGGAATATGAGAGTATATGCTTCTGACTCTGGGAGGATATATTTGATTCAAGAGATATCCAATTGTTCATCTCCCGGAATCATTTTGGTAAAATCACAGATGGATCTGGAAATAGACTGTGGAATGTTTCCAGAAATAATCCACCCATTGAGTGTTGTGTAATACAGGCATATTCTCACCTAGACAATTTTTTTTTTCTGAAAGCAAATCCCAAGGAAGGCTCGCACCTGAAATCGCATCAATTTCAGATGGAATATTGAAAGAAGGATCAGCTGAAGGAACATTTTTTGGAAGTTTCAAATCATACACATCGAAGCTAGGTGAGGGTATATCACTTGAAATGTCTGGAATCACAAAAAAAAATGAAGTAGTTTTATAACTATTACATCGAGAAAATATTGTGATATTGCACTTCTTGTTCAAATGCGATGTTACTTGGTTCATGCCTGTAATTGACATATGAGTTGTAATAAGCGGTATATTCAACCTTTTGCAAAAGTTTTCAGTAATTAGGTTAGTCTGAGCCCCAGTGTCTAATAGAGCACGGCACTGTACGAATTCACCTGAATCATTTTTAACCTCACATATAACAGAGGATAGTAGAACTTGAGAGTCTACAATGTGACTATTGAACTTGATCATCTTTTGAAAGTTTTTTTTTTGTAATTGATCTTTATCAATATGTATGAGAGAATTAGGATCATGTTAGAATTCATACATGGTTTCAGAGTACATTCTGTGTGAGAATGTCCTGGTCGCAAACATTTTTTACACAATTTCAGTTCATTCATCTTGGATATTCGTTTTGAAATATCTTATTTCGAAAAGTCAATATAATTGTGCATCGAATGGTTTTCTTTATGGCAAAAACTACGAATTCTTTTCGAATGGGAATACATAAGGGAATTCCTCTTCACATTGTCTCGATTACAGTATCTTGGTAAAATCTGGAGTGTATTATTTACATTTTGTTGAGAACTAACATTTTGATCTTGAATTTCACATAATGTATCAATTCTTATTTCAAATAATTCAGAAAGATCATTCAATGTAGGTAAATCTTCAGGAGTTTTGAACTCTTTCCAACCTCGGTGAGTTGACTTATCTAATTTTCCAGAAATTACATGAATGAGAAAAAGTTCACACAATATTTCATCAGAAATTTTCAATCCATCCATAGAATAAAATGAATACTCTCGGACACTGAATCAAGTAATTCACGTAGGTGCACTGGTGATCCTTTCATTATTGGTTCTATAGCAAATATGTTTTTGATGTGCTTATTGATGAGGATTCTCTTGTTATCAAAACGTTCACACGAAGCATTCCATGCCGTATCATGATAGTCTCCTCCGAATTTCACTTGATCGATTATTCTTTTGGCATAGCCATCCAAACTTTGCCTCAACATCTGAAATTTCTGAACATCCGTTATATTACTCTCATGAACAACAGTATAGTTCTCAATTTTACAACTGTTTAATAGCAAACAATGATACTTGCTTAAAAAAATTATAAAAATACAAGAGTTATATAGAAACGACCGTTATTATCAGTCCGTGACGATGTCTCTATCCGAACCTCAAGACGCCAGCGAGAACAATGATCAGTCTCCAGTCAGGTACACCATAGATTGTTCGTCGGGCAGATGTTGCCACATCTTCTTGATGTAGCAGAAATAATTATTTTTCCTAACAGTATGGTACATGAAGGTAATTTTTATTTGGCTCTGTGAATAATTTTGAACCTTCGTAATAGCTTAGATTGTTTGAAAAGAGATCAGAAATATACCTTCATTCATATTTCAATGTCAAAATCCATACAGGATGATGACAAAATTATGTTTGGAAACTTACAATTCATGAAGTTGAAACTTTTGTTATTTCGAATGGCACACCCTGTAGTTAGTTACACATTCTGACGTATAATTCGATTTCCTCTCAACCTGTATCATGATTCCCTATACCTGAACCCAATACATTACAAGAAATTACCGATCCCATTCAAAACGGGGATTTTAATTTATCATAGTCATCCTCAAGTCGTTGACATTTGGACATGTCGCAAATATATCTGGTGGTTATCGTAATAACAATTCTTAATGAAAAATAACACGTGATGAAAACGAATGAATTGAAAACTCACCCATTCTCAAAGTGTTCCAAGTATTTAAAAAAAAAAACAACCCGACTGACTTGGAGATATTTATTTGTTTTCTTTGAATAAATCTAAGTAAATGCTCAAAACGACCTCTATTTCCTTCTATATACAAACGTTACCTTTTTCGAAGAATCTTCCAACATTCAATAACATTTGTGGATTCACGGTTTGAAAAGTTCAGGTAGGTTCAGGTAGTTCGTCCATTCAAAATTGCATCAGAAAAAGTAAGGACCTATTATTCATGACACTCGCCAATCATCAGAAGCACATTGATTCTTTCTTCCATAGGATAAGCCTTCATTTTGAATAACTCGCTAGTGAAACTTCTCAAAATTATATTCCCAAACCGAACGATTTCGAACTGTCAGTTGACACTAAACAAACAGACACCAGAGTCCTAGCCGCCATAGATTGATTCGAAGAAAGTGATGATAGGTGAAAAGTTAACTGATGTCTGCTGTTATGAATAGAATCGCCAATTTCTAGAAATGTATTGGGTTGAGGTATAGGGAATCATGACAAAGGTTGAAAGGTATTCAAATTCTACGTCAGAATATGTTACTCATTACAGAGTGTGCCATTTGAAATAACAGAGTTTTTCAACTTTATGAATTGTAAGTTCCCAACCATAATTTTGTTATCACCCTGTATGAATTTTGACATTGAAATATAAATGGAGGTATATTTCTAATCTTTCTCCAAACAATCGAAGCTATTACGAAGGTTGAAAATCATTCACAGAGCCGAAAAAAATTATCTTCATGTACCATACAATTCACCAATTCTTCAAATATTCCGGAAACGAAAAATGTTAGGTACAGGGAACATTGAAGAGACTCACCTCCATTTGTGCTGCGGAATCCGAAAAAGGCAAAAAATATAGGGTGTTCCAATTGAAAAAATATAACTTCGATTTGTATCTCTCTTATGGAACACCCTGTATATCTCGAAATAATTTAGGATTGTACATGAATGAATTCTCTATCCAGCCAGTCGAGGAGAATTCTGAAATATATTCTGAAATATTGTTCTCCACATAAAGACCGTGTCTTATATAAAAAAGCATACAGTAATACAAAATGTGTATGACAGAAAAATCAGGCATATCTGCAATGGAACACCCCGTACATCAACAAATTTTCAGAATCGCCTTTTTATTACGATACCATTTTGTCAATAAATCCCTATACCTATCTCTATCGGTTTTCAAGACAAAAAATAATTTTTGTTGAATATGATCCAAAACATATCCCTGATTGAACTTATGTAAATCAGGGCTCTCGAATCATAAAGAGTTGATATTTCAGTGGTGGTTTGTTCAGGCTTGATGTATTCAATTCACACCGAGAAGTCGCCTCCATATCATACAGGGCGTGCTGAAATTATTATTATATCCGTTGTTCATACAAGTAGTCAAAAGTTCATTTTTTCAAATGGTACCCACTGTTTTTCACTCAATGAATTGAAAGACGAATAAAATTGCTACAAGATGACATAGCATGTCCGTATACCTTTATCATCAATTTTCCCTAATAAGGCCGCTTCCTGTGGAAAATATAATTTTATGAAAAAGTTGATTTTAGATAGCCATGGAAATATCAAACTCATGACAGTTCGGTGACATTAATGAGATTACTTGATCTCACGCCGCTTGACTTTTTTTCATGGGGTGTTTCGAAAGAGTGTACTCCAGTGCCTACCAAAGAAGAACTGCGACGGCGAATAGTGCGATGTATTGAAGATTGGATCCTCATGAAATTCAAAAGGCAACCACGAGTCGCGTACAAAAGCATATTTTAAAATGTTCAGAATGTAATGGAAATTATTTCGAGCATTCATTGTGAAAATGTGATATTTTGTTTATACATTCGTTCCTCCCAATTTTGTTATTTTCTGTACTTTCACAGTGAATTTAGCTTTTAACCTAGATATGGTAGATGAGATGATTTTTGATAGAGTTGTTGGAAACTCTGAGCCATAGTTGATGAAATTATTTTGTAATCTGACGAACTTCAATTCATTGGTGTCAATTCAGGATACATTTGGTTGAATTTTCTGCAAGTTCTGGCAATGATTTGATCACATTGTCGGTGTATAATGAATAACTTCATAAGAACTTCGTTTAAATAATCAATATTCGCGGTCATTCTGAGATATTTTTTGAAACACTGTCAATAACAATCACTGAATTACTCACCAATGTCATCGAACTGTCATGAGTTTGATAATTCCATGACTATCTAAAATTATCTTTTTGATAATAATATATTTTTCACAAAAAGCGGCTTTATTAAGAAAACTTGATGAAGTGGGTATAGGGACATGCTATGTCATCTGTAGTATTTTCATTCGTCTTTCAATTTATTTAGTGAAAAACAGTGAGTATCATTTGAAAAAATGAACTTTTGACCACTTGTATAAACAACGGATATAGTAATAATTTCAGCAGGCCCTGTATGATATGGAGGCGACTTCTCGGTGTAAATTGAATACATCAAGCCTGTTCAAACCACCACTGAAATATCAACTCTTCGTGATTCGAGAGCCCTGATTTACAAAGTTCAATTAGGGATATGTTTTGGATCATATTTAACACAAATTATTTTTCAACTTGAAAACCGATAGAGATAGGTATAGGGATTTATTTACAAAAGAGTATTGTAATAAAAAGGCAAATTCTAAAAATTTGTTGATATACGAGGTGTTCCATTTAAAAAAATAAAGTTGCTAGGACTTTTTGATATAAACGGCAACGTCGCAATTTCGAAAATATTTCAGATCGATAGAACAGGTGATAATATGTGAGATGCGAAATTTTCAGAAAAATCCTGCTTTGCGTTCTCCATAAACGTCTAACGTACCATCAACCGTGAGTTACCCTGTATAATAAAGAAGTGAATTTGGTTTCATGAGAAATTTCTGATTCCTGAATATATGATATAACGAGGTAGTTGAACATGAATTTGACATCGATTCTTGATTTTAGGAAAGAATAATGAGGATTATCATAACCACGCACATCATAGAAGGTGTGGCTATCATAACCACTCACATTATGGAAGATGTGGCTATCATCGAATTTCGATTTTTCCACGAATCTAGAATGAAACGAGGTATTTGAACAGGAATTCGATATCAATTTTGAAATCGCCAATTCCAAATCACCCGCCACAACAAGGCTTGACAAATGCAAACACGTCATGGCCGATTGTCAACGTTCAACAGCGGGACGAAAAAGAAACACTGAAGGTAAACAAACAAGAGATCGAAAGATCTGAGGATGAAGAGAGTGATTCCAGAAAAGTATCATATAAGAAGTCGAGACCCAGGAAAAATCTAGGAACAGCAGAAGTAAGTGAGGAAGACAAGAAGAATGGCTTCGCAGGTGGAGAAAGGAAAGTATGGCTGTTTGTATACCGGGTCAAAAGGACGTCCACAGAAGAACGAATAATGAAGTACCTAATAAAGAAACCAGGATTCGACAGTAATAATACTCAAGTGATATCTAGGACCTCATGTATCAACCGGAGTCCTGGCCCCAAAACGTGGGCGTGAAGAGGTTCGACTTTGAAAAAAATTAAAAAATTCTAATTGATCAAGGAGGGAATTCTCAAGCAGATCCTTAACAGACCTGAACCTTCCTAGAAGAAAAGAAGCATCAAGCCAAACCAGTGACAAAATAACAGGGATACATCTGAATCCCCAATCAATTGGAAACAAGTGTTGACGAGCTGCAAGCTTTCATAAGTGAACAAGAAAACTGTGATTTTGGAACATTGGAAAACCGAGTCACAACTATGAATGTTTCCTTTGGAAAATTACTACCAGGCTTCGAGCTTCTGCAGAAAGGAGGAAAATTCGCATATTTGTGTCATATTTGTCAGTGGAGGGGTCTTTCGAATGTGCAGCAGGAATTCAGTGTGAATAGTGTAAAAAGTGTAGTCATAAGTGTATACAGTCCTCCGGGAAATGAAGATGTACTTATTGATAAGATGGAAAAGGTATTAGACATTTAAATTCATAATTACAATTGTAAGTTATAGCAGGAGATTTCAATATATATTATTGCAGTATGTCACGAGAAAAACTAGAGCTCATATCTCTAATCAACTCGTATAATGTGATTCACACAATTTCCGATTTCCGTCGTATCACCCCCACCTGAAAGACAAGAAATGATAACATTCTAAGAAATGAAGAAAATTATTCACATGTGATATATTCAATGATTTATGATGACACGGCTCAAAAACTAGACATACATTCTACAGGTGTAACAAACATAAATCGTTTCTCAGAAAAACGCTTTTTCACCCCACAAAACACAACGAACTTTATTGATAGCTCAAAAACCGCTCGCTGGGCGGAAGTGTACAATCTTGAACAAAGAGAAGTAAATGAGCAGTGGGAGGTTTTCATGAGTATATTCCTGACATTCTTTGATGGCTCCTTTCCAAAATAAAGAGTTCTTGATAAAAAGGAAAACACATGAAATATAAAAATCAATTCGATATACTATATGTGTGCAGTACCACAGATAACAGACATAAAGAGGAATACCGAAGGAAAAAAAAAGAACATAACAACAAACTGGAAAATTTAAGAGCAAACATGTACAGGTCACAAGTTACAAATTCAGACAGCAAATCCAAGGCAGTGTGGGGGGTAATAAATAATATTTAACAAGAATACAACAGAGGTCCTAATGATATACAGGTAGTGGGGGATCAAAAAAAACTGCGAAGGAATTCAATGAGTATCTCTTTAACATGGTGAGGGAGGTGGTGAAAGATCAAAAAAATACTTTGGTAAACAATATAAAGTCTAGTGAAGAATCTATATTTTTAATACCAGTTGATAGCAAAGAAATACTGGATTTGGTGAAAGATCTGAAAAATAAAATGAGTAGCGGAGTGGATGTGGTTCTGACAAGAATTATTGAACAATGCATAGATGAGATAATTCAGCCAATAATTTACATAATAAATAACTCATTGAAATATGGCGTTGTACCTGATGATTTGAAAGAAGATCTAGTTAAACCCATTCATAAGAAGGGTGACCTCTCAAAATTTGAGAATTTCAGACCAATTAGCTTACTATCATCATTTGCAAAGGTATTCGAAACAGTGGTATTTAACAGGATTATGAATTTCATGGTAATGGGTGATCAACTTTGCAGTTCTCAGCATGAATATCAAAGGGGCAAATCCACAAAAACTGCTGAATTCTAGTTCATTCAGTACATATCAAACTCCTCAGAAAATGATGAACTCTCACTTCGGCTATTTCTTGACCTCTCAAAAGTATTTGACTGCTTGAATCACTGTACATTACTTGATAAGCTAGAGAGGTATGCTATAAGAGGGCCAGCACTAAGGAATATTGAATCTGGGATACCTCAGGAAAGTTTAATGGGACCGTTTCTATTCATATTATATTCGAATGATCTGAAAGAAATAACCTGAGAACTGCGAAATGACCAATTATGATGATGACACAAACTTATTGATGACTGCTCAAGACTTTCCAGGGCTCATGTCTGTAGCAGATGAAGCACTCACGAAGGCTAATCAGTGGTTTGGGAAAAAAACCTGACACTCAATGAGGATAAGACTAGCGCCATCCTTTTCGAAACAAATCATGCACGCTTTGAGTTCACTTATCTAAAATGACATAAATAATGACAGTCATAACTGACATGTGTTGGATAAAATATTGATATGAATTAATTTCAGTGTCTTTGAGTTCATTCAATCAGGTCCTGGTGAGGAATTGTTTTTTAGATTTGCAATTATTATGACAATCTCATTGTAAGTTATAGGATCCAAGAATATTGATCGATTATCATTTATATTGGAATCACATTTTCCGTATCTGTTACATATTCCTCCTCAATCAATAACTAAACTGGATACAAATTCTTTGGCTGCATTTTCCCTACGGAATGTAACAAATTTTGTGATTATACTATCGAAAGAGCATTTGATGATGTATGCGAATGAGTGAGGTTTATGTATGAAAGTTCTATTAGCATATGAATTTCCTGAATCTGGCTCACTAATATGGGATTCAAAACTGATTCAGAATCTGCGTACACAACGAAAGGTACAACGAACTGTCTCTCAAAATTCTCATAATTCTAAATATTCTCAGGTACCGATCTCCCAAATTCATCAACTTTCATTGACGTAGATGGTGCTGTAGTGAATGTATGATCACGATCATCAAGCTGATGGTGTAACAGTCTAGTTTCATCTGCAAAATATATCAAACAACCATCGCAACAAAATCGTTCATGTTCATTGGCAGATAGTTGACTAGAAACCAGTATAGATACATTCTCCACCCTACAATAGTGACCATTACCAAAATTATCAGTGATGACTAGGAGATCGATATGTTCACTCATTTTTTTCTCTCGGGAATAATGAAGCAGTCCGACAACCTGACATTTCACTTGACGGTTTTCAATCACATTTTATAATCTGTTAACGTTGATGGAATAATCATTGAGGGTTCCGTACTTTGGAATATTACTCACTTTCATCGGGAACTATACCAGTCAGTAGTAACAATAGGATTGACTTGAGAGCTAATGCAAAGACAAAAGTGAGCTCTCATTCTTTCGACAGGTATTTTTATTGAGGGGGAGCTCCACTCCACTACTACCGAACGGCCTTGAGGTGAGGCGTGCATCTCCAAGGTCGCTCTCTAACGCAATAATAACCTTCCATGCCAAGTTCCTCTCGAGTTCACGGAACACGCTCAAGGTCACTCGCCTCAAGGTCACATACATTCCCACACCACTCCCCAAGGACAAAACCTCCAAGGTCACCCGAAGGACGCTTCTCAAGGTCGCTCCCATTAAGGTCATACCCCTCTGACTTCGGGAGGAGACCCAGAAATAGCAAAGACCTTCTACTCATATAAACTGCATAATATTTGCTTCATGTCAATTGGTTTTGTATGAATATTCAATATTCACATGAATGGTTTTCACCGAAGATTTCCATTTCCTGATTTTTTATTGTCTCCCATGTTTTTTACTCCAATACGATATCTATACACTGACCTAAATATACACAACACTTCAAAATAAACGGTTGTGAAGAAAATGATGATACTTCACGATTGTTCAAAATTCCTTTTTTTTTTCACTCCTTGTCTACCGTTCTGGAATGTTGATATTCGATGATATCAGTGTGAGTTTTCTGCAATTCAACAACTCTCATCAATAATGAAATTTTCTGACAAACATCGATGATTAAAATCATTTGATTCTTACTGTATTTGTGGTCTTCGTGAAATTATAGTACACAACTCGAGTTGTAATGCAATTACGCATAACTGCAGCTGTCCTACTATAAGACTGGAATATTGGGTGTGAGGCAACTTTATACTTACCGATGCTTGCTATGGACTGCCAGTTCCTCAATTACATTTGTTCAGCATACACATTACACGTGCAAGTTACATGATACCGCTTATTAGAAACATGCGACACGACAAGATGAACGAAACAGATTCCAGGAAGACCATCTCCTCATGACAATCCAACCACCTTGCTTTTTATATTCCTAACATCATTCTTTGTGAACCATTCTAAGAGAATAAACGTAAAATTGTTAAACTGAATAATATTTCAGCTTTTTGAAACGGCAGTTTTTGGAGTTGAAGTTGAAATTTCCATATGCTCAGACTGTGAATTACCCTAGATGTAGGCTTACTCACAATCAAAAGTTCATCACTTTCCGCGGGTCCGAACACAACGCTCTACCCACCTTGTTGAGAGGCATTAAAAAATAAATCCAAATTCAAAATCGAATCGTGAAATTATTTCAAGAATAATTATGGGATCCTGGAAGGGATACTTGATAATATATCCATATTTCAATGCTCATCTCGAACTTTGCTATTTCTCTCACTCTCTTTCTTGCGTCATCAGATAATTAGCTCTTGATAATTCTAGTTCTAGATAAATTTAATAATAATCTCTAGATAATCAGCTATGTGAGAATCATTTGCTGGCCACAATACAAGTTTGCTGAGCTGGCCACAAATTGATTAGTTTTCCAGTTATTATCAAATTATTCTTCCTGTTCCTCTTCGAGTGACTCACTGAGTCAGTTTGTTATATTACTGTTCATATCTGAATTGAATATATTACTTACTCAGGTACATACTAACTCATTCAATAATTTTTGCGTCCTCTCGGCTATTTGGTTTTCAGTTCACTAAGTAGATACACACTACTATTGAAGAGAATAATCAACCAAGTTGTCATGTTTCATTGACGTTTCGGCAACAGGGTGGAAATGTACGAGAAAGAATTCTTCGAAAAACAAGATATTCCCAAATAACTTGAGAACAGTGAGACTTTGTACTGAGGTATATTTGGCTTGATGGAATCCAAATGAGCCTCCCTCTCACTTTCGTTAGACTTTGCATCGACCTTTGGAACACTCTGTATAGTATAAAATGTATTTGAATATCATATGGTACTTCCTAATCATCTTGCAAATAACTATTGATGATGTTATTATATTCTTGATAGTCTATGTCAATGCGATTCGAGTGAATGAATGGGCACTAATTCATTTTCCAATTAGATGTCGATCTGATCTGTTTATCTCGGAGGATACACAATTCATGATCGTATTAAATTGCAGCAGTTTCCATTAGAGGCGATTAATCGATAAGATTAGTCCATTGAGAATCCGTCATGTTCATAATTTATTCGTGTCACGGAGCACAATATACAGGGTGTAACTAAATGAATGTGAAACATTCAAGGGGGTTATTCCTCATTGAAAAGAGATATGATCTTTCATATGAAGGAACTTCATTGGAGCATCCCATGTTAAGATACAGCCCCTTGAAGGGGGTACATAAAATTCCTTCAACAATTTCATTCACGAGCACTAAAAAGTTACAGCATTGGAATTAACCTGACATTTTTCACTACCAAAAAGACACAGCCAGTTATTCATTCGATTCACCCCATGGTTGTAAGGGGTGGGAAACGCAACCTCTAAAGTTCATTTCCAATGTGACTTTCTGTCTTATTATTTGTTTACCATTTCCACCATACGCTGTTTCATCCTAAACGAAAAATGTCGCTTGGATTTTCTGCCCAAAATGAACCAGTTCGCAGCAAAAAATAATTTTACGATTAAGATACATGTCGCCATAAAACGAAAATACAAAACTAATTCATCTAGTAGGCAGCTATTAGCGATAGTGACAATAAAATTGGTATCAAGCTGTCAGTTCTTGAATTTTTGAACTCTAAGTAATACTTATCGTGTATTGTTGTTCTGTTCCTAATTTGTTACTTCAATAATTCACTTGTTATTGAAATGGCATACACAAATGGGCAAATGGCTGATATGCATTACGTTTACGGTCTGTCGCAGGAGAATGGGTTAGAAGCTTCTAGAAGATAGAAGATAGAATATTTTTCCGACTTCATCAACGATTACGAGAATATGTTTCATTCGACCAAAGAACTCAGGATTGTGGTCGCCATCGGAAAGTAAGAACACCACAGCTTGAGGAAGCATTACTTAACTTAATTGAAGAACAACCTACTACCAGTACTAGAAAGATTGCTTTCCAGCTAAACGTTGATCATATGACGGTATTTCGAATTTCAAAGGAACAACTCTTATATCCTTACCATCTGCAACGAGTACAGGCAATGTTACCGCGAGACTTACCGAACCGTCTTGAATTTTGCAATTGGATGCTGGAAATTATTGAAAGAAAACATGACTTTCTGAAGTAGATCGAATTCACAGACGAATGTAGTTTTTCTCGAGACAAGATTACTAATTTCCATATTTACCACATATTTGCTGATGGAAAACCTCACGCTATTATCGAAACTAACCATCAAGAACAGTTTTTTCTTAACGTGAGGGTCGGAGTTATGGAGATTTCTGTATTGGGCCTCATTTTCTACCTCCTCGATTCAATGGTGAGGCATACGTTCAGTTTTTAAAAGAAGTGCATCTCGTACTCCTTTGGGCGTCAAAAGGAATATGTTTTTTATGCATGATGGGGCTTCCGCCCATTATCACGTCAGCACGTCAGCATTCAACTGAAACATATGTAAATCGGTGGATAGGTCTAGGAGGACTACAGAACTGGCCCGCTTGATCCCCGGATCTCAATCCTCTCGAATTTTCTACTTGGGGCCATTTGCAGCATTTGGTTTATCGTACTCTTGTTCGCGATGTAGAGGACCGATGTAGAAACCGCATAATCGATGCGTGCAGGGTAGTGAGATAGACTCCAGGAATATTTGAGCGAATACGTGGCTCAATGCGAAGACGTCTAGACGCATGCGTGTAACGAAGTGTTTTCTCACCAGCTTCATTACTAGGCTTCGGTGTACGAGCCTCATATGAGAAATGAGGTGAAGGCCATTTCAGAGTCACCCTGTATACTTGATTGACAAATTCATGAATCAAGGAGCTCCTTTGGCTAGTATTTTGAGCCACCCAGAGAGCCCTACCCCAGACTAACCTTGTTTAGCTCCATTGCACCCTGCTGAGGGTAATCAACTTCATGACACCCCTGCCACCGTTTTGAAAGCACTACCAGGCTAATGATTTCACACATATCATGTTCAAACTCTTGAAATTAGTATTGGTAGGATTTGATTGCATAATGACGGTCCAGAGCCCTGGGAAATAAGAAGTCCAGTATGCTATCCGTTCACTTGCTTTATTCACCTTGCAATGATTTTTGCATCCGGAAATCCTGATCAACCCAGAGACTAAGACTTCTTATTGCCTATGGAGAGTGTATCTATGATTTTGGAAAGAGTTAGAATGGTTTTCATACCTGGAAAGACATTTCAGGGCCATGTGATATTGTTTAGGTCATAACTTTGTTATCCTTCGTAATTTCGCAATCAAATTCGCTCAGTAGCACAAACATGGAATGCCAAGCACTTCGATACTACCAGTTTTGAGGAAAAATGATCTCCACCGCAAGTTCCCAGACCCAAGGTCAAGTAGTGTTCACTTTTCCTTGAGAAAACAAATCATGGTCAGCTCGAGGCCAGACCAGCCCGACCAATCAGAATCCCGACCTCGCTCTGTTTTTTCCCAAATCTGAAAAGAGTATAAGTATCAAAATCCAGAGGCCCGAGGTTATAACTATGGTAGTGATTATTTTGATTCCGATTCTCGATTCTTATTCTGATTCCGATTCTCCATTCAAATTCTGATTCTCAGTCTTACTCATTGATTTTCGATTCAGTCCGATTCTTGCCGTTTGATTTAGTTCGTATAACCGTTATGAAAAGTGATCGAGGTGCTCGAAGTTTTTCCTGTATTTACATCCCGTTTTTGTGTTACACAAAGTTGAAAAAGTGAGCCAGAGCTTTTTCTGCCGACGATATTCACTCGTGAAGAATATTACCAGTCAAGTGTGAGTTAACTGCATTTTGATTTCACCGCATTTTCTCATCTTTCTATCAAACTGCAGATCAACTTTATGGATCAAATAATTTTCCAGTAAAAACCCAGTTGTTGTGACATTTGTCGTGACGTTTGACAGCGGCCAGTTAATAGGGAACTGCACCAGTAGATATATGTGGTTAGGATAATCTACCCTGAGATTATTTGATCTGTGGAATTTTGCTATCTTGTGACTGACACCTGTCGACATATTCTGTCATCCGAATTTCCTCGTGGTCGTATTTTCTTGGTTACGATAATAATCATTGTGAGAGATAAATTCGATCTGTTTATTGTTTCCAGTGAATGAACCTGTTTAAGTGTGAATTTTATTTCTGATTATTCGTTCTGAGTGATATACCAAACACCCGCAGCAACTCGTATACCAGGGTGAAACCAAGTGGGTGAACTTAAAGCCCTCACCCCCTTGTGATCTTTTCATAGTCCAGAAGGCCTTCGACCCCTGGCATACCGTCGCTTCGACTGTGTTGCTACCTATGCCTCCCAACAAATCCTGGTTGGGAGGAAGTGGAGTTCACCACTATAATCCAACTGGCGCTCGAGGCAACCCCGGTCTATCCTAGATATAGACATACCCCGTTGAGCACCACTCTAGTAACACCTCCCCAAGAAGGGGGAGACGTTACATGCGTAATGTCTGAAGGTACACATATCGATTTCTACATGTTGTATGCTCTGTTATTGATAAATTATTTTTGTTAATCCTTCTTTGATCATTCAATGTAGGTAGTAACTACAAAAAAAATACAATAAATCCAGTTTGTATGTATGTATCTATGTAGTTGTTCATAAAATAATTATTCGCTACGAATTGGTTTATTTTGGGCAAAAAATTTAAGGAAATTCTTTCGTTTAGAATGAAACAGGCTATCGGAAATGGATTTCAAAATGGTGAACAAATATAAAACAAAGAGTAAGAGTGAATTATCAAAGTTACAAATCAGGAACACAGCAACAATACACGATTAGTATTACTTCAAGTTCAGAAATTCACAAACTGTTAGCTCGATACCAATCTCATCGTCCCTATCCCTAAAAGCTGTGTACTAGATGAATAAGTTTCGTATTTTCGTTTTATGGCGATATGTATCTTGTTCGTGAATTTATTTCTTGCTGCGAAATGATTCATTTTGGGCAAAAAATTCAAGGGACATTTTCTGTTTAGGATGAGACAGACTAGTTTCGAAAAATTACAACACGAAATACATTGGAAATGAATTTCTGGGGTTGCGTTTTCCACCTCTACAACCACGGAACAAACCGAATAAATTACTGGCTGAATGTCTTGTGAAAAAATTTTTTTCTACAAATTTCATGTACCTCTTCAAGGGGCTGTATCTCAACATGGGATGCTATCTTTTTTTCGATGAGGAATCACTCCTCAAATGTTTCACTCATTCAGTTACACCCTGTATAATAATAATAGTAATAGAAAAAATATAATAATATTCATTCACCGTGAATATGGTTCACATAAATGAATAAAATTGGAACATTTCTCCATGTGAATGAATATTGTGGCAGTATGATATCATGTATGTGGACATATGTTTTATGCCAGGGATGCTAAGCCGAACCTTGTCAGCGTTCCATCCATATATACATAAGTGTAACAGAAAAATAATAATCATCGGAAACAAATAATGACAATGGAATCAGCAAATATTCGAGAGATATATATCTCCATAGGAATGAAAAACAAAGAGAAGAAAATACAAAATACAACTGGATTAGATCGAATCGATAACTTAAGTCTGGAAGCGAAAGAGTTTTCATCGTATGAGGAAGTCGATTGTATAGCCGGGTGATGTTATATGTGAATGAGCCATGATATAAAGTGGTATTATGGATTGGAGTAGAAAGTTGCGTTTTGAATCTCAAATTCAAGTTGTGAATGTCCGTTCTGAAGCTTATCTTATTATGAAGATAACTAGATATTCTTGTGGTGATGACTTTATGAAAGAGAATGGAAGCATGAAATATACGTCGGGACTCCATACTCAGCCAATTCAAGTTGCTCATATGGTGAGAAACAGATAGTCGTCTCCTGGTCCCTGTTATGAGTCTCAAACATGAGTTTTGCAGAGTCTTTAATCTTCTTTTGTCTGAATGAAGTAAGCTAGGACCGTATACGGTATCTGCATAATTAGCATGGGATAATACCAGAGCATCACACATAATTTTCTTTGATTGTGTGTTCAAGAATTCTCTGTTTGAATAAATTCTCTTCAAGTTGCAGTATCCCCGTTTCAAAATTAGAGACACATGGGACGAAAATCTGAGGGATTGGTCAATTACGAGACCTAGGTTTTTAGAAGATGCAGTAAGGAAGAGTTTTTTATTGTCAAGGTGGATGTTCACGTCATTTTCGCATCTCCTTCTCCTCGCTGTTCTGCCAAACAGCATGACAACCGCTTTGGAGGGATTAATCGTGAGGCAGTATTTTCTTGAGATAACGAGTGGGGAATTCTAGTCTTGATCAATAAGCCGACACGCGTCTATCAGGGAAGCTTCCGGAAATTGTTTATAAATCTGAGTGTCGTCAGTATAGCTATGGATTTTTGTGTGTAGTGAGTACTTAGAGAACTAAAACGTATAAATTACGAATAATATAGGTCCAAGGATCGACCCTTGTGGTACTCCAGCAGAAGTTCCACCAAAATCTGAAGATTCACTATCCAGAACGACACACTGTTCCCTTTGCGCCAAATAATTGCTCAATAATTCAGTAGAAGGGTACGAGAACCCCAAGAACTTCAACAAGTTAATCAATAGCTGATGACAGATTCTATCAAATGCCTTGGAGTAATGGAGCAATACCGAAATACACAATTCATTGCTATCGATCTATTTGTGGACATCATCAACTACGTTTAGCAGAGCGGTCGTGCAGCTATGACCAGATCCAAAACCTGATTGGGAAGCCGGCAGGAGGTGATTATCGTCAAGGAACTCACAAATTTGTTTATTTATAATTTTCTCGAAAGCTTTCGAAATACCACATAAGATGCTGATAGGGCGCAGGTCACTTAAATTCATTAGTTTTCGCTAGTGGGATAACGCGGGATTATTTCCATATTGAAGGAAATACATTTTCATCTATACACGCATTGAATATGTGTTTTATAAATGGTAAGATGTGCGGAGTAGAATGTAGAATCATTTTGATGCTAATACCATCGGTACCAACAGCATTTGATTTCATAGAGAGCATCGTTTCATAGATTTCATCTTCACCTGTATGCTGGAAATGAAAACTTGAGTCAATGTTCAATTTATTATTGGAAAAAAAATACAGGAGCTCATCATCAGGCAAATCATTGTTGGAGCTGTTAGTACAAAGAAATCATCGATTTTAGTGGTATCTCTAAGATAATCAGGAATGATGTTTTTCGTGCCTTTGCTGTGCAAGTCTAAATCGGAGAGTTCTTTCCAAAGATTTCTCTTCTTTTCAAGTTTCATTGTGTGATTGGTGAGATTCCTCAATTGTTTATAATAATTCCAATGAGGAGCGAGTCCACTTTTCCTATACTTAGTCAGAGCCTTATCGCGAAGTTTCATCAACAGCTTCAAATTTTACTCAATTACGCAAGCCCTCGATGGAGGAATTGAACGATAAACTTGCCGCAGCTGATCAAATAATACAGAAACTCGAAAATAGGTGTCAGCAATTGGAAAGGAAAGCACGAAAGACTAAAATAATCATTTTTGGACTAGAGGCCGTAGACTCAGATTCAGTTGGTCTAGTTACCAATAAGTTGAAAAAACTTACTGGATTAAAAAAATAACTAACCTTTCAATCATATTATATGAATATAGGTCGCATTAAGTCTATAAAATCAAGATCAAGCTAGAAAACAAGATTTATCTACCATCCCATCTGATGAATATGAATGAAAATGGCAGTGAAAAAATATGGCACCCAATGAATAAATACACAATAAGGTGTAAAAGGGATAATTTGTGTGATATCAAGGAAATTCTCGACAGTAGTGGCACACCTTAAACCAATGTTGAAGAAATAACAGCGATTATCAATGAACGCTACTCCAACTGTAGGTGAAAAAATGACCCAAATCATAGTCAACCAACATGAAAATTCAAATATTGGGGAAGACTCCAAAACAAAGAACTCAACCTCTATGTTTCTCCAACCTGTATCGGACTAATGCGGCTCCAGGATTCGACGCTATAACAGTTGAACAGTTGGGAAATATCTCGGAAGAAATCGCAAAGCCTTCATGTTACCTAATAAACCTCATGATGAATCGAGAGGAAAATGTCCAACACATTTTATAATTGCAATCATCAAACCAATTTTTCAAAGAGCCTAATCTCTAATGTGGAAAAATTTATTGAGAGGTTGAATGATTTCATGAACAAAAATTATATAATCTCAAACCTTCAGTTTGGTTTTGGAAGAAACAAGTCTACCAGTTATGCAATTGCATTCTCAACGGATGTTATATATTGCTGTTTGGATAAAAGTATACCTTGAGCTAGAGTTGTAGTGAAGTTTGCCAAGAGCTTTCGATACCGTTAGTCATCGGAAGCTTTCATCAAAACTAAACGATATAGGTGTTATGTCCCCATCTGGTCATTAGTTACCAAACTCATCCAGGCATATGTTTCTCGTATATTCGATATATATTCTTGCTCGCGTACCTTGATATACAAGAGGTTGTAACGCCACTGTGCCTCGTACCGGGGCACAATCGGAGTTCGCGAAAGAAGTTCCCGAAAAAAAATCCGATGGATTTTTTGGAATGACAAGCAGAAACACAATCAGACAGACACTCTGGTGTGTGCGTGCAACAACCTACCTGTGCCCAGGCAAATATTGGTAAGTGGAACTACCTCTCTCTTGTATCGACAAGTTAGATTCAAAATCATACAGTCCATTCGCTCCAATCTCGAACATTTATGATCCTTCTCAACGGATTAGTTTGATGAATTAATGACTCGCAATTAAAGTTAATCGTCAAGACAGTTTTTGTTGAAACCGGCTTTTTATCGATATTCACCAATCTATAGGTATTATTATATTTGATTTCCAAGTTATTGGATTCTCGCATCTCCGCGTTCTGGGCGATTAGAACCGAACGCGCACCGTCTCACGCAGCGTGGAAGTGGAGTATCGAGGCATTTCAATCCGATATCGCGAAGATACAGACGCACAGCTGTACATTAATATTTTTGAATACTTATAATTTGCATTGCACACAACGCACAAATCATTTTCAAGTAGCTAAGTGCATATTTTTCAATAGATTTCACTCATCACTAGTACTTGAAAATGACAACAACCCAAGCTTAAATTAAAAATTATCTCGCTCAACGAAGTACAGAGGTAACGGAAATTGGCGAATTGAAAAGAGTGGCGGAAAGCGCGCTGCTTGATACCGACGTTCACGACAATTTTAAGTGCCGCTATCGACATATCGACGGAATTCGCGAGAATTTCGATAGGCTGCATATAGCCCTGATTGGCTTGGTCTCTGCACAAGACAATGCTGACGTCAACTCATATAACGAGGTAGTAACTTCATTTAAAAATGACTATTATCATATACAAGCGATATACACGAAGCTATTTGAAAATAATCCTCCACCTCCAGCTACCCCACCTAATCACTCTAATGTAAGGCTCCCTAGAATGGAATTACCCACATTTAGTGGTGATGTAAGGTGTTGGCAAACATTCATTGATATGTTTGACTCCATTGTACATACCAATGACACTATTTCGAATATTGAAAAGTTTACGTATCTCATTAGTTGCCTCAAAGATGCTCCTCTAGCATTAGTGAAATGCACCCCTCTGACAGGGCAGAATTATACAGTGGCCTATAGTACACTCAAGAAAAGATATCAGAATTCTAGAATTATTGCAACGTCTCATTGGCATGCCATAGTAAACACTAAAAAAATTTCTGATCCAGAAAATTCGCACACTTTGCGACAACTCATCGACACTTTCAACGAAAATATTGCGGTGCTAGATAAATTGGGATTTCCAACCAAGCAGTGGGACTTCATCCTTTTCAATATGCTCTTTGATCGATTGGATACTGCAACGGCTACCAGATTCGAGATGGAAAATTCCACTTTATTACCAGAGCACTACTATCAAACGCTCGAGTCGTTTCTGAATAATGTTTGCTCTGCAATAGATACAGTCAACCTCTCAAAGCTCAACGTAAAATCAGCATCCGAATTCTCTAAGGCAAGAACAGTTAATAATATTATTACTCAACCTCAATATTCGAAACAAAGACCCAATACATCATCATTTTTTGTGAGCTCTAGCAGGAAACAAAACTGCCAGGTGTGTCATAATGATCATTCAATTTATAATTGCCCTGAGTTCGTCTCAAAATCACCCGAAGAACGATACAATTTAGTAAAATCTAACAAATGGTGTACAAACTGTTTGGGCTCAAAACACTCTGCGACTCAGTGCACATCTAAAAGCTTCTGTCGTCTTTGTACAAGCCCTAGACACCATCACACTCTTCTGCATCTGCCAAATAATTCCGAACTCCGCACACCAAATGCAAGGGCAACTCCAAATGTTACAAATTCTATATCTCAACCTGATCAAACCTCACTTCCTGCTACCTCTACCTCTGCCTTCAATAATACATCTCAAACCCTAACAGCCAGTTTAACGTCTACCAACTTCAGCACTGTTCTTTTATCCACTGCCATTGTCGACGTCATCGATAAAAGGGGGCAATGCCACCAGGTGAGAGTACTTTTGGACAGTGCTAGCCAAAGCCACTTCATCTCGAGTAGGTGCTGTACACAGCTTGGACTCCCTCGGCGAAAATTGTCGAATATTCCCACCGTGACTATTTCGAAGAATGATATTAGTGACTTCTCTAAATTGGAATTGGCCGACCCCAATTTTCATATTTCAAGACCCGTTGATATGCTCCTAGGTGCGGATGTTTTCGCTCATATTCTGAAAGGAAATTCTCACTCCGAAAATATTAATAAACCCGCAGCCCTCGATACAATCTTCGGTTGGATTGTGATGGGGAAAATTGTCTCGCCCCCCGTATACTCGTTTTTCGCCTCAGTGGACACATTAGAAAAATCCCTAAAATCATTTTGGGAACTAGAACAGGTTCCCACCTCATCCTCACTATCAAAAGAGGATCTTAAGGCTGAACAGCTCTATAAATCCTCAGTCTCTCGCAATAATTCCGGTCGTTTTCAAGTAGCTCTGCCCTTCAGAAATGAAGAACCAATTTTCCCTAACTCTCGAGACATTGCTCTACGACGTTTTTTCGCACTCGAACGAAGACTTCTAAATGATCAAGATCTCTTTACTCAATATTCTGATTTCATGCGCAATTATCTTTCCTCGAATCATATGGAACTCATCTCCGACATCTCGCCATCTCCCTCTCACTACTACATACCACATCATTGCGTTTTGAAGCCGGACAGTACAACTACGAAACTTCGTGTTGTTTTCGACGCCTCATCTAGATGTATGAATAATCTATCTTCAAACGATACTCTCTTAGTTGGCCCAAAGCTACAACCCGATATTTGTGCTCTCTTATCTCGATTTCGACTACACAATATTTGTTTCAGCGCTGATATCAAACAAATGTTCAATCAGATTTTGATGAAAGAGTCACATAGAAAATTCCAAAGGATTCTTTGGAGATTTCCTAGAGATGAGAATGTACAAGACTACCAACTCAACACTGTAATTTTTGGAGTATCTAGTTCACCATTTCTGGCTATACGTACGATTCAAGAAGTTGCCAATCTGTATCGCGCTGAGTACCCTCAGGCTTGTGACGTTCTCAAGAACGATGTCTTCGTTGATGATATCGTTACTGGCTGTTCATCGCTTGTTGAGGCACAGAACCTCCAGGCTGATCTACTTCACGTGCTCAAAGAATCGGGTTTCGAACTCCAGAAGTGGGCTAGTAATGCACCCGCATTGGTAGATCATTTACCCGCAGAAATGTTGAAGTTAGACCCCCTCCGTTTGGACCTGGAAAAAGACTCAACCTTGAAAATCCTAGGTTTGCAATGGAATGCAAACACCGATTCTTTCTCATATTGTGTGAAACCTCTTGATAAGCCTTGTTCCAAGCGAACCGTTCTATCAGAATTGGCAAGAGTATATGACCCCTTAGGATCCCTCACACCCGCAACCGTATTTGTGAAAATCCTCTTGCAAACATTATGGACTTCTGGTGTTGACTGGGACACGGCACCCCCAGAAAACATAATTTCTGTCTGGGAGCAATTCAGATCTGAATTACCACAGCTTTCCGCTCTTCAAGTTCCTCGACATATACTTCCTCAGAACACGGTTACTCGCGAAATCATAGGATTCTGCGATGCTTCTCAAAAGGCATATTGTGCCGTAGTCTACCTCAGGACCCTTTCGGATAACGAATTTGAGACACATCTTTTATGCGCCAAATCAAGAGTGGCTCCTCTCAAAACAATATCCTTACCACGTCTCGAGCTTTGTGCCGCTCTGCTTCTCTCTAAGTTACTAGATTTTGTTCAGCGAACATTTGATAATTCTTTCAACATACATGCTACAATTGCTCATACGGACTCGATGGTGGTCCTCAGATGGTTACGAAGTTCACCACATGAGTGGACGACCTTTTTCGCCAATCGAGTCACGCTTATACAAGAGAAAATTCCGCCCTCTTCATGGTATCATGTCTCCTCTCGGGATAACCCAGCAGATCCTGGATCTAGGGGACTACTTCCCTCACAACTCGTGAACAATTCCTTATAGTGGTCAGGGCCGACATGGTTGAAACATCCTCGCCATTCGTGGCCTGATAATTCAATAGATCCATCTATTCTCAGTAATATTCGTGAAGAACAACGCAAAATTGTCCTCACCGTCACTGTTGTCGATAACCCTATACATACTTTATCAACTAGGTTCTCATCATTCCTGAAAATACGTGTTATTTGTTATATATTGAGATTTATCCATTTCCGCGCTGGCCACTCGAGATTCAGTATATGTTCAGACCCAGAAAAATTTGGTCCAATTTCTAGTAAAGAAATGGAAAACGCGCTCTACATTCTCATCAAAATAACTCAGCAGGATGAATTTGCCTCTGAGTTAACTGAAATGCGGCATAAAAAACCCTTGCCAAAATTTCTGCGTAAACTCAATCCCTTCATTGACGAGAATGGAATAATTCGAGTAGGTGGTCGTTTAACTTAAGCTGATCAAAAACATTCTGTTCTTTCACCCAGTTCACATAATTTCACAACTCTAGTGATAGAATACACTCACTTAAAGTTTTGTCATCCTGGATTTCAGACCTTACACTTTTTATTATTGCAACGCTACTGGATTCTCTCTCCCAAAAGAACCATTAGAAAGGTCATATCAAAATGCTTCAAGTGTTTTCGGATCAATCCAAAACCTATTCAACAGTTCATGGATAATCTCCCTAAGGCTCGCATCACTCAACTGAAGCCATTTTCTCATGTAGGAATCGACTTCTGTGGCCCGTTTAAGATTACTCCCACAAGAATGCGTGGTTCGAAGGTACTGAAATCCTATATATGCGTATTTTGCTGTATGGCTACGAAGGCAATCCATCTGGAGCTTTCTTCTGATCTGTCAACAGACACCTTTCTCGCGGCTTTAAGACGTTTTGTTTCTCGTCGAGGTCTCTGTTCTGACATTTACTCAGATTGCGGGACATATTTCAAGGGAGCAGCCAGGGAGCTGTCCGAAGTCATGCAGCACGCTGCAAATGAAGAAGGCATTAAATTTCACTTTAAACCACCCGCTTCTCCCAATTTTGGTGGCCTCTGGGAGGCCGGAGTGAAATCTACCAAGACTCATCTCTACAGAGTAATTGGGGATCAGACACTAACTTCGAGAAGCTTTGTACGGTCATCACGCAAATAGAAGCTATGCTCAACTCTAGACCCCTGTGCAGTATTAGTTCCGACCCCAACGATGAATCAGTATTAACGCCAGGTCATTTCTTGACCCTGGCACCCCTAAACTCAGTGCCAGATGCTAACCTTGGAGACGTCCAGCTGAATCGCCTTACGAGGTGGCAACTGGTACAACGCCTCCAGCAAGATTTTTTGGCTAGATGGCACAAAGAATATTTGCACACCCTTATGCAACGCAGTAAGTGGATTGAGCCATCTACCCCAATAAAAATCAATACTATAGTGCTTCTGAAGGAGGATTCCAACCCCCCTATGAAGTGGCCTCGGGGTCGAATCACTCACATCCACGCTGGTGCTGACGGTATCGCGAGAGTGGTCACGCTGAAGACCTCTCATGGTACTCTAAAGAGGCCGGTGAGCAGGGTGTGCCCTTTGCCTGAGTATTGAACTCTTCTCACCTACCTGTTTGTTGTATTGTTCAATTTCCTTTTTTTTTTGCAAGTATTGATCATCACAGAATCATGTTTTTTTTTTCTCAATATTTAATTTCACCCCGCATTTGAAAATATTCATTTTGGTGGCCGGTATGTTATGTCCCCATCTGGTCATTAGTTACCAAACTCATCCAGGCATATGTTTCTCGTATATTCGATATATATTCTTGCTCACGTACCTTGATATACAAGAGGTTGTAACGCCACTGTGCCTCGTACCGGGGCACAATCGGAGTTCGCGAAAGAAGTTCCCGAAAAAAAAATCCGATGGATTTTTTGGAATGACAAGCAGAAACACAATCAGACAGACACTCTGGTGTGTGCGTGCAACAACCTACCTGTGCCCAGGCAAATATTGGTAAGTGGAACTACCTCTCTCTTGTATCGACAAGTTAGATTCAAAATCATACAGTCCATTCGCTCTAATCTCGAACAATAGGTATTCATCGACCAGTACATGCCTCTTTCAATAGTTACCTAGACAATAGACGCCAAACTGTAGAAATCAACCAATGTAGAAGCAACCAAAGGGTTGTGACATATGGAATACTACAAGGAACAGTGTTGGGGCCGACTCTGATTCTGATATATCTGAATCAACTGCTTAATATCGAAACCACAGGCAACCATCATCTCATTTGCCGATGATACGTTACTCTTTGTAGAAGGGAAAACTTGGGAAGACACTGAAAACGTGATATCCTCGGAATTGAAAATACTCATGGATTGGTTTGATAAGAACGATTGACCTCGAGGAGACAATATATTTTCCTTTCACGAAGTATAAAAAATGATTCTCAAATAATTTGAATATGTGTAATTTGATGTTGATTTACCATTCAGAAAGGATTCCTGGAGGATAAAGACAGCAGACAGCACCAACTATTCAGGTATCATGATCGACAGCAACCTCAAATGGGATATTCATATATCTGAACTGAAGAAATAGTTGAAACTTTGGACGTTGAGAAATTTCATAAAATATATGAATAATGATAATCAAATGAATAATATATGGTAATAGATATATAAATAATGGAATAGCATTGATACACCTATTGGAAAAAAAAGTCCTTCACTTCCATTGATATGAAACACGCTTCCGAAAAAAAAGGAATTAATTTTGACAAAGGTGCATCGATCCATAGGAAAGCGATGTTTAGAGTACGTTGTGCAGAAAATTTATATCATCATCCCACAAGAATTGAAAGGAAAAATCTGCGAAGTTTCAAGAAAACAAAAACGAGATCGCTCATAGATTAATCAAGCTCATCGATTCAAGTGAAGACACACGCGTTCTCTGTGCTCCATAGTCAATGTGAAATAAATAGACAACCAGCAATCTTGAAAAGCTATAACTTGCAGAATCTATGTGATTGAAGTTCGGCTACGCAGTGATATAAGAAACAACTCCATAGCATATGTGCATATGTAACCAAAAGCTTGAAACATTTTGCATTCTCACACTACACCTGCCTACAGAAGATAGCAAAAAACCAATCGTGAATGTGAACAGAAAATAAATAAGTGATATACAGTTCCAGAATAGAACAAAAACGTTCTGAAGAAAAGCATGTCTGATCTTGATAAACTGCTCGACAAAATTTCGGCTAAGTTTGAGGATACCACGAAAGCACAAACAGCGGAACTGAAGAACAACATAAACGAAGAAGTACAAAACCTCAGACTTGCATTAGAAAACGAATCACAAAAAAGAATTGACCTAAAAAGGAAATTCGATGAACTGAAAAATCAGTACGAAGTTCTGTCGAAAAAACTGAGAAAGAATAATGTCGTAGTATTTGGGCTAGACGACTTTATAGTTGGAGATCCGGTGAACTTACCTAACAACACCATTCAGAAGTTGAATCAGCTCCTTGATTTGAGTCTCACTACACAGGACATCAATAACATATTCACTATTGGTAACCAAAGAACCCGTGAACCAGTGATTGTCCAGTTTGTATCCTTCTTGAAGAAATCTGAATTCTAAGACATCACTTGAATGATGCTCGTTCTAAGAATATGAGTGCTTACATTAAAGCAAATGAGCTCTACATTCATCGAGAAGCCTATACTGCAAAACAACTTGCGGATAGTGACAAAGAAGAAGATCTCGAAGAGGACTCAGCCATCAAAATTCAAGAAAACATTATAGCAGTAGCGAAGAAATTCTACAACCACTAAAGAAGGCTAGGACTCTTTCAGCGCCATCTATGCCAAGAATCTCAACAAGATCAATTGGAAAAGGGAAGGACAAGCCAACATCGAAATCAACGAAACCCACCACAAATAAGTCAACCTGATCTTTCCACAGGTTCTTTTTGTACTTTTTGTTTTTTTAATGTTCCTTATTCATGTCATCCGTTGATAAGAATTTACTATGTCCTTCTCAATCTGCCATATAAATACCCGATCAATAACTAATGGAATTGCAGAATTCGAAAATAAAGTATTCAATATTTACGTTATAATTACCATTTCTGGAACTTGGTTGAATGATAGGATATCTGATGAGTCGATTCTACTGCCTGGATATGTTCTGTTTCGGAATGATCGTAAAGGTCATGGTGGAGAGGTAGCCATCTATGCAAAACATTTCATACGCGCTAGCCTAACTAGCAATTTACAAATAGAATTTACAAATTGGTTTATGTAGTTCTTCAGTTCCGCTGTTTGTGCTTTCGTGGTATCCTCAAACTTCGCCGAAATTTTGTCGAAATTTTACGTTTATTCTCTTAGAATGGTTCACAAAGAATGAGAAATATAAAAAGCAAGGTGGTTGGATTGTCATGAGGAGATGGTCTTCCTGGAATCTGTTTCGTTCATCTTGTCGTGTCGCATGTTTCTGATAAGATCAGACATGCTTTTCTTCAGAACGTTTTTGTTCTATTCTGGAAGTGTATATCACTTATATATTTTTTGTTCACATTCACGATTGGTTTTTTGCTATCTTCTGTAGGCAGATGTAGTGTGAGAATGCAAAATGTTTCAAGCTTTTGGGTTACATTAGCTACATGAGCTAATTATCTGATGACGCAAGAAATAGAGTGAGAGAAATAGCAAAGTTCGAGATGAGCATTGAAATATGGATATATTATCAAGTATCCCTTCCAGGATCCCATAATTATTCTTGAAATAATTTCACGATTCGATTTTGAATTTGGATTTATTTTTTAATGCCTCTCAACAAGGTGGGTAGAGCGTTGTGTTCGGACCCGAGCAAAGTGATGAACTTTTGATTGTGAGTAAGCCTACATCTAGGGTAATTCACAGTCTGAGCATATGGAAATTTCAACTCCAACTCCAAAAACTGCCGTTTCAAAAAGCTGAAATATTATTCAGTTTAACAATTTTACGTTTATTCTCTCAGAATGGTTCACAAAGAATGATGTTAGAAATATAAAAAGCAAGGTGGTTGGATTGTCATGAGGAGATGGTCTTCCTGGAATCTGTTTCGTTCATCTTGTCGTGTCGCATGTTTCTAATAAGCGGTATCATGTAACTTGCACGTGTAATGTGTATGCTGAACAAATGTAATTGAGGAACTGGCAGTCCATAGCAAGCATCGGTAAGTATAAAGTTGCCTCACACTCAATATTCCAGTCTTATAGTAGGACAGCTGCAGTTATGCGTAATTGCATTACAACTCGAGTTGTGTACTATAATTTCACTACGACCACAAATACAATGAGAATCAAATGATTTTAATCATCGATGTTTGTCAGAAAATTTCATCATTGATGAGAGTTGTTGAATTGCAGAAAACTTACACTGATATCATCGAATATCAACATTCCAGAACGGTAGACAAGGAGTGAAAAAACATAGGAATTTTGATCAATCGTGAAGTATCATCATTTTCTTCACAACCGTTTATTTTGAAGTGTTGTGTATATTTAGGTCAGTGTATAGATATCGTATTGGAGTAAAAAATATGGGAGACAAGAAAAAAACAGGAAATGGAAATCTTCGGTGAAAACCATTCATGTGGATATTGAATATTCATACAAAACCAATTGACATGAAGCAAATATTATGCAATTTATATGAGTAGAAGGTCTTTGCTATTTCTGGGTCTCCTCCCGAAGTCAGAGGGGTATGACCTTCATGGGAGCGACCTTGAGAAGCGTCCTTCGGGTGACCTTGGAGGTTTTGTCCTTGGGGAGTGGTGTGGGAATGTATGTGACCTTGAGGCGAGTGACCTTGAGCGTGTTCCGTGAACTCGAGAGGAACTTGGCATGGAAGGTTATTATTGCGTTAGAGAGCGACCTTGGAGATGCACGCCTCACCTCAAGGCCGTTCGGTAGTAGTGGAGTGAGGCTCCCCCTCAATAAAAATACCTGTCGAAAGAATGAGAGCTCACTTTTGTCTTTGCATTAGCTCTCAAGTCAATCCTATTGTTACTATTGATAAGTGGTGAGAATGTTACCTGCAACAATTGTCTCCAGACTCCCACACCCACTGACAACTTACGCCGACACCAAATGCCACCAGGAGCATGTGTGGGAAATGTAGGCGAACCCTTTGCGGAGGAGTCGCGCCTAAGCGATATCACTCCTCACGCATCCACGTCTAGGGGTGTCTCAACATGTGTGATTCGCAATAAAGACGTCCCAGTGGATGAAATGAGGTCGCATAAAAGGACGTTAGAACACCGTACGAATGCTTGCATCAAATATAGAGACGGTGTATACGTGATTGACACATCATAAGCTTTAGACTGGAATGTACGGGGTGATTGGATTATAATACGTTCTTCGCCGAAAATAAGGCGACGATATCATCCTCATTGGAGAATTTACTATCCATTCATCATGCTGTCAAAGTCGACATGGAAATATTTAGTAGATATATCCTACAAGTTCAAGATCTTCACGATATTGAATCTCTCATGGCACCAAATCACATCATAGATTCATCTCTCAATTGAGAAGCCGTCGTTGACACATCCAAGAGAATTATGATAAACCAAACAACATAATTCGAGGAGCGTGATTCCGGTTAGTTGGAGACTGAGAATTGATTTGAAATCGTAGGATTACGAGGTGTCTATATTATATAAATTGTTTTCATTGTTGCTGGTTGAGCTCTAGAAGAAATATTATTTCTTGAAATCAATATTGATGAATATAGCCCGCTACGAGGATGTTCCATTATGAAACTACTAAGTTTCTTCGAAAATAA
This sequence comes from Gastrophysa polygoni, assembly GCA_963576655.1. Lineage (NCBI taxonomy): Eukaryota > Metazoa > Arthropoda > Insecta > Coleoptera > Chrysomelidae > Gastrophysa > Gastrophysa polygoni. Next base: position 35,692,645 of record OY755082.1, read on the forward strand.
GAAGGCGTGAACGTAGTGAGTTAGGACCACCATTGTTTTGCTTGGGCTGTGATATCTGCCCCATATCCAGCGAACAGGAAACCTTGTGAAATGTCTTCATACCCACACTTTCCTCCAGTTTCGAATCTGACTGGTATAGAGTTCCCGAAGAAAGTGAGTAATATTCCAAAGTACGGAACCCTCAATGATTGTTCCATCAACGTTAACAGATTATAAAATGTGATTGAAAACCGTCAAGTGAAATGTCAGGTTGTCGGACTGCTTCATTATTCCCGAGAGAAAAAAATGAGTGAAATTATCGATCTCCAAGTCATCACTGATGATTTTGGTAATGGTCACTATTGTAGGGTGGAGAATGTATCTATACTGGTTTCTAGTCAACTATCTGCCAATGAACACAAACGATTTTGTTGCGATGGTTGTTTGATATATTTTGCAGATGAAACTAGACTGTTACACCATTAGCTTGATGATCGTAATCATTCACTACATTCACTACAGCACCATCTACGTCAATAAAAGTTGATAAATTTGGGAGATCAGTACCTGAAAATATTTAGAATTATGAGAATTCTGAGAGACAGTTCGTGGTACCTTTTGTTGTGTACGCAGATTCTGAATCAGTTTTGAATCCCATATTAGTGAGCCAGATTCAGGAAATTCATATGCTAATAGAACTTTCATACATAAACCTTACTCATTCGCATACATCATCAAATGCTCTTTCGATAGTATAATCACAAAATTTGTTACATTCCGTAGGGAAAATGCAGCCAAAGAATTTGTATCCGGTTTAGTTATTGATTGACGAGAAATATGTAACAGATATGTAACAGAATGTGATTCCAATATAAATGATAATCGATCAATATTCTTGGATCCTATAACTCACAATGAGATTGTCATAATAATTGCAAATCTAAAAAACAATTCCCCACCAGGACCTGATTGAATGAACTCAAAGACACTGAAATTAATTCATATCAATATTTTATCCAACACATGTCAGTTATGACTGTCATTATTTATGTCATTTTAGATAAGTAAACTATCAAATAACACACTAGTGTGTTATAATCCATAGCTCACTATCACTAGTGAGTCGCCGAAGACCTTCTCAGGCAGTGATCGGTGTAGAGCGCTGGTTCCTTCAATTTCAAAAATATTGCAATTCTTGAAGGTATCTTCGACAACGTATTTATTCCCACACACTGGCTGGTACACCTCCCATTCTTGTAAAAAACAAAAAAGCGGCTAAAACTAGTATTCTTTGGTCTCAAAGACATGTAGTTTTTACACAAATTGATCGGGTTGACTGGAAATCCTTCTTCAAGTATGGTGAAACTACTCGATTTCTTGGTTTGAGTGTCTAGCAAAACTATGTGAAAATATTTCCCTTTGTCTTGAATATTTTCTACTTACAAATTGACTAATTCATCGTATCTACAAGCACTGCTAATCCCCATTATCAAAGCCACTTTCATCAACAAGTACTCGTCATCGGGAGCTTCGTTCAAAAACTTCTCTATTTCAGGTCGTTCTAATGTCTTGGACTTCTTTGGTTCGCATCCCTGTGATTTGCTTTTCAAAAAGCTCGTTAGTTTGCCATATTTCGAAATGTCGATTTTTTTATAAAGGTGAATAGTTGAGCGAAGCATCGAGTATTTGGTCCACAGCGACGAGGATTTTTTTTTGGCAAATGTAAAGAATAAGCCAATAGAACATTTTCGTCGATACCTTTAATTTTCCGTTAATTCATCCAAGACTCAAACATTTTGAACTCCTTGTCGTAAGCATCTCGGGACTTTTCTGGCAAAATCTGCATCGCTGCTTCTTTCGCTTCCGTAAGGATATCCTCAGGAACGTAATTTTCATCGATTTCCTCCATTTTCTATACGTTTTTTTCTTCAAAAAAGGTTTCTTTCACTGCAGGGAAAACTGACAAGTGTCAAAATTTATTTAAACATTTGCAACAATGTGTTATGCCCGTGGCAACTAAACAAACAACCTACCTTGACCAAAATGTAAAAAAGTCACTGTCAAGTCATTCTGACATATACAGGGTATTGAGACGCAAGTAGCTTTGATTTGATCACAAAACTTATCAATTATTATCTCATAAAAAAATGATTTCTTCCACTTGTTGGATGAAACATTGTATGCCACTCGTGTGTTATGTTTCCTAAGTCACTTGAGAATTACCTATTAGTCCCCCCTCGTCCACATAATCAATCAAACAGTCTCATTGAGTATCATACCTTGGCAATGGATAATCTCTAATTCTACACTAATTTCCAAAGCTGGAAAAAAATCCCAAATCGATAATTACAGGCCTATATCTGTCATAAATACTCTAGCCAGAGTATCTGAACAATGTGTTGAGAAAAGAATCGGTAAATTTCTGGATAAACACCGTATAATAACAGCCAGACAAAGCGGAGAGTTCGATGCATATTGCAAACACATTGGAGTATTTCAAAAAAATCATTGCTTCAGGTCATCCAGTGACAAATGGTCTTGTGAAAAGGAACGTTCAGACTCAAACATAGATTGAAAACTATAGTGGATGACTTTGAACCCATTCAAGACAAAGTTCAGAACATTATGTTTCGTTACCGTGTGACACCACTTGCCTGTGATCAATCGCCAGCCGAATTGTATTCGAGTCGAATGATACGGATCCGCTTATATTAAATGTTTCCCTATCAGCCTACAACTTCAGAACTCACCTCGAAGCCGGTATTTTTTTCCAAGTGGGGGAGAGAATCCAAGTAAGACTTTTCATCAATAAGAGGAATGTATGGCAATTTGGCGAAGTCAAGAAGAAGCTTGGAAGACTCCGTTATGAGGTGACCTTAGACTCTGGGAGGACATTGAGAAGGCATATCAACCAACTGCGATCAACGCTGGATCTCAAGAAGACTGTGACGTTTGGGCCTAGCGAATCGTTCGATGTTCCTAGACTTCCAGTTGCTTCATCTGCACCTCAAATCACTAATCTAATGAGTTATCAACCGATGTTTGTTCCATCACCGAATACGTCATCTGTACGTCCACAGAGAATGCGATGTCCACCTGTTTGGTCAAAAGACTATAGAATGACGTAATCAGCATACTTGTGTCCATTCATGTATTACAAGTTATATGTGTAATTTAATATTTAACAAGTGTGTATCCTCAATAAGTGGGGGAGACTAGTGTGACCCTCAGTAGAATATGCAGTTGTTCAGTCTCTATGTAGACTGGCCGGTAGACGCTCGTCACATTTACATGGGATTCAGACCTTCGGGTGCTGAAGAATCATCTTCGCAGCTGTGAAAGACGTAAGTGGCCAATCTTGGAAAGTTCCAGCCTAGTGGATGTTGAGTTGGGGCGGTTCCAGCCGCTGAATATTCCAGTGTTCAAGGTAGGATCGGTCCATCGTATCACATGCACTGCACAAGACACTGCACAAGACTGCAGAGACAATTTCGCATTGCAGGGTTAGTAGATAACGGGGCTATAGAATGATAGCTTGATGTTCTTCGTGATTTCTGTCAGACTATTAAGGATCATATATTGTTACTTCGATATTGAATTTCATTCCGTCAATCTCCAACTCCTTCATAAGGAAAGAACCCTAAGCGAATTAGGTGGGGAAAATTACAAAGTACAACGTTACTAGGCTTTCCTCATCTCAAATTTGAAGGAGTTCTCGTGACGTGCTCTTGTTCCTTATGTTCAGATTATTCTGTTGGAGCTATGTTCAGATTTCCAAAGTCCTCTGAAGGAAAAGGATGATCTAGTTCTGTTAAGTACTTTCCATTTTCGAAGTAGGGTCTCCCAAAATGGACATTGGAGCCTCTATATATCGATAACTATAAATACACAATTTGATTCCTTCAATCGTGAACTCTGAGTAGAATTTAATCTGCTTCCGAATCAATTTGGAGCAGCTTCTATAGCCAAGGTTGTTTTGTTGTTCGTCGATCAAACAATGCAGCATCGAGTTACCTCGATAGGGACACAATGAAATAATTTCGATACAACAAAAGGGCCTCACACAAATCGGTACATTATACGTAGCTGTCAAGCGTTATTTCCAATATACTCCTATTTGTTCGCGAGTTAATCGCCTCTCTGCGAGTAGCGAATTGAACTAACTTTCTATTCTCCTGCTCATCAAAACTCGTTAAAGTTAATATAATACTCGGAGCCGTTGATTCATTATACGCATAGTAATTGTGTTTTGTTTATGGAGTAGATGGATATTAGTGGGTTTGGAGTTTGTTCAGTTATTCAGTAACATTGCAGATTTGTGTACTGAAATGGAAACGTGAATTTTTTTCCCTATTCAAGAGAACAAAACTATCAATTTTCATTGAGCAGAAGTTGATATACAAATAGCATGCAATTCATTCATTCAGATAATTTATTGCTGAATAATTCATATCTTGTCCTATTTTGAATTCCATTTCGATCACTCCCTGTCATCTCTCTCTGAATTACAGAATAAAGGGAATTGAATCGCAATAATATGATGTGTGATAGAATTATCAACAATATTTCAATACAAAATCAAGGGTTATAGGTTCGGTATGAAGTTCAGTACATTATACAGGGTGTCCTTAAAACGTCTTTACAAAAAGCTACCACATATTCTTCAGACCAAAACAATTCGATATAAGCAAACTTACCTCAGTAAAAAGTTGCTTAGTTTGGGCGCTAGACGGCTCTGAAGTTGAAATTTTCAAATCGATTTTGCTTCATAACTTTTGAACGGCTCATGAGATTTTTTTCAAATTTGGTACGTTGGCATAGACTCATCGGGCAATGAAACTCATATCATAATCATAATGAATATCATTCCATGGGCGTAGAACTTGATTTTTTCAGTAAATAAACATCTAAAACTCCTACGCCAATGGAAAAAAATTAGTTTCAATATGAAATCTAAATTATTCAACTCATTCACTACAAAAAAGGTACTCTTGACAAAAGTCGATTCCTCTCATGGTTTCGACAAAATTTTAATTTTAGTGATTTAGAGCATAATTAATAATAAAACGATTAACAGATATTTCATAAAAATTGTTCAAAATGTTCACCATTTTCACGTATACAAAGATTTATACGACGCAAAAAGTTGAGATGTACTTTTCGCATAGGTTATTTCTATTGAAAATAAGTAGCACTGTTTTTTTTTCTGAAGACTATTATTATCTGCTCGAAAACAGTGATATTCACATTCTTGGTTTCCATAGTTTCATCTGTGTTGATTTGTCGAGTTTTATTGACGTTGATTGTTGATATCGGACTTTTCTGATTTATCATGGCCGTACAATACACCAATGAAGAATACACCGATATGTTATTGGTATTCGGATATTGTCAAGGAAATGGTCGAGAGAGTGTGAGGGTGTATTCGGCAAGGTTTCCAAATCGTCGCGTACCAAGCCACCCAACCTTTGCTGCAGTTGAGAGACGTCTTCGGGAGACCGGTCATTTTGCTCCTAGAACTGGTGATTATGGAAGACAGCGTTATGTAAGGATTCCCGAAGTCGAAGTAGAAATTTTAGACCGTATTGAAGAAAATCCAGAATTGAGTACTAGACGGATAAGTAATGAACTAGAAGTTTCTAGGAATGCCGTTCATGAAGTACTAAGGGAACAATTATTATACCCATACCACAAGACGCCAGTTCAAGATTTATTAATCCATGATTCACAAAGTCGTCTGATGTTTTGTAGGTTCATTAATTTGCAAAGAGAAATGAATCTGAACTTTGGAAAGAATATTTTGTTCACTGATGAAGCCTGTTTCACGAGAAGAGGAATAACTAATTTTCATAATGAACACGTTTATGCAATTGAAAATCCTCATTCCATTAAAATAAACCATTTTCAACACGAATTCAAAATCAACGTTTGGGCTGGAATAATAGGAAATTTTATAATTGGTCCTGTCATACTTCCACAAAGATTAACAGTAGACATGTATTTACAACATCTACGAAATACGTTGCCAAATTTGATGGAAGATTACCACTCCAACATCGGGTAGATATGTGGTTTATGCACGATGGAGCTCCACCACAGTTTTCGGTGGATGTTAGGAATTTTTTAAACCAATAGTACCCAGACAGATGGATAGGTAGAGGTAATGATGCACCCGTGAATTGGCCACCACGTTCTCCAGACTTAACACCGATGGATTATTTTGTATGGGGTTATCTCAAGTCTACGGTTTACAGACCCCTGTGAATACTGTAGAACAATTATGGCAACGTATCCAACAGGCGACGAATGATCTTACAGGCGATGAAGAAGTTATGCAAAGAGTACATTTCAACTTTTTGCGTCGTATAAATCTTTGTATACGTGAAAATGGTGAACATTTTGAACAATTTTTATGAAATATCTGTTAATCGATTTATTATTAATTATGCTCTAAATCACTAGAATTAAAATTTTGTCGAAACCATGAGAGGAATCGACTTTTGTCAAGAGTACCTTTTTTGTAGTGAATGAGTTGAATAATTTAGATTTCATATTGAAACTAATTTTTTTCCATTGGCGTAGGAGTTTTAGATGTTTATTTACTGAAAAAATCAAGTTCTACGCCCATGGAATGATATTCATTATGATTATGATATGAGTTTCATTGCTCGATGAGTCTATGCCAACGTACCAAATTTGAAAAAAATCTCATGAGCCGTTCAAAAGTTATGAAGCAAAATCGATTTGAAAATTTCAACTTCAGAGCCGTCTAGCGCCCAAACTAAGCAACTTTTTACTGAGGTAAGTTTGCTTGTATCGAATTGTTTTAGTCTGAAGAATATGTGGTAGCTTTTTGTAAAGACCTTTCAAGGACACCCTGTACATATAGTCCAGTATGAGTTTTAATTTCTTCTGCCATGAGAATTTTGCAGTAATCACCGATTGTCTATTTTTGTACGAATGTTCATTGATGAAGTTTGGAAGAAATGGACTAAAATTTCTTCCAGGAACATCACTTGGGTAAATGTCTCAATATTTTGAAATGACCGATGATAGAGAAGAGAAGTGGCTCGAGATCATACAGTTCCTTTTTTCATTATCATCAATATTATCGACCACGTTTCCATTAGGTCGCATTTTTGTCTGTTCATCAGTTTTCGGTTCTGTCACAAATTTTGCAATCGATTTCAAACCAACTTCCCAATGAGTAAGGGGCGTGAAATTTTAAATATAGCTGAAACTGTAAAACAATTAACAACAACAACAAGTATGATATAATATAGAAATATATATCGTATTTACAAGGTCCATTAGAAAAAAAGTTCATGTGAACATGGGTCCGGAAACGCTTCTTCAGGGAGCTAGGGCCGTTCGAAGATGACCTCCAAAAACTACTTTTCGTTTTATAGCTTCGGTACTACTGCAGCTATCGCAACCAATTTTGGGATATGAAATCTAGTTCGTAGGTTCGTCAATTTGAGCCTTCCGGATTTTGTCACCTTTAACCAGGGGCGTACAAACCAGGGGGGTTTTTGGGCAAATTTGACCCTACTCCTCTTAGGCTTCAATTTCTTACCATTTTTATATCTGATTATGATTCTCCAATGCCTATTACATAAAAAAGGTACTTTTGTAAAAATCGCTATCTGTCACCGTTTCCTCCGAAAATGGCTGAATCCAATCAATAATAAATTATTGGTCTTAAACCAATTATTATTACGTTGAAATATGAAAATGAGGTTCAGTACAGATAGTGAGCATTATTAGTTAGTCAAATCTTATTCTTTAATGAAAATAAATTAGATTAGAGAAATTTATTGCCTTTTCGAAATTCGGGGTATAAAAAGTAAAAGGGAACGTACACAAAATATTTAAAAAAAAACAATTAAACCTACACAAGCAAAACTAATAATAAATTTGCAATAAATCATTCACGATCACCAATGAAGAACTTGAAGTTTTGAAGTTTCAAAAGTACAAAATAAACAAGTAACACAAACAGGTTTAACGAGTGAGTCGAGGATAAGGCAGAGTAAATTTTTGTCTTGAAGATGAATTTACTAACGTTGTCGTTGACTGACCCTGTACGTACCAAAATAAATTCACTTTCACTGGCGACACAATATTTTATTGACAGATTTTTGACAACTATCTGTACTGAACCTCATTTTCATATTTCAACGTAATAATTGGTATAAGACCAATAATTTATTATTGATTGGATTTAGCCATTCTCGGAGGAAACGGTGACAGATAGCGATTTTTACAAGAGTACCTTTTTTATGTAATAGGCATTGGAGAATCATAATCAGATATAGAAATGGTAAGAAATTGAAGCCTAAGAGGAGTAGGGTCAAATTCGCCCAAAAACCCCCCTGGTTTGTACGCCCCTGGTTAAAGGTGACAAAATCCGGAAGGCTCAAATTGATGAACCTACGAACTAGATTTCATGTCCCAAAATTGGTTGCGATAGCTGCAGTAGTACCGAAGCTATAAAACGAAAAGTAGTTTTTGGAGGTCATCTTCGAAGGGCCCTAGCTCCCTGAAGAAGCGTTTCCGGACCCATGTTCACATGAATTTTTTTTCTTATTTTCGTGTGTTTCATCTACCCTAGAAGTGTGTAACATGATCAACGGAACACTCTGTATAATCAATACATGGTGTCCATTCGATAGCGCAAATCCAAATATCTCAAGAAATCAAGATAATGAATATACTACCTCCTCGACAGTCAAACGGAAGTTGACATTTCGAAATGATTGAGACTATTCAGTCATCTAGGAATGCACCAAACATGTGTTTTCATTGGGACACCGTGTATTTTTCTCATGATTGATTTTGCCTCTATTTTTACGTTCTGAACATATAGGCTCATGTGGGTTCACACTGAGTTTTTCAAAAGATATCAACAATTTGATATGAAATTCTGATATCTCCAACAACAATCTGTCAGATATACAAGAATGAGGGTAAGGTATACAAGATTATTGGAGAAGAGTAATTCAATATACTTTAAGGTGGACGAAAACTTGAACTCAAGGTTTATTCAATTTCCATATATTTTGCAATCTATTTTGAACTAACTTTCTGATGAGCTACAGATTCGAAACTTCAAACATAGCTGAGACTCAGGTGACAAACAACAACAATAATGAGGACAATAAACAGTCGAATATGCATTGCTTTCGTCAAATAATGAATGAATTATATGATTTCCTCATACATATTGATGAGATACAGATGTATAATAACGCATTGTTCCTGTCATATCAGAAATATACAGGACAGCATGTATTCGAGTGAAAACAAAGTCTACAGTTGGTTCAAATAGTTTCCACTTCATTTCATTCCACTCACTTGGCACATTAACAGAATAATAAATGTCTTCGTAGTATTTCAACAAAACTTCATCGAACCTGATATCGTTATGAAAATCTCTAGTCAGATATGGAATTAAATGCAGGTATTGAGATTGTCGATCTGCTTCAAATCGAATACTTATTATCATGCATAATTCTCATCTAATCAAGATGTATGGAATTCATTATTTCACACATAGAACAATTATACCTTATTCATGTCCCAATTCTCCACCGTTAGAACACACGACGTTTTTCGAACACTTTAGATTTTCCTTTCGTATTGTCAAAAGATAATCATTGAATCGATCGGTGTCTGCAATAAACTTCGAAACTGTTATACTTGGAGTATTGGTTAACCCTGGAAGATTAGTGATATTTCAGAAAGAGAAAAAATAATCGATTCCAGCTGCTAACAAAATTTCAATTATTTGTTAGAACCGATTGCTCGGCCCTTATCTGCCATACGGCTTGGAGAAAAGCCATCATCGAAATGATGCCGAAAAAAAAAACAAATCCACTTCAATCTCAAGATCTGAGAGGCTTGAGTATTCTCCCAGTTCTCTCGAAAGTGCTAGAAAGCAGTAAAATTTCTATTACGAAAGCATCTGACTGAATTTTCTCTAATACCTTCAGTGCATTTGGGATTTTGGAAGGGACATAGTTACACGACTGCTTTACTCCATATTGTAGATAATATAATCAAAGCAACTGACCAAGGATCATCCACAGCATTGGTTTTCTTCGAATTCAGTTGGGTATTCGATACTATTGATAGTTCAATGCTAGCTATTTTCTATTGATACTCGTGATTTCCACAATTTTCAAAAAATTGATGAAGTCATATCTCGCCGATAGACAGCAAATCGTAGATGAAGTTGAGAATAGTTCAAATTTGACTCTTATATCAAGAGTACCACAAGGTTCTATCCTAACTATCCTAACAATTTTCAATAAATTGATGAAGTCATATCTCGCCGACAGACAGCAAACAGTAGATGAAGTTGAAAATAGTTCTAATTTGACTCTTATATCAAGAGTACCACAAGGTTCTATCCTAGGACCCTTTCTAGTCCCAATGTAAACTTAGTTATATGTTCGGAAAAGGGCTTGAATCGATGTCACGGAACTTTATTATCGTTCTTTTAAAGATGATGTTGACAATACCTGCAGACAAATATAGGGAACTCGACCTATTCGTTGAAGCTGCAACCGATTATGCTCACTTATGAACTCAAATAAGTCGAACATGATTACGTTCACACCTGGAAATGACTGCTGAATCACAAAACAGATAAATATGAAAAGTGATAATGAGTGAATCAACCAATCAACCAAGTCGTTAAATGTCAGAATATGTCATCTCTTCAGAGTGATAGAATGGCTGCTCATGATAACTCTATAGCTGGTTCGAAAAATGTTATGGAACAACTCAGTCAGAAGAATATTTCACTAGAGATTAGAGTGGTCAACTTGAAACTAACTCATCCATCTGCTAATATATACGGAATCCAACGTCAATTCTGTACCACGACCAGTAAGTGATCGATGGAATTTTGGAAATATTTGAAGAGAAATTCAATAAGCAATCTCCTGTAGGTACACAGAATTATTCAATATCCATATCCAATATCCATAGATCAGGTAATTTATTTCAAGAAAAAACAGACCAATCAAAATTCATTTCGATAATTCAATGGTGAGAGAAATTTGAAGTTCAAGTATGTCAATGGAACACCAACTATTATCAATAGCAACAATGCACAATCAAGTGCTCGTACTACCAGTGCTACCATTCTACCAGTTCCCCACTCACATGGATCACTCTAGATTACTAATCACGCTCAGTTCTTCTGGATGATTATGGACTGCTTCATGTTGATAGGCCCACCAGAGTAAGAGGAGTATGCATATATGTGCATCGTAACACCAAAGAAAATATTCCAAATACGGAGCATACGATCAAATCGCAATTGGAATAAATATGAAAGTATCTTTTTATATTGAAAAAACAGAAATAGCCTATGGGGTCTGATATCGCACTCCTCTTCCTCTTCTTACGTGTCTCAATAAATTGGAGGAAGTTTTATCCAATACTTCACTTTGCAGTGATTGAATCATAATGCACGAAGATTGGAATATGGATCTCATGAAGCCACATCAGAAATCTTGCCGTGATCTATCTAATATAACAGATTACTTAGGGTTGGCACAGATCATGAACGAACCAAACAGAATATTTGGTAACTCAGCTAACCTCATTGATGTCATTCATATTACCAAAGACATCGTGGTTATTGCTGAGGGTAGGTACTTCAAATCAATTGACAGACCACAGACTCACTCATTGTGAGCTAGACTATGAGTTACCAAAATCGAAAGTAGTTAAAATTACAGTATAAGATTTCTTTGTTTTCCTTTGACGATTCTTTAGAAGTTGCTAACACAATCAACTGGAAATTCATTGATCAAATCACATCAATTGATGGAAAATTCAAATTCTCGAACAGTTATAGTGAATATAATTCATTTTTGAACCACTCTCATATGCAGGAAACTAAGGGTCGGTTGCATAAAGAGAAAATAATCATGTGATTATCTGATGCCACATTAGCGGTGATGTTACGTTGAATCCAATTTGCGTTGCATAAAACTCTCGTATAATATGATTATCGTTCCATTGATTAACGACGAAAAATGCGTGGCAACAGGGCAAATTTGCTGGATCCACACGTTCCGTGCTTGTAAAAGACGATGCTTTGCGCATTCATAGGTTAGGTTTAATTATTTGATTTGACGATCTGTGGCAGTATGGATATTGATATGGATAGCTTGGAGAAAAAACTGGCGGCAAGCTATACGGAATCAGAAAGAAACAACACTGTTGGAGATTGTTGAAAAGTACGTAAAGTTTACCATAACATCTAAAATTTGGTACCTATCTTTCGATCGGAACTCATGTATCCAATTCATTCCTTCACAGATTTAAAAATATAATAGAATGCAAACAGTTCGATACCATATCCTTAAAAGAATACATTATTCAATATATATGTATCAAAATATTCAAAATCATTCGGCGGGAAAATCAGATGTCACTTGCTGTGTGTCACTTTGATAATCAGCCATCGAGCACTGAGTTAGTTAATGCCAGGATTGAGGCGATTTGATTCGACGTTTTTAGTTGATTGGCTTTTGTGCAACTGTAATTTTCCTAATCGGGCATTTTCAAAAGTTAATTAGGTGATTAAGTTAACATACCATTAAGACGGGCGTTTCACTAAAATGGTTTGGCAGACCTTTTTTTCAGCATGCTTTCCGGCCTTCTCATGGATTCAATCCCAAAAGTAATTGAATAGTTGTAAAGAGGAAGGTTCAAATTAGGGAATGAGTATTTTTTGGAGTCAAAACTCTTCCATTTGAAAAAGTTATGGGTCATTGAAAAATGTTAACATTGTGAAATTTGTGTCTCAGATTCAAATGAAATACCTCATTCTATGGAACCAAAATTGAGGAATGCTTCACCAAAATATCAGCATCTGAAATGCCTTCCCTCGAACTAGAAGCATCTTTGAACCTGAAATTTGACACAAGGACGCTATTTATGGTTTATTATGTTAGATTATGAAGGAAATTCGTTCAAAGATTAAGTAGAAAACATGAATTTGCGAGTTCGGACCGATTCGTACCGGTTCGTACCCTACCTAATAGACGGCGGTACACACGTACCTCGCAATCCAGTGCTACCAACTGTGATTTCGTGAGATGTTGTTTCTGTAAACAACCAGCAGATGGCATTCACGTCGACCCGCGTTTTCAATGATACGAAAAATTACAAGTTACACGAATGTGTTCGATTCTTGAATCATATTTATATATTACTCATTATGTATAATTTCTTTCTAATTTATTATGGAGCAAGAATTGGTATGAAATATCGTAAGTTTCATCACCTCTATGAAACTCCTCGTGGAAGTAGAAATATTGATGCCGTGTTGCCAAATACTCGGAATTTTCGCAAATTCGAGGATATCCAATGAAAACTACTAATATTTGCGTAAAAAAAATTGCTATATCATTTTCTTCACTTCTACTGGACTTCGACAATGTCTGTCTGTCCTGTCGTCCACACAGTTCTTTCCTATCACTTTGCATTTCCTTGTCTTTAGGAAAGCTATTAAACTTTGTACCAGACACAAAGCCCTTGCACTTATTGTCAACATAACAACCATACACTGGGCAGCTCATCTTCAATCAAATTCAAACTTCAAAGTTGATTATTTCGAAGAGATATTTTCTTGATTTGCAACAGTGTGTTCACGCAAAATATAGCCCAATAACACCAATATGGTGAAATTTCTCACAAGCTGACGTCACACTAGCCACGCCCACGTGCGTGGTAACTAGTGCGATTCAGAATATAGTGATGATCCTTGTACATACTATCGGGGTAAAATATTTGATGCTGGGGTTCAGCAATAGAGCAACAATTGTCAATAATTATTTGCAACTAATGCTTTGTAGTGAATTCAACTGAAATTTTATACCCTTGGCAACACTGGTTGGTACAGAGTTTGCAGATCGTTGTTGCTGGTCTCTGGCTCACTTGAGTCGTTACCTACCCCGCTCCTCTCATACCTCTCGGGTGCATTCGGGTACAGGTCGGTGCCTAGAGTCAACGCTCAAGTAGCGTATTCTTTGCCGTAGGTAAATGACTCAGTCATCGTGCGAAATGCCTTCACAATTAGCATGGTCGTGGCATAGCAGTATAAACAAGGTCTAGTATTAGCATTGGGGAAGGCGAGACTAATAATCAGATAAAAAAAATCAATTCGAACTTCTGAAAATGAGTCCTACAATGTATGCTATTGTTGTATTCTTGGGAATTGAAAAGATTCAGTCATTCAATGGCGTGTTAGAAATATCTAGAGAACGGTGAGAAATATATTTTTGAAATTTCGGCTACGCAAATGGGAGCCTTGATATTTCGAATGGAACACCTTATATATCATTAGATTTTCGGATTCTGAAGAAGATTCTGAGCATATTTGCTGAAGCACGTCCTATAGCTATCTCTGACCATGGATGGAGAATGATTTTTAAATTTTTCATCTCGTATATAAATATGCCATTCCCATTACTCGAACTCCACATTTCCAATCCTATAATTCAGAAACTGTTGAAGATAGGCAGAGGGACATATTATATCATTTGGAAGGCAATGGATGATAGAAATTATTGAAAAAATCGAATTTTTTGAGTTTATTTGTACCCGAGTTTGACGCACCTTTTTGCCCCGATACCTGTGTTTTAGGAAGCCGCTGAAGAAATTTCAGCTTTCTGTCGTAACTGGCAAGAAAAATGTCGCAGTTTTCGCCGTGGAGAATCAACAATCAATTCAAATGTCTCAGAATTCGAGAATCTAATGATATGTAGGGTGTTCTATTTGAAATTTGAAAGTTGCTCTTAGTAACACTAGATCTGGCAACATTGCAGATGTGAAAATATTTTCAAGAGCTAGATTTTGACATCTCATTTCCGTACCCAAAATTTCAAAAATATATTCTTCTCCGTTCTCTAGATACTTCTAATACGCCATCGAGTTGAAATTACCCTGTATTATGAGATATATATATATATATATTTATAAATAAATCACATATGACTAGTATGGAAAGAGACATATTTCGCACGAGAAGATATATTCATCACGAGCCGTGTAGCGACAAGTGCGGAAATGTAACGAGTGCTTGAAATACACTTTCCAACGAGTTAAGTACACTATTCCTCGACGACCAAGAATATCTCAATTATGAGCATTATGAGTGTTTATATGAGACATGTTCCTAGTCAGTTTCGCTCATTGTCGACGGCTATCCAAAATATAGTAGTCTGGAACGAGAATACTCGAGCGGTGACCCGTTAGAGCGACCGATCTGATGAAAATACCTGTCAATTTCATGAGAATAAATCTGTGCGCAGATAAATTAATTCAAGTTCATCGTATCGAAATGACTCAACTGTGTTATATGTCTAGGGATTGTCAAATGTCGATAGAAATTCACACTAACAAAATTATCGATATTATCGCTATTATCGTTGTTATCGATATTATTGGTATCATCGATATGAAACAATAAAATCGATAAACTTGATCTTCTTGAATTTTAGTGGATTCATATTTTGAGTGATCGGGATGCGGAATGAATTTAGATAATATGATAAGTGGGCACAGGCACCATGTATATGTGATCATATCATCAGTTAAATTCTCAATTGAAATATCATTAAATTCATCATCGCATCGATCATCGATGCGAGTGTGCGTTTTGACAAAAAATCATAATGTTCGACCCTAAAAACCCCCAAATGAAATTTTCGAAAAGAATCTGACTAGATATAATCACAAAACTGTTCCGCCATTTTGGAGCAGTGATGTTGGATTCTTAATTTTGACAAAAAATTATAATCTCCTCCGAATACCCCAGATACCGAATAGACTGGGATCCTTATGAAAAAAAAATGGTCATTTTGGGGACCCCCATGTTGAATATCTGGATTTTGACAAATAATCATAATATCGATATGACCCCGAAAATCTCAATATCTCTAATAGAATCAGACCAAAATAAGTGTTCCGCCATTTTGGAGCCGCCATGTTAAATTTTCTATTTCTGACAAAAACTTCTAATTTCCGACTCCAAAGACCACCAGACATCAATTTTGAGTTAAATCTGACGATAACCACAAAACTCGTCCGCCATTTTTTTCATTTCATAATGCCTTGTCGATTAGAAGTGGGTCAAATTCAACTTGCAAGATTTGATGAAACTAAATGAGAGCTTGTATTTTTATTTCGATATTAGGGATTCCTGATCTTCGTATTTTTCTTCGTATACTTACGAAATTGACGTTTCGTAAGTATGTCAACCAATCACCTGTCTGGATTGTATTCGAAATGTCAAATTCGTAAACATACGAGGTGGAGTACAAGAGTTCGGGAATACCTCTCATATTCTTATAGATGAAAATTCAGTGCGAATTTCTGCCAAAGCCATCAAGATTTATCTCTGACAAAGATAAATATCGTCAAAGTAGTCGGCTCGGTTCTACCACGCTCCGCGATCCGCGACATGAATAAATACACACATTGTCTGGATCGAGACTCGAGACCTATAAAAACAACATAAATATAATTATCTTGCGCGGACAGTAACAGCAACCAAATAATATAAAACTTCTACTTCGATGCGATACTAGTATAGCGACACCTATTGAGAACATGCACGAACTGACCAAAAAGGAAGAAACTACAATAAGGCACCAGCCTTAGGAAAATAATCATATTTTATTACTATCGGGCATCGCAACGCCATCTAGACAGAGTTTCAGAAGTAGGCAGTGAATCCCCGCTCTTAAGTTTACATATCATCAAGTGATGAATGTTTATGCAACCGAATTCCATAAATAACGTTACGTCAAATATCAAATGTGACGTTAAATACCTAATGAACCTTTATGCAACCGGCCCTCAGTGAAAGGGTGCTGATGATTCTTGGAGGATGTTCAATGATAATTTGTTGAGCGTCTCATTTTCGACCATCGATCCCTTATACGTGAATGGAATGAGAATGTGAATGAGAATAGATGATCACAAAATACATAAGACACCAAAAACTGATGAGTTTGACAATGACGATGGATACGTGGGCAACTTTCAAAATTGAAGCAAACCATCAATAATGAGATGATAAAATGTCATTTGCCAAATTTCCCATTTTTTGAATCATGTTGACACTTCGACTTTAGGCTCCTCATGAATCTTTCGTGATTTCGCAATGTGTGACCACTGTAGTTTTGAGTTTGCTCTTTCATATGGCCCAATTGTTTCCAATGTTCTCAATTATAAATTACGGTCATTTATACGATTCATTACATGAGGAGACCTGTCACTGCCGTTAATTTGAGAATCACAGATCATATCCGAGATATGAAAGATCCAAATTGCAGAAATGATATTCATATGTTGCTGCATCTATTAACAACCCACTGAGAGAATAATATGTCGTTTTACTTCAATGAAAGTTGTCATTATCATTATTATTATAATTCTCTCAATAATTTGGACTCTGCCCTTCATTCTCATGATAATTTTCTCATTATTATTATTATTATCATATGAAAACTCGTCGGGATCAATTGAACTGGATAATACTTCACTCACGACTTACTACTTCGATGGTGGTATACATATATTAATAATTGGATCCTGGCCTCCAGCTGCCTGAATAGCTAACAACTAAGCAAATATGTATGATATAACATAATATGCATCTTCATCTTCGGCTCATCTCGAGGGAGTTCATGAAATATACAGATTTCTAAGTAATAATGAATCTTTGACTGATGAACTTCGGAGTCTCACTGATATTTGCTTGATATTGGAACTAATATGAACCCATTCATTTGAGAAAGATACACGCTTGATCAGAAAATGGGATAGCAAATATCAATGTTGTTTCTGTGAATCAATGATGATTCAATGGGAAGGAAAACATCTAGGCAGCATATTAGGGTTTCTATTTGTAAAAGCTACTTATAGTCACTGTCGCAAGCGTACGGAACATTTTGTTATGTGGTCAACCTCTGAACCAAGATTAGTTTCCATATGGTACTCGTACTCCTGAATTCAGAAATATCGACATTTCCAGATGTCATGTGGTCAGTAAGAGTCATTGAAAATTATGTATTATCAATATTAACATAGGATGTGATACTTTTCAAAACTGATATTCTCTCTCAGACGTCTGATCCAAAGTGACTAGTAACTTGATGATATATCCGTATGGTCTTTTCCAACGAGTTATGTAGACTGTTTTTCCAACGACCATGGATATTTGGCTCATCATTATTTCAAGCTTCACCTACTCTCCATTGTCATTCATTGAAATCCCACGAAATACACGTTCTCGGATTCAAAAGTTAGTTCTCATCGTCGACAGCAACCACGCAATCCAAAATACAGCATTCAGGAACGAGAGAACCCAAGAGACTCTTCTGATAGAAGAATGAAAATGGTATTATGAGTTCGGTATCCTTCGGATATTTCAGCTATCATCCTTGGTAACTTCACCCAACTGAGTCGTCATGAATTGTGTAATGTTTCCTGAGTATATTTGGATGTGAAATAAATATTGTAAGAAAGAAGAGAAAAATATTTTGATTGTGTTGAGAACGGGAGCAGATTCGTTTCCGAAACGTCCACCAAGATAAGTAGAGAAAAGAGGAGAGAAAATCCCACAAAAAGCTGGAAAATGGATATTGTAATGGATTCATATTATCCACAGGGATAGAAGTGCGTTTTACTTTCGACTTTCTGGTTGCAATAGGGGAATGAGATACTTTCTGAACGACAAATAATATTGAAAGCGCTGTCATCAAAGGTGTTTGTGGAAAATATAATAATGATAATAATAATGATAAAACTAATGATGATCATCATGATGATTATAATAATGTTGAGAATGATCATAATGATTCACTGCAGAACTTTAATATGCCATATGGAAAGCCCTTCTGTTATTTTCATTCCTAGTTACCACAGCTGTATCATGATATGTACAGACTCATTCAGTGCGATACAGTCGGTAGAATGCAGTTCAAAAAAAAATATGAATTGCCAGAATATCTTTGAACTCGTTCCTCACCCATCATCAAATGGAAGAGACTACCATCATGTGGATGCCTAGTCACTGTAGTATCCAGATACAGTAGTAAAACAAGCAACTCTCACTCCAGTAAATGAAGGAATTCCTTGATGGACATGGGAATGAAAATCAAAGCGGAAGTAAATAAAACATGGCAAGACAGATAGACGAATTGAAACACACAACTGGTGAATGTTAAAGATGATATAGATAAATGGTCATGCAAGAAACTAGAATAGACGAAAACAAGTTATTGCTTGCCGCCTGATAATCGGACATATTTATATATTAGCCACATATTCTTGGATACATGATTACTCAGTTTTCACATTTTCGATATACACTTGAAACAGGATCAATCTCGGAATTCAATCAGAATCTGAGAACATGTAGAAAAATGAAGAAAACGTTCAAAAGGACTCGCCTATATAGAACAACTCCGCATAGTGAACAAGATATGAATTCAATTGACAGTTAAATGATCTTGACAATCAAAAATTGCCAAACTCAATAAATAAAATACTTTCGATGTTGTTCAATGTAGTTATGAAAAAATTGGATAAACTTGGCTCAGAGTATGAAATGTATCCACCTGAAATATTTTTGGGTGACGAATGATCATTAGTGAAGGAAGAGAAGAAGGGAGAAACAATGAATAAATCATGACTACTGCATACCTAGAAGGATATTTTTTATATTCAACCCTGGATATTCGAGGATATTGATATTTCCTGAGGAAAGACGAATCAATATTTTGCAGACGATTTATACACATAACCATATAATTCGAAAACTACCATTGAGAACTGATTTGGAATAGTCATGGATTGTCGAGATAGTTTGTCGTCTCATGTTGAGATGTACGATACTGTACGATACAACTGTACGGTACTATATCTTTACATATAAATATAGTAATTTCTGTTGATATTATTCTGTGATAGAGACAGCTCATATCGTAGCAGTCTCCTATTACTCATGTCCAACCATTGCAATCCACTCAGTTCATGAGAAACCTCTTCAAGTTTTTCAATGCCACAGATGTGCCGAAGCCCATACATTATATCACAATATGTCAGCTGCGTCAGTGCTAATGTATCACATACATTCCTCTGAAAGAGAATGCCTTCGAGGATGAATTGATTTTAAAGCCGGATACGCATCCCGCAATTTTGAATTGATATGTTCCTTTGTTGGACCATCGATCTCGACTCGCGCGGCCCGCCGCGCAGAATTTCAAGATCATCTAGTCCGCGTTCAGCTCTCCCCAAAATACATCGGGCCCGGGCCCGTGTTGAAGTGATCGTCTGAAGGAATCTCGATCTGTACATCCCATTTTTCTCAAATATTTTAGAGAGAGTTGGCAGAATACTTATAGATCGAAGATACATAAATTCATTCCAGTTGTGAGTTATAATTGGTATGATGAAATGATGGTCTAGCTGTGAGAGTTCAATATTGACTCCATGATCACGTGTTACTTCAGATGTTATTGAGAAGAAAATTCATTTGAGAACATTCGATACTAGGGGGTGCAGGTCGAAAACTTCTAACATGTAATTATTTGTCATATATAGACGGATCTCCCTGTACAAGAGGTCGAAACAAAGGAGGATAAAAACCCACTGTTTTTAGGAGAACTTGTTCACCTAGCTAGTGTATCAAATATTGAGAGTCAGTTTTGTACCCGGAATTTGGAATAAAGGATATTCTATTCTATCGGCTGTTTCAGTTCCTTGTTCACGCAAGCTCGTGATACGAATATATAACAATTGGCGACAAGGATACGTGAAATAAAAGCAGGAATTTGCGAAAGGCTGAGTGAAAACATTTTTGAAATTATAATGTCTACAACAGAAACAGCGGTTTTAGGAACATTAGGCTCGTTAACAGTGTTCGACCCGAAATCTTCCGATTCTATCGTTTTTAAGGAGAGACTCAATCAGTTTTTCATAGCCAACAAGATTGAAGACACAAGTCGGAAAAAGGCAATTCTTCTGAACACATTATCAGAAGAATGCTATGTCTTAGTGAGGAGTTTGTGTGTGCCGGACTTACCTGATACAAAAACTTACGAGGCACTTATAAATATATTGACTGCTCACTTTTCACCAGTGAAGTCCTATTTTTCGGAACGTTTGAAATTTCACTCAGCCCGACGGGGGCTCAACGAAAATGTGTCGGAGTGGGAAGCCCGAGTGAAGAATTCGGCATCAAATTGTGGTTTCGGAGCAGAACTGCAAGTGGTGATGAGAGATTTGTTCGTTGTGGGAATCAATGAGGAAAGATTCATGGATAGACTGTTCGAAGAAAACGCTTCCAGTGTTACAGTAACCTCACAAACAATGGTAAAAATTGCTTTAGCCAAAGAGTCAGCGGTTAAAGAACATGCTACAATTAGAGAAACTTATGGAATAGGGGCAGTTGGCGTCAAAACAGAGTCCGATATGAACTTCCATCGTCAACAAGGTATGTCCAAGAAGCCTCAGCAACATCAGGAGATAGCTAAGCCATGGATGAATACTTCATCATACCAAGGTTCTGGACCATCAAGGAATCATAACTTTGAAAAGAGATTAAATCGAAACCAGGGGGTGAGCAACCTGAAATCGTCAACACCAAGTAAGTACTGTCTGTAAGTTCTTCGAGAAGGTGGTACATTCATTTTTCAGCTTTTGATGGGATTTTCTCTCCTCGTTTCTCTATTTATCTTGGTGGACGTTTTGGGAACGAATCTGCTCCCGTTCTCAACACAATTGAAATATTTTTCTTCGTAAACTTTTTTCGATGTTTCCGATTTTGACACTGAAAAGTGACAATTTGGCTGACGGAGGAATTCTGGTAACAAGGTGTTTTCATTAATTGATATCGAATTTTCCATTTTCATATTCAAGTTTCAGAAGTGGATGCCAAGTTCTATCTATATCTACTGAACAAGAAGCAATATTATTGTCTCCGTTCAGGAGAAGGCAAGCAGACTCTTTGATTTTCCGTTTCTGGTTGTTGTCTTCTTTTCCTATGATCTTAATATTACTCCAATCGGCCATATGTTGTCCATATGTCCATATGTCCGTGAAATCGCAAACTGTACTTCATCAGAATTGTAATACAGCAAACCGTGAAACGTCAGACTCGCAAATCAACAAACTGTTCATTCAACAAAATCATGAACTATCAGAATGATAATTTATCAGAACCATAAAATATCATACGGTATTTCATCAGAATCCCAAAACACTAGACCGTAAAATGACGACCCGTACTTCGTCAGACCCATAAAACAGCAGAATGTATCTTGGCAGGAATGTAAAGCTATAGACAGTACATCAACAAAATCATAAAATGTCAGAACCCTATAACCTCAGAATCATAAAATGCCAGGACCGTAAAATATCAGAATCGGAAAATGTCAGAACCGCAAAACGTCAGAATCGTATTAGTTCAGAACTGTAATTCATCAAACCGAACATCGACAGACTGCGGTGAGAAAGTTTGGAGGGGTACCGAACGCTGGCTTTAGACAACGTTGCCAGCTCTCACAATCTGACAAGGATTCTCTGTAGTTTATTCTACATTTCGGTTGGTCGAGCAAGACATGTGAACGAGTGACAAAAAACTTTCCGTGAACATCAACAACTACCTAAGCATTCATAATGGATCAAAAAAATTTTGAAAAATATTTGAGAGGATGGTATTGATGTGAAGAATATAAAATAAGAATTAGGAAAAAAATAGTCCACACGCCCATTCTCCCCACATTACGAAAGCGCTGAAAGGACATGGTAGATTTTATTTTTATCTCATTACCATGAGTTAGCTATCTGGTTATTATGAGATACATAACTCATTATTATGACTCAAATATCTCGATGTAATGATATGATTCATCACATTATAATGACATATTCATCTCATTATTATGGGATACCATAGTCAATTAATCGAGTTATTCGTAAGCCGTAAGCTTTGCTCCTAGCGAAGGAACCAAGTTGATGAACCACAATGGTTTGTATAATATAGCGAAAAGACGATGTTTGAGCACGACGACGTAGATGCATCATACTCAATGATTCCAGTGCTATATGGACAAGTTTCACATTATTTTTTCTTCGACTGGAATCGTTTCATCAACGCATCCTTTTTGCTGTTTATTTCTATAAGATATTGACAATGATTCATTTGGCAGATTGAATTATGATCAACACATCAATATGCACTGTGTCTCGGAAACTACAGGAGATACAGATTTCGATGAATGAGCTTGTTTGAACGGTTGCGCTATTTTGAGGGTTCTTACACACATTATGAAACACTATTTCCATTTATTCTGGTGCCTATCTACAAGGCAGGAGGAAAACAACAACGATATATATAAAACTATTCATCTCTATATATCCTTCGGGTTTTTTGCTATATAACACATAACACGAGTACAAAGATTTGATGGAAGTTTGACGAGTTTCTGTTGTTATTTTTGGTAAGTAATGACCTTTTCTATACAATCTCCTTCAATGCATCAGTATATAGTAAACGATATCCATTATCTTCGGATAAAGCACAGAATTCATATCTGAACAGCTCGGCAACACTGCGCCTACGCATCTCTCGACCTACATGCGTTCAACATCATCATGGTCTGACGATGTACGGTTCTGAAATTTTGCGGTCTGTCATTTTACGGGTCGGGCATCTTACGATTCTGTGAGATTACGGATTCGTAGTATTACGATTCTATCATTGTACTGTTCTGCGTTTTTATAATTTCGGCATTTTCCGGGTCTGTCAGTATGAGATTATGTCTTTTTAAGAGTCTGTGGTTTTACGGATCTGCAGTTTTATTCCGAGACATCATCGGCATAACGATTCACGGGTCTGGCATTTTACAGTCTGTCGTTTTACGGTTTTGATATTTCACTGGTCGATCTTTTTGACTTTATGTGATAGTGATGGTCTGAAATTTCCACAGTCTGTCGATATACGGGTTTGAACATTTCACATTATGTTAATTTCTGAATCTGACTATTTGATGTCTATCAGTTCCAACGGTTGATGAATTCCAGTCTGATGAGTTTAAGGTATACAATGTGAGAGTCTGCGGTATAACAGTCTGCCAAAGTACGGTTTCGAAATATTACTATTCTGAATAATTGCGATTCTGATAACATGAACATTGTGTTATTCACTGGTTTGAGACATTACAGTTCTGAGGATGTGAATGTCTGCCGAAGAACTTTCTCGATTTATACATTCTGATAGTATGCAGTCTGACAAAGTACGGTTTGATACTTTACGGGTCGGCCATTTTACAGTCGTCGAGGTACAATTCTGATAATTTGGGATTATATCTTTTTAAGATTCTGACTTAATAAATTCCTGTCAATCGACGGTCTGTGTATATACATTCTGCTGATGTATATGGACCCCCTTAGGTGCATCTATAAGTCACATATTCCAAAATAATACGGAAAGGCCAATTGCATTTGCCTCGCGTCTTTTAAACTCTGCTGAAGTGAAATACTCTCAAATTGAAAAAGAGTCAGCTGCAATTATTTTCGGAGTTAAAAAGTTTTTTCAATATTTATACGGTCAACGATTTTTGCTGTACACTGATCACAAACCATTGTTGACCATTTTCGGTAGTAAAAAAGGTTTGCCAGTTTTTGCCGCAAATCGGCTACAGCGATGGGCGCACATATTGTCTGCGTTCGATTACGATATTGAATATGTGAATTCGAGCAACAACTCGGCTGATTGTTAATCGAGACTACCTCTGAGTTCAAACAATTCGGCTAATTCTCAATTTTTGGAATTCTCCTACATTAACTATGTGGATGAATCAGACTTGCCTATCGATTTCAAACAAATTAAAAAAGAAACCGCAGTTGACCCAATTTTGAGTAAAATTCTCTTTTATGTCCGGAATGGGTGGCCGCCTGAGGTACCATCGGATGAATTTAAACAATTTTTTCTACGAAAAAATGAACTCACTGTTGAACATGAGTGTCTCATGTGGGGATATAGGTTAATTATTCCGAGAAAAATTCAACAATATATTTTAAACGAATTACACAGCGCCCATATGGGTATGGTCAAAATGAAACTGTTGCACGGGCCTATGTTTGGTGGCCATCAATAAATAATCAAATTGAAAAAATAGCTCAAACTTGTGAAATTTGCGGGATCACTTCTAAAAACCCCTCTGAAGCTTCGCTAGCAGTGTGGGAGTGGCCAGTCGATCCCTGGACTAGGCTGCATGCGGATTTTTTTGGGCCATGCTTCAACAAAAATTTCCTCGTAATTGAAGATGCGACATCCAAATGGATTGAGTGCTTCGAATTGAGTAATATAACAGCGTCTAGCACTATTAAAATTTCGGTCTGCCCCGGGAACTATGCACTGACAATGGAAAATCTCTCACTTGTCAGGAATTCCAATCGTTCTTATTATGTAGTGGTGTGAAACATATGACGGGCGCACCATACCACCCACCCACTAATGAGCAGGCGGAAAGCGCTGTAAAACTTTTAAAAACAGCTATAACAAAATCTAAACTGCAAAATTCCGGTGGGGACGTACATTTGATTTTAAATCGATTTTTGTTTCAATATCGAAATACTCCACATTCAACCACGGGAGAAACTCCATGAAAATTATTATTTGGACGTACGTTACGCACCAAATTTGATTTACTGTTGCCCTCGACGAAAAATACGGTGCAGGAAAAACAAAATTATCAACAAAAATACTATAGTAATGAAAAAGATACAGTATTTGAGATAGATGACTCAATTTTTGCACGCGACTATCGTAGATTTTCACAGAAATGGTGTGCGGCTAAAATTATTGAAGTTTTAGGTCGAAGAACCTACCTGGTTCAGACAGATTGTGGTTTGAAATGGAAACGTGATACAAATCAAATTATAATGAATAATTCGAGTTGCAGAAGAGAGTATGTTTTGGTCATTCCACGATCTACAGTGAATAAAAATGAATGCATTGTTAGTAATGTAGGAAATAATTCAGAGGGCGAGGACAGTGAAAGTGAAGTGCGTGGAGACGTGAATCGGGAATCAGATAGAGTTTTAAGACGTAGGAGCCAAATCAAACCACCAGACCGGCTGGTTATGTGAAAATCATTTATTTTTTTATCCTCTGGGAATAAGAAGATAGGAATATTATTTGTTTAGGGTAAATTAGTGAAAAAGTATTGTTTATTTTGGGGAGAGGGGTGTCATATATAGACGGATCTCCCTGTACAAGAGGTCGAAACAAAGGAGGATGAAAACCCACTGTTTTTAGTGTATCAAATATTGAGAGTCAGTTTTGTACCCGGAATTTGGAATAAAGGATATTCTATTCTATCGGCTGTTTCAGTTCCTTGTTCACGCAAGCTCGTGATACGAATATATAACAAACTGATGTTTCATTTTCGATGTCATTTGTTTCGGAGATATTATGCTAGGGCATGTTAATCGAATCGTTTTCATGGTTTTCCATAATGAAACGATTCAATAGTCTGATAGTCATTCTTGTATCAAGTGCGTGAAATGAGTAGATTTCATAATTGATGTGTCATGAAAACACGAATTCGATACGCAAAATACAAACAACATTTTTTTTTACAACTGTGAATAGATCTGCCTCCATGACAGAAGCATGTATAGAAGATAGTTTGGATAAACGAATTGGGATTCCTGACAAAATATTTAATTAACCATCTTCTTCAAAACAAATTGAAATATCTGATGATATTGTCAAATCAACTCTTCCAGAGATATCTAACGTTCCTGATCAGCAGCATTTTCGGGAATTTACGTTGGAAGTAATTGTTCAAAATTCCAATAAGTGAAATTGTTTCACTTTTAATGAATAGTTATTAATTGACTCTGTTGAAAATTGATCGTTCAAAAAAAATACTCCATATTCATTTGGTGAATTATTTTGACAGTGAAAAAAGTCTTGTTCCTACGGCGACGAGAAGACTTCTTTTCACGGTGGAAAAAGTAAATATTTGCGCATCAATAGAAATGCAGGAATATCAAGTTTCTCTGACAGTTTCAAAAAAAGAATTAAACCTATTGAGGTGAAGGAGTGTCTTTTATTTGACAGTATGTCTCACTATTTCTTTCAGCTCGATTTCACACTCAATTAGCGTGATCTGAAATACGCCTTCAATAGAGGCTATACAGTCATTCGAGTCAATGTTGGTAATGATGAGATCGATAAGAGTGGAAAAAGTGCTGGTTACTAGAGTTGGTTCATTCAGTAATCGAGCACCGAGTTTGCATCAAGCATATTTAAATTATTCACCTGATAAAATCATATCATCGAAACAGGAAAATAGAATCAAAACCAAATTTCCAATTTCATCTGAAGGTAGATACCATTGAAGCTGGGAGGTCGATATATACTTCTCGAAACAATTTCTTACTTTCGTATCCAATCTTCACCCGAAGTAAATAGATGTATCACCTCTTCGAATATCTCACACACAGTATTCCAGATTCAATGTTTCTCTTTATGTGAATAACCACGCCCTTTCTCTGCTCAGCCTATTTTGTCTCACTAAGACATATTGTTTCTCATAATACTACTATCACCAGTCATCACTCAATCCGAAAATGGTACACAGTATGGAGTTTCACCACGAGTACCTTTCTGGTGTGAAATTGGTTGATGTTCGAGTTCCCACAAAATTCAGACCAGAAAATCTAACCTCTAGCAGAATATTCGTGTTTCGAGCATATTTGCCCACTCCATCGAAACTAGAACTGTCTGGAATATTTTTATATCCATCGATATGGATCGATGAATATCGATACTTCTGCTTACCCCTTGTATTCACTTCATCATCATAAATCGATATTGTATTCATAATGATCCGATCCAGCTCATAAAAACATCACATTGGAATAAATCATCATTTTCATTTTGTTTCTCCCTTTGGGTTGAGAATTTATCACCTAGAAAGAAACTCCAGATTGTTCTAGTTTTGCTGGAGTGGGCGGATATGCTCCAGATATTCGCCTAGAAGACTCACTCTTGAAGGACTCGTGTGGAAGACTATATTCAATCGATATTTCATGATTCCGGTTTTTTGGTTGGGAACAATTGATAATGAACATTTTCATTGGTAATTTCAGTACCCTTGAATATAATGATATGATACATATATGATATGAATATTATGAAACATTACGGACCAATCATTGCAGATGGAAATATTGATGAAATAATGATAATTATAGCTAAAAATGAAAAAAAAAAACAATGAGCAGTATAGGCTTCCTTTTCCATCTATTTTGGGGTAAACTCCCTGATTTTGTGTCCTCCATTTCTTTCTGGTCAAAGTCATTGTCCTGATCTCTAATATTGTTTTTTTTTCTCATGCTGTCTTTATCATTGGTGGCATCCACGTATTCCTTGGCCTACCAACTCTCTTCCTTTCTTATATCTCTTCGCATCCCACATCTTCTTGACCGCATCTTTCCGCAATATTTCTGCTAATACTACTGATATTTGTACGATAGGATTCGAATAATCAAATGACCGTCAACAGGATAACCAGATATTCTGCAAATATTTGCACTATAAGCATATTATAAGCATAGGACCATGAACTGATACCAGATGATAACCAGATTCTTTACGCAACGCCATCAAGTACCTTTATGAATGTGAATTTGAGCCTCGGATATGTTACAAATGATAGATATGTGACTATTCCATACCAAATACTGTCTTTCGATACTAGATACTGTTATTCGAGGAGGTGGTACATTCATATTCCAGCTCATTGTAGAATCTTCTCTCCTCGTTTCTAAAAAATAGAGTAGAAGTTATTGCAAATTATTTCAATATATTTGTAGTGAGGACGGATTTGTGAGCTGTCACTGCGCTCGGAATTAATCCTTCACAAACACTGAAAAGTGTCAAACCCAGATCAACATAAAAAATTGCGCGAAGGAAAGTATCCTAATTGTGTTGAAAACGGGAGCAGATACGTTTCCGAAACGTCCACTGAGATAAGTAGGAGTTTTTTTTAATCTCATTGAATATGTACTCATATTTCCAATGTTTTCAAAAAACAAGGTGTCACTGACAAGGTGTCTCTTCCGAGCGCAGTTTGGGGCAGATCACAAATCTGTCCTCACTACAAATATATTGGAACAATTTTCAATAATTCTCCTTCATTTCCAAGAAACGAGAAGAGAAAATCCCACAAGAGGCTGAAAAATATTTCGTATCAATTAACAAAATATGATACTTTCATGACAAATCAAGAGGAATCCTATGGGAAAATGAAGGGAAAACTAATTTTGGTGACCTATGCTATTTAATTATCACCTGTGAGGGAAATGAAAATTCAAACCAAATCTGATTTCGAGATCACTACGATTCAAAGGTTATTAGGTCGGAATTGTTTCAAAAGTTTTCGACCCACCCTGGATGCACTTGGCCAATTTCGTGAGATACTATGAGATTTTATAGGAAGTATTTCACTCTGTGCAGGCAGGAAATCGGACGAATGCTGGAATTTGTGAAATACTGGAGATAATAAAGCAGTTCTGCCGGAGCCTCGTAATTTGTTCTCTCCCCTGAATGCTAAATCCTTCAAAAATCAACAGAAACATCACTACTATAGTGAGTACAACATCATGGGTTCTTGCGAATAGATATTTTCCAGTGTCCTGACGGAAACCTATAGAGTTCAAATGAATTGAAGAATCGATATTGTCTAAATCAGTTTCCATTCGATTTGCTCCAACAGGACGAACTGCCATATTATGATGACATTTCATTCGATACTCACACGAAAACAATTCTTGTTTCATATTACCTGATAGAATCGGACCTGACGATCCTTCTTTCCAGCCTCTTCAATGATAATGATGAAGAAATAAGAGTTATCAGAGATAACTGTCAATATGAAGACCAGGCCTAATTCAGCTAGAAAGCTATCATTAAACTCGACTTGTAATCAACTCATATTCTAGTTCTATTCTTGTTCAACCTGAACCTATAATCAAACCTATCTCATCATGTGCTCTCGACCATATCTCCAGTGCAGCGCCTGATCCAATAAACCCTCCTCAGCTGATTCACGGAATTGGATAGCATTCAATAACAAATTATGTATGGATTCAGGTAAGTAATGATATCTCACGAATGAACAGTCACTCAACGAGTTCATTAAAGTATATTGCGTAACAAGACTTGAAAATTGCATATTACGCTAGCAGAAATCAGAACGGAAGCAGAAATCAGAACGAATAAACTGATAACATACGCGATTCACGATACACCAATGGCGTGACTAATGGCACAAAAAGATGAAAATTCAATGTCTCCATGGGGGTCTCCATGTATGGATAATGGATACCTATATTGGATGATTATCCAAAATGCAAAATGAATCAACATATCTTTGGAATCCATGCTTCCGCTCACATTACATAATAGTTTGGGCAAACAGTGTGTGAGGGCAAGCTTTCTGCCTTTGTTTTTCGTTTCTAATCAACAACTCATATGAGTAGTCTTGTTCTTTTTTTTTTTTGCCTGAAGTTCTAACACCAGTCATATCAGTTCGTCATTCCATCAGATCCACTGGGGTGAATCACTGGTTGATTGAAAAGATTGGGGAAATGGTTAACTATCATACTGCCGTACGGTGGCTCAGTTGCGGAAAAGTCCTTGAGCGCTTTTTGGAAATTCGAACAGAGATTTCCATATTTTTGAATGAGAAGCATCGACCTCTCACCGACTAGGGAAGTTGTGAATGGCTGTGGAAGTCAGCATTTCATGTCGATTTGATGAATCATATGAACGAACTGAATTTGAAATTGCCAGGAGAAAATCATCTGCTCCCTGATTTATACACCAATGTCAAATCCTGCAGACAGGAAATCTTACCATTTCAATCAGAATCACGTAAAAAATGTTCCACACATTCCAACATGTAGAATAATCAGCCACACTATAAATACCGACTTCCCGTCGATTTTGCAATCGAAACTTTGAGTGCATTGAAGACAAATTTTGATACACGTTCTTCAGACTTTGATATCATTGCGGATGGAATTGAGCTTTTTCAGAATCCTTTCGATTCTGACATTGAAACCCTGGTTCCGGAAGTCCAGATGAAAAATATTCACTCACAGTGTAGTGATAAGATCGATAACAAATAAGCCAACAATTTCGTTGAATCCAACGAAATTGTTTGCACCTATTCATGAACCTGAAAGCTCGGGACTTGGAACTTCCATGGAGCTAGTCAAGTTTCACCCATGAATTATGGGTGGCACGCATCTACAGTTGGTCAGGTTTCACCTGCGAATTGTAGATGTCGCTCATCTGTAATTCAATATACCGCACAAATATTAAAATTCATCTTCGTTGAAATTTCATAGACTTCCACTGGTATAATCTCATTATTTGCATAAATTCACGAGTGTGTTGTTTTCTGTTTTTTTGTACTAGTTCCTTGTGTGAGATAACGTTTTCCAAGATGAAGTACACATCTTGAATCTCTTTCAATGATTGGTACAAGTCAAGTGGATCCACAACAACAAACTATTCCTGATGAAAAATCACAATTACATAAATCTCATTAGTGTTTCTTTGATTTACTGTGATTAGTGGCAGTCAATTCAATTGTATGTCAGTTAGTGCTCGAGCTCAGATAAAAGTTGAGTCCAACATTGGGACAAAGAAAATACTAACAGAAAATGAGGAATGAACTTGAGAAAAGTCAAAATAATGGTCTTGGTGGATATCTTCATCGCCTACAGGAACGGTGAACCGATTCGAACAATTCTGCAAGAAAAAACTAGTTCAAGGATACAACTGTACTTCCCAAGAAATCATCAATCAGAAGACACAATATCAAAACTCATGATTCATTCAAAAATGTACTAGCTATTCAGTACGAAGTTATTTGTGTAACTGAGAGTTGGCTCAAGAAGGGGTTCAAAAATAATGAATTATCACCAGGAAACTCACTAGTTTATCGAAAGATCGATCTTATTGTGAACGTGGAAGAGGAATTATTATTATATCAGTCATCAATATTTCATCACCAATCCAAAAAATTGACCGATCGAATTGAGGTTGAGTTGAAAAACAGCGTTTTGCTAATACTTCGCGCCTATACTGGATACTTGGATACTGATACTATCACTGGTGTGAGGAAGACGTGTTCATTGCGCTCCATCGTTGACCCGATTCATAATTGTACTGCTGTGAGTACTACCAATATTTCAATATCAGTCGAATTAGAATCGAGTATTGCATTCTATATCACGTATGAACGTACCGACTAGTACATGTTGCATGAGTCGTTCATTTCATATTTACTTTCTGGCACATCACCATTATATCCAGCATGAAAAAATTTCACTTTGTGTCCCACAAGTCATTTAAAAAAAAACGGATCAACCTATCAAACAATTATTTCAGTCCATGAGCTTGAACTCGAATCCCAGTGATGGTTGAGATATCTGCTGGAGATATTTATCAAAATGTTCGAGGAAATTACACAATCTGAGTAAATAAGTAGAGAACTTGAAGGATGAGCTGCGGGCATACGAGGTAACTGTTCAGAATGAAATTGAAACGTTGGAGAAACAAAACCAAGATTTGAAAGAAGAAAGTATTGAATTGAAGAATCACTTGGTATCTTGTGAGAGAAAAAAACAATGAATATAATGTGGTGATTATTATTCTTGGAGGTGATTATATTCACCAGTCAGTTATAGACCTACTGCTCCGAAAGCTGGAGATAAGTTCTGAAGCAAATGATATCAGAGATGCCTACAGATTAAATTCCGGCGGCAAACTTAATAAACCTAATCTCGTTCTAATTGATTTATGAACAAAAGACTTAGAACAGGAATCCTTAGCGCAGCAAAGAATCTGAAAGGAACAGGTATCTCCATCTCTCCTGATCATATGTGTGGGGACTATCAAAAGAAGAAGTTGCTGTTTCAATATCAAAAACTTACCATAGAACGCGATCAAAGAGCAACAATCAAAGGATATCATCGCATCATCGATACAGTTCAGTACAGTTCGAGTGTTTCTGATAATTGTTTGGAAGTGTGAATATACTTCGTAATTTTGAGGAATCTGGCCTATATACTAAGGTACTGTCCGAATATATATCCTTGCATACCTAGAACCATCGTTCTCATCTAATAAGAATTATTATTTTCGCCTACATAGTCTCATCTGTCTGAATTCGTATTGTTGTTTAAAATGTTAACAAAACTGAACGAAGTCAAGCGTATTATGAATGCAAACAAATTCTATGTTCTTGATGTATCAGGAACTTGGCTACATTCCGACGGGTATCCTTACGAAATACGCTTGGTGCACAAACTGAATGAAGACGACTTTGATCGTCGCTTGCAATTTTGCGAAATTATGAGTGAGCGACCGTTACACAATAGTAATTTTCTATTCAATGTGTGTTTCTTGGATGAATGTTGCTTCTTCCTCAATGGTTTAGTGAATCGCCACAATTGCCGGTACTGGGCTGACACCAATCCAAGGATTTTCCATGGGACACACACGCAACACCCCCAGAAGTTGAATGTGTGGGCTGGTATTTTTGGAAATGCCATTGTAGGACCTATTTTCCCTCCTGGAAATTCAACAGGCGATATGTACTTGGATTCACTACATAATGCCATCGACCTAGCTTTAACAAATATCATTGAGAACGATTCCGCATACGATGAACAGGAACTGATTCACCAACAAGACGGAGCTCCTCCTCATTATTCCCACAATGTGTGCAAATATTTACATGACACATTTCCAGGACGATGGATAGGACGACGGGGCCCAATAGAATGGCCACCTCGATCACCCGACTTAAGTCCTCTAGGTTTTTTTTTGTGGGGACACATCGAAAGCGTTGTTCACAAAACACCACCAGATAAATTAGAACAGTTACAACGAAGAATCATTAACGTATGTCGCGAAGTGACACCCCATATACTCCAAAATGTACGAAAACGGTTTGGAAAAAACTTATACCACGGTATGCAGGTTGACGGAGAGCAATTCGAACATTAACTTTACTAATGAATGAGTTTTGAAGTACAATTGACTCAATTTTGCATTTTTCGTCACAAATTATCGTTGGAGTTTCAACGCTCCATATTTTCTGAACGAGTGGATTGATTTTGAAAGTGTAAGCAGCACTGTGCAGGGAATGACCTGCCCCTTCTAAAGAGGTATCGCTGCACCCTCCTTCCCATTTCGAAAAGAATGTTGGGGTGACACCCCTACTTAGGGGGTTGGAGGTTTCACTATGCTTGTTACGTTAAAATGTGTCCCCCTGACAAACGAACTTGACCTGGTCTCGGATTTCATCGAAAAGTTCTTTCCGAGCCTATCATGCCTTGCGATACGTTTTCGATGGGCCACCCTGTATAACCCCGCACTAGTGTAGCCGACTACGGAGTCTTTCTTGAATATCTACGATTATAATTATAGACAACCAACAAATCTTGTACATAGCCTATTTTCGTTTTTAATTTCCATAGGAAATAGATATCGGATCAAATAATCATAATAATGAATGTATCGTAATGAATGAGTCAGAATCATTGGTACTAGTAGATTTGAATCATCCATGTTCGTCCATTATAGTATCCATAGATTTCTCCAGGAAAAATCTATTTTATTTATGTGCTGAAAAATATGACTTCACTAAAATGGTTAATGACAATTTCACAAGACTGATCAAAGACGTGAATTGAGATTTTTTGGAAACTGTGGATGACGCGGATCTTTTCATAACGTGCTGCAGTCTCGATGTGTTCCTTTGTACATACTCTCGTATGTACAAAAAAAAACTGTACCTGTTTCATCTTGACCGCTTCAAGAACTTGAGTAACAAGTTGAAAATAACAACTGCATACAGAGCCTTCATTGTGATGTCAGAAAATTATTCGGAAAGCAATTCAAATTCTTTTTGGGCATTCATCAACTGAATGAAAAATGAATCCCGAATTCCTGGTTGGATGATATTCCAAAATTTTGCTCTTTCAACTCCTAAAGAAATTGTGTAGTCATGTAGAAATCTATTCGTCGTGATTTCATAATTCGCACAAAGCCTGACACTTTCATTCTTTTTCATGGCTACTATTGAAGGTGTACCCCGGGATGAATTATCTATTTCCTCTCTAACTTTCTCTGATTCCAGACGATTGAGTTCAGCTATCACGACATCTCTGTATGCATACGGAACTGACCTAGGTTTACAAAAAATTGGTCTGACTGACTGGTCATAGATTTTCAACCCCTTATAATGAATCATCAAACTCTTTCAATAATAAGTCTAGTTTACTTTTTATGTTAACTGAATTGACCGATGCAGGAAGTGCAATATAAATATCAAAATGTTCCAACAAATTACGTCCTAAAATTATTCCACACGTATTTTCAACTATTATCAATTCGCAACTTCTGTTGATATTGTTCAGAGTGATATCAAGTCTCATCTCACCAACTGGATTGATAATCTCTCCATCATGAGTTTTCAGTTTGACAGATGTGGCAATCAAACAGACGTCAGGAGAATATTTTTCATGAAATGCCAAAGGCAAACAAAACAAACCTGCACCAGTATCCAATTCTATTTTCAAAGGATTTCCGTTTATGATGGCGCCAATCAAAATCGGTTTGGAAGATCTGAATCTCAATCCAACATTAGAATTGATACTGAAAATTTCTACAAGATGATCAACATTTTCTAACGGAGGTCCTCTTCGACCTCCACGACGTGATTCTAATTCTCTTTACAGGCTGCTTGAATATGGCCTCGTCTCTTACATGAGGTACAAACAAAATTCTCGAATTCACAGATTTTGAAATCATGATAACTTTTATTACTCGCTAAACTGGGCCTGGCATCTTTAGCATCTCCTGCCTTGAATTCTTGTCTTGGCGATTTTCCGCCAGATAATAAATAATGATGATTACCATCTGCAGGCTGAGAAACCAGATATACTGGCTCTAACTGAGACGCAGGTCAACTCATCAACTAACACAACCTATATGCTCTGCCCTGGATATGAGCTCCATACCCGTTTCAGATTAAGAGGAGGTTTTTGTCCCTTTTCCAGGAATGATCTTTCATGCCATCGTGAGGAGGAACTGGAACCAAAAGAATTCGATGTAATGTGGCTCAAGATCGATAACCACAAACATACAAAGTTCATCTGCTGCCTCTATCCATCACCAAACGAACCAACTCCTGGTGACCTCTTCGAATTCCTTTCTCTGGAACTCGATTCCATTCAACGGAATCACCCAGCAGCTGGAATCATCATCATCTGGCTCAAATTCTCGAACAAAACAGACGACGCAGGACGTCTGGCTGAGGCTTTCGCTATCACCAATGGTCTGGAGTAGCTGATTAATCAACCCACTCGGATCCCTGATACCAGCAATCATTCTGCCAATACGCTCGACCTGTTCCTCACTAACAATCCGGAACCGTATGAAGTGAAAGTCCGTGCACCACTAGGAAACTCAGACCACACTCATCTCCACGATATGTCCTTACATCACTCCGCGAATCAGTCCAATACCCCCACGATAGATGAGTCTAAAGAAGCATACAACACAAAGATAAGATCAAAGCTCATCGAGTGTCCAAATGGTTCCCGTTCATTTTGGACCTCTGCTAAGGCAATCGGGAGAAATTTCACTTCTAGCTCATTTCCTCCTCTCACAAAGGATGATAATATTTTGGCTATACCACCTCATGAAAAAGCCAACACCTCCGCCAGAATGTTTGCAGACAATTCTAGCTTGGATCCACGAGGCCAGGAATTTCCCAAAATTGCTACCATCGATAACCGTGTGCCAGAAATTGTCTTCCGGCAACGCACAATCAGACACATTCTGCTTACCCTCAACGTCAAGAAGGCAATGGGGCCTGACGGAATACCGCCTATTGTTCTCAAGAAATGTGCCCCAGAACTAACACCAGTTCTTTGCAGGTTGTTCACCCTTTCGTACGAACTCGGCGTATTTCCTTCTAACTGGAAGAAAGCTAGGGTCCAACCAATTCCAAAGAAGGGCAAGAAAACCCTCCCTAACAACTATAGACCGATTGCACTACTATCAGTGATCTCTAAAGTAATGGAAAAAGCAATCAAAATCGAGCTGATCCGATATCTAGAGAGCTCAAGAATCGTGAACGACCGTCACCAGAGGTCAACAGGAGAACTGCTTGCCTATGTGCCACATAAGTGGCAGGTGTCAATCGAGAGACATGGGAAGTCTCTGGCTGTTGCCTGGATGTCTCCAGAGCATTTGACCAAGTTTGGCACCAAGGCCTCCTAGCGAAACTTCCGTCATATGGTTTGCCACCCCAACTGTGTCTTTCACTATCGAGTTTTCTTGCAGATAGATCACTTTACGTGGTGGTAGACGGGGTCTCGTCCGATACAATGATGACCAATGCTGGTGTTCCACAAGGCTCTGTCTTGGCACCAACTTTGTTCTTGCTCCACATCAATGATTTGTTGAATGTGACCTCCTGCCCAGTTCATAAGTTTGCGCATGATATTATCCTTCATTCCGCCTTCTCCTCTAGAACCCCTCCATCATCCAACGAGGCCAGAGGTGCAAGGCGAAGACAGGTTCATGCTTTAAATGAGGATCTGACAAGAATTCTGAGATGAGGATCAGAGAATCTAGTACAGTGTAATGCTACTAAAACTCAAGCTTATATGTTCTCTCTCATGGGATGATCATGTGAGGTCCATTGCGAAAACTGTTCCACAAAAACTTGGTTTTCTATTCCGTGCAAAGAGATACTTCACATCCCGGCAACTGCTTATGATCTAAAAAGCACAAATTCGACCTGTCCTGGAGCACATTTCACATGTTTGGAGCTCAGCCCCCAAACATACGCTAAAGCTCTTAGATTCAATTCAGAAGAAAGCTATTCGCTTAGTCGATGATGACAACACTCAACAAATAATTTACCTCTCTAGATCATCGTAGAACGGTCGGCGATCTCTGCCTTTTTCATAGGTACTTCCATGGTCGGTGCTCAACGGAAATATCATCTATTATGCCATCACGCGCGATTCCGAGTAGACAAACCAGACGAACTCAGGCTGGTCACCCTTACGCTGTCAGGCTCGAGACCTGTCGAACATCGCTATACCAAGCATCATTCATCAATTCGTGTTGTCCACAGATAAAAAAATCATTCGGAGTTACAGTTATATACAGTTCATGCACTTATATCTATTCACGAAATAACATTGTCGAATGTGACCCCGTGCAGTTACCACAAATAGATTTTTCAGATTTGCAATTCGTCATTGAAAAAACAGAAAAAATATGGAAGGATTCGAAAGTTATCGCTCACTTCGCAACTTTGTCATCCTTCGTTTGACGAAAGGCCTGATATCTGAAGAGGATTGAAAAACTCGCTCAAATCACATTCTTGCTATCAATATCCCACTTCCTTCAACTAAATGGTTTTCTCGAAGACTAAAATAAGAGCATTATTGATTTTGTATTGTCCTCATATACTTGAACAAGTTGACATTATATCATATTGGTTTTTTATGTTGTGTGCTGTTTATGTAAATATTAGCATTTACATGATTACCCTTTGATTTGATTCCAATACATAGTTGGATTTTGCATTATCATTCTTCATCAGTAACACTGCTGAATGATCTTGTTGATACTCCTCATAGGATGTTGGTAGGTATATAATTATTAGTATTCAGTTTCCTCCTGGAACTCCCAATGAGTAGACCACAGTGGTTTATTTACAAAAGGATGGTTTATCTCGTTGGGTTCTGCATTATCATTCTTCATTAGTAATACTGCTGAATCATTCTATTGATACTTTTCATAGGATGTTAGTATACCTGTGTCACTATTCGGTTCAGTACCAGAACTTCCATTGAGTAAATCACAGTTGTTGATTCCCAACAGTTGTTATTTACAGATGCTGTCACTCTCGAAAAAACTTTTTCATCGGTGTATATTTCTCTGGCACATACTGTTTCGCGTGAACGACCAATTTCACATGATCTCTATCAGAAAAACAGTACTTCATCAATCCACTCCATAAACCTATGTAGATTATAAAATGTTCCATTCCGAGTGGAAATTCCGTATTAAAGCTGATTATATTCCGGTTCCTCATTTGCAAATGGAGGTGAGCGCCACTATGGTTCCGCAATGGGAAATAGAGAAAATGGCAGTGAACTGTATTCTCAACAAGTTTCAACTGAAATTTCTCACTGTCAAGCAAACACGATTCTTCATATCGTTGGATTTGTTCGATACTGGTCGAGATAACAAGAAAGCAATGAGTAATATCGCCCTCAGGTGCTTGGTAAAACTTTGCGGAAAGTTATGTGCTGCTATGGGGATGGATGAGTGTGCACTTATGAACATTGATTTATCTCTGGCACTCTTCATTTCCACGAGGAGCAGTCATCACGGGTGTCCTGAAGATAATCACCAGCGGTATTTCATCCCTGATATCATGCGCAACTTGGGTGTTTCAGAAAAAGAGATTATTGGGTGGCAGATACTTGATATATCCAACTAGAAACGACTGGATTATCCCCACAACATCAAAAACAAATGATGATGGAAGGGAATAGAAAGTACCTCATAATCATCAAGTTTGCCACTTACTTTTTCCCAAGAATAAATAAGTGGTTTCTTTTTTGAATCATCAGGCCCTGACCCAGTGAAGAAAGTGTGGGTGGTGATAAATGGTAAATTGAAGTGGAATGTTTCTTGGGGAATAGAAAAACGAGAAGAAATCATCACACACAAAGGTTAGATTCGAATGAATGAGAAAAAGATGAAGAATTCTGGACGTTCCCTCTGTTATATGCCGAACTAACCTAACTCCACCTCCAGCTGTCAAATCGTTGCAACTTGAATATGCTTGGTCATATATAACAAAAATGAATGAAATAAAGTTGAATTATAACTTCGAAACTGAATTCATCGATAACACTGTTGAACGGTACCACTGCGACTCAAAATCATCAAAATATGTCACTCTTCCGACAGTGAGTATCTTCAATACCCCTTCAGAATACATGGTTCTACATGGAGTTAACATGGATTTGTAGGAGGTGTTTGTGATGTTTATCATCCTGTGAACTACTTCGTTTGGGTATTATCTTTTCTCGCTATTCGAAAGTTTTTGTCAGTAGTTCTACATTCATGATCCTGTCGAAGTTTCGTGAAATTGAACCTAGAAGTTGTGAAGGTTTATCACAATTCATTCCACGAATATTTGGATAATCAATGAATATCTACGACCTGAGAAATTTGACGCTGATCAGAATGTCATGACTGTCTCAGCTGCTGCTCAGAATCATCATCATGTGGAGGTATTGAACATTCACGTGCTGTATATTCTGCTCGTGACGAAGTATGTGGCTACTGTGAGAAACTTGGACAATAATGTATGCCTGTGAAGTAAGAACGTTAAATCAGAATCAACTTTGCTTTCGATATCCCTTAGGGCATCGACAAATCCAAATTTCCAATATTGTTTGCATGAAAGTCTGATAGAAGCTGAGATTAAAAATAAGAATGCGAATTGTCTTGTCGACATTAAAAGTTCTGACAGTTTCCTGAATGACGATTCTGCGAGAGATAATAATTTCAAGATTTTTCCTTGCAGTGGTTAGGCGCGATGGCCTCTATTACTCTTTCGACCAATTTCAAGGGCTCCTGTGTCATCAACTTCGAATCTATCGGAATTAGATACGAGAACTTCAGAATTGCGGCTCTTCCAAATTTGTGCACAGATACAATCATCGGCCATAATATTATATAACAACATAGCATGCTTCTGATTTCGCTACTGCTGCAACTCTTAGCCGAGATGAAGCAGATACAAAATACATATATTTCGCAATTGAAAAAAAGCACAAGCGATTGTTGAGGCTCTCAGAAAGTGGCGACATTATTCGTACATTCCTACTGATATTCAGTATATTTTTATTCCCGAGATAAGTGCATATTTCTTGATTGATACAGGAAGTTCTAGAAGTCTGATGACACCGTCACTTGCATGTTAATTCTACAGAAAATATTCAACTATTAGATTTTTGAATAAACGAACAGCACATGTTGTTGATCATACTAACGAGATTGTTGATATACCTATTTTCCAAATTTCCAATCTTATGAGTTCTATTCGTTCGATTTCTCAAGAAAATATGATGACCTGAGAGGTGCTGATCTCTTGAATCAGTGAGATGCTAGTATCAACTTGAAAACTTGTGAAATAACGACCCCGCTCACAGAAATTTCAATAATGTATGAAAATCAAGACTCAACTGAAATCAATGATACATTTCCAAATCACGCAATAACTCTTGAAGCCAGGGCACAAAAAGTTAATATACTGTCGGTAAAATTATACACGAAATAGGTTCATTAGAATATACTCAATTTGGAGATGAAAAACCGGGATTCCGAGAGCCTCAGTGAATGTTTTCAACTTCTTCGTCATAACCACGATAATCAACTCTAACGATAATCCGCAATGAAACCTAATACTAACGAGCCTTTCGATATCGGAACGATCGACACATATGAAGACAATTTTTGCGAAAAAATGGACAAGGATGAAATATATCTCTTGATAACATTTTGAAAGATAGCCTCAAGAATTCGATACTTGAACATTGCAATCCTGAAGAGGCGGATGAGATGAAGAAATTATGTTTTGACTTTGAGAAATTTTCCATCGCGACAAACTACCACTGACATTCACTAACAAAGTACGCCATTGTATCAAACTGACAAATGACAGCCCGAGTTTCGATAAAAGTTATCGTTATCCTGAAGTGCAGAACGACATATTCTTTGACAAGGGATGTGAACAAATATCCACCCAAGAATTCCTGTGTCGCGAAACGAACTCCAAGACCATCGATGACGAAGCCCCTTGCGAAGTACAGATGCTTAGATTCTCCGAGAAGAAAACAAGCTGTACTCCCGTCACAATCGACATGGATAAACTCAAGGTTCAAAACCCGGAGAACCAAAAATGAATCATAATTTCCTCAAATGCACATTTTTTGTTGATAATATACTACCGGCTTAACCGAAATTTCAACTATGAATTCAAACCAACAAGATATTTCAAAATCTGTAAAAATATAAAGGGTGTCCCGTTAAAATTGAAAAAGGTGGCATCTTCGGTTGAACCGAAGTATATTATCAACAAAAAAATGTACATCAGATGCATTTTGTTCCATTGCACAACCGAATTTTAATGAATATCGTTTTTTCGTTTGCAAGATATTGACTTGGTTCCATACTTTATTCTAACCCTGTATATATGCGCACACCAAACTTCTCATGTAACTCCACAAATGACGATCAATCATAGGAAGTTGATATCATTGTCACAAGGAGAATGATCGAATATACGATAACCAAAACACAAGAAGATGATATCGATATGTATCGATATATACATATATCAGGACAGGTCGAGACCCACAGTACAAGTTGTCGCAAGAGTGATCCCCAGACGATTATTTTCATTCACGATTCACAGCAAATTTCTGGAGCATATACTCTGGTATGGTCGAATATCGACGAATGAGAATAATGCGGCAATATGGAAGATGACTCTTGAAAAATATAATGGAGAATAAATATCTGCCAGGAGTGAAAGTGAAATGTTCTTAATTTCCACTTTAGATTGCATCCAATAGGTAAAATGTTGAGAAACGTCGATATAGAGTGCTAAATTTATTATCAAAATTATTGAAGGGTAAGAGGTGGCTGTGAAATTCCTTCAAAAGGGAATGATTGTTATCCCTTTAACCCTGCTGGGGAGGCTAAATATACTGAGGTTTGTAATAAAAGTTAGTGTTTAAACTGACTAGCTCAGTGGGCGGTGGGGTGTGTAAGGTTGGGGTGAATGAAAGTGGCAGAGTGTTCAATGTATACTAAATTCAATAAAACACAACACAGGTGTTGTTCTGGTGTTGCAGTTACGAATTTGGCCCCTTTTCATACTCCACAAGCAGTTGGGTTTTCCCCCTACTGATAAGAATTATTATATAACACAGTACTGATTAATTATACCTTGGTGATCACCTCAGTTCACTTAGAGCTCTCACTCAATGATAAAAACAAAGCATATTCATTAAAACTTCTGTAGATTGATTGCACCCTTCTGGTAGACTGATGACATAATTCTAACGGATCTTCCAATATCCAGGTAGTAGTGCCCAAAATAAACTATAAGACGCTTACCAGAGAGCAGGATCTTAGTTTAATGTGTTACATTCCCACTTATACTACCACCTTCTGAACAGTACAGTCCGGGATGGCTCACAGCAGTAAGATGCTGTAAATCCTATGGCGACTACTGCAGGCAAGCAGTCAGCAGCTAGTTAGTTGGACTCCTTGTTTGACAACCCAGGAATCAATCATACAGGGGATGAAACTTGTAACTCCAACTTGATAGTCTTAGACTCAAGAAGCCCTTTGGCTGGTGTCTGGGCTTCACGTGGTGATGAAGATATGGCCGGCGAACGAAGACACAATAACCCTCTTTCGAGATTTTCTGAACCCCAGATCCAGAATGAAGTGGAAGAAGTCTCTCTTGATCCCACTAGTAGTGGACAATTAAACGAAATACGATAAGCGATACTCAACGAAATAAAAGACTTCAATCCTATCTTACGTTCTACTGTAGCCAGTCACCAAAAAAAAAAAAACCCAAAATTCAGGTCCAGGTAGTCGATGTTCCTTCGTCGTCTTTCGGCTCGTAGGAGGACAAGTTCGGGACCATCGACTTCAAAATCCGGCGGGAACCATTTCAGATACAACCGATCTACCATTTTCACTGTGCTCACTAGCTACACATATCAATGCTAACAAAAATCGGAAATTCGACCGAAAAAGGACGCTTGAGACGCCATTTTCCCTCCATTCTGAGAAAACTACTTCTCCAGGAAGAATCCCCACTATATGGTTATCTCTCTCTCCTAGACCGATATCACTCATCAAGTCATCATCCAAATGACAACGTAGAGCCATAGAACAACAGAAATCAGAAGTCAGGAGCCGAAATAACACAGAACACGGAACATCGGAATTCATATCAGACCATTGAAATTGTTTGATTACCCGCGGCCGCAACGCTCATTCCGAACACAACATTCCTTGACCAACCACACTGCTCAGCGACCTGCTGGCTATGTCCCCTGTCAGTAAATTGTCAAAAGAAGAAGAAGCATATCTTGGGTTAATGTTCATTCCTAGAACTAAATACACACAGGGATTCTGACAATGTAACCAATAACGAAGGTGAAATACTGATGCAACATTCTTCAAGTGCTCAATTCTATTATTTAAGAATTATAACGCAGCACTGGTGGTTTTACAAGGAAGGGCAAGGGTTGAGTTATATCGTGAACAAAACAGCTTGCTGACTTTCAGAAAGAAAATAGATTCTGTCAGATCGATATGTTACTTTTGTCCACCAAAGTAGTAAGGCGTAGGGCTCCACAATCATTCTCGAAGGTTCAGCTCGAAGGTTAGTGCAAAATCATTCGAATTTCATGGATTTAGCAGTGCGTTTTGGTTAGAGTGAAATCAACTCGTAACAAATTGCACTCTTCTTCAGATAACCTCTGTACAGATTTGAATTGTAATATACAGTGACTGTTATTTTCTACCCTTAAAGAGGACGCCATTACTGGACTCCCTAATTACGATGTGATTCCGAGCGAAGCCCAGATAAAGAGTCAAACGTAGGACCGCAGACACAAAACGCGTAAAGTCTGGAGTTCCGGGCACGAATCTCCGGAATTAATTTACTATCGCTGCCCTCTAACTACAAGAA
Organism: Gastrophysa polygoni; assembly: GCA_963576655.1. NCBI lineage: Eukaryota > Metazoa > Arthropoda > Insecta > Coleoptera > Chrysomelidae > Gastrophysa > Gastrophysa polygoni. Next base: position 35,737,596 of record OY755082.1, read on the forward strand.
ACACCCCGACAGAGCGGATTTCATTAAGCCCTTGTTACGCTAACCGAGAAGAAGGCGATATAAAGAGAGCCGTGGTTATGCTGGATGACATAAACTTCCGCTTCTCCCTCTTCCCGCTTCGTCACTAGCGACTGGTGGCTAAAAAGGGAATTAGAAACTGCGTCCTGATTCAGGACCGACCACAAACTTTGTTTATCTTAATGAACACAGCCAGTCGAGAAATCATCATAGTAGGGAGTTATTTCAGTCCGTTAAGTACATTTAGGGATTGAACAGAATACGCTTTGGATGACTCCAAATAGATCATTATTTCTTCCTCACAAAATCTTCATCATTTGTAAGCTGCCAATTCTCGAACTCTGATGGGCAATTCGCATGTCTCGCACTTGAAAATCCCTGAAACATTCGTGAGTGAGTGTTCGGACGAAAAAAAAAATTTTCTGAAGAGAACTGTTAAACTTCTTTGATATGCAACTGGTATGGAAACATGATGAGTCCATTACTGGCATGAATGCAGGATCTGTGGGTAGGAATTAGGGGAGTGCAATATCGAAGAATTCTGTTCTGATATTCATTGATATATTGGTATCATTCTCTCAGCCATATCAATTAGGTATACATGAATAATCGCAATTCAAAGTTCAATCAGAAACTTTCAGACATTATCATTGTAAAACCCTGATCCTCTTTTTTGTATTCTTGTTGACAAACTCCATAATAGAAAGTGTGTCTGTATCATTCATCGAACTACTCCTAACACAACTCAGTTCAAATTCTAGAAATAGTGCCATGAAAGCCGGGAAAAAATGGTTGAATGCTAACTCAAGGGTTGAGTGAGAGAATATTACATGAAAATTCATTCCAACATCTCATTTCAGATTCTGCTGAATGCTGAATATATAATAAATTATGTATGAATGAGTTCACATTCATATCGGGTCTTCCAGCGAAAGTATGGAACATTCATAATGTCTGTCCAAACGATAAGTCTCATAGATATTCTCGATGAATCACATCAATCTAGCTCTGATCTTCAGATGAATGAATGGGAAAGTCCACAACTTTCTGAAGCTTTGAGGTCCAGCCTCCTATTTTTCCCCCATGCATAATTCCCACTACTATAAACGCGGCACCAACCCTTCTCGAATGTTTTATGTATTATACGGGATACGGAGCTCAACAACAAACCGGAAATGATATGGACAGTAGCGGGTAAAGCTCTAGAAACGAAAATATATTGTCAATACACATATAACTTCAGGAATCTGAATAAACATGGACGCCTGAAAATAATGCGAAAGTTTGTCATATAACATAATTCTCTGTCTAAACTAAATGGCATCAGGATTCATTAGTAAATGAAGCTGCGGACGCCACAGTGGATTTGTGTACGAAAAGAACGGTTAATGGGACCAGAGCCTGTCTTCCGATTCTCAGTCCGCTGAGCTTGCTGAGAGGGTACAGGAGAAATATCTCACTTTCTGAAATGACTTCCCAATGCAGGGGTACAGTGAAATGACTATCAGAAAACCGTTGAAGACACTGACCAATGACAATTTGAGTCGAAGCAGACGTCAGACTATGCTGATGACAGGACCAATAACCAGTCATTGTCATTCTGGAAATTCAGTCATTCGAGGAAAACCAACTCACATGGGAGCTTTGCGGCAAAGAACAAATTGGTTGGGCAAGCTCATGATGGTCACCAGCTTTCTCACCTGAGCCACCAGCATGACATCAAGCACAGTGGCAGCAGTGTTTGAGCTCTGGAGCTTCTTGAAGCTCTAGTAGCAGATGTTCCTAGACTATCAGCCAATAATCTGATTGTTGATTTGGTTTGCATGATACAGACAAAAATAAAGATCGTGCATTATGAAGATATAGGAGACAAGCTTCATATTTGATATTCATTCGGAAACAAAAATTGAGAGGAATATCATTGTAATCACTCAGCTCCCACGTGAAGATCAATTTTTCTCGTTATAAGGAATCGCATCCAGCTAATAATCCTGACCATATTCAGGTTTTATTCATTTTACAAATGAAGTCAGTACCATTTCTACCATAAAACAGATATCATGTCTGTTCTATGCCCAAAGTATGTGAACTGATCACCCGAATCCTCTTGGATATTCATATACCCAAAATAAATACAACACATCTGAATTTACTGGATTTCCTTCATCGTTTTCTTCTCCTTATTCAATTTGATGTCTTTTTCCGAAGGGATCGTGCCACTGGTTACGAAATTTCCTTTCTGCTCCCATTCTGGAAGCAGGAAGAATTTCCGACGGTACGAACACATTCTGGGGATTACGCAAAAAGCCTTTCAAGTTTCTGAACTTCGCAACTAGGATCGATGAACGGTATTTTGATAATCTCCGAGCAAGAACCGAGACGTATTCTCATGCGATTAGGCAGGATTCGCAGAGGAAATGGCAAGAATGACAGGGCGTCAGGTAGTTGGATGCTATTCGGAGACATCAGTGGGAAATGGAATCTCACTTCCATCCCGAGAATCGGATGACCTTCCATTAATCATCATTGAACTGGAGCAATCATATTGTTCTATCTGTCAAATGATACTTCTAGAGAATTTTTACTCTATTGGATGTGAAATCATGAAGTCATTCGTCATTCTCTCAACTACTCACATCTTAGTTTGTGATCTGAAGGGCCCAGAGGAGATCCAATTGAATATTTAAGCTACTTCTCATTGTTCACCCATGTGACGTTCTCAATGATGGAGCATTTTCATCAACAGTGTGTCATAGTATATTTCGTAACAAGAGTTGTAAATCGCATATTACGGAGGAAGTGGAGAGCCGCGTAGCGGCGAGTGTGTAACTCTACGAGTGCGTAATTGCATCACAACTCGAGTTGTGTACTTAGTACAGTGAGAGTCGAACAATTTGCGCCATATGGATAACATTTCCATCATCAGTATCCGGCAGAAAATTCCATTATTGATGAAAGTTGTTGAAGTGTAGGAAAACCACAATGCTATCATCAAATTTTGAAATTTCTGAAAGGTATACAAGGGATGAAAAAAAGTAGAAATTTTTATCAATCAAGTTCCACTACTTTCGACATAATCAGAAAATATTTTCGAAATGCAACATCTTCTTTGAGGAATACAATTTTCTGACGAATCACGAATAACATTTCCTATGTTCATGCAGAAAACATTTCGACTTATTGTATATCCTTTGAAATTGGGTGTGAATGTGGGAGTGTGTATAGATATGGTATCGTAGTGAAAAATACGGGAAACTGGAAATAAGTCAGTGAGTGCGAATGTTTGGTAAGCACCATTCATGTAAATATTGGTTATTTCATAGAAGCAATCATCATGAAACAATTATTATTCATTTCAATCATTCATTCAATCAACAGATATTTCCGATAATCCAATTCGATGAGAAATAGTAAGCCTCTTTTATTTTCACCACTATTAGTGGTGAAAATTTAACAAATCTGCCACCAAGCAGTTTATATTGATTTCACCTCATTAGATATCAAGTAGGTACACAACATTCTATTGGCTCACACATTGTTATTGATGACATAATACAATCAGGTTGAATACAAAATAGAAAACGATAATTCAAACTAAAGATACATATACAGACTTGATCGATATCATGGTGAGAATATAATACGTATAGCCGATGGTAGTGTAACCAATTGATCTCACTGTCAGACCAGTGTCGTGTTACAAGAGATACCCATACACAAAGACATCTCACTAAAAGATACAAATGGTAAGAAAGCGTGAAAAAGTTTCAGAATGATCATAGTAACATAAGCGATTTAGGACATACCAATCGAGCAAGTATGGGTACCAATATTGGATGATCATTTAAAAGGCGAAATGAATCAACTCATCTTTGGGAACCGGGCTAACTATGTGCAAAAAGGAGCATTCTGCGATTGTTTTTCATTTGTAATCAACAACTCACACTAGAGGTCGTAGGGAAATTCATTCATGGATAGAAATCTCAACCAAAATCCGTATACTAGAAAGAAGAAAAATCACTGCTCAAAAACTCATCATGAGTACGTATCAGTACTGAAACGATCCTGGTAGGACCAACCTTATTATCTTCGAAACAGACACCGTGTGCCAAGTGTGTGTCTAGTTTTTGTGCTTATCTTTGATGGGCACACTCTTCGCTACGCGATTCGAGTTAAATGACTACATATCTATACAGGGTGACTCACGGTCGATGGTAGGTCAGACATTAATGAAGAACGCAACGCAGAATTCTCCTGGAAATTCCGCATCTCACATTCTATTAACTGTTCTATCGAAATAAAATATTTTCAAAACCTCGACGTTGCCGCTTCTATCGAAAAGTTCGTATATCGACAAATTTTCAGAATTGACTCCTCATTACATTACTCTTCTGTTGATAATTTCCTATACCCATCTCTATCGGTTTTCGAGATGAAAAATAATTTGTTATGAATATGGTCCAAAATATAGCCCTGATTACATTTCATGGAGATTTGATGTTCCAGTGGTAGTTTGGACAGCCTCTAAATATTCAATCTACGTCGAGAAATCGCCTTCATATCATACAGAACGTGCTGAAATTATTATTATATTTGTTGATCATACAAGTTCATTTTTCCAAATGTGAGATGAAGGAAAATGCTACAAAATTTCAGTGGATGTCCCTATACCTAAATCAATGAGTTTTCTTAATACAGCCGCTTTTTTTGGAAAATGATTTTTTCTAAGAAGTTGATTTTAGATAGCCATGGAAATATCAAACTCATGACAGTTCAGAGACATTGATAAGTTATTCATTGATAAAATCGTCTATCGAACTGAGATACATAATCTGAATCTGAGATTCAGAAATCATCTTTCTATTCCACCATATGAAACCACACTATATCGTGGCTCGTTCTCTCACAATATTGCTTGGCTATACGATCGACGAATCCCATTAAAACTTCATCGATCACAAAATATGTGCTGAGTGGAATATGTATTATTCACTCCTCGTAATTACTGAATTGGCTTTGAATAATCTGCAACTTTGTTGTGGACATACTTGAGTAGATACCTATGAGTACACTTTTTTCTGGGTTTAATGAAAGATCAAGTTCCTATTGTGGCACCTGATACGTGTCATGATTTGGAGTTGAATTCTGGCTCTCCATAAGTTTATTATATACATATATTGTTATAATTGAGTATTAATCAATCTTGTTATCCTACCTGTCAATGGAATCTATCATTATTATCATTATCATCATTGATTGTGATTAAAAAATCTTCGAAATGAACGCAAATATCGATTATTCGTACGAAATTCTTATGGAGTTAGTCATTATACACGGACAATGTGATCAGATCATTGCCAGAACCTTCAAAAAATTGTATCAAATAAATCCTAAATTAACATCCATGAACGAGAGGGAGTTTATAAGATTAGAAAATCATCTTATCAACAATGGCTCGAGGTTCCCATGGGAGAACTGTATCAAAAATCAGCTTATCTCGCATATCTAGGTGAAAAGCTAAATTCACTGTGAGAGTACATGAAATAACAAAATCAGGAGCAACAAAAGTGACAGAACTATCAACAGAATTCCACATTTCCACTTTGGTGTTTTGGTGTATATTTATGGGTCTGTATATGGCCCAATATACACATACACCTATTATTTGTTTCTGTGAGGTATTCTGTGGTTGTTGTGGCAAAGCCGAACACTGTAGAGTTGTTTCAGTTCTTTGGTATATTCACGATGTACTAAAATATATCGAGATGTTTGTAGCGTGAAGTGAAATAGGCAAGTACTTGAGACGCACGGAGAAGCTGTGTGCTTTCGAGTGCACGGAGTTGTTCTTACTGACTAGCTGAACTAAAAACTGTTTTGCAAGAAGGGTATCAATCTACCCTGAGAACGATCCCTGAGCGGCTAAACCATTTGGGTTTTTTTTGGGAACTGTTAGGTGATAAAAGTTACCTTGCTTCGGATATTGAACGTGCCTTTATGAATGAAAATAATTTTACTTTATTGGACCCAATTGGTGGGTTTTACTGCTAGACAGACATTTCGTATACGACGCAAAAATCAATTTTAGAACAATATACGTCTCAAATAAATCCATATTGGTAGTTTCAACAGCTACGAGGATGAAGTTTACAATGTCTGGGAAAAACCCCCACAGCACCCCCCTGCCAGTGATGAAGTTACGAGAGACCAGCCTGCAACCGATCAGGAAATCTAACTCGTCTTCCTGATCTGGTGGTCCGTGGTTCGTTGTTAGGTTCGGGAGGCACCACGTCGGGGCCTGCTGTACATGATGTAGATGGGTCTACAGTAGGGGCGGTTCTGTGGGGTGGTGTCATGATGATCCTTTGTTCTTGGATCTGCACTGGTTCAGCGTCGTCTTGAAGTTCTGGTGATAGCATAAATGCTGGTTTGAGACGATCTTTTGTGACAGTGACGTCGCGTCCACGTATATGTATCACGAACGTTTTATCAGACCTTCTCACGACTCTGAATGGGCCATCGTAGGGCTGTTGCAGCGGAGATTTTGGGCCATCATGGCACAGGAACACGTACTCTGTGGTAGCAAGGTCCTTGTATATGAAAGTCCTCCTACAACCGTGCTGAGTACCTGGTGTTGGTCGCAGCTCCTGCATGTGTTCTCGCAGTCTTCCGATGAATTCAGGAACGCTGCTGTTGGATGGAGAGTTCCTGGCGTTGAGAAATTCTCCTGGAATCCTGATCGTCTGTCCGTATAGCATGTCTGCAACGGTGGACTGAAGGTCTTCCTTCCAGGCAGAGCGAATGCCTAGGAGAACTGTTGGTAGGGTGTCCATCCATTGCTTGCGGTGGTGACATCTGATAGCTGCCTTCAGCTGACGATGGAATCTCTCAATCATGCCATTTGCTGCTGGGTGGTATGCCGTGGTTCGTAAATGAGTTGTACCAGTCAAGCGGTTCAAGTGCTTGAACAGGTGTGACTCGAATTGGCGGCCTTGGTCAGTTGTAACTCTGAGAGGCGTGCCGAACCGACAAATCCAGTTACTATAAAATGTTTCTGCCACAGTTGCTGCTTCTTGATTTTGCATAGGTATTGCTTCGGGCCAGCGAGAGAATCGGTCGATCATCGTGAGGCAGTAGCGATACCCGTTACACAATGGCATTATCACAATATCCATGTGCACATGCTCGAACCTGGATGAAGGTGGCACGAACGAACCGACAGGTGTTGCGACATGTCGACTCACTTTCGATTGTTGACACTCCAAGCAACTCTTTGCCCAGGCTCTGCAATCCTTATTGACTGACGGCCACACGAAACGTTGTGTAACCATCTTCAGCGTTGCATTGGCTCCGGGATGTGAAAGAAGGTGTACTGTGTCGAATGCTGCTTTTCGGGAGGCTTGCGTGATGAAAGGTCGAACTGGTGCAGTTGAGACATCGCATACAACCATGCAATTCGTTCCAGGGATCTGCATGCGTTTGATTTGCAGGGAATGGTTCTCCTGTTGAAGGTTCGCGAGTTCGACGTCATTTGCCTGAGCGGCAGCAAGGGCTTCGAAGTCTAGAGTGGCTTCTAATTCTTCGATGCGCGACATGGTGTCCGCTACCACGTTGTCTTCACCGGGAGTGTGTCGAATGTCCGTTGTAAATTGTCCAATAGAATCTAAATATCGGAATTGTCGTGGCGAGCTCTGATTGGCTCTTTGGCGGAAAGCAAATGTAATGGGCTTGTGGTCCGTATACACTGTGAACTGCCTTGCCTCCACCATATGACGGAAGTGTCTAATAGCCAAGTATATGGCCAAAAGTTCGCGGTCGAACGCACTGTACTTTCGTTCCGCGGGGCTGAGTTTCTTCGAAAAAAAACTGAGGGGTTCCCAAGCATCATTGTTCCACTGTTGTAGAGCGGCACCGACCGAAAAATCTGATGCGTCACAAAAAATCGCGAGATTTGCTTCGAATTTCGGATGAGCCAACAAAGTCGCCTGAGCAAGGCTCTCTTTGCACGACTCAAATGCCGCGGTTGTCACAGGAGTCCAGTTCACCGGTGCTTTACCTTACACGTTATTTTTCAATAACTCGTTGAGTGGGGCTTGCGTGATGGCAGCTCTAGGTAGAAATCTACGGTAGAAATTTATCATACCAAGAAACTGTCGAAGCTGTTTCACCGTGTCCGGCCGTGGAAAGGTTCGAATTGCATCAACTTTGTGAGGTAAAGGACGTGTACCCTCCTCGTATATCAGGTAGCCCAAGAAGGTAACTTCTGGTTGACCGAAGAAGCACTTTGAGGGATTTATCACGACACCGTACTTCGCTGATCGCTCAAACAAAATCTTCAAATGATCCATGTGTTCTTCTGCGGATTCTGAGGCAACTAGAATATCGTCTATATATGCGTGGCAGAAATCCAGACCACGAAGTACTTCGTCAATGAAACGTTGAAATGTTTGAGCGGCGTTCCGCAAGCCGAAGGTCATGAACCGGTATTCGAATAATCCGAACGGTGTAGTTATCGCGGTTTTCGGAATGTCCTCTTGTGCGACTGGAATTTGATCGAATGCACGCACTAAGTCCACAGTCGAAAAAATTGTCTTACCACGGAGACACTGAGAAAAGTCCTCAATGTGTCGGACTGGACAGCAATCGGGAATTGTCCCTGCATTAAGCATACGATAATCGCCACACGGTCTCCACTCATCACCCTTTTTGGGCACCAAGTGTAATGGTGCTGCCCAACAGCTTTCTGAAGGTCGAGCAATTCCTAGTTTGAGAAGTGCGTCGAATTCCTTCTTGGCAGCTCGGAATTTGTCTGGAGCGAGACGACGTGGTTTCTGAGCGACTGGTGGTCCAGAAGTGGTCACAATATGGTGCACTGTTTCGTGATGAATCTTTTTGGGAGTTCCATCTGGCCGTGTGATGTCTGGAAACCGGCTAAGGAGGCTATGGTATGGAGAAGAACCAACGACAGTCTTCACTGACGGTATTTTGCTATCCACTACTTCTCCTGGAAAGGTGATTGTAGTGGTAGAATCAACCAGGCGGCTTTTGTGTAGGCCTAAGTCCAGGGTGAATGTACAGGTACCATGTGTCGCAATGTCAGTTCCATTGGCCGCGGAAAGTACGTACGATGACCTTTCACGTGGCTCTTGGAGTAGACGACGAGGGTAAACGCAAAGATCTGCTCGTGTATCCACCAAAAACTGTAAGTTTGTTGTGCGATCGCGAACAAACAGACGGCGGGATTGAATAGGGCAATAGCTACCCGCTACTGACGATTGCCCGATTGGTTTTCCGAAACCCAATTGCACGGTGAGTTGCAACTTCTTGCTCCATTGCCGAATGTCTGATGGTACCAACACAGTCCCGATTGAGAACGTCCTGGTGTATATTTATGGGTCTGTATATGGCCCAATATACACATACACCTATCATTTGTTTCTGTGAGGTATTCTGTGGTTGTTGTGGCAAAGCCGAACACTGTTGTTTCAGTTCTTTGGTATATTCACGATGTACTAAAATATATCGAGATGTCTGTAGCGTGAAGTGAAATAGGCAAGTAGTTGAGACGCACGGAGAAGCTGTGTGCTTTCGAGTGCACGGAGTTGTTCTTACTCACTAGCTGAACTAAAAACTGTTTTGCAAGAAGGGTATCAATCTACCGTGAGAACGATCCCTGAGCGGCTAAACCATTTGGGTTTTTTTGGGAACTTTCACTGTTAGGTGATAAAAGTTACCTTGCTTCGGATATTGAACGTGCCTCTATGAATGAAAATAATTTTACTGCTAGACAGACATTTCGTATACGATGCGAAAATCAATTTTACAACAATATGCATCTCAAATCCAAATTGGTAGTTCCAACAGCTACGAGGATAAAATTTACAATGTCTGGGGAAAACCCCCACACCACAATCAATGCTCGAAATGTCCATTCTGAACACCTTCGAAATATGCTTTCGTAAGCGACTCATGGTGGCTTCTTGAATTTCAATGGTTGGAAAGATAACCAACAACCGCTAACCATGCAAATGTTGACACAATCACTCTGGAGAACACTAGGGACCTAGTCGTCCTCTCGAAGTTGAATTTAATTACAACTCACATCTCCTTCATTTTCAGAACTCATGTTGAATCATCGTCCTTGTGAGTGTACAAAATAGGAGGAGAAAATCTGAATAGTGAAACTTGTGAATCTGTGATTCATCGACGTTGATTTATCAATGAATGTTATAAACCTCACCGTGCAAGAATACTCATTGTTCATCGACTGAGTGTGTTATCTTGTATGTACTTTCACTACTTGATTGGCCAAGCAACTACCTGAAAAAAAAAACAGATCTATACTCAACTCTAGCAGAGTTGATTTTTTATATCCAATACACAGATGGATATGGATAACTGAACATATTAGCATTTCCGAACGCTACAATGAACCGTTCATTTGGCTTATGCTTTGGCTTTTACTTTTCTGACTATTCATTCGATTTAGGAATTTCCGTTGAGAATTATTATCGATGACGTTTTTTCATCTATTTCGATTGTTTATATTTGCTTCACACATGTTCCCAAGGTATGTTTCCTTGATTATTTTTTGGCGTTTCTCTAAACCAATAGACCAATAGAAATTTTCTATTTCAGTAATTCATATACGTTCCGGCCTATCCAAACATTATTATAGTGGGAATAATATACTCACAATATTCCAGCGAGGATAATTCCTCCTACATTGTTTTTATCGAATGACAATAACCACATGACAACGTAGGTATCTTCTCGATCTGACGCGTCTGTCATGAATTTTCAAGAAATTCGTAAAATGAATCCCAAACTTTCTAGTTGAACATCAGTCGACGAAATTGATGATATAATTATTGAAAGTGCATGTAAGAATACCATAATGGGCAGCTCGTCGATTCGGAAAAAAATGCCCATTATTTTGCGACGAGAGGGGATATAAACTGAAAGAGAATACATCAACAACAAAACTAGCCGTTATTATGAAGAACTACGGGTTCAGTATGAAGAAGCAGAATGGAGAAGACTATAAAGAAGTTGTGATTGAGATGATGTGGAATGAAAACGCAAAATTAGTGCAAGATATGTACTACGACCAATTCAATAGAAGATTCGACCCATTCAATGGAATCGAATTCAATTCCATCAAAGATGCTGAAAACACCAAGCGTAAGTTTTAACCGAAAGAGCCCAGAAAAAGTAAACCAAGTTCTGCAAGTTTGAGCGAAGGACAAATCTTGAACATGGTAAGACTCTACGACAAAAACACACCGTCTGGCTTGCAGAAGAAATTCTATCATATTGCTTCATATGAACCGGCATGGCGTGGTGGAGAAGGTTCTCAAGTGCATTATTTCAAAGATGAAACGATTGCTCAAGGAATACCTGAGCAAGCGAAATGCAAATATCCAAACTGACATGATATTTTCAACAGTTAATATTGCTTGGGTTAAACCATATTCCTTAGGCTGGTGCAAAAATATGTCGATTGGGGTAAACATGATGTCTGAGTGGATGAAAGAAATGATTGATTGAAATGATTGGACTCATAGTCATATGAATAAAAGATAGACGAGATTGTTTACATCTCATCCCGATCAAACATTGTTCACAGCAGACAAATTTCTGTGGATTGCCCTAGATTTACTGCATGTGTTTGAAAACAAAAAATACATTAATTCTATAATTTTAATTGTATGATTTTTCAATGTATACCTACTCATTTTGCATGTTTGTTTTTTTTCAATTGAAAGATGTAGATTCTAGGTACTTTTAGAATTATTCATATTCTTCATATTTACCTGTTCACAATCAATCACATCGATACATAAAATTATAATGTACCTATTATGGAAAAAATTCTGACAACGCTGTATGGGCGTGTTTACTTTTAGTGACGCATAGTTTTCTCGAATTCATTATCTTATGTCAAAAGCCAACGTTACAGTGTTATTGTACTGTTTGCATTCATTCCAAGGCCTCTTGTAGGTACGATTGATTTCCAGTGATTTCTTCCTGAAATACTGAAGTTCCGAAAGGCTACTATGGTTCGCCAGTGCGTGGTATGCAAGAAAGTTGATCGTTCCTACCCCGAATTGGTTTTTCGACGGTAAGTAAGGTTATGTTTCTTTTAACGTCAGCAGTATTATAGTTATTGCTGAAAATATTGGATTTCATCAATGTAATAATGTGTTATTGTTTCAGGTTTCCTGTGAATCCTGACCGCAGACACCAGTGGATTCCTCTTTCAAATTTGAAGAACCTGCATATCATGAAATATGCTGAAATTTGCTCAGATCATTTTGATCTCTCAACTTTGTGAATGAGGAAATATTTTTTTTTGCATGAAAAAAAATCAGAATGTTGCTTGAAACCAAACATTTCGAACTGAAGCCCTTGTCGCCGTCTACAGAAACAACAGAGACTGCTCCAGAAAACAACAGTAATTAACCGGTATGTGTTTCAAAATATACAGGATGGCATATTCGAGTCAATCTCTCTGGGAATATGGCTGGAGTGATTTAAATTTTGTGCTCTCAAAGAATATCCTGAATCACGAGTAGCATATTCTGAAACTTTCTTCTTCTATATGCATACAGCGTTATTTACGTCAAAGGACACGGAAATTTTGTGGCTCAACAGATCGATTTTTCGTGTTTTGATTCTCGAGCAGAAGTCTCTATCAGAGGAACATTTCGAAATTATCCTCGTGATATACAGAGTTCCCCAAAAATATCGAATATATCAAAGTTGTGTTGTTTCAAATAGTGATCCCTGCATGATTTCATTTCCAGGCTCTTCCCGAAGAGCTGATTTAATTGACCTACACACTTAGGGTCTATCAGAAATTATAACAGAGATACTTATAGGGTGTGCAAGATCTAGAAGTATGAATAAAAAAACAATATGGTTCAGAAATGAATGAATATATCATTACTTGTGTGAATATAATGTACCTTTCATATTCCAGTATTGAACCAAGTTAATATATTGTTATGGTGGTAACAGACTTTCATTCCTCCCAAAACACCACACGTCAGTCAGATAGTGGATGGTGCAGATAAGAGTGAACGTTTACAGCGGTGCCATTTTTTGAAGCTATCTCCTCTAACTTATTCAAACATTTGGAAGTATGCATGATTGTAATCGAATGGTGTTCAATGAATGGAATGTTATGTCTCTCCTCCATTTATATGTCTATGATTAGACTCTATATTGAAAAATTGAAATTACCAACCATTCAGCACGATCGACTGTAGTGTGTCACCTTGCCAAAGGATCAATCAACAGGAAATTATAAAAATCATAGGACACAGCTGATCCAATTCATTGAAACCTGCAATTCGATAATGAACATCATTCAAATTTATTTAATAACCTGAGAGAGTGAAGAAGCATCATTGACTTTCTACACATCAGAACAAAAAGAACAAAACAATGTTGAAAATTTCTCCACACGAGGACACGACATTTATTTGTATTTTTCATGTAAAAAACTTCAATGCGTCCTAATTCTGTTTATATTGAGTCGAGTAATATAATTTGGCAATTGGAAATAGCCACTCGAGCACTTCGGGCTCTCGTGTCTATTGCCTAAGTTTTCTGAAATCCGTCGAATTATCTTCACTCTCATTTAATTTAGCTTCTCAACACATATTGTCATGACTATCGTCTACCCTTCGTTCCTTTTTTTTTAAATTCTGTGTGTCAAGATGGGCAAGTTCTGAAACTAGTTACACCATTGATAATTGTGTTTTAGTAGTAGACTAACTTAGATTTTGTTTTTTCCGCATAAAGAGATATTTTCAGTCTAAGATATATTCAGTTTGGTTCAGAAAATGATTACTATCTGGCAGAGGATACACAAGATGATTGCTCTTTCAAAATCAATAGGCTCTATGGTTTCTTACATTCTATCAACTGATAGCAAGCCTGGCGTGACATTTCAGTTAGTGTCGGTGCGTCCGTTGATGTTGATAATAATGTCTCAAGTTGAAGCGGTTTCTGAAGGAATATAGATAGTAATGATCAACTTGTACGCACATCGTTAACATTGTTGATTCATCTCGGTACACAATGCGAAATATTATCAAATGTCGCGTCATTTTCCAATATCGTGATATGATATTATATTCCATAGTTTGTCATAGGAAAACATATTTTATCAGTTGGGCAACTTCGCTGAGACAGGGTGCGTATATTCAACATATCTGTGGCAACATAACTTCTCATATATTGGAAGGATTGATATGTGTTCATTGATGCATTCAGAGAAGAGGGCTCTCAAAGATAAAGACAGACAGAACTATTCATTATCAGAGGTTCAGAAGATTCCAGGAGGCTTGGAGGTTAGGAACGTTTCTTGAAACCACAAAAAAAAACATTGCCTCTGTTGATTGAGCATAGGTTGGTACAATCTATGAAATTTCCATACCATACATACAATATCTCAAAGACTGTTCAGCTCGTAATTGAGACAAAGAATAATTCCATAGCACATTTCTGGATTACCAAAAATAAGCATATCTGTTCGTTAATCACCTTCACTCTATAATCTCATCAGGTGATTTTGAAAACCCAAAAATCGCGTAACTTTTTTTCTCCATTATTTGTCCACATAACGCCATTATTTCGATTATATGATATTATTTGGCAGATTCTCCACCCGGAAAAGTCAGTGGTGGATTCGAGTTGAAGCTATAGGATATCTCAGAAGATGTTTTTCGACTGTGGTGAAGTTGAATTCAAGCCGGAAAAAGTTGACTTTCAAATTGTCGGTAGCTATCAACTCTATCTGAGTTCTCGAAATTTTTGTTTTATCAATAGGTTTCTTTGGAAAAAATTATATACGAGCGATCTCATATTTCGAATCGTATGATGAGATATACTGAGAATCAACAAGAACTTAGTGATTTTGGAGCCAATGCAATAAAAATGTATGCATTGAAGCGTTTCTGAGCCTATCATATTAACAAAATGTTTCTCTACATTTCGAACTAGGTGACTGAAAAAGTTCCACCTATCGAAAGAAAAGAATACAATTCACAGGTCGGACGTCTATGACCGACAGCAAAATATAAATTCTACAACGATATGGAAACGTACACACAATTTAATTTCAATCACAGTGCGAAATCGGCTTTGTGCTAACAATTAATGATAACCGTTGCACAGAGGTTATGATAGCTGCAGGGAAAGCATGTTTATTGTCATTCCAAATGAAAACTGAATTGAATATCCGAAAATTGCCTCCGAATAATATGAATATAGAGTGAAATTTGATTCGGAACTTCTCATAATTGCAAAATCGAAATAAGAGAAAATACACCAGGACTATAATATGAGCGACTGTGTCAATATCTCTTTTGCACAGCCGGTTTACATAGATACTTTCTCGAGTCGATATTATCCAAGTTTGAGAAAATATACTCCTGACCTTCCTGTTATATATATACAGGCATACTAATGATATTGAAATATATATAAACTGTAACCAGAACTATCTCATGACCTCATGAGAGTTTTATTTTAGTTCGGTACTATCCCATATAGACTCAGGATAATAGTTAATTGTTTTATGTCAGAAAAGTGAAAGATTTAATGCCGCAGCTGGTGTTTCATAGCCGAGCCGTAGCCGAGGTTAGGGAAGCAGCCATGGCATTGAATCTTTCTTTCTGCCGTCTGAAACATATAAATTTCTCTCCAAATTCGTTCTGATTCCACACAAACTCCGGATGATTAAATTCACACAATTTTCAAATAATTAAATTATTTCAACAATGTATCTGGCTCTTCGTTACTATGTTCACCGCTGATGACGTTTGTTGAATTAATCATGTTTACTTTGATGTCATTGGCAATTTGTAAATTTTGTCAATGATCGAAAGGGATTCAAGTGGAAGTGAGGATGAGTTATTGCCATTGACACCACCTGAGATAAGAGATCTAGCGCGAGATGTGGAATTGAATCTATTACCGGATCAGTCAAGAACTATATAGGAACTCACATACAGCAGATTCATGGATTATAGACAGAAGAAAAATATAGGAACTCCTTCTGAAAATGTGCTGATTGCCTGCATGTCCGAACTATCAAAGAAAATGGAGCCGTCAACATTATGAGCTACCTATTCGATGTTGGAAGCTACCTCAGACATAAAAACAATATTGATTTGACAAAAAGTTACGAGATATTTTCTTCAAAAACTACAAGCATGTACATCAACCTTCTTCAACTCCAAATAATGAAGTTAGTAAAGACTCGTCAATAATGAATGAAGATGGAAACATCGTTGATGAAATGATGCACGAAGTAGACAATATTGGTACAGTATTATTCACAAATGATGATATTATTACACATATAACAAAAGTTCCTTTGATGACATGGAAAGACTCGGATTTTCTGAAGACTCAATGAAACATCCCGATTACATCGTTCGCGAAGAGGCGGATGCAAATGAGAATACTACATCAATTTCGGGTATCAAACAACATAGAACTGAGACAACTAGAATTGAGAAGGATGAGAATGAGGAAGGTATGGAATTCAGATACTTTTAGCGGCATCAACTCGAAAAAACAATAGAATAAAATATTGTGACTAATCCAATTGTGATTAATCAGGAAGAGGGTCAGCTCGAAAATAATATTGAAATGATATAGACCTAATGGAATTTCATTCACAGAAATCAATGCAATGAGAAAGACCGAGGAAAACAGGAATATTGATGAATGAAAAGAAACCAAGAAGAAACAGCGGCCAACAATATAGTAGCTTCAAAGGTGAAAAGCGAAAAAATCAGTTCTGATGACGGATATGGCATTTTCAGAACTTACTGGGACCCGGCAGATTTCAACAGACGAAGATAATACGAACTATATCAGGGAACTTGAAGAAAACGAACAAAAAAATGGAGCAGGTGAGATACGATTCTATTGCTGATACTCAGTATGCCCAATCGGTGTCAGGGTGTTTCCTCTAGAAAACGAGTGTAATTCGACAGTATCAATGACCAACCATTCCAAACATCCACTGTACCTTTGGCCTGATATAGATCAATATCGCGTTCTCAATCAATCATTCAGTACTACGAAGTGAAAAAATCTTCCTTCAAGACGATATTGTTGTGTGTACATATTGGAACATCTAACACCAACCATATAGACCTATCTGCTAGAGAATGACTTGTTTCTTCGAGAAAGGACGACAGTTTTATATTCGTATTTTCAATTGTTGACAATGTGGTGTCTCAGTTGATGCTATTTCCCATTGATTGGTTCCCATTAGGTCAACCTCATAGTCGAAAATATTTCTTGCTATTTCAGGACACCTTGTATAGGCAGTATTCTGCAAGAAATCTGTGGTATATCATCGAGAGAATTCAAGACCAACTAAAATATTTGGATTTCATACGGAATTGTTGAAATTGTACGCTTCAGTTTACTCTCGAAGTAATTTTTGGCAATGGTGTGATCAATTTTCTGTTATGACCGTCTAACAGTCGAATCAAGTCTGAAGCCATTATCTCTCCTTTTCTTTCTCTGCTCACAGAGATTCACCTCATTTGTTATTCTGTTCGCTTCGTTTGTGATCGACTCTTTGTAATAGACTCACCATCCTAGTCAATGTGACTCTTGGAGTATTCAATCTTCGAATATTTCTATTGAAAGCACAATGCCTTCTGGTATGAAAAAAAAATAGAAACGAGACACCTTTCAATTCCCTTCGATTCGAACATCGGTAGTTTCTGTGTTATTATTATTTTATTGATGTTATAGAATCAACTCAGATGCATTCGATTGGAAATCATCCTACTAACTCAAAGAGAGAATTCGTACTTCTAAAGATAGGACTCGTTATATGTAGATCCATGTAATTATGTTATCTCGGTTTCACTATCAACAGATTTCCCTCTCTTAGGATGATCATGTGAGGTCCGTTGAGTGTGAACTGCTTCACGAAAATTTGGCATTCTTTTCCATCTTCAGTTGACCTGAGGAGTGAAAATGATTGGCGACTCCTCAGTATCAACATATTCTCCAGAAATCATCATCGAGAGTCACCTATAGGATGCCACATTGAAAAAGAAAGCTGGTAAGTCGGAGAGAACGGTTTCGTGTTCGTTAAGTAACTTCAGTAATCTGTGTGCAGTACCTCTCACACTCATATCTTCCAGGGCATCTAAAAATATGGGGTAGTCGACCGTATCAAATGCCTTTTTCAGATCTATGAGAATACCTATTGAAGGGGTACTTGAGTCTAGAGATTCATAGATGATTCTTGTCAGTAGTAGATTCATCATAGTAGAAGGTCTTTGCCGTTTCTGGGTCTCCCCCCAAGGTCAGGAGGGTATGATCTTGGGGAAGTGACCTTGAGAAGCGCCCTTGGGGGTTTTGTCCTTGGGGCAAGTGACCTTGAGCGTGTTCCGAGACCTCGAGAGGATGTTGGCCTTGAAGGTTATTATTGCGTTGAAGAACGACCTTGGTGATGCACGCCTCACCTCAAGGCCGTTTGGTAGTAGTGGGGTATTGCTACGTCACATACGGAGTTCCTATGAATGCCATATTTTCCATCTACACAACATAGTTCTCACAGCAGCAAACATAGTGAATACATAACCGACCGAAATAAGCGAGAATCTAAAAGTGCGATGAAGTGTAATCTGTTCCTTGTGAGTACAATTATTCATATACTTCTCAGACCTTCTTTCACGTAACCGAGTGCGTGGAAATAGCATCTTCTGGAATTGATTTAGACGCTATCAATTATAGAATCAATGAGGTTGATGAAATTATAGAGCAAATTCTGTTATCATCGCTACCTTTGAATAAAAGTTAAATAATCAACAAGATAACGTTTTTTTTTGACCAAAGAGTAGTACTGTTCTTCATCAAATGAAATAGTCGATTGAACTCCTAGGAACCTTTGAAAAATAGAGAGCTCATGGTGCTTTCAGGGTTTGTTCGGGAAATATGAAAATCATCGCGATTTCTGGTGAGGTAAGGATGGTCATCTCTTATAAAAACCAAATAAGTTTGAAAATAAGATGGTGCTAGATCATTAAGTATTCTGAAGATGAAGACCATAGTGTGATAATGAATTCTTTGAGAGACAGTAAACCATTGCGAACTATTAGATATAACAAACATGGACGTATATCGGTTTGCTTTCAAAATTATTCTTTTTTCAAGTCCCATGAGAATAATACTGATGCGCGGTAATCGAAATTGATTAATAATGGTGTACACCGTTATTTTCGTTACCATGGAGAGATTTTGTGCTATTCTAGAAAAAAAGTACAATTCCTTCCGTATTCATTTGTATATATATTCGAAATGATTTTCAAAAGACATGTAGTTATCTAAGTGAAAACCAAAATACTTAACTGTTGATACTATGTCAATTTCTTCATTATTTATGGTCAAATCTATTTAACTGATATTCAGAGCTTTATATTTGTGTTTGGTTGTTGAGATCATTCCTTTCGTTGTTTTAGAAACATTCAGTTCAAGTTTATTCATCAATAAATATTTATGAACATCTTTCAACACTGAATTCATTTTTTGAATTGCCGCACCTGAACAACGTGTCGTCAGCAAAAAGGTTCATGAATTCACATCCAATGAATAGCTCGATATCATTCAAATATGAAATGAAAAGTAGTGGGCCTAAGAAACTTTCTTGAGAGACTCCAATATCAAAATTCAATTCTTGTGAAAAATATCCATTGGAACGTACACTCCAACTACGATTACTGAGATAGTTATTCAGCCAATGATATACCCTACCTACAATTCCGTAATTTGATAATTTTCCCAATAATATTTCACGATCTATGGTTTCAAAGGCTCTTTTCAAGTCTAGGAGTACACTGAAAACATATTTTTTGTTATCTGAGTCTTTTTTGAATTTACAAAACGTGAGTTGTAAGGATGATTCACATGAATATTTTTTCGAGAACCCGATTGGTTACTTATCAATATTTCATTATCTACAATGTGGTCCATCAATTGATTATATACAGCTAATTCTGAGATTTTTCCCAATGGAGACAATGTATTTATAGGTCTGAATTCAGAGGCATCAACGATATTCAATATTTTCTGTATTGGAATGATGGTACTAGTTTTGAGTGCATCAGGTATCATACCAGTATCAAGTGAAGTATTGAATGAGTTCAATATAACATGACCAATTGTGTCGAAAACATCTTCCAGCATTCACCGATATCTCAGAATCTAACGTTCCAACTCTCTTCCGTAGTTCAGACAACGATAGTGATCTGAATCTTTCCATCAAGGGATACAAATTATAATAAGAATTATTTCAATACTCTTAATGAAGTAGTGATCGAAGTGAAAAGCTATAGTTTCCTTATTTCTTATCATTATCTGATTATTAGATTGACCACCTATTTTTTGCGTTTTTTAAACGCTTCCCAATTGTTATCTTTCTCCCCTATATTACAAGATTTAAATATTTTTATGAGCTCTGTCTCTATCTTTCATTTTATCATACACCTCATTGTCAAACCATGGTTGTACATATGGACAATTTACTACAGGGGCAACTTCATTAACCACATTCTCATAGGTCGCAAAGAGTTCGCGATTTAATACATTAACGTCAACAGAATCGAGATTCCAATTATACATCATCAAATTAATTTTATTGGCATCCCTGTTCTTAGTACAAAGGTTTCTGTACATTTTAGTACTATACTCATAATTGTCAGCAGTATTGCACATATTAATTGGAATGATGGAGTGATCTGTGAGTTTTGGATAATCATGTACTCTTACTGTAATATCATTTTGATTCTAGAATACACAGTCAACTAGTGTTGCACTTATGTTAGAAACACGAGTTGGTTCTGCTATGTATATAATGTATAATTATAATGGTGTAAATTGACGTCGTATCTATAGTGTTCATATGGCTCCCATATGTATGGAACCATCCAATGCACTATATGTTTGATAGGCATCATGGAGAATGAGAGCATAGACCTTAGTGTTCGATGAGAACTTGGTTCGGCGAGTTTCAAACTCCAACTTGATGTCAACAATTGAGGATTTAACAGCTTCTGGTTGGTGGCAACACTCGATGATGCAAAGCGGATTTTTTCGGAATTCCTCAATACTCATCATTGGTTCACTCATATCCCTGCCATAATAGCTGCGTTGGGAATTATCATATGCATAATATGCTTCTGCATCCAACTTTTTGTCGAAATCCAAATTCCAGTGTTCGTATGGATGAACTCTAGATATAGACGTATATTGTTGACTCCGGCATCGATGAATTGTGTGACATCCTCTAATATTGGATCTCTGAAAGCCTATCACGATGTAACGAGGGCGTTCGAGACTATTTGTAGTTTTGACAGCCCAAATATCGGAAGACGTGTCACGAATGGTTGGTAATGCATACAGATCCCACACCCTGTATGCAATTTTCACTCTTGCTGCTGCACTCCGATTCACACGATTCAGAAGATCCAATTTCTGTTGATCTGACGGTATAACGTGTCTCATCTTCCACTTGATTTCGTTGATTTCTACATTGTGAACCATATGGTTTGTGAGTGTGCTCATGTAGACCCATCAGAGAGTGATCGAAAATTGGTTCATCAAATACTTCCAGTTGTGAGCTTGTCGATGTTGAATCAACCATAGTTTTTTCATTTTTTCGTCGCAACTTCAGACCGATTGATTCCAAAAAATCGATAACGCTCACAGATGCTCTACGTCTATCCTGTCTGGATAGTTCTGTTCGAATGAATCCACCACCTCGTTGCTCCCCCTTCTTATTGATATTCTGGTTGCTGGTATTAATTTCAGCTGGTGTCACACGCTTTGATTGGTACCCAAAGCAGAAACCCATCTTCGATGTAGGTTCATGTGAGCGTTTCAAGTTCTAGTTTCAGTATGATTTTCCCCCTCGAAAATCAACTAGCAGACCGTTATCATCCAAAATTCTCAGCGTGATGTTGCCGATATACTGATGTCCAGTCGAACTGATTGGTAGATATTTAATGATATTTGGCTCTTTTGATAGCTCATACCTATTCTCCACATCAACATCAAACTCCTATAGTGTATATACTACCATCCCGTCGAGGTGAGCTCCTGCAGTAATGTTACAGTCAACTCTAATGAGCCTCATCTTGATGATATTCACTGGCAACGTAGATTCGTGTACCACATTCTTTGAGTTTCGAATCCCAATAAACTGGCAATGGAATTTGATCCGTAGAAGTTTATGGCAAACACTGACTTCATTCCACATTTCAGGGTATCATTATTAACTCGAAGGAGGAACATATTATCGATACTCTCCCTTTCAGTCGAAGGTGTTCTACGAGCTATCGTTCTTTATATAGCTTTATTTATTTTGTCTATCTCCCACACACCTGGTGAGATGATGGTCATTATCAACTCGATATCAGATTCTGACTCAACCCAATAACCAAATGTGTTAGTCGCCTCATCTATATTAACTATGGAATTGTACAAATAGAAACCATGCAATCCTAATCCGTAGTTTTTCTTCGCATCGAGCTCTATAGGTGGATAGAAGTCGAATCTCAAAATACTGATTCGCCTGTTCCAGTAACAACCTCATTGCTGCTTGCAACAATGAATACTGCTCCGGTTCTCGGTATGTATATAACTGATATTGAAATCATTATCGGATGCTTCATTCACATCATTCAACTGTCAGAAACAGTAAAACATTTTTCTCGGTATCTGCCCATCATTGACATCCCCGATTTGTTGAGCATCCTCTCCACCTGGATGTTCAAGACAGAACTGATATTGCGATATATCTGGATCGTTTCGTAATTCATCCAATAACTTGTCTCATACAAAAGCTATTCCATGTGATGAGCACCCAATTAGAACTTCTTTCGGCATATCTGCAAGTTGTTTCTCGCTCATTTTCAACAATGTGCGTTGTCTTGAATATGCTCGTAATGAGTGTCCCATACGTTTGATACTCTGCCCATACATCATGTAAAGCTTCTACTTGAGAGGAATTCCAAACGAAAATGTCCACACCAGACTGTGTCGTGGGATTGTTACCCTCTTCTTCAGATATCGAACCAACTCTTGGGATGGTGGAAAAATCTCCATAACTATCCTAATATTCTACTACTCCACCACACTTTTTCAATGCAACCCAATGAGTGCCATCTCCTTCAATAATATCTATTATGGCAGATTCTATGCGATTTGGGCCGGACTTAGGTGAGGTATCTTTCATGAATATACTTCGGAAGTGTGGCAACTTCATTTTTGCTAAGTGGTGTGCGAGATCGATGTTCGTTAAAGCCCTCCGAGATGAGGTTTTTAGTTTTTTTTGGATTTCGAGGATCCAGATAAATGCCTAGCACTTTTCGATACGGCTTCGAATAGACTACTTTGCCAACCTTTCCAAGAGCAATAGCCTCCATGCGGTGATTGTGGCGGTTTGCTTCAGAAATTTACTCCTGACTTTCTCTAGTGGAACTGATAGCGCGCGCTATACCAGCGGTACCTGCAGCCAAACTCCCCAATGCTGATAAGCCAGCAAGAATCGGTATGAGACGAAGAATCCCATCAACCTTAGGAATTGGTGATATTCGAGGTGTTCGGATATTGTTCTTGCTACCAGCCATCTCCACGAATTTTCGAGCAGCACCGATTGCTTGATTGGGAGGTTTTGGTTAAATTTATGACGAGTTCCTTTTATTACCCATTTGGCGTAGTATATTACGGGCTTTGTGTACTAATCTCGAACCGAAAGCAGAAACTCTACGACTCTCTGTTCCACCATTCTTACTGAATCCCATGCAGGAGCACCTTTTTCCTTTCATTATGCTGGGTACCAACCAAGATGCAGCCCTTTTCCCTACGGTAGCGTCTCGCGATTCAGCTCGCGCCAAGGCAGCTTCTTCCAATTCTTTATCAGCCAAATGCCTAGCAGATAGATCGGTTGGATGCTTGAGATATGATATATCCTATTCTTTGCAAGCTCTATCCAATTGATGTATTCCTGTATCACCACGAGCTGATCTTTTCTGTAGTTTTGTTCCAGGTCCACAATATTGAGAGCCTTCAGGAATGTATGATTCGACGGTTGATTTATCGATCAAAATGTTAACAATTCCTTCACCACTTTCATTCCTCCGAGCGTTATTGTTTCTAGTATTTTTCGATGTATAACGTTTCACTCTCATATTATAAATGAGCAGAACCCTTCTTCCCACTGTGCAAGAACTTGTACTATTAAAGTATTGTATTGTAAGCAAGATACGTTGTTACGTTGCGAATTTGGTGCTATTAACATCTCAGAGACCATCTTAGAGTCGTTATATGTCCAGCAACATTACATTATTATGAGTCGAACCTGATACATGCCTCAAGGTTCGAAACTGATACTTCCCCAAGTACGACTTTCTAACAGCCAAAGTACTTTAGATTGAAGTAATTACAATGAAGCCGTCACGTCGTGAGTCTCTTTCTTTAACGTCACTCAGAATCGTTTCCTGACAGCAACAGTACTTTCTTTGGAAGTAACTATGATGAAGCCATTACTTCACAGGTTTTTCCTTTTACACTAATTCAGGATGTGTATAGTACATAATTAGATAATCCTTAGGACGAATCGTCAATATCTCGTGTATGTATTTCAGAATGAAAATATTTCATAGTTTAGAACTTTTTTGTGACATCTTATGAACATCCAATAAGGGCTGGTTTATACAGGGTGTCATTGAAATGGTGTGACAAATTTTAAGGGGTATAAAACCTTCGTTGCCAAGACACGGGTTGTTGAAGTTAATCTGAAAAATCGTATTCTGTAGTATCCGAGAAACGCTTTGGCCGAAATCAATGAAGTTTTCACAGTGAATTATTATCATATGAAAATCAGATATTATCGCACATTGAAATCAGTCAAAGCCTTCTCCCAATGTTACGAAATATACATTTTTTTTCAAGCAAATTAACTTGTAACCTCAGATACAATTGGGTTTTCTGCACAAGCTCATAATCGGAACTTCTACATTTCAAGTTCAATTTTTATGTATATATTTCATCTCAGAAAATGTATAAAACCATTCCACTCACACACATTGTGTGTACCAGAAAATTATAATATCATATAAGCTCAATTTTTCATCCGATAGAAAATTATGGATAGGAAAATGCATAAAACATCATCACAGAAAATCATCGTTCATCTCAACTCAAATCTTCCCTTTCCTCGCCAAGTTGCAGAACTGTCAAGTTTTTTGACAATTATTGAAAAAATATACCGTTGAACTAACAGTTGAAATCCTTCTTTCACCACCTTCATGTCATTCATATTGCTGATTTAGGAAGTTATTGTTAAATTTTCAATTATTCCTACAACCAAATAAAGTTGAGTAGTATAATAGCCTGTACCTGCATTTGTTTCGCCAAAGTTCACTGAAAATAGAAAAAGTTCACAATTTTGCAGTGTATTCTTTCTTTTCTATGATATAAAAAGTTAAGGTCATGTGACATAATGCATTGTTATCCTACATTTTTGGAGATTCCAAAACATCAACAAAAACACTTCTTGTGCTGTACGAATTCAGTTTCAGAAAACATATCTTCAATTGTAAAAAATATGAATTTATCAGCAGGTAGCTATAACAGTTGAAAATAAATGAATTTCCTGATATTCTCTAAAATCAAAAACAACATTCAGCGATACAAAAAATAAAATATGAAGTGATATGAAAAGAATAATATATATATATATATATATATATATATACATATGATTTCTCTGATAGACTTTCGTTAAAAAAATTTGTAAAAATAACTCAAAATACTACTATACTCAACTACTATACTATACTACTACTATACTATAACTCAAAATACTACTTTCAGTTATACCAGATGTCACCATCAACTTCATTCTTATGATAAATAGAACACCCGATATTCTCTTGAGAAAATTTCATGATCAATTTCATCATCTTCAAATTTTTCTAAACGAAAGATTGCAATTTTCTGAGTCCAACTTAGAATGACTATGATTAACGTGACTATTCATTGCAATGTTTGCTCTCAAGATACAAAAAGGAATACTATATGAAAAATTAATTATTTTTCCTGATATTCCGAGTACTGAACTCGACGCCATCTGGAAAAACCAAACATTTTTGTGCATGGGTGAATTTTTTCTAGAACCTATATTGAGCCTAGAAAATAGCTATACGGTCCCATTTCCCTATCAAACTGAAGGACCCCTCACCGACTAATAAAAATAATAGGAACTCTGGTACAATAATCACAAATGAAAATCAGTTTCTTGACTCTCTTGCCATTCTTTGTCTTGCATGTCGCAGTCATTCCATTGCTGTTTTGTCAAAGGAGCAGTCCGAGAGAGTTGGAAACATTCTCCGAACAGCAGCTAGAAGAAATTGAATAGGAATCATCAACTACAATTTCATGCTAAAAGCATCTCTATCTACCTTCCAGATCAGATGGCATTTAACAATATTTATGTCAGATTTTATGCACAAATGTTAACTTATTATTAATTTTAAGTAGTGTAATATGTACAATCTCAATTATTATTCCCATCTATATCATATCACTTTATCAACTAATGCTGGGTGTGAATGTCTGAAACCTAAATAATTAAGAGTAGTTTATATTTGCACTGTGAATGCGAAATAGTTCTTCGATTTCACTATGGATTTGCTGGAGTAAAAAATACACAGCCCCATACAATTTTTTGGTATCAATATATCACTGAGTGTATACATTGACGAAAGCTGATTCGTGAATATCACCTTCAATTTTCATCACATTATAATTATATTTCGTTTATGCGAGGTGTATCAACTAGTTGAGGTTATGTGATTTCTTTCATCTTCAAAATTCTTTCCTTCTCCAGGAATATTCCGTATCGCTGAGTGCATATGAAATATTGAAATCAACTATATGGAAATATTATGATCTGGCGACTGTGAATTTGACATTGATGTGAAAGCGAGTGTTTGAAAAGCTTATTCAGAAGTTAGTGCATGAGATCCTCCAGAAACGGTAGTGATAATGAAATTATGATAACGAAAACTTACCACAATTATTGTTGCATCAACAATGACTTTATCAATTTATTATAACTCATAAGTACCCTCGAAATTAGTGTACAATTTGAATCCTACATACCAATGATAACTCACTGCCTCACATCACTATACACAATAAATCCTCTGCACTGACCACAGATTCACAGATAACACGTGCATTGACCCACTGTCTGAAATGAGTGATAACTATAAGTGATAACTGCTATTCTTTATTATCAGTATAATTCACATGAAATGATGAAATAGACGAGACAATTTGCGAAATCGTCTGTTTTGTATAACCGACGAGACGAGCCTGAGAATAAAATATGTAAACGGTGAACCCAAAATAACAAAAAACCTTTAGATTTGTCCAAACAGATAAGCTTGTCAGACCAACTTTGTTACTACCAAAATGTTCGTGGACTAAACACCAAAACCCAGGAATTCTTTACCTCAGTCACAGCCTCTGAATATCACCTTATTGCCATCACCGAAACATGGATTCAGTCAAACGTAGAAAATGCTGAACTATTCGGGGACAACTATATAGTATTCAGAAGTGACAGAAATCTACAAGCTTACTGAGTAACACGGGGAGGAGGAATACTTTTGGGAGTGCGGAGTGACTGCTTGGCTGCAGAAATCGATCTCTCATCATATCGGGAAAATTTGGCTAGTATTGATCTGGTTGGCTGTAAGATAGTTTTCAAACATAATCTTTTCTATACTTCTGCAATTTACATCCCACTCAACTCAAGTAGCTCAGAAATACACAACCTATTGGAAACACTAGAGACTCTTGAGTGCCTCTATGAAAGTAATATATTATTACTAGTTGACTTCAATCAACCAAACTTCATAAATCGAGCAGATGTAGTGCATATTAACAACATTAACTTGATAAACTTACAGCAATTAATGAGCTTCTACGAATTAAAACAATTCAATACTATAGTGAACACATCTGAGCGTTCATTAGATTTAGTTTTTTCCAATATGGAATGTCATATCACCCATGACCAACTGCCAATGATTTCGGAAGATAATCGAATATCACTGGAATTTCCACAAACTTCAATAATACAATATAATGTTGAATCAGTCAGTTACGATTTTAAAAAAGCTAATTTTCCCCTCCTATACTCTCATCTTCTCAATATGAATTTGGATTTCCTGGAAACTTATTCTGATGTGAATGAAGCTGTGTCTGAATTTTACGAAATGATTTACTCTATACTTGACCTATACATACCAAAAACTCACAATTTTGTTAGAAAGTACCCACCTTGGTTCAGTACCGATGCTATAAATGAAATTGAAGTGAAGAATAGAATTTTCAAGAAACTGAAAACATCTAACTCGAATGAATTGAGAGAACAATTTGTGGCACTGAGGAAATCTATTAAAACTGATATAAAAAAATCATGTTAACAATATATAGAAAAATCCGAGAAATCCATCAAATCTGATCCTTCAGAGTTCTGGGACTTCTAGGATTCCTGGAATACTTTATATGGATGACATAGAATGTAAAAACCCCTCAAGTATTTCAAATGCATTTGCAGATTATTTTAGCAGTGTTCATACTACCCCAATTGATAATAACACCACTGAAGATGATACATTACCAATGAATACACCAACTATATCACTTGTGAAATTAAGTGAAGATGAGGTCCAGACTGCTCTGAAAAAACTTAAATCCAAACATACCTGTGGCTATGATAATATACCAAGCTTCTTTGTAAAAGATTGTGCTTATGTTTTTGCAAAACCCCTCCAAATAATATATAACAGATCATTAAACACATGTTCATTTCCCGATGTTCGGAAAACTTCGAATTCAATACCCATTAATATTTTCTCTGACTTTATCTGAATCCTCATATTCTTTGTAAAAATATTTTCTTGCTCTACAATCTCAGTGTTGAATTAACATGTTTACTTCATCATTACATCATTTTCTGATACCTTCTTCATTCTTCAACTTTATATGCTCACACGTTGTTCATTATTTTATTTTATGTACGAATATTCATCCACCTTATGAATAATTTTGTGAATACGGTTCCTGGGTTAGTCCTGTTTGTATTCCTCAATAAATAAATAAATAAATATGCCCAATATTCGAATCTGGAGCTATCAATCAAATAAGAAACTATCGTCCCATCACTTTATTGTCAAATTTCGCAAAGGCTTCTCTCTATCTATAATAGAGTATTTCCCAATGTAAAGAATAAAATATCACTTGACCAACATGCTTCATATCTGAGAGATCAACCATCACTAATTCAATGTGCTTCACACAAACTATCAGCAATGCTATAGATAATCAGTTCCAAGTCGATACCATATACACAGATTTTTCAAAGGCATTTGACGAATTGGACCATAAAATACTATTTTTTTTTCAGCTTTTAATCGGATTTTCTCTCCTCGTTTCTCTACTTATCTTGGTGGACGTTTCGGGAACGAATCTGCTCCCTTTCTCAACACAATTGAAATATTTTTCTTCGTAAACTTTTTTCAATGTTTCCGATTTTGACACTGAAAAGTGAAAAATTTGCTTTTCTACCAGTGAAGCAATCAAGCCCCTCTTCTTTTTTCATTATTTGTGAATGATATAGGTGAAAATATAACAAGCAACATTCTTTTATTTGCTGATGTTCTGAAATTATTCAGAGACATCGAATCTCATAATGACTGTAAGTTACTCCAAAATGATATTGACCGACTAGCATTTTGGTTTAAGAAAAAATAAACTACCCCTGAATATACAGAAATGTCATTACACTACCTATACTTTGGAAATCAAACCAATTGAATACACATACACAATAAATCATTTATTTTTGGATAGGTGTGATGTAACGAAAGATTTTGGTATTAATTTTGACTCCAAATTGAGCTCCTCATCACACATTATAAGAACTGCATCAGCAGCGAAAAAAATGCCTGGTTTGATTTTCAGAACTTGCAGACTTCAAAAATGAAGATAGCCTCATTGCTCTCTTTACCTCATATGTGAGATCACGCTTAGAATATGGCTCGCTGATTTGGTCTCCTATTTACTTCAATCTCATTCATCTGCTCGAATCAATTCAACGGATATTCATGAAGTATATTGTTTATAGAATTGATGGAATTCATCCTGAACAAGGTTTAGATAATAACTTATTATTTTTCAGTTTTTGATGGGATTTTCTCTCCTCGTTTCTAAAAAATAGAGTAGAAGTTATTGAAAATTATTGCAATATATTTGTAGTAAGGACAGATTTAGGATCTGTCCCAAAATGCCACTGCGCTTGAAATTAAACCTTTAGATACCTAAAAGAGAAATTCTCTATTGGTCAGTGACACCTTGTTTTTGAAAAAATTTGGAAAAACAAATATATTTAATAATAATAAAACCTCTACTTATCTTGGTGGACGTTTCGGGAACGAATCTGCTCCCGTTCACAACACAATTGAAATATTTTCCTTCGTAAACTTTTTTCGATGTTTCCGATTTTGACACTGAAAAGTGACTTTTGTGTTGAGAACGGGAGCAGATTCGTTCCCGAAACGTCCACCAAGATAAGTAGAGGTTTTATTATTATTAAATATATTTGTTTTTCCAAATTTTTTCAAAAACAAGGTGTCACTGACCAATAGAGAATTTCTCTTTTAGGTATCTAAAGGTTTAATTTCAAGCGCAGTGACATTTTGGGACAGATCCTAAATCTGTCCTTACTACAAATATATTGCAATAATTTTTAATAACTTCTACTCTATTTTTTAGAAACGAGGAGAGAAAATCCCATCAAAAACTGAAAAATGAATGTACCACCTCCTCGAAGAACTCACAGACAGTATAATAACTTATTATTAAACAGATTTTCACTATTGTCTCTGGAGGACCTTAGAACTCAGCACTCTTGCATATTTATCTATAAACTCACAAACAACCTGACTGATTGCCCAGAGTTATTATCCCAACTGAATTTCAACATACCTCGTTTGAACAGTAGAAGTTCACTTTGATATTATTTACCTACTCCAAAAACGAATATACTATTGAAATCTCCAATTCATTCGATGTGCAAAAAGTTCAATCAGATATGCGAAAAAACTGATATATTTTCAACTCCCATTGGAGTGTTCAGAGAGGAAATAAAACATTCTTCCTACCTTGTGATGTTCACGAAGCAAATATGAATTAACCCCTCTCTATACGTTCAAGTTATGTTTCCTTCCATTCATTTTCTATTATCATTATTATTTATAATTGAAATCACTTTCTCCAACTACTGAATGATGTATCAAAATATTTTATTTTCTTAGATTTTAGTTCTTGTTCACAGTTACATGTACACATTGTAAAAAGCTGTCCTGTAAGTGGGTCTTGTACCTGTTTGGGCAATAAATAGTTTTTTTTTTTAGACTTATTTGCATCTGAAAATCCTTAAATGGTAAAATTGATAGTTGAAGGGGGGAGGAGCTTCCTATTTCATCATAGATTCATAGAAAATGACAAATGCACTATTCACGGAATTATGGTTCCGTTATTTAGATATCCTCCGTTCCGTTCCCTTTCTGTAATAGAAATATAACTTTCCTGGCGAAACAAATTGAAGAGAAGTCCCTATCAGCAACGTAACTTCTTTAGCCTATGAACGTAACCTTCCTGAAATGTGGAAGGTATAATGGTCATATCTGAGAACGTTACGGTTATGATACGAGTTCGTAATGGAAACCAGCCAGAGAAGAGTTAGCGACATGGTCTTGCCTTGAATTACCTAGACGTTCTCGAGATGTCACATAACTTGCACAATATGAAATGAAGTTGTTAAGATTTTCTGGGCTGTTCTTGTTACAATACAAATCACGTTGCATCATCGCGACATAATAACTTATAAAAGATGTTTTCTCAGGAACGTCGTAGTAGGTACATGTTTTCAACGTTGACAAACCTCCAATGGATGTTTCTTGCTCAGTGGGTTGTTGTTGATTATATATCATCCAACCATCATACATTACGAGAAGGTGGGGTTAGGGAATCGAACTGGTGCAGATCGCCGTCGTGGAGCTCTATTTCCAGAGACCTTTCGTGGTTTCATAATAGGACCCTCCAATTGTGGAAAAACGAATGTTATGATATCGCTCATCATCGACGAGAATGTTTCACGTTTCGCTTTTATTCATCTATACTCAAAATCATCATATCAACCAAAGTATGAGTATCTGCGAAAGGTGTAGGAACCTTCGATCATAGAACAGACTAGATAAGTAATCCACACCCCTGGCAATACAGTTTGTTTGGAAGCAACATCTATAGTATATATCTTTGTCTAAACAAGGATAGCAGAACCTGATTCTCCCAGCACCAGTGCCGTGTTGTCAGAGGGGGTCGAATTTATTATTAATTCATGATGAAACCGAATTGAAAATCCGTAACAATTTCAGTGGTACTTTTCAGCATTTCTTGGTGGGAAAATGAACATCCTTATACTTCCTTCACATTGTTATGAAAAATTCGAATACATACAATCCTATGGTGATTTTTGTAACTTGCTTGTAATCAATAAACTTATTATGACCACGTCACAAGAAAAGTTCAATTCTCAACGCCATATTAAACAATATACTTACTATTGAGTATACAGTTGTCTACTTATACGTTATCATAAATAACGTTCAATTTCAATAATGAACATTTATATCTTTGGCGATCAGTGACAGTGCATGTAAGTATATTTACGATTTCAAAGTTCAGTACCTACTAGTGGAAATAATTTTCAAAAAAGTGAAAAACTCGTTTTCAAGGCAAATAGATATGATTGCATATTTGAATGTAATTTTCAAGTCTGAAGATGAAACTTGTTTATATCATTTCACGATATCGTCAAAAATGAAGGAGGTTTCATCTTGAGCAGAATAATATATTCTGACGTGAAAAATTAATGTCTGATTATTTCATTTCATGTAGATAGATGGAACTCGATAATGAATATGTGTTGGCAAGTATTATGACGAAATGTTATATCAACAATGAAATCATGAATCATGTGAAGATGTAGCAAGTAGCAGTGTTTCTTATTTAAAACAGGACTGAAATGAAAAACAACCATGGATAATCACACAAATAATTTATTGAGTTTTGAATAGGATTGTTTTTGTTAACATACTTCTTACTCTAACTTCCGTTGAATCTTTCAATTTATTTGCCTCATGATGAAGTCTTACAATGAAATATTTCTCCAAATTAGTTTGACTAGTTCCAAAAACAGTCAACGGTAAATTTCTGATTGTTGTGTGTAGAAGAAGTATAGAAATATCCTTATATTTTTTATCAAAAATATTAATTGAGTTCATCATTATTCTCAGTGTTTTTTCAGCAGCTTCGCATATTTTGACTACAAATAAGGAAGCATTTATCAGTGCTACAAATTTTACCACAAGACACTGTCGCAGCTGACCTATGGGTATAATCAATATAATCTAATCATTTCTATTCAAATTCATTTTTATCCATTCCATTTGGGAAAATGCTTCAAAATCTCGAATGATACGACAATGGTAACTCACCTATGGAATGACGTGTTTTGATCGCCGGTTCAAATTGTCTTTAACACACCTCCCAAAGTCTCACCATTATATCAAATCACCAAAACAGGAAATAAACTGAGTTTCTGATGAATTCTGAGTACACAAAACTGAACACAAGTTGAATAATATCGATAAATCAAAACGTAAATAATGACAGATACCAAATAAAACAATAATCGCCGTCGACTGTCAATATCAAATTGCGGTGTTGCAACGTTGAGCAAAAAGTATTCACGATACCCATGCTGGTCCTCGAGCCCCCAAGAAAGTAAAAATGCTAAGTCTCAGAATAATGTAGCAATCTTCTATTGATCAGAACTGATTCATGATCGTCATGACCCAAATTTATTATTATATTTGTTCATTGAACTACATGAATTCTTAAAGGACTTCAAATATTATGGACTCTTTATCACTTTTTGATGATTGGATATGACAACACTGGCGACGATTGGGTACTAATATTATGATAATTCTGGGAATTCATGTTAGCATCAGAATATTTGTTTTGTGATCCTTCTAGTGGGTTTGTTGTTCGGAGGTAGGAACCAATAAATAAATGATAATGATGTCGATATAGTGGAACCAGTGGCGCGGAACCAGATAGCATCTTCATATTCGATGATGTTATCATATCCCATTTCTCTATGGGCCGTCATAAAAATGTAGATTGTTTCTATCTTGCTCAGACGTATTCCAGAGTACCCAAACAATTAATTCGTGACAACTCCAATTTCATGGTAATGTTCAAACAAGATGACACTAGTCTGCATCATATTTTTCCTGACATTGTATCCTCTGATGTGCGTTTCAAACGATTCCAATATATGTGTGCACGGTGTTGGACAGATAAATATGGATTTGTCGTTATCGATGAGGAAAGTGAAATACATGAAGGTCAGTATAGGAAAGGATTCGACAATTTCGTTTATTCTCGATACAATTTTGATGTATGATTCATTCAATCCTCAGATACCCCTATGAGCACATCCAACGAGAAAATGGGAGGAATAGCCTCTCAAATCCACCTCGAACGCGAGCTTGTTGCAGCAACTAATGCAGAGAAGGAAATTCACAATTATCAGAAGTGATCATATGGGTGATAAAACGACGCTCGAGAAGATATATGTTGTCGCACAACGAATTGAGGTTCAGTTTAGATTCAGTCAATGTATAACATGATGATTCGATTGCATCACTTTTATTGGAACAATATATTCCATTCAGTCACATGTTCATTTCATTCAAATAACGGCCCATTACTTCTGTCGCCGAATGTACTTCACAGCTGTCCAGTATACGAAATCTCGGTCTCAGCGCGAAAAGCAAAAAAGAGGAACGAACTACATTTCCGTTTTGTGAATCGAGGGACAAATCGATTTCGATATCGGTACGATCGTGTACGTATCCTCGAACGCTCCCAAATTCACCACAAGAAGCGCGAGTGACCCCTCTCACGAAACCTACAGTCCACTTTCCACCCTATATATGTGAACGGGTAATGAAGGCCGGCCTTGAGCAGACCTGTAGAAGACCTACAGTGCACCAGGTGAGACATTGTTTTGTCTTAACTGGACGGCTGCCATTGTACTCAGTTCAAACAAAGATAATATGAATCATTGACAAAACCGTTGGAGGCCATGTCAGTAGCGACAGCAGCAGCAGCAGCTGTTGGTAATAATACCTCAATCACCACATCCACAAAAAAAAACATCAACAATCCAGCAGCACTAGCGACAATGGTGGCAACACCTACATACCACTCCACACCATTGCATGAAGATGAATGGAATGATATGAAAACCCCTATCATATAGCTACAATGGGAACGCTGCCAACATCGTCACTATCACACCGCCGATGTGCCGATGGCACAATCGAGAGTGATTCAGAACAGCAGTTCACGGAACATTTGCATTATTTGAAATCTGGTAATTGCAATTATGTTACAGAATTTGGTCTGAGCATGAATACCGAAACAGGGAAATTTAGAATGGGAAATATAGTAATTCGTTTCCCACCGAACAGAATTGAATTATGGCGCGGTAATAAGCTAATCATGATGTTTCCGGTTGCCTCTGAACTATACAATTTGATATTCACGAAACATGTACCGAAATCAATCAGTGATCAAGATAAGCGGGCATATGCTGGTCTACAAGAGCTGCATATAGAGTCGATATCGGAGAGGCACTGAATGCTAACGCCAAATCGAATAAGAAATATCAGCGGATCATCAAACCATTTGGTACACCCCATAAAATGAGTGAATGAATGAATATGCTCCATTGTCCAAAGATACAATCTTGTTGACAAAGTGAGGGCCCAAACTAACCTTAAATTGAATGAAAATACACACACAATAGAAGAAATGGGACATTAAGTTGACACCGATATTGTTCTATATGTCTCATACCTACAACAATATATAAAATCCAGCACATGGGAATAAACATCTCACAACATATTAAAACATTTCAAAAACGAGTTTTAGTTAGAATGCATTATTATAAATATTCATAGAACTTTATAGAACTCTGCAACAGCGGCAGCAGCCCGAATCAAAAGGTGATGAAGGAATTCTGCGATCACTACCTCCTCAAAGAAGATTTCGGAACATATCGCACGGAAAATATATATTGGAATAAAACTGAAGAGTTGGTGAGTTGCCTCCGACTCTTATGGGGTTCTGACTGGCTGGCCATACTGGGCATGATTATGAAATAATGTCTATGATGAAAGAATTGATTTGGCTGAGATGCAAGATTATTCTGAAGATAATGGTGGTTACAGATATAAATTATTCGTCATCGACTGTTATTCTAAGTGTCTTTGGACTGAGCCGATACTTGATGAAACCGGCCCAGAAGTGACAAATGAAATGCTGAGAGTATTGAATAGAGCTGAAAACATACCGAAAAATATGCGAAGTGATCAAGGCAGAGAATTCTATAACGTTCACTCCAAAAAATTGATGGTGACATATAATATAAACCATTATTCAGTGTGATAATGGCGGCAATCGTCGAGAAACTTTGAAAAACTAGATATATGAAGAATTCTCTGCAAGGGATGAATTCAAGTGGCGTAATATTGGAATCATTGAAAACTAACAATCCCGACGTAAACTTGGTGGAGAAGGTTTTGGTGACGAAAACAATCGGAAGGAAGAACAAAAAGAGGAAGCAGAAGGGTGGAGAGAAAATGTATGTCAAATGGCCCGGATTTTCTGACGAATATAATTTTTGGATCAATGAATCTGCAATAATTTGAATCGTTTGTGATTATTACTTAAAAGTCGGACGTACTGAACCACCTCTCTTCTATTCGTTCCCAAATAGCTGAAATAAGTGAAAGAAACAAGACTTAGATATATCTTTATATATATATATATATATATATATATATATACTCATATATATATATATATATATGAGTGTAAATTGGTGAGTGCATAGAAAAAAGCATACAATAATACAAAATGTGTATGACTGACGGAGTACAGAGGTGGTGACGGCATCTTTAGACTCCTTCTGAACACCCGCCTCATGCTTTGAAATGGTGGTCGGCGTTTGTGAACATGTGGCCCACCACTTCGCAGAAGTAGCTGGTCCTCGAACATCCGAAACACACTCCGTTCCAGCAATCATTTCGGTTTTGCGTGCAGCTATGACACCTCTGGAGCAGCAATCTCTTCGTCGTGCTACAATACA
Organism: Gastrophysa polygoni; assembly: GCA_963576655.1. Taxonomy (NCBI): domain Eukaryota; kingdom Metazoa; phylum Arthropoda; class Insecta; order Coleoptera; family Chrysomelidae; genus Gastrophysa; species Gastrophysa polygoni. Next base: position 35,775,034 of record OY755082.1, read on the forward strand.
CAACACTCGTGTTCCGCAGCAGCTTTTCACATTTCTTGCACCTTGGGTCAACTCCTCGCTCTAAACGGGTGGATCTGGCGATATCACATGGTTTCGCTACACGCAAATTCGGCAGACCCCTGTACAAGTATTCATCTCGACGGTCGGCCAGCACACATTGCAGTTGTGGCAGCTCACGTATTGATCCACCCTGAACGGGTAAACTAGCACCACTGGTCTGGCGTCCCATGATTGCGGATACGTCATTCTTCCCGAACTTTTTTGTCTGACTGATATACACGATGGAGATTTGAGAAGAACTGTGAATGATGTGAAATCATCAAAATTTCTTCTCTCAAACAATCGAGTTGGTCCCACTCCAGATGACTGTTATTATTGCGCCAACTTGGAGTGCCTCCACCAATGAGTCCCTCACTATCCAAGGTCGCCTCCGCTTCCGCCGATGAGAGCTTGTCATCTAAGGACTACCCACTACCACTACCCGCCGTTAATAGTCAGAAGACCGCCCACCCGTTCCTTCGGAAAAATATGATGAAACCGTACGACAGGCGACAGGCTTCAGAACGTCAGTACTCTCCTGTGCTAATATCACTATTCTCCAAACATGTCGATCAATCCATCACCCACTAATTTCTCTCAGCACGGAGACGAGAGAAATGAGTTAGGTGGAGTGGAGGAAGAGGATGTCGCGGAGCAGGAGAACTCTAATGAGGATGAAGGATTTGGCGATGTTGGCAGTGGGGTTGGAAGATATGTTAGGTTCCGCACAGAATATTTCGACGCCGAAGTATACGAGAGGAACCACATGGTCAGAATGTACTGCACGACGGTGTCGATGTGGTCGATGGAAACCAGTGAGGATGTCTTATATCTCTGTCACAGCTGCTTTAGGCGATATGCGATGCTGCTCGCTGTCATCGACTTTTATGCACGATCCTCGGCGCATACCACATCGAAGTTTTCAGACATTCCACGACATTCCTGTGATGTATGCGACGATCTCCTTCACCAAATCCATTTGGTGGAAGTATGTCCTTTATGTAATTGTAGTGACGACGAAGTGTCAGTTCAAGATCCATATCTGTGATGAATTTCAGTAGTGATTTCAATAGATATAGGCCTCGTAGCTTTCAATATGTATATATGATATAGAAGTCAATTTGGTTCCAAGAGAAATTTCTGATTTTTTTGCGAATCTATGATATAAAACTGTCGTTGAACACGAATTTGACATCGATTCGAGGTTTGAGGAAGGAAAAAAATGAGGATTATCACAATCACTCACATTATAGAAGGTGTGACTATAATAACCACTCAGATTATTGAAGATGTGGCTATCATAACCACTCACATCATGAAAGAATACTGGTACCTTGAAACATCGAATTTTGGAAATTTTTCCATGAATCTAGAATATAACGAGGTTATTGAACACACATTTGATATCAAGTTTGGAAATGTTTTGAAAATTTTTCAAACAAATTCTTTTTCAATGAATTTCCCATTATATTATGTTCATTTATAATTCGATGCATACATATAATTTCGATGACACGAAGTTTCATGATTACATCATGAATATCCGAATCAACACTTCATCTTCTTCAACTGCTCTGACTTGCATTTCATTTTACCTGCCTTACATCTTTCTAGTGCGTGAGAACATTGCTGTTCTCTATAGCTACAGTCACTGGTTCTAGTTATGTACCCCGAATAGCTGAAGCAGCGTGAAAGAGGACTCCCGTTCCGGGAATCCATCGCCTGAGGCCGAGTCTATAAATTCGCATAAACTTAAACAATTCGACATTCTGTATCTTGCTCTTGCTATTGCTGTTTGTATCATTTGTAATAAAAATCTTTTTAAAAACTCATTTCGAGCTTTCGGAAACATAATTGGCGCAGTCGGTAGGATTCGGTGCAGTTATTGTCAAAAATCACGCGGTATTGTGACCGGTTTCGACGAAAACGTGGATATTAATCCTTCGGCACCGATAAATCGAAAGATCGAACAATTCCAAGTGGCCACGGCATCCGAGAAGGCATTGAGTTAACCTGAGGGTCCGTCGACATCAGCTGAAGAATTGCAGAGCCGGAGTGCAGAATCGACAACCAACCACAGGAGGAAGAGGAATTTGGTAAGAGTCAAATTCCCTGCATCCTTTCTGTTCCCCATCACTTATTCCCTGTTCAGGAAGATTTGATTATAGAAATAAGTAACTAGAAGAAAAATCAATTCATACATTATATAATTGGGTTTCATGATTGGTGATCATACGGTTGACGATTCGATTCATACTTTCAGCGAAACATTAAACATTTCTGATACCACGGTACATAATACCGAAACGATGACCGAAACAAACTCGAGTCAAAACCTCAGTATGCTGAAAATGTTCGTAGATACGATTCCCACTCACGATGGAAATGCAAACACCCTTCCAAGTTTCATTTCGTCTTGTGACTTCTTATTTGAAACCTACAAAGCTCAATTGCTAGATACTACTTTGAGAAATTATTTGAATAGAGTTGTTCAAACCAAGTTAATAGGCAGGGCACAACTATTAGTAGGATGTCGAGCCGAATTAAATACTTGGGAACTGATAAAAGGTGCACTGAAACAATGTTTTGGTGACAAAAAGAGCTTCGATTGTTTAGAGCAAGATTTATTTTTGGCCAGACCTTTCAAAAACGAGACACCACTCGATATTGGTAAGAGGTTACAGGTCCTGAGAAGTACTCTTGCTCAGAAAATAAATTCACAAAGTGTATCCGAAATGGATGCGGTCACAAAAACAGTTTATTTGAAACAATACGAGGGAGCCTGTCTAAGAACATTCATAAGAGGTTTACAGGGACACTTGCAAACTATCATTAGATTGAAGAATCCCGATTGTTTGGAAACGGCAATTAATATCATTGTAGAAGAAGAGAATTTCCAATACACACAGAATCCGTCAAAATTTGGTGCGAACAATGGTCACAGATCATCATTCGAGCCACGTAATCAACATCCACTAACTTTCAGAAATCAAAACCCACATCATTTCAAGAATAATTATCAATATGATTCTCCGTCTCGACAAATTCAACAAAATCATTCTCAAGGAAATCTGCCAACAAACCAACAAAGACCGCAACAATCGACAAATATGCAATTCCCTAGTGGACCAGTGAATATACAACCCCAACAGAATTTTCATAGGACTCATCCGACAAACAGACAAGTTTTTGGTCCTCCCAGAAATGCTTTCAAACCAACTGGACAATCATCCAGAAGCCGTGTAGAACCAATGTCCACAACGTCTGCATTCACATTCCAACGTTAAAATAATTCATTTCCCCGAACCAATAATTTCTTCAGGCCAACAGGCCCGCCACTTCTCAAGAACTTTATCAAATAGACGATCAACAACAAAAAGAGCACTATCGAGAAGATGATGCTCCCGGATCAGATGATCAACCATCTCTTCAGAATCCGCATCTCAGTAATGAAGAATCGTATTATTATCAAAATGATGAATATCCCGAGGAATATCCTCAAGTAAACGATCACGACAGACAAGAAAATTTTCATCAGGCAGGTACGAACAATCGCAAAACATAACTTTTGATATGCACACAGAAATAATTCAAAATAATCTACCATACATTAAAATAAATCATCCACCTATGAAACTGTTAGTAGATACCGGGTGTTCTCATTCAATCATGCGGCCAAACATCGCAAAAAAGTTCTTTCCTGATCAAATCTATCACTCAGTATCAAAAATCAAAACAGGTATAGGAGAAAAAGAAGTAATTTTCAAAGCAGATATCCCGGCATTCAAAGAGCTGAATTCCAACCATAATAATTCCTTTATTCTATTCGACTTTCATGAATATTTCGACGGCATCTTAGGGTTAGGAGAATTATTGAAAATGAATTTGAATATTGATCTGATGAATAAATGTCTTATAAACGATAAAATACGAATTCCTATATTCTATCGCGAACCAGATAAGGAGAAATACTCCATATCAGTAAATTCGCATGAAGTATGTTCTGTTAAGAGCGGGGATTCACTGCCTACTTCTGAAACTCTGTCTAGATGGCGATGCGATGCCCGATCGTAATAAAATATGATTATTTTCCTAAGGCTGGTGCCTTATTGTAGTTTCCTCCTTTTTGGTCAGTTCTGGCATGTTCTCAATAGGTGTCGGTATACTAGGATCGCATCGAAGTAGAAGTTTTATATTATTTGGTTGCTGTTATTGTCCGCGCAAGATAATTATATGTATGTTGTTTTTATAGGTCTGGAGTCTCCATCCAGACAATGTGAGTATTTATTTATGTCGCGGGTCGCGCAGCGTGGTAGAACCGAGCCGACTACTTTGACGATATTTATCTTTCTCAGAGATAAACCTTGATGGCTTTGGCAGAACGCGGGTATTTCGCACTGAATTTTCATCTATAAGAATATGAGGGGTATTCCCGATCTCTCGTATTCCACCTCGTATGTTTACGAATTTGACGTTTCGTATACAATCCAGACAGGTAATTGGTTGACATACTTACGAAACGTCAATTTCGTAAGTATAAGAAGAAAAATACGAAGATCAGGAATCCCTAATATCGAAATAAAAATACAAGCTCTCATTTAGTTTCATCAAATCTTGCAAGTTGAATTTGACCCACTTCTAATCGTCCGAATGATTAGGAATTTGGCAGGTGGACATAATTTCTACGACAAGGCATTATGAAATGAAAAAAATTGCAGACGAGTTTTGTGGTTATCGTCAGATTTTACTCAAAATCGATGTCTGGTGGTCTTTGGAGTCGGAAATTAGAAGTTTTTGTCAAAAATAGAAAATTCAACATGGCGGGTCCAAAATGGCGGAACACTTATTTTGGTCTGATTCTATTAAAGATTTGAATTTTGAGATTTTCGGGGTCATATCGATATTATGTTTATTTGTCAAAATCCCGAAATTCAAATGACAATTTTTTTTTTCATAATGATCCCAGTCTATTCGGTATCTGGGGTATTCGGAGGACATTATAATTTTTTGTCAAAATTAAGAATTCAACATCACTGCTCCAAAATAGTGGAACAGTTTTGTGATTATATCTAGTCAGATTCTTTTCGAAATTTTCATTTGGGGGTTTTCAGGGTCGGACATTATGATTATTTGTCAAAAATCAAAAATTCAACATTACTTCAAAATGGCGTAACCGAGGGCGAAACAGTTTTGTGATTTTGGTCAGATTCGATTAGGAATTTTCGTTGTGGGGTTTTCGAGGTTGGAGATTGTGATTTTATGTCAAAATTCGAAACTTCAACATGACGGCTCCAAAATGGCAGATATTTTTTTGATTTTGGTCTAATTCTAAACTAAATTGCTCAGTATGGAGGTTTTTGGGGCCGGAGATTTTTTTTTGTTCCACCTGTCCCAGTGTCTGTCTGTCTGTAATCATATCAAGCAAGTTAAATGAATGAACAAAATAACAAAAATTAAACAAGCTTTCATTTGTTGTAACAAGATGAAGAACTGGAAACTGGCACCCCGACCGGCCGCTGTTTATACATGGTGTTTTATTATTGTTGCACGAAACTTCGAGGTCAGATTTGTTGGGTCAAAATATGAGAAAAGTCAGAATGAAAACCAAACTTATGCATAGCTGTTGGAAGAAAATCTGTGATACTCGAGGAAGCTATTTAGCTACAGCCGATCGATCAGTAAACTAATCGGATAACTAGGTATACTTACAAAAATCGGATAACTTATCGGATACTTAAAAAAAATCCACTTGAAACATTTCTGAAACGAATCGATCTTGAATTTTCGTGCAGCATTGATGACACACCCTGTATAGGCATTGCAGAACCGAACAGATTGAAGTGTAGGTATGTTTTTCAATCGTTTCTACTGGCCTGTCGAACTATATGTATATAATACATCGCGACGGCTCTGATCGAATTCGACGGAACAAAAGAATTGAATATCTTTATTCGCATATTTATTTTGTATTGGCTCTAAACCCATTCTGAATTACTTCATCGACATCGATATCTGCTTCCAGGATGATAGTATATAAACATGGTTGCAACGATCACCTTTGTGTACCTACCACAGTAAACACCAAATTTGTGTCAGGCATTTGAAGAGTTTGAAATATAGTATTTTTGAATAGTACAATATTATAACAGGTATTTGATCTCGAACACGTGTTCTTGTGACAAAGTCGCTGTAGGTAGGGAGGTGATAATAATAATGATAATGATATCATTGATAATTTATTCACCTAAATGAGAAAAACCACAATGGATAACTAACAAGTAACAAATAACAAATGTAACTAACAAATAAATAACAAGCGAATAAAAAATAATATAAAATAATATGCGCGGTAAGCAAAATGAACATTCTATCGATAAACAAAAAAAGTAATGTTTTTGTTATGTCATTTCGAACTATGGCAACAAGAAAATGTAAAGTAAAACGCACTAGTATGAAAATTTTTCACAAACGCACATTCGCATCAATGATCGATGCGATGATGAATGTACTGATATTTCAATTCAAAAATTTAACTGATGATATGATCACATATACATGGTGCCTATGCCCCCACTTATCATATATCTAGGTTCATTCCGCATCCCGATCTCTCAAAATATGAATCCACTACAATTCAAGAAGATCAAGTTTATCGACTTTATCGTTTCATATCGATGATACCAATAATATCGATAACAACGACATCATCGAGAATTATCGATGAATTTGACAATCCCTAGACATAACACAGTTGAGTCATTTCGATACGATGAACTTGAATTAATTTTTCTGCGCACAGATTTATTATCATGAAATTGACATAGGTATTTTCATCAGATCGGTCACTCTAACGGGTCACCGCTTGGGTATTCTCGTTCCAGACTGCTATATTTTGGATAGCCGTCGACAATGAGCGAAACTGACTAGAAACATGTCTCATAAACACTCATAATGCTCATAATTGAAATATTCTTGGTCGTTGGAACTCGTTGGAAACTGTATTTCAAGCACTCGTTACATTTCCGCACTTGTCGCTACACGGCTCGTACTGAATATCTTCTCGATGGCGTATTGGAAGTATCTAGAGAACGGAGCAGAATATATTTTTGAAATTTTGGGTACGGAAATGGGATGTCAAAATCTAGCTCTTGAAAATATTTTCACATGTGCAATGTTGCCAGATCTAGTGTTACTAAGAGCAACTTTTGAATTTCAAATGGAACACCCTATATATCATTAGATTCTCGAATTCTGAGACATTTGAATTGATTGTTGATTTTCCACGGCGAAAACTGCGACATTTTTCTTGCCAGTTACGACAGAAAGCTGAAATTTCCACAGCGGCTTCCCAACACACAGGTATCTGAGCAGGTATCTTATGAATTCTCGTGCATATTGAATCAATATTATACAGGGTGTGAAAAGAGGTGCGTCAAACTCGGGTACAAATAAACTCAAAAAATTCGATTTTTTCAATAATTTCTATCATCCATTACCTTCCGAATGATATAATATGTCCCTTCGCCTATCTTCAACAGTTTTTGAATTATAGGATTGAAATGGTGAAGTTCAAGTAATGGGAATGGCATATTTATATACGAGAGGAAAGATTTAGAAACCATTCTCCATTCATGGTCAGTTTAACATGATAATACCAAGGGCATGCGGAAAATTGATGAAGATATTTTATGAGATATTTCGGAAGAAAAATAAAATTTGTTCAAATTTGATTGTAGTGGGCCACATGACTCAAATTTATCAAACACTAATGATGATTAACCTAACAATGACAATTTTATCCTGGTTTATATCGATATAACATTTGAAAAGAATCGACTTTTTCGATCTTATTCGTGCCCGAGTTTGACGCACCTTTTTTCATACCCCGTATAATAATAATTCAATATGCGCCAAACCTAATAAGATGACTATGTTTCAAGAAGCACTCGAGGAAGCAGCAGTGAAAATTGCAACATTCTGACAGTATTGATTCTTAGGTCAAAAACAGTGAAAGATAGCTATAGGACATCCTACAGCAAATATGATATGATATGATATGATATGATATATATTTATTCAGACATGTTTACAAGAGAATTTTATGAATTTGCACTAGGTGCGTTGTCTAAGCCTCATGGCTTGTATTACAACTTACCCCATGCTAGAGAGTCATTTTACAAAGGAAAAAAAAAAAACCTTAAGCTAAGTTTGAATATATATACCTACATTAAAAATAAGATTGGTTGGTAGACATTATCAAAAGAGAAGGAGAAGAGAAAAACTGCGAAAGTAGAGCGAGAGAGAAAGAGAGAGAAGATTAATGGTTTCAATACTATGTATGTATGGTGATATCGACATGTTTTACACAGTAGTTTAATGCATACCTATTTATCAGTAAACAATGTTTTTTAGCTTGACATAGTTCACTTCAACGAATTTTTTCAATTCTATAGAGAGCTTAACTTTTGATTTGATTTTTCGTATATATACTGGAACCATATTGAGAAGTTTTGGGCCGAAATAAGTTATGAATCTTTGTGGTAGAGACTTTTTGTAGAATGGAACAGACACTAGATTATTGGAAATAGACCTCGTTTTGTAGGAATGACTAGTATATGTGTAGGTTTTGGTTTTCATCATCCATAGAATACATTGGTATATATAAATTTGTTTAAGATTCAGTAAGTTAGCTTCACGATATAATTCATTTGTGGAAAATAATTTTTCTTTTTTAAGTATAATCTTTATAATTGTATTTTGAGTGATTTCTAGATCACATAAGGCTGTTTTGTACATACCCCCCCAAATAATGACACAGTATCGTATAATGGACTCTGCTAGTGCATTATACACCATCACAATTGTTTTTCTGCTTAAAATATTTCTCAGCTGATAAAATTTACGTATAAGTTTGCGAAGTCTCTGAATTGTATATGATACATGCTCAGACCATCGTAGGTGTTGGTCTAAGATTACACCCAGATATTTAATTTTTTCAATTTTTTTTATAGTGCGGCATGTGCAATGAATATGGTCACAGGTTTTTTTTTTATTGTTATTTTATCAAACTCTGGTTGATCTCTAATATCAGCACTGAATGTGATAAATTTTGTCTTATCAGTATTTAAGCTTAAAAGGCTACCATCTATGTAGTCAAAATATATATTTAACTCTTGTTCGGCTTGTTGGTATACTTTTGTCCAAGAATCTCCAAAAAACATTATCGCTGTGTCATCTGCATATGAGATTACTGAGCTTTTGGTGTTTCTCAGTACTCCAATATTGTTTATATAAATTAGGAAGAGTATGGGACCCATCACTGTTCCTTGCGGTACGCCTATGGTGATAGGAAGGGGGTTACTAAAACAATTTTTGATTTTTACTCTCTGAGTTCTATCCAAGAGATAATTTTCAAATAGATTAAGAACAGTGCCTCTTATCCCCGATATTTCCAATCTATGCAATAATATTTTGTGATCCACGGTGTCAAACGCTTTGGCCAGGTCTAGAAATATTGTTAGGCACTTATTACTATCATTAAGATTAGCCAAGACGTCTTTCACCAATCTGAATATAGCCTGTTCTGTGGAAAAGCCTTCTCGGAAACCGAATTGCGAGTTTGATAAGATGTTATTGGATTCTAGGAATTGCATAAGGCGGACTTTCAACACTTTCTCGAATATTTTTGCAAAATTATTTATAGCTGTAATAGGCCGATAATTCGTAGCGAGTTTCCTATCGCCTGCTTTGAAAATTGGTGTAGTTATTGATTCTTTCCAAGCACCAGGTATAATACTGGTTAGGAAGCATAGATTTATTATATGTGACAACGGATCCGATAGGTTTTTGTTGAATTTTTTTATCAAAAAGACCGAGATACGATCAGGACCTGCCGATGTGTTATTTTTTAGAGTAGAAATAGTGGAGATTATTTCATTACTTGTCACTGGATTGAGAAATAGCGATTCTCTTATATGAGGATTTACTTCCTGCGGAGACGTTTTGGTATCAATTTTTTGGGCCATGAGCGTTCCCACCTGAACAAAAAATTTATTGAGATACTCAGCTTTTTCTAGATCTGATGAGATTTCAATACCTTGGTCATCGGTTATATTTATACTATCTGCTTGAGAACTTTTCGATGAATTTGTTATGTCATTAATTTCAGTCCAGATTTTTTTATAGTTATTATTTGCCGCTATTATTCTATTTTTATAGTAATCGGTTTTTGTTTTACGTATTAGATTGTTTAGAAAGTTTCTGTAATGTGTATATTCTATTTTCAATTCTAAAGAGAAGTTTTTTAATAGTCTGGATTTCAATCGATCTCGATGTCTGATTGAAGTTATTAGTCCATCGGTTATCCAAGGCTTAAGTTTCTTATTTTCCAGTTTCAGTTTTTTAGTTTCAGAACTTTTTTTTATGAATGATTGCAAGGTGTTAATAAAATGATTATACGCTGACAGTGGATCAGTTGAGTTCATTACATATTCCCATTTTTCGACATCTAGTAGACTACTAAGCTTTTTATAGTTTATATAGTTCTTTTCGATTGTTGTAACAGCATTATATTTTGTCACACCTCGATCAGTTAATTTCACAGATAGTGCTATAGCGTAGTGATCGGTTAGGCTAGTTTTGCATATAAATGAATTAATGTTTTTCTCATCGAATGCATCATTTTTATTTATTCTAGTGAATATATGATCAATTAAACTTGAGGTATGTTCAGTGACTCGCGTTGGTTTTGTGTTAATTTTAGGAAAGAACCCATGTGTGGCCATATTACAAACATAGTTATTGACACATGTGTCGTCTACATTTAGTAAATTTATATTAGTGTCACCTATGAATACTTCGAAATCTTTTTTATTTCTATATGCTCAGAATCTTCTTCAGAATCCAAAAATCTAATAATATATAGGGTGTTCCATTCGAAATATCAAGGCTCCCATTTGCGTAGCCAAAATTTTAAAAATATATTTCTCATATATTTTTTTGATCTGATTATAAGTCTCGCCTTCCCCAATGCTAATGCTAGACCTTGTTTATACTGCTATGCCACGACCATGCTAATTGTGAAGGCAAAAGGCAAAGCAGTTCGTACGATGACTGAGTCATTTACCTACGGCAAAAAATACGCCACTTGAGCGTTGACTCTGGGCACCGACCTGTACCCGAATTCACCCGAGAGGTATGAGAGGAGCGGGGTAGGTAACGACTCAAGTGAGCCAGAGACCAGCAAAAACGATCTGCAAATTCTGTACCAACCACTGTTGCCAAGGGTATAAAATATTTCACAGCAAAACAGTAGTTGTAAATAATTATTGACTTCCATCTTATTGACAATTGTTGCTCTATTGCTGAACCCCAGCATCAAATATTTTACCCCGATAGTATGTACAAGGATCATCACTATATTCTGACTCATAGTTATCACGCACGTGGGCGTGGCTAGTGTGACGTCAGCTTGTGAGAAATTTCACCATATTGGTGTTATTGGGCTATATTTTGCGTGTGTTTACTGTTGCAAATCAAGAAAATATCTCTTCGAAATAATCAACTTTGAAGTTTAAATTTGATTGAAGATGAGCTGCCCAGAGTATGGTTGTAATGTTGACAATAAGTGCAAGGGCTTTGTGTCTGGTACAAAGTTTTATAGCTTTCCTAAAGACAAGGAAATGCAAAGTGATAGGAAAGAACTGTGTGGACGACAGGACAGACAGACATTGTCGAAGTCCAGTAGAAGTGAAAAAATTGATATAGCAATTTTTTTTGACGCATATATTATTTAATTTTCATTGGATATCCTCGAACTTGCGAAAATTCCGAGTATTTGACAACACGGCATCAATATTTCTACTTTCACGAGGAGTTTCATAGAGGTGATGAAACTTACGATATTTTATACCAATTCTTGCTCCATAACAAATTAGAAAAGAATTATACATAATGAGCAATATATAAATATGATTCAAGAATCGAACACATTCGTGTAACTTGTAACTTTTCGTATCATTCAAAACGCGGGTCGACGTGAATGCCATCTGCTGGTTGTTTACGTGTGTACGTGTGTACCGCCGTCTATTAGGTAGGGTACGAACCAGTACGAACCGGTCCGAACTCGCAAATTGATGTTTTCTACTTCATCTTTGAACGAAATTCCTTCAGAATCTAACATAATAAACCATAAATAGCGTCCTTGTGTCAAATTTAAGATTCAAACATGCTTTTAGTTCGAAGGAAGGCATTTCAGATGCTGATATTTTGGTGAAGCATTCCTCAATTTTGGTTCCATAGAATGAGGTAATTTCATTTGATTCTGAGACACAAATTTTACAATGTTTACATTTTTCAATGGCCCATAACTTTTTTAAATGGAAGAGTTTTGACTCCAAAAAATACTCATTCCCTAATTTGAACCTTCCTCTTCACACTAATTCAATTACTTTTGGGTTTGAAACCATTTTGGTGAAACGCCCGTCTTAAAATCCCAGTTTCTCAGTATTCCGGTGACGTAATAATTCCCGAACAAACTCTTGACGGCCTTTACATACCCGAAACGCTAACAACCGCAAAACACGGTTTTGCGAAAACCGACATCTACAACTACACTGAGGATCGGATTACCATTGAAGTTGATACACCCATATATGTTTACTTCTTTCCTGATAGCCATAAAGATAATTTCTACATATTTCATTTTGATGACATAATTTCTCATAACAAAACAGATAAAATGAATAAACTAGATGTTTCAAACTTCGTAAGGTGCGACCATCTTGATTCAGAAGAGAGATCCGCCCTTATTAATCTCTGTCGTGAATTTTCAGACATTTTCCATCATGAGAATGAAAAATTGACCTTCACGAACAGGGTGAAACACGAAATTAGATGGACCGATGAAGTACCGGTGCATTCGAAATCATACAGGTACCCATTCGTTCATAGAGATGAGGTACAGAAACAAATTAACCAAATGTTAGAAGACGGAATAATCCGTCCAAGCCAAAGTCCGTGGACCAGTCCTATTTGGATTGTGCCCAAAAAGATTGGCGCAAGCGGTAGACAAAAATGGAGAATCGTCGTCGACTATCGCAAGATCAATGAGAAAACCATCGACGATCGATACCTTTTGCCAAATATCACGGATATTTTGAACAAGTTGGGCCGGTGTCAATATTTCTCCACGTTAGATCTTGCTTCCGGTTTCCATCAAGTGGAAATGAATCCTAATTCTATAGAAAAAACCGCCTTCAGCGTAGAAAATGGTCATTTTGAATATCTGCGAATGCCATTCGGGCTGAAAAACGCACCTAGTACATTCCAACGGGTGATGGACAATGTACTACAAGAACTCCAAGGTAAAGTATGTCTCGTATATATGGACGACATAATTATCTTCTCCTCTAGTCTGACCGAACATATAGCCAACATTAAATTAGTATTCAAAAAACTTCGTGACTAAATTAAAAATCCAACTTGACAACTGCGAATTTCTTCGCAAAGGAGTTGAGTTTCTGGGACATGTCATCACCCCAGAAGGAATAAAACCAAACCCTAGAAAAATAGAAGCTATTTCAAATTTTCCCATACCAAAAACAGCGAAACAAATCAAATCATTCCTTGGGCTACTTGGTTATTATAGACGTTTTATTAATAACTTTGCCAAGCTGACCAAACCTTTTACAAAGTGCCTGAAAGGCGAGAAGATTGAACACACTCCAGAGTTTATCAATGCTTTCGAGCTATGTAAAAACCTTCTGTGTAGTGACCCAATATTGCAATTTCCCGACTTTCAAAAGCCATTCATCTTGACAACGGACGCATCTAACGTAGCCATAGGCGGAATACTCAGTCAGGGTAAAATAAGGAGCGATTTACCTATCGCATATGCCTCTAGGACATTTAACCCTGCCGAAATGAACTATAGTACAATAGAGAAAGAACTTCTCGCTATTGTATGGGCTACTAAACATTCCAGGCCCTACCTCTTTGGTAAAAAGTTTACGATCGTGACCGATCATAAACCTCTTCAATGGTTGTTCAGTCTCAAAGAACCCAATTCACGACTTGTCCGATGGAGACTCAAGCTTGAAGAGTACGATTACCAAATCGTCTACAAGAGAGGTAAATTGAATTCCCACGCCGATTGTTTATCACGTATTGAACTGAACGCGATCGAAAATGAAATCGAAGAATCTGTCGCGGGAAATCCAGGTGACATAAACCTCGACATAGACCAATATCTGAATACTGACAATACTCAAAATGTAACATGCGAAGACTTAGACAGACTTGAAGAAATTTTCAACCCTACTAATAACGAGCAAACCCCTAATTCGATCAACATCCTCTCGGACATACAAATCGTTCATTCTGCGACAGAAAATCCCATTTTAGAAATTCCAATCACTGAACAATGCACTAACCAATTCAATAATCAAATTGTGATCATTCAAAAGGTATCAGGTTGTTATCACGTAGTAAAAAGTGTCCCATTCAAAAATTGCACTCGCCTAACGGTTAATTTGACGAGAAATTTCGAAGAAGAAATTTTCAGATTTTTCAAAGAACGCGTTGATCCAAAAAAGCAATATTGTATTTTTGTTCAACAATCAGAAATTGATCTATCATTGGAACTCGCCAATATGCTGCCAAAATATTTCCAGAACCATGCATACAAATTAATAATTTCAAAACATTTCGTCGGGGATATTACAGACATTGAGACGCGACGAGAATTGATTACTTACCATCACGAAAAAACTGTCCATCGAGGAATTAACGAAACCTATTCAGCACTAAAAAGACTCTATTTCTGGCCTCGCATGAAAGACCAGATAACAGAGTTCATAAATAATTGCGACATATGCCAGATAGCCAAATATGATCGACATCCGACAAAAATTAAATTCTTACCCACCCCGACAACTAAATAACCCCTCGAATCTATACATATGGATACCTTTCAAATCGCCAACACTAAATTTCTCACTATAATAGATGTGTTCTCTAAATATGCGCAGGCATACCTATTAGAACCCATCTCATCCTCCTTAACAGTTTTCGAGAATCTGATTACCTTTATAACTCACCATGGCATTCCTCAATCTATAACATGCGATAATGGTACAGAATTCAAAAACTCACTCATAATAGATTTCTGCAAACTTCATAAAATAAATTTACACTTCTCCACCCCAGGAAATTCGAATAGCAACAGTCCTGTCGAACGTTTACATTCAACACTCATCGAAATGATTCGAATTCTCAAAATAAAAGACCCAAAATCTAACATCAAACAAATAATGCAATATGCAATCCTTGGGTACAGTTCCTCACTGCATAGTGTCACAAAACAAAAACCGTTTGACCTCATCAACAGGCGTCTCGACGCCCTAGACCCATTTGACCTTACGGACGAGACAATTATGAACCAATTCGTAATTGACCGACGCGAACGTCTAAGGACCGTATTCGACCAAATTCACGGAATATCTTCCGACCAAAAATCACGAATGATCGAAAAATCTAATAACAAACGTGAGGAACCAGACGACTTTAGAACCGGCTCCAAAGCATTTATAATAGACAAAACTGCCAAGAGAAGCAAAATCAAACCACGATTCAAAAAGGCAATAGTTTCACATGACCTAGGACCCAAACTTAAGACTTTAGACAAAGGTATAACAATTCACAAATCGCAAGTACAACGACCTAAAACATTTTCTTCTATTCTACAGGGCGATGCTCCCGATGAAGCAATTGCTTCCTGTAGCCACCATACTCCGATTGACGATAGGAATAATCAGTGACGATGTGACACTTACAACCCTGAAAACACCTCTCCTTCCATTTCGATTAGGAAATGCCCATGTCATAGAGACGAAACACACCTTCATTCATTACGTAGAAATTCCCCCTCTGAAGAAACAATTTGAAAATATTCAATATTTCTACATAGAAATAGAAAAATCATTGAATTCATCGCTTCTTACTCATCCTGCTTATTCTCACCATATAATTTTGAATAATCTCCTCAGCCATACGAAATATTTAATTTCAGAAACAGGCAATAAAATCAATAACATCACACCATGCACGCGCTCAAAAAGAGGTTTGTTGAATGTTGTTGGCAAAGCCTCGGAATGGGCATTCGGCACTTTAGATTCCGACGACGAGTTGAGATACGATAAAGCAATCATGGAACTACAAACGAACCAGAATTCTTTCTCAAAGGAAGTTACAATGCAAATATCTCTCACAAAACGGTTGATCGATAATTATAACAGCACGATAACTCTTCTCGATTCAAACCAGAGATTAATTCAGTCGAAACTCGAATATTTTCAACATAACATCAATAATACATTCAGAGACGTAGCAGCCTATTTGAGGGCACAAAACACTTTGGACCAAATAATCCTAAATTGTCAAAATTTGATCACCTTTCTTGACAACCTAGAGAATGCAATAGTATTCGCAAAATTAAACACTCTACATAGTGCAGTAATTTCGGCAACTGAATTAAAGAAGTTAACAAACTATTTGACAACAGTTTATAAAGAAAATAGAATCCCAAATCTCAAAAACCTGATCTCTTTTTATCAATTAGCAAGACTACAAGTCACATTTTCTTCCAATAGAATCATATTCGCGATACACTTTCCTATTTTCGCAGAAGAATCATTCGAATTATTCCACCTATTTCCAATCCCTATCAATCAATCTATGATAATCCCTGACCATCCATATTTGACTCTTGGACCAAATCAACAACAATATGAAGATGAAGCTTGCGTCCTCATCGAAGATGTGTACATTTGCCAAAATCATCTGGAACCTCGAACAAAGAACTGCCTGACGTCCCTCATCAAAGATGCAGAGAGTTCAACATGCCACCCTAAAAGAGTAGAGATCGCTACTCCCATTCTAGAACCTATCAACGAAGAATATGTTTTGGTAATTCCTGCCAAAACTCCAGTCAAAATCAACAAGATGTGCCTCCAGAACAAATACATTCTTGCAGGAGATCCGAGCCCAGTAAGGATACCACAAAACTGCGGAATCAGGTTCTCAGATTCACGGTTTTGGAACAAGAAAGCAATCACCCTGGGCGAACCCTTCACCCTACCAGAAATCAAGATCGAACAGTTGGAGTCCGGAATTTTGAGCGAGAACCCTCTTCAGTTGAAATCAATCAACATGGCGAGAATTCACGACCTTCAAGAAGAAGCTCCTCCTGATCATTTGCATCGCCGCAATGATAGTATGGATAGTCTTCAAGAAGAGAAAACCTCCGCAGCAGAAAGAAGATGTCAACCCAAATGCCGAAAAATCCAATGAAAACAAATAGTGGCCCCTCTTGTTTTCATCTTAGGGATGGAGGAGTTATGTACCCCGAATAGCTGAAGCAGCGTGAAAGAGGACTCCCGTTCCGGGAATCCATCGCCTGAGGCCGAGTCTATAAATTCGCATAAACTTAAACAATTCGACATTCTGTATCTTGCTCTTGCTATTGCTGTTTGTATCATTTGTAATAAAAATCTTTTTAAAAACTCACTTCGAGCTTTCGGAAACATAATTTTCTGCTAGCACATGATTCTTCAATTTCTGCTCAAAGTTTGTAGTGACTTTCGCAATTCTTACAGAGAGTTCATTGGACAATTCCAATACAGCGCAATCGCCATTCCTCAATGGTGTTCCAATGTTTGTCAAACGCTCACCCTGCATATCATAGTCATTTTCATCGAGTTTGAAATCATTACCTGAACGACCTTGGAGAAAACTCAAAGACTGGCTCCTTTCACGCCCCGATATATTGATAGTTTCGAAAGACATCTCGCAATTGCGGCAGTTGAAGGGTAGCTAAGCAGATCTGATATTCAATCGGATGATACATCCATAAAAATCATGGAACCTAATGCCAGCGGCTTAGTCCATGTGAGGAAATCAATTGTTGTTTGCAATTGCAATGAAAAATTTTTCGACTTGATCGAAATATAGTTCTTTCTATGATGTTATTAGGAATCGAATGAATGTGTACTTCACTTTGGCGAAATATTTTCCTTGGGAAATGTAGTCGAAGAGAAGGAGAGCTGATATAACCAGAGCTGGTACGTACAACGAACTATATATATTACGAACTATATATCAAACTATATATAAACTATAAATTTAAGATGGATCGCACAGTGGTGAGTGAGTGAGCGAGCAATATCTGCTAACAGAACGAGGAGTCGATATGTACGGGTCTGGTTTCATACAATAGTTCGCACCAATATTTCCACCACTTGAACAAACGGCATGTTCATTTCAAGGGCGAATATCATGACATCCCTCTTTCCTTCAAGGTCGAGGTACGAGGCTGATTGTATACAATAGTTCCCACCCATATTCCCACCACTTGAGCAAACCACGTGTTCATTTTGAAGGCGGGCTCATGAATTCGGCCAATGGCTGAATACCATAATACCCCTCTTTCTTCGAAGTTCAAGGTACGGACCTGGAAGTACACAATAGTTCCCACCAGTATTTCCATCATATTTACAAACGATGTGTTCATTTCGAGAGCGGTGGTCCACGAACTCTGCGAATGGCTGAATATCATAACACACAGTGGTGAACCTACGTTGAGGAGTATAGAGTTCACGGTGAAGTAGGTGACTGTCCCATCAACATCTTTATCAACTCTTCTAACTCATCATCTGGATCTACTATTCGACTTGTTTCCGTATTAGGAATCATTGCCTGCTGTAACCAAAGCATATTACGTTCAGGGCTCGTTTGATAGAGTTCATCGTCATGATAGGAAAGGGCGACATTTTTTTTCGATTTCAGAATGAATATCGTGGCGATCACTGTGTAAACAATTCATTTTTCTCAATATCAAACCACCCTTCTCCACGATTTTCTTATAATCGCAGACCGTTGATGGGTCCCCCTTACGACTGATTTAGAAACATCCTTTGCTCCTCACAGTTCTTCACCCAATGATTGAACATATTATGCTTCGGCACCGGTTCCGTGAGAACCAACAATAGGGTCGTTTGAGAGTTCATCTTCCATATTGCCCACCACCGATTTTGTGATTGGAATATCGAAATCGTTATCGGCTGGATAATTAGATGTATCGAAATAACTTATATTCTCCTTCATAAAATTATGAGAGTTATCTGTTTCTATTTTCAATATCAATGGATCTGTATCAGTCTACAATAGTTGCGATCGATCGCCATATCTTTCCTTGATGCAATCATTCAAGAAATTATTTATAACGACTTTCGATATATCTGATATACTGACGCCAGAATACAGCGGTTTATCATAATTCACCTTGACTCTTCCCATATGGATCGCGACAAAATTCTCGTGAAATACTTCGTAGGATGTGTAATTGGGGAGAGCTATCAATGCATTGGCACCTTTCTCCGATTTGATACTCCCTCAATGAGTTACCAGTTTGAAATCGCTCCTTTCATCAACATTTTCCACAGTTCTACCGTGAACTGAATCAACCATTCTCCTATATGAACATTCATCCGCTTTACTTCTGCTCTTATTGCGCGTTTCTGTATTCAAATCTACATATTCCTTCAACTACTCAGACTCACTGATTTTCAATACTCTATGGACTTTGATTGGAACTGAACCATTCGGTATGGCTTGTTTCACGTCTCTATAGTGTCCAATATATTTCATTTCATTCGATAGATAAGGAATCAGTTTCTTCCAAACCAGTGCGATAGATTCCACAAGAAAAGGCAGATCAGAATGTGCATCGTGTAGCTCTTGAGGATAATATACATCCACTTCGAGGACATATTCACATGAACTATCATCCGCCACACTCATCATATCTGATGTCGTTATTTCATCACTAATGAGCCACCTGAATGCACATGTGGAGAGCGGTTGTGACATGCTATGGCCGTATAAGTTAGTCGCATCCAAATACATTATACAGGGTGTTCTGGTGATCATGTTACAAACTTCTACGGTAGATAAAACACACGATAATAAGAAAAAAAGTTCATGTGAACATGGGTCCGGAAACGCTTCTTCAGGGAGCTAGGGCCCTTCGAAGATGACCTTCAAACACTACTTTTCGTTTTATAGCTTCGGTACTACTGCAGCTATCGAAACCAATTTCGGGACATGAAATCTAGTTTGTAGGTTCATCAATTTGAGCCTTCTGGATTTTGTCACCTTCAACCAGGGGCGTACAAACCAGGAGGGTATTTGGGTAAATTTGACCCTACTCCTCTTAGACTTTAATTTCTTACCGTTTTTATATCTGATCATGATTCTCCAATGCCTTTTACATAAAAAAGGTACCTTTGTGAAAATCGCTATCTGTCACCGTTTCCTCCGAAAATGGCTGAATCCAATCAATAATAAATTATTGGTCTTAAACCAATTATTACGTTGAAATATGAAAATTAGGTTCAGTACAGATAGTTGTCAAAAATCTGTCAATGAAATATTGTGTCGCCAGTGAATCATGGATCATGCTTTCGCCGAATATGCCGATATGCTATTAATTTATGGCGAAGTTCATTGCAATGGAAGAGCCGCTTCAAGATTGTATCAGGAGCGGTTTCCTTGGAGGCGTGTACCTGCTCACAAGCTGTTCGAGAGGGTAAATCAGCGCATAAGCGAAACTGGCTCCGTAAAAATAACGAGGCCAGATAATGGCGCTCAAAGAACTGTACAAACTCCAGAATTTGAGGAAGAGGTACTCCGAAAATTCGAGGAAAATCCTAATGTTAGTACCCGAGCTGTTAACGAATAACTTCTTCATCCTCACCATCGCCAAAAAGTACAGGAATTGGGACCAAATGATTATGCACCACGCGTAGAGTTTTGCGAGTGGTTTCTTCAACAGTGTACGCAATAACCCCAATTTCCGAAATTTTTGTTTTTCTCTGATGAGGCTGTTTTTACGAGAGAAGGTATTTTCAATTCATGGAATAGCCATGTGTGGGCAGAGGAAAACCCTCATGCTCTTCAAATAAGAGGGTACCAATGGAGAATGTCTAATTGGACCAATCATGTTGCCTCCTCGACTAACTGGGACGGTGCACCTCAATTTTTTAAGATACACCTTACCTGAGTTATTGGATGAGCTGTCCCTCGACATACGTCGGAATCTATGGAGCACCCGCTCATTTTTCACATGTCGTACGTCAGCACCTCGATGATCGTTTTAGAGGACGTTGGATTGAACGTGGAAGCGATGTCAACTGGCCAGCCCGGTCCTATGGATTTCTTTCTTTGGGGACATATGAAGAGCCTTGTATATGAAACTCCAGTTCAGTCGGAGGAAGATTTGGTGGCTAGGATTTCTGTTGCGACTGAAATGATCCAAACCATGCCTGATGTTTTCACTGACGTCAATTTAAATATGCTACGGAGGTGTAATAAATGTATTGAACGTGGTGGAAGGCATTTTCAGCAATTGTCATTCTGAATTTATTTCGGTACGTACAGGGTCAGTCAACGACAGCGTTAGTAAATTCATCTTCAAGACAAAAATTTACTCTGCCTTATCCTTGACTCACTCGTTGAACCTGTTTGTGTTACTTGTTTATTTTGTACTTTTGAAACTTCAAAACTCCAAGTTTTTCATTGGTGCTCGTGAATGATTCATTGCAAATTTATCATAAGTTTTGCTCGTGAAGGTTTATTTGTTGTTGTTGTTGTTGTTTTTTTGAATATTTTGTATACGTTCCCTTTAACTTTTTATACCCCCAATTTCGAAAAGGCAATAAATTTCTCTTATCTAATTTATTTTCATCAAAGAAGAAGATTTGACTAACTAATAATGCTCACTATCTGTACTGAACCTCATTTTCATATTTCAACGTGATAATTGGTTTAAGACCAATAATTTATTATTGATTGGATTCAGTCATTTTCGGAGGAAACGGTGACAGATAGCTATTTTCACAAGAGTACCTTTTTAATGTAGAAGGCATTGGAGAATCATAATCAGATATAAAAATGGTAAGAAATTGAAGCCTAAGAGGAGTAGGGTCAAATTTACCCAAATACCCCCCTGGTTTGTACGCCCCTGGTTGAAGGTGACAAAATCCGGAAGGCTCAAATTGATGAACCTACAAACTAGATTTCATGTCCCAAAATTGGTTGCGATAGCTGCAGTAGTACCGAAGCTATAAAACGAAAAGTAGTTTTTGAAGGTCATCTTCGAAGGGCCCTAGCTCCCTGAAAAAGCATTACCGGACCCATGTTCACATGAACTTCTTTTCTTATTTTCGTGTGTTCTATCTACCCTAGAAGTTTGTAACATGATCACCGGAACACCCTGTATATGAAGAGGGGTCAGTCACATAGAAATTCGGTAACAACTCATTGTTTGCCACATGACTTTTCAAGCTGCATTGACTTATCCCACCACTGATACCTTTTTAAAAGAATTGATCATGTCAAAATCTGTTGATAACTCCAATCTGATTTTCGTGAACTTCAGCAAAGCATCCTAGGATGAACCGGGTGCTGTGTCATATTGACATTGATCTAATTTGTACGTTTCCAAACAAACCTTCTGAAAGTTCTCGAAAACGTAGCATAGTGGGAGAACATCTGATTTTAAATAAACATCCAAATAGTCGCCGAGTGATTCACATTCGAATAACTTTCATACACGTTCAGCTCTTCGATAACTCTCATCTGAAATATGCTCATTTGATGAATTATCATAGACATCAATTTCAGATGGTAAAACCTCATGATACAGTTTACCTATGGATGTTTTGAGGCTGTATGGAAAACACCTTTCTGCGTCAAAATATCTCGCAGTTTCTGTGAACTGATTACCATTCAAATTTCCAGCCAGTGATTGAAGGGGTTCCGCGAGGAATCTGTAGCTATCTAAGAATTCAACTTTCAGAAGAATGTCGTGGTGATCGCAATTTTTTCCTGAATATTCGCCGACTGAAATATGTATCGTAAACGAAATATATTTTCATTAGTTTGATCGACACAGTCCACTCTCTTATCACGGTTGAATAATTCTTTCATGAACAGATTACTACAGGCAAAAATTGTCACTGCTGAATAACGCTGAATAACGCAAGAACAAAAGACTCAATAATTCTGAAATGCGGTTTGTGGCGAAATCTAATGTTCATGCTCTTGAAAAAGCAGAAAACTCTGAGAAAAGTCGACATTGAGTAAGAATTTGAATTAAACATCGTGGAGAATTGCGTGGTCTTCGAAATATATCTACCTACATTAGTCCTGGTGAGCGACTCGAAATATCTACGACACAGAATATAAAAAAAAATACCAGAGATGATAGGAGAAGGAGAATTTGAAGAAATCACAATCAACAGAATTTACAACGAAATAATACAGAGCAGAACAGAACTGAAAAACGTAGTGCAAGCAAGTGAAACAAGAATCAGACTAGACTTAGAAAAACTTAGAAATAAAGTTTCACAGTTAGAAAGTGGAAATACGAAACTGAAAACCGAAGTTGAATTGCTTGATATGAACTCCAGGAAAAATAATTTGCTGATTTTTGGACTCAAGAGAGATACTAACCAAATCGACCCAGGAAGTATCTGCAAAGAGATAACAAAACTTCTAGGAGTAAATATAACCAAGGAAGACTTAAACGATATATACCCACTTGGGCGGTCAATTAACTGTCCTGTAAAACTGGAATTAATAACCAATATCAAGAAAAAGCAGATATTTGAGAATTGTAAAAAACTAAGAGGGACCGGTGTAAATATTGTTCACGACTTGACAGAAGAGCAGAAAGAGGAGGGAAAAACGCTAAAAAGCTATTTGCACAGAGCAAAGGAAACAGCATCAAATACGGCTTCGATTAAAGGAAACAAACTAATAGGCAATAATATTGCTTATACTGTAGAAGAACTCCAAGCTCAAGAGGAGGAGGAAGACGGGCATATGAAACCAAATAGTGCCCCATTCACTCCAATTATTGAAGCAGGGGTGAGTTCTCACGAGGTTCCTCCATTTAAGCAACAAAAACCCCTACTAGTCACGGAAAATAGCGAACAGCGAACTTCTTCCTCGACGTTCACACAAGACACCCCAAAAGTGAGAAGAAACGTAAAAGAAGATATAAATAAACCAGTTGCAGCTAAAGGAAAATTGAGAAGCCAGTCATCGAGAGAAAATGAAAAGTAAATATTCTAGTCTCTTCTAAATCACAAATTATATTTTGAACTTATCTCCTCTGCTATAATATATTCGAATGTCTGTTATCTTTGAATTTTTTAGTATAATCCAAATACTTCAATAACTTATAGTTTTTCAATAGCACATAGTTTTCAAGTAAATATTTCTTTTTCACATTATCCAGGTAGGAAATTGAGAAATTTTGAACTGTATGAATCCTTATATAGCAACAATATGTCTCAGGCGGGCTTACACATTGGACACTTAAATGTTCGTTCACTGAACACAGATTTTGATCAACTGTCTTGTTACGTACATGATTATGAAATCGCCATCCTTGGCATTACAGAAACATGGCTATTACCTGAAATGTCTTCCGACCAATACGATATTCCAGGTTACATACTAATAAGAAATGATCGCCTCACCAGAGGCGGCGGAGTGGGTTTTTATATACACCGTTCACTCAAATTCAAAGAATATAAAGTTTAAATTCCTGAGATCACAATAGAGGTGCAGTGCATTACAGCATCAATCAATAAACAAAAAACATTGATATGTGTCATGTATAGACCTCCTGATGAAACCAAAATCATAGACCAATTCGATACACTCCTATCTTCAGTTTATACAAAATTTAAAAACATTATAGTCCTAGGAGACTTCAATATCAATCTTCTAGGACACTCTAATCTGAAGCCAAAACTTGTACAAGTTCTGAGTGTTTATAATTTCAAACAGTTAGTCCGACAACCGACAAGTTCGATTCTAATACTGGGGAGGGGACCCTGTTAGACTTGATAATCCACGTCTGCTGAAATGAACTTATCAGATGTCAGGTGTATCCAGGTGCCTGAAGATGTTACTGATCACTGCCTTACCCTCGCAACAGGGAAACAGGAAAAACTTAAAAAACATATAAAGCAAATAACGTATCGAGATTATTACAAAATCAACTCAGTTAACTTTGAGAATGACTGTCAAAATGCCAACTGGAACAATGTGAAGAATCAAAGAACGATTGACCAGAAAATTGACGCTTTCAACTCCATCATAATAGATTTGATGAATGCTCACGCTCCCATAAAAAAAATTAACATTGTCGAAAAGCCATTCACCCCATGGATTACTGATGTGATAAAAATCATGATGAAACTTCGAGATAAAGCCCAAGCAAAATATAAAAAAAATCCTACTAATGCTAAAAAAGAATATTATAAGCAGTTGAAAAATTTCACCAATAATGCTATCAAAAATGAAAAACGAGCATATTTCGATTTCATATCCAAACCTGAAAACCGTAATTTGTTCTGGAAAGACATCAAAAACTTAAAAATCACTAAACCAAAAAATTATGACATCCCTGAAGAACTTTTAAATGCAGAACAATTGAATAACCATTTCTCAAGTCAATCTATTGAAAACAATAGTCAAAAAATATCTGTTGTGAATCATTATTCTTCGAGGCTACACAGCAACATACATGAAAATCCAAAATTTAGAATTCCTCAAATAGAGACCCATGAAATCATTCAATACATTGATAAAGTTAAAACCGGAGCTATTGGCCTTGATGGGTACTCAATAAGAGATATAAAACTATGTATGCCATATCGCTTAGACACTTTGAAACATATTATTAATACCTCAATATCCGAATGTACATTTCCATCATTATGGAAATGTTCCTATATAAAACCACTACCAAAAGTACCCAAACCTTCAAATTTGAATGATTTGAGACCCATCAGCATTCTACCAGCGATCTCGAAGGTAATCGAAAGACACGTCCATACTGTAATGAATAAATATTTAGGAGAAAATGATTTACACAGTATACAACAGTCTGGATTTAGGAGGAACCACAGCACCAGCAGCCCGTTAGCTTGCATTGTAGATGACATAAATGAAGGAATAGACCAACGTCAGGCTACTTGCATGGTGCTGCTGGATTTTTCTAAAGCTTTTGACACTATAGATCATGATATTTTGTTGTCCAAATTACATTTCTTCGGATTTTCATCTAATAGTGTCAACTGGTTCAGATCGTTCGTCTCCAATCGTAGACAGTGTGTTTCGATTACTTCTGAAGTTCGTACCATGTCATCTCACAAAGAAGTTTCACGTGGGGTTCCCCAAGGAACCATTCTTGGACCTCTTCTTTTTTCTGTATATGTGTCGGATATGAGAACTGTTTTGGACAGTAGCAAACTACATCAATATGCTGATGATTCACAAATATGTGTAAAATTTGATCCAATGAATTACATACACACACAAACAATAATTCAATCCGAGTTGGAGAAAATAAAAGAATATGCTGACGATCACAGCCTAAAAATAAATCCAACTAAATCTAAAGCATTAATATTTGGATCACGTCACTCTCGCATCTTTTTGCAATCAGTTGACTTCTCTCTCAGACTTGGTGACACTAATGTTCCAGTGGTGCTAAATGCTCGAAATTTGGGCATGGATTTCGATAGTGGTCTAACTTTCGAAAAAAATGTGACAAATAGGCGAAAAATTGCATATATGAGACTAAAAGCAATGTATGCATACAAGCATGTGATCAATGATGGAATCAAATTTCAACTGTGTAATACCCTTATACTATCCTTGCTTGACTATGGTGATATTGTGTATATATGTATTTTATGAATAGTTTTGATGAGGGAATTATAATCATACAGAAGATGATCATAATAAGAACAATGAATGGTCAATGTTAGTCACAAGTGAATTGATTGAATGTACATCTAGTATTGCCTATAATAATGGGGGAAATGATTCGATGATCCATATTGAAACGATTTATTAAAAGACTCTTTCTACATAGGACTGTCATAGAAATAAACCTAAACATGAAACCGAATGATCATGTTAAATTAAATAGGTACATTCAGAATTGTAGCTTGACAGTTCTCTTCATTTTCCTTCAGCGCTTCAGATAATATATGTACCTTTGGGAAAGAAAGGCTTCCTTTCATTTTATAGAAATGATGTTCAATGAAGGACCAAAACATCTCTGATTCAGCAGGAAAATCAAGATTGAACAAATATATAATTTTGAAACATATATCTACTGCTCTAACTAATATTATCAAAATAAACACATATTTCGGTGGGAGTTGTCATGTCCTCACCTACACATATAATGAATGGCTGGATAGCACTTTTCTTCGACTTCGAAAATCTTAGGTGCTTCTCGACCTCCTGGTTACTCTTCCCAAAGTAAAGAAATGATTCCTGGGAGTCTTTTATGGTATATTTTATTACGTTGCTCTTTCCACCTATATCTTTTCTGATAGCCTTGTTGGTTGGTTGATTGTAAATGAAGCACATCATTTTCACATAATATGATCAGGTTACACGGTTTCTCACTTTGTTTCTCCGTCCCTATACTCTAGATTTTTATTGCGATATATAGAAAGAGATTCAATCTGAAAACTAACATCTCAATAATAATCATGCCTAATGATAAAAACATAATAACATACCTTCTGTAATGTGAAACAACAGTTGAATTCAAAATCAATGCTACACTTTCGGCACAGTTGAGCGACCTTTCGTTTGTTTCTGGACTAGAAATGACCTGAGCGGGGTGTGATGACTTCATCCTAAAAAAACTTTCCGATCGAATTTTCTCCAGGCCAATAGGAATACTTCTTTTTGATGTAAGAGTTCATCAATATATTGCATGATACGAGCATTACGATGAACCGTTCATCAATCTATGTACGCGGATACATTGAAACAATAAACGCATTTCGTTAGGATCATGTACTGGGTGATTAGTTGAAAACGATAAGATACATTGTTTTTATGACATCATAAATGAATGTACGTCTACATCAAAACAATGAACGTATTTCTCCGAAACAATGTACCGATTATTCACTTAGGTACATGATGAGCATTATTCTTATGAACCGTTCATCAATGTATGTACGTACATTGAAACAACGTACGCAATTCATTATAATGATGTACTGGATAATTAGTTGAAAACGATAAGATACATTGTTTTTATGACATCATAAATGAATGTACGTCTACATCAAAACAATGAACGTATTTCTCCGAAACAATGATCCGATTATTCACTTAGGTACATGATGAGCATTATTCTTATGAACCGTTCATCAATGTATGTACGTACATTGAAACAACGTACGCAATTCATTATAATGATGTACTGGATAATTTGTCGAAAGCAATTCGATACATGGTGTATATGTTATTCATAAACTGTTCATCGATATATGTACGTGTCGATCAAACCAATGAACGCATTTCTTCAATACAATGCACCGAATAATTATCCACTATCGCTTACATGTATTCAATATTCACTTCTATGATTTGATCTGAACCTTACATTATTTCGACAATGAATGCGTGCATTATAATGACAAATTAATTTGCTTGAAACAACGTACTTGCTCTCCCATATGTCATGCACAAATTCATTATCCTCATGAAATGAATTATAAACCGATGTATTTATACAATATATTGGAAACCTTGGTTATCACTAGAATGAATACAGTTACTTTTTTGGAACAATTGAACGTCAAAGTACTGTTACACATTCATCACTCGAAAATAGTGATGTTATTGGAAAAAATCATAAATACAGTGCTGAAATCATTGAATTCATTCATGAAATGTATCGAAGGGATGGAAATATTCATTGAGTTACTGAATATTTTCGTCAGTACTTGATGAACGCAATTACATTATGATCATGAATGGGATACTCGAGTAATGATCGTTTGTTTGTTCATATCATGAAGATTACTTTCTTTCGATGTAAAGAATTATGATGAATGGTGTTCATTGTTTTCACACACGATAATTTTTTCAGTGTATCTGTTATATATTTTCTTTGAACTGAACTAGATACAAATTCTTCAACTGCATTTCTCCCACGGAATGTAACAAATTTTGTGATCGAGAGAGCATTTGATGATGTACGCGAATGAGTGAGGTTCATGTATGAATGTTCTATCAGTATATGAATTCACTGGATCTGGCTGACTAGCATGTATCTGCGTACACAACAAAAGGTACCTCCAACTCTCTCAAAATTCTCATATTTCGAAATATTTTCAGGTACCGATCTCCCAAATTCATCAATTTTTATTGACGTAGATGGTGTTGTAGTGAATGTGTGATTACAATCATTGAGCTGATGTCGTAACAGTCTAGTTTCATCTGCAAAATGTATCAAACAACCATTGCAAAAAAAAACGTTTATGTTCATTGGCAGATATTTGACTAGACGCCAGTCTAGATGAATTCTTCACCCAACAATAGTGACAATTACCGGAATCATCTGTGATGAGTGGGAGATTGATATGTTCACTCATTTTTTCCTCTCGGGGATAAGGAACCGGACCGACTACCTGACATTCTTCTTGACGGTTTTCAATCACATTTCCTAATCCGTGAACGTTGATGGAACAATCATTGAGGGTTTAGAACTTTGGAATATTACTCACCTTCATCGGGAACTCTTTACCAGTCCGATTCAAAACTGTAGAAGAGTGTGGGTGAGAAGACATTTCACAGGGTTTGCTGCTTGCTGGGTATAGGGCAGCCCAAGCCCAGCCCAAACGATGCTGGCCCTCATTCACTACGTTCACTACAACCATCTTATTTTCAATTAAGCTCGGTAGTTTCATAAAGGAATATCCTCGTAGCGAGCTGTATTCATCGATAATGATTCCAAGAAATGATATTCCTTCTAGAGCCAAACCTGCAACAATGAAAACAATATATACAGGGTGGCCCATCGATAACGTACCGCAAGGCATTACAAGCTGGGAAAGAACTTTCCAATAAAATCCGAGAACAGGGCAAGTTTGTTTGTCAAGAGGACACATTCTGACGTCACAAGCATAGTAGAACCTTCAACCTAAGGTATTTTTCAAATTGGAAGGGAGGTCAAGCGATACCACTTCAGAAGAGGTTTTGTCGTTCCCTATTCAGTGCTGCTTGGATTTTTCAAATCGATCTACCTTTTCAGAAAATATGGAACGTTGAAACTACTATCATCATATGAGAAGAAAAATACAATGATCGGTTCGATTGTACTTTATCGCAATAAGTTCCTCCAAATGAATTCGCTATTTTTGCCGAGTCGATGTTTTCGCCGATGCACAGATTGTTTCAGGCTCATTTTAGAGAGTATAAAATGGAAAGGATTCATTACTTCACGTTTGAATTAGGTCAAGTAGTTGCTAGATACATGTCGTGGTTGAAGTGACTACGAATTGTTGACTTCAAAATTCATTAATATGGTGTATTCAATCGCAGACAGAGTGGAAATCATTGAGCTCTCTTTCGAAAACGATGAATGTGGAAATCGGGTCGCGGATTTGTTTAATCAACGGCATCCTGACAAACATGCCTCTGGAGAAATTGTCTGCGGATTGGTGAATGAATTTCGCGAAACAAGTACAGGTCATAACAAAAAGAGAGAGCTTGAAAATCCAGTACTGATTGAACCTACGGAGATAGCAGTACTGGGACGAATTGCAGTTGATAGTACGCTAAGTACAAGACGATTGGCCATTGCGACGGGTGTGTCTCGTACCAATGTCCAACAGGTATTGGAAATTTACCAATTCAATCCTCACAAAATACGCTTAGTGCACGAACTGAATGAAGACGACTTTTTTTCTTCGCTCGCAATTTTGCTAAATCATGAGTGAGCGAGCGAAACACAATGGTAATTTTTTATTCAATGTGTATTTTTTGAACGAATATTCCCTCTTCCTCAATGGTTCAGTGAATCGACACAATTGCCAGTACTGGGCTGACAACAATACAAGGATTTTCCACGATTTACTACAAAATGCTATCGGCCCAGCTCTAACAAATATCATTGAGAACGATTCCGCACATGATGAACAGGAACTGATTTGCCAACAAGACGGAGGTTCTTCTCGTTATTTCCACAATCTGCGCAATTATTCACATGACACATTTCCAGGACGATGGATAGGACGACGGGGCCCAATAGAATAGCCACCTCGGTCACCCGACTCGAGTCCTCTGGATTCTTCTCGTGAGGACTTATCAAAACCGTTGTTTATAAAACACCACCAGACACATTAGAACAGTTGCAATGAAGAATCATTATGTCGCGAAGTGACACCCCAAATGCTCCAGAATGTACGAAAACTGTTTGAAAATAACTCATACCACTGTATGCAGGTTGACGGACAGCACTTCGAACATTCACATGACTATCAATTGAGTTTTGAAGTACAATTGAGTCACATTTTGCATTCTCCGTCACACATTATCGTTGGAGTTTCAACGCTCCATATTTTCTGAACGAGTGGATCGATTCTGAAAATGTAAGCAGCACTGTGTAGGAAATAACCAGCCTCTTCTAAAAGGATATCGCTTGACCCCCCATCCCATCTGAGAATAATGTTTGGGTGACACCCCTACTTAGGGGGTCGAAGGTTTTATAATGCTTGTTACGTCAATATGTGTCCCATTGACAAACAAACTTGGCCTGTTTTCGGATTGTATCGAAAAGTTCTGTCCCAGCCTGTTTTGCCTCGCAGTACGTTTTCGATAGGCCACCCTGTATGAACCCTAATATCGACACCTCGATATCCTCAGATTTTGAATCAATTCTTAGTCTTCAACTCACCGGAATCACGCTCCTCGAATTCTGTTGTTTGGTTCATTATTATTTCCTTGGATGTGTCGACGACGGCTTCTAAATTGAGAGATGAATCTATGATGTGATTTGGTGCCATGGAAGATTCAACATTGTGAAGATCTTGAGCTCGTAGGAAATATCTTCCAAATATTTCCATGGTGACCTTGATGACATGATGAATAGATAGTATATTCTCCAACGAGGATAATATCGTCACCTTATTTCCGGCGAAGAACGTATTATGATCCAATACCCCCGTCGTACATTCCAGTCTATAGGTGATAATGCGACATTTGAATGCACTTTCAATCACGTATACACCATCTCTTCATTCGATGCAAGCATCCGTACGGTGTTCTAACGTCCTCTCATGCGATCTCATTCCATCCATTAGGACGTTTTGATTGCAAACCACACATGTTGAGACAACCCTAGACGTGGATGCATGAGGAGTGATATCGCTTAGGCGCGACTTCTTCGCAACGGTTTGGCCTACATTTCTCTCACTCTCCTGTCATTTGGTGTCGGCGTTAATTTTGAGTGCGTGTGAAAGTTTGGAGACAATTGTTGCAGGTTAACATTTCCGCCACTAATCAATAGTAACAATAGGATTCACTTGAGAGCTATCGAAACGACATTCGTTCGAAAGTTATTTTCATAGAGGGGGAGCACTACTACCGAACGGCCTTGAGGTGGGGCGTGCATCTCCAAGGTCGCTCTCCAATGCAATAATAACCTTCCAGGCTAACTTCCTCTCGAGGTCACGGAACACGCTCAAGGTCACTCGCCCCAAGGTCATATACATGCCCACACCACTCCTCAAAGTCACCCTCAAGGACGCTCCTCAAGGTCACTCCAAACCCATACTGAGATGTTGAGAGTAGATTATTTTCTGTTAGTATTTTTTCGAAGAATTCACATATCGATGATAAGAGGGATATCGTCCTAGGATATTCGTGACATCATCTGTTTCACCGCATTCGAATATTGTCCATTAGAGGTTTGCAAATGAATTCAATAATAATCGTGAGATTTTTGGCTTCGATTCCATCGTGTCCGTAAGATATACTATTTTTCAATTCAAATATGGTGTTCGTTATCTCTTTCATACTTGTTGGTGCGAGAAAAAATGAATTATTGTTAACTTTCTTCTACCTTTGTAGTCAGGTTTGTATTTCATTCTTCCTGCTGGGTTCCCTCCTTCATTCGCGAAAGAGCTGTCAAACATTTCAGCAATTATTTTTTGATCGAAGACGACTTTTTTTTTCTCGTTTCTAATTTCATTTATCTGTTTGATTGTTTTGATTCTCAGGATTTCAAAAACCGTTTTCCATAGTTTTTTGCTTGTATTCTGTTCGTTCTCCATCAGCTTCTCATAATACTCGTCTTTCATATCTTTTATTGTTCTCGAAGTTTTTTTTTGTGTCAGAAAGTTTTTTTTTCATGTTCACATTGGTTGGGTCTTGTTTCCATGGGCAATATGAAAGGTATTTTTTATGTTGATATGTTTAATTGAAGACTTCTCAATGCAGATTTTTCGTCTGTGCTCACCATATTCTATTCTTACGTACCTCAATGATTCATGAATACAAGTATTCATTATATTCATGAGTTCTTTCTGTTCCAGATTCAAGATCACGCCTCGGGTATAATTCATCCTCCTAATTGATGTGGCTAATGGATTCGAGCAGTGCTGTCTTATCTAATCTTTGAAAGTATTCTCTTTGATAATTGTTCATTCCATTTATTTTTCAATTGTTTGGTACTATTTGTAGTAACCTCATGTAGTGATCTGTGATTGCGGTGGAGTTACTGATAGGCATAATGGAGTGTTGTAGTCTGACTGTTTCTTTCCAATAAATATGTGATCTAGATATGATTCCGATCCATTTCTTTCTCATGTAGTGATAATTATGATTCAGTTCAACTCATATTCACTCATTATGTCGGGATATGTTCTCGAGTCTTCAGTTTCTTTCGATAGATCAATGTTTATTCCACCAACTGCAATGTGGGTAACCATTCTCTTCATTTGGCATATCGTTGAGTTGGTTTAGAAAGTCTTCAATTTCACTCTCTGGAGATCTATAGAACGTTAAGATGCAGATGGTCTATTTCTCTACAATCATTAAGATTTTTAGTGATACACTTCCATACAGCTCGACTTGATTGTAGCTGCTATCAGTGATATTGAGGGGAGAAGTATCAAGCACGTGCCAAGTTTCTGTTGAGACTATGCAGTCGAAAGACATCTCAAGTTCTTTAAGATTGATTTTGAGTTCATCTGTATTCTTCGAAACACTTTGAATATCAGTATCGATGATCTTTATATTATTGAATTTATTATTCATCGCTGATATTTCTTTCGCTTCATTGCAATTATTCAGGGTGTATGTTCTCATTTTCTCTACCCTGAAGTCTCTTATTCAATGGTCCATACTCAGAAAAATTACAAATATTGTTATGATATCACAATGGAATATGAAATTCTATATCATTTTTGGTACCTATAGAATTTACATCTTGCTGTTCCTAGTGATTATTCATTTATTTGTCTATTCTTTCCATTGGAAACTTGTTCTCCTGTTTTTTCTTGATGACTCTAGAGTTCGTAGCGATAGTTGATTTTTCGGTAGTATTATTTTTTTTTATCTGTGGACAACACGAAAGGGAAACCTATAATGTTCGAGGAACATCGTGTTAGCCAGCGGTGGAATTTTGAGAGACAAGGAAAGTGTTGGAATTTTTCTTGAAAGTTTGAAGGTTGTAAGCATCAGGAAAGACTTCACTAGGCAAATTGGTGGGATGCCGCTTTTTGTGTAACTTAGTGTTGGCTGATTGTATTGCTGAAAACTTGGTTGATCGAATTCTATTTCTATAGTGGGTTTTTCACTCCTGATGTTCGGTGTAGGGGGCGCTATTGCTTTTTTTCGTAAACGGGATCTCCCTCAGTGATTTCAAGTTGTCCTGCTTTATTGATGTACAGTTTGATTTCTTATATTATATTTGTTAAGTCTTGCTCTGTTCAGGTTTCCACGTAATATTCTATTTTGTTCGAATATCAAGTCCTATAGGACTGATATATTTGTGCCCTCCAGCTTCGTGCAATTTTCTGAAATCTCTTGTTTTTTGACATAATATATGAGCTTCACTCTCAATGGTTTTCTTCTGGAATTTTTCAATGGATGAATATTATTTATGTGTTCAGTGATATTGATACCAAGATAATTTTCTAATTCCGCGTAAACATTGACAGTATTGATATCTGTTGTTGGGTCCAAGCCAAATATCAAGATATTATTTTGTCTGCTGTCCTCTCCAGCAGCTCGACCTTCTCCTTCGAATCTTGATTTTCCCTCCCCAACTCATTCACTTCGTTGTTTAGTTCCTCGAATCTTTGTAATACTCAGGCTTCGCTAGCTTGTATAGCCCTTCTCATCTATTTCCTATATTTTATGATCTCTTAACGGAGTTCTTCCATTTTAATGATTCACTATTTAAATTTCAACGTGCGTGGACAATCTTATCCAATTGATGGGAGCATTCGTTGACAGTTTCCATCCTGGGAGTCTCTTCTCACTTTGGTAGCTTTTTCAATTCGTTTTCGATATACGAATACGAATATATTCATTTCAAAAGAAGGTTACATAATTTACTCGAAACTGATCATTTGGACTATTCGGAGATAGATGTGCCTACCATCTACTAAGAACCTCTGGCTTGTTTTTTGCTTCCCATCTTCGCCTCATGGTGATAATTATATATCTCATTCATGGTATGACTGATAGAGATAGCAATAGTATGCCGAATTGATGTAATGTAACAAAAGAAAGTTGGTAGAGCAAAACAAATATTCTGGATGTCCCAATATTTTCGATAGGGACAAAGTAGATTCTCATTGGATGACGATCGATCGTTCACATATTATAATGGTGCATTCTTCAGTAGGGTCATAATGGGCTTTTTATCCGTGATAATAAATTTGCTTATACTTTATTCGTACATACTGGAGTTGGGATTCTTCCTCATGTTGTCTGAGAGCATATTGTAAAATTTAGGTACAAAATAAAAACTTGTGCTTTGTGTATAACTTTTCTTATAGAAGGGTACAGGCAGGTTTTGTGTAAATCTGTTGTTTGTTTTGGTTCTAATCGTGTTCTCGGTTGTTTTTTTTTTTTATTGGTTTGATTCCAAATGGGACACTGGAACGCATATAAACTTCTGACATCAAGTGAGTTGGTTTCATGATACAGTAGTTTGGTATGGAATCGTTCTGGTTTTCTGAAAATTATTTTTAAAATTGAGTTTTGGATGACTTGAATATTGCAGAACATTTTCGAATACACCCCACCCTCCCCCCCACACTGTGATACAATATCTAATTACTGATTCAACCAATGAGTTATAGAATATCATTATCAGGTGGTTCTCTTAGTTAGAATATCTCGAAGGTTGTATATTTTATAAGTCACTTGCCTAAGTCTTCTAACCATATAAGAAACATGTTCGTCCCATCTCATTCACTGGTCCAAAAACACACCAAGAAACTTGAATTTCTTCGCTTTCTCAATATTTGGGCATTTGCAAGATATTTTAGTACAGTTCTGCAGATGTATATGTTTTCTATCGTGTTATTTATGTTGGTTATTTTGAAGAGAAAATGTTATGAATGTTGATTTCGAAACATTGACGTTGAGTAGATTATCGTTTAATCATATCTGTATATTCATTGAACTCTCTTCTGCTTCATTGTATATCTGTTGCCACGTGTTAGTTCTGAAAATAATTTTCGTATCATATCATGAAGTTTCTGATATCAGCTTTGCTGTTGGCTTCTATGTGATAGGTAATTCCTGAAAATTCTAATTGCCGGTCCTCGGATACCATACATGTATAGTTTATTCATCAGTTTTTCGTGAGAGACCGTATCGAAGGCCTTGGCTAGATCCAAAAAGATTGCTAGGCATTTTTCCGAATTGTCCAAGGCCCTCGATGTTTGGGAAATTAAATTCAGAATGGCGGATTGGGTATTACTTTTGTATATGAAACAATACTGTCGATCTATTTGTTAGAATTACAATATTTTAACACATCTGGATAACACATCATACTGTATGCAAATTATATATAAGCAATACATATTGCGAGTTGACTATGGCTAACTGAAGTATTGACTGACAGCAGTCATATGTCATAGTTTGTGAGTCTGTTCCGTAGTCTCATGGCCCTAAAAAGGCCGTTTTCTTTGATTCCTTGTCTTGTCTGGTGTGTAACAATGTGTGGTCGTATGTTAATCATTTAATGCGTAATAAATACTTATCTACTTATATAAGTATAATAGAATTCGTGTTTCATTCCGCTACATCATATCAAATTCCACTGGTGTCATAATAGAAAAACATAACTATCCATTAGGTTATGGGCCCAGGCTCAGTGTTTCGTAGCGGATAAAAAAAAAATTGGACATCGCTGTTTGTTGCTGTGTGAATTTTTTTTCGTTTTTTTTTATAGAAAATAAAAAAATGGAAGGCGATGCGAGTTCAGCGTTTTCGGCGATCGAAAAATTGAAAGGTCGCGAGAATTATAATGATTGGCGATTCCAAATTACGGCTCTTTTGAAACATGATGGTCTTTGGGACTGTGTTGCAGCGCAGCTACCTGTTATAGCAGAAAATGATGTACCTGCGGCTGCAGCAGCGGCACGCAAAGAAGAAAAGGCATTGTCCAAAATAATTTCATCTTTGGACAAATCGACGTATCCACATGTTATGCAGGCAAAAACATCTTCTGAGGCATGGAAGGCACTTGAAAAAGCTTTCAAAGATAAGGGATTGTACCGGCGATTGCGTCTTTTAAGAAGTTTGTGTTCTATCAAGTTGGAGAATCATGATACCACGGAGGATTATATCAACGAACTTATGTCTTTGGCACAACAATTGAATTCAATGGGAAAACCAATTGATGACGAGTTTTTAGGTGTTGTTATGCTCCAGGGGCTTACTGAAGATTATAACCCAATGGTGATGGCACTTGAAAGTTCAGGAGTTGACATTACCTCTGATTGTTGCTTCAGGACAAAAAGTGGCAAAGTGGTAAATGCTCTAATGGGGACACAGCGCTGATGCTCAGAAAGGCTAAAAGAACACCCTGGTGTTGGGGATGCCGTTCAAAGGGGCACTATAAAAATCAGTGTACCCAAATGAAAGCTGCTAATCAAAATAGGCAGCATACTTATAATCAGAAAAATAAGAACTTGAACAATAACAGAGCCTTGTTTATGGCTCTCAATCTGAGTGAACAGAATGTTTTGCCAAATGCATGGTATATTGATAGTGGGGCCACATCCCATATGACAGGCAATAGTTCAATGCTGCCTGAGCTGTCTGACAAAAATAAAGTACAGGAGATTATGGTTGCTGATAATACTAGGTTGTCCGTGGCAGGAACAGGAAATGCTTTTGTGAAATTACAAGATAGCAATGAAAGATGCATATCTGATATAAAGTATGTTCCTAACCTAGCAGTGAATTTATTGAGTGTAAATTCATTAGTTTCAAAAGGTTTCAGTGTGATATTTGATTCACAAGGTTGCAGAATACTTGATGGCCTGAAATATGACAATAAGGGAGAACTAGTAGCAACAGCTAGTAATATCGATGGTTTGTACAAGCTTGACACATTTCCTGGAAAAGAAGAATGTGCAAATGTTGCTGCTAAGGTCACAGATATGCAAATGTTATGGCATAAAATATTGGGTCACCTCAATCATTACATTATGAAGCTGTTAAAAGAAGGCTTGGCTACTGGAATAAGCTATTGTGACAGTGATTCTCCATCCTTATGTGAAAGTTGCATTAAGGGCAAACATTCAAGGAAACCTTTCCCCAAGTCCACTCAGATGTTATGGGGCCTATAGAAATAAAATCCTGGAGTGGTGCTAGATATATCCTCACTTTTATCGACGACCACACAAGGAAAGTTTTTTGTTATTTCTTGAAGACAAAAGATGAGGTGTCAGATTGTTTCAAGGAATTTTGTGATCAGGTCGAAAATGAAACAGAACGAAAAATAAAGATATTACGAAGTGATAATGGAGGTGAATACTGCAATCAAATATTAGCTAGATTCTTGAAAGAACGTGAAATAAAGCATGAGCTGACAGTACCCAGTACACCAGAGCAGAATGGGGTAGCTGAGCGCTATAACCGGACTATCATGGAAAAGGTACGCTCTATGATTTTTGATTCAAATAGTCCTAGACAAATGTGGGCAGAAGCTGCGAACACTGCTGTTCACCTGATTAACAGATCTCCAACCAGAAAGATTCAGGGAGAAACACCAGAAGAGAGATGGATAGGCAAGAAGGTGGACCTTAGTCATCTCAGAGTGTTCGGGTGTCGTGCTTATGTTCATTTACCTGATGAAAAACGTAAAAAACTGGATCAGAAGAGTAAAGAATATATATTTGTAGGCTATTCTGAGGTAACTGCAGGATATAGATTGATTGACCCCATCAGTCACAGACTTCGAATTGCAAGAGATGTTATAGTTTTAGAACATCCAACTGTATCTTCACATCATGAGATCCAGGGAGAATCCCAGAATAATGACATTGTTTGTATTCCACTTGACCATGCAGAAGATGATTATTCTGTGGACAATAATGTAATGTCAGATTTCCAGGGAGGTGATACAGCAAGTGGTATTTCAGAAAATGAGATTTTTGAGGCTGCAGAGATGACCCCTACTCCTACTCATGTTGACAAATAAGGTAGTTCTTTGGAAAGTTTTGAAGACAACAGTGACAGTGACTTGATCTCTGATGTGCGAGATGTGAATCAAGATGTGCTGGATGTTGATGTTTCTGAGGACAGAAGGTATCCAAAAAGGAACTCGCGTAAGCCAAAACTCTATGATGATTTTATTTCAAATGACTCATCTGATTCTAATATAAATTTTGCTATGATTTCTCTAGCTATTGAATCAGAGCCAGTAACTGTTTCCGAAGCATTATCAGGATCCAACAAAAATCAATGGTCCATAGCTATTAAAAAGGAACTTGATGCTTTTAAACAAAACAATGCTTGGGAACTAGTTGACAGGCCTCCCAATAGTAATATAGTTAGAAATAAGTGGGTTTTCAAGATAAAAAAGGATCAAAATGGCCACATTGCAACATATAGAGCTCGGTTGGTAGCAAAGAGGTTCACCCAAAAATATGGGGTTGATTATACAGAAACCTTTTCCCCAGTCATCCGTTTTTCAAATCTGAGGCTCCTATTAGCAATGACGGCTGAGTTGGATCTTGAAGCTCACCATCTTGATGTTGAAACTGCATTCCTCAATGGTGATATAGACGAAACTATATACATGTGTCAACCTGAAGGGTTTGAGGAACCTAGCACAGAAAATAAAGTCTGTTTACTTAAGAAGTCTATTTATGGCCTCAAACAATCTTCTCGTTTATGGTATAAGAAAGCATATGAAGTTTTATTGAAATTAAACTTTAAACAGTCAGAGATTGAACCTTGTTTGTTTTTTAAAATTTCCAGTAACTCGATTGTTATAGTAGCTCTGTACGTTGACGATTTTTTCTTATTTTATAATAATTTTGATGAAGTCGAAGTGCTAAAATCAGAGTTGCATGAAAATTTCAAAATAAAAGATTTGGGACCTATATCCTACTGTTTAGGAATGAAAGTTGAAAGAAATCGTGACAAAAATGAATTGAAGTTGAGTCAGCAGCAATATATAGACAAGCTGCTTGAACGCTTTCAAATGACTGATTGCAATACTGTGAGCACTCCCTTGGAACAAAATGAAAAAAAAAAATTTATCAGGAGATTATTATGATGCTCCGTATCAACAGTTCATTGGTTCTATTATGTACTCAGCTGTCTGTGCACGACCAGATGTTTGTTTCGCTGTGTCGTTTCTTAGTCAATTTAATTCAAACCATACTAAAGAACATTGGCTAGCATCTAAGAGGGTGCTTAAGTATTCAAAAGGTACAAAAAATGTTGGTATTTCGTTTAGACAAAGTAGTACTGATTTACTAGGGTGTGTTGACTCTGATTGGGCCAACGATAGTACAGATAGAAAATAATACTATGGCTATATATTCTCTTTAGCGAGTGGCCCAATATCATGGGAATGTCGAAAACAAAATACTTTAGCTCTCAGTTCTACCGAAGCTGAATATATAGGCATGTGTGAAGCTACTAAAGAGGCTTTGTACTTGAAATCCTTGATCAATGAGCTATTCTCTACAAATAGTGACTGTAATTTCTTGAATAAATCACAATCATGTCAAATATATAATGATAATCAGAGTGCCATCAAGTTAGCCAAAAATCAAATATTCCATAAACGCACAAAGCACATACATGTAAAGTATCATTTTTTGCGTGAGAAGGTTAGATAAGGTATCATTAATTTTTCATACATGTCAACAAATGAATTGATGGCTGACTTGCTTACGAAAGGTCTAGGCAGCAAGAAACATTTGTACTTATGTAATAAGCTAAACTTAATATGATTGTATCAGTTCAGTGTGTCGATGTGTTACTTCAAATATTGAGGGAGAATGTTAGAATTACAATATTTTAACACATCTGGATAACACATCATACTGTATGCAAATTATATATAAGCAATACATATTGCGAGTTAACTATGGTTAACTGAAGTATTGACTGACAGCAGTCATATGTCATAGTTTGTGAGTTTCTGTTCCGTAGTCTCATGGCCCTAAAAAGGCCGTTTTTTTTTTATTCCTTGTCTTGTCTGGTGTGTAACAATGTGTGGTCGTATGTTAATCATTCAATGCGTAATAAATACTTATCTACCTATATAAGTATAATAGAATTCGTGTTTCATTCCGCTACATCATATGAAATTCTACTGGTGTCATAATAGAAAAACATAACTAACTATCCAACACTATTGATACTTTGTTCTTATCGAAAAAAGTGACTGAGCGCGTTTTCAAAGCATGTTCTGTTATTTTCGTGAAGTTATCTATCACCGAGATCGGCCGGTAATTGCCTATTTCCGTTTTGTCACCTGATTTGAAAATGGGGGTGACTCTTGATTGTTTCCATTGTCTTGGTATCGTCCCAGATATGAAAATTAAATTTATAATATAAGTCAATGGCTCTACTAGAAATAGGTGATACGTTTTATTAGTTTGGTTATTATTCCATCGGGCCCAGGTGCACAGTTATTCAGTATTAGTTTGTTAATATATCCTCCCAACAGTTGTTCAGAACTTCATATTCTCTATATTCCACCGATTTTTCACAATCATTATTGCAGTTGTTGACTCACCACGACTGAGTTCCATCCGAAGATCTTCAGTTCGATCACTCACTAAGGCTCCATATCAAGCACATCACAATCACATTCACTGGATATCCAAATAGGAGTTCTTTACTGGAAATACGCATGTTCCGCCTTCTCAATTTCAATTCACGGAACTTGTCAACAAATATATTTGTTTCTATACATACACAAAATTTCTATGGCCATTTTCAAGCTGTTCCTGAAAATATATTCGTTACCTTCATTGGTTCTGTGGTTGGATCCTTAGTATCACTATCACTGGTGGAAATATGACTATATGATTCATACGAGTTCTCCACAACCGAAACATGTAATCAGAAGAAATCATGTGGAAATCTCGAAACATCTATTGTCAGTGAGTTTCTTCCGCAAATGAATCTTGTGTAAGTCTCCAGGCGGACGTATCAGTGCCGTTCATTCCGACAGAATTGCTACGGGACTCAGAATAAGTCTCCAAGCAATTGGGCTGGATTCACGAGCGCACGCTCTGAATGACAAATTATGGTTTCATACACACAAATGTTTGTTTAAATGTGTATCGAAGTTCGTTGAGGAAGTTGTGAGTTAGACACTATCTCAGACAGTCAAGCAACACTAGAGGCACAATATGTTAACAGCATTATCTACATGAATGCTGGATTCGGTAATTTTTGAATTTTTTGAGTGCGTGATAGATACCCCTGTGTACTGAAGAGATAATTGAATTTGAGATCCGTAGGGTGATAGAAGCTGTGCGGAGTGAATCACATCTTGGCGCTAGACAGAAATCTCAGTTTCTGTGAGGTTGCGTTGGCGATATTCGAGTTGTGGTTATATATATATATATATATATATATCGTAAACCGTGACGGCAAGCATTGATATTGATGTTTGATGATAAGACAGACTCGATGAATAGCGCCATATGGGTACGAGAAGTAAATCGGAAGTGAATTATCTTCAAGTCATCCAGATCTTTACAAATGCTTCTGATGTTCTGATGAAATAATTTGAAGCTTGAAGATGATGAAATTTGATAAACAGGAATTTAACTGTGTTATATCAGGAAATTCATTTGTATAGAATAGTTCAAAGTTACACTCACGAATACATTCCAATATCAAAAAACAACACTCATTGATTCGAAATGATGAATTCATAGTATGGTAGTGAATCAGGCTAACGAATTGCATTATTGATGCTATTTCATAATCTGTCATCCCCTCAAATATTTACAAAGCTCATGAATAGGACAATAATACAACACAATTACATCACATAATCGGATAAAACCTCAGTAGGAATGTTTCCAATTTTGGTATGAGTGATAAACCTTGTAACTAAACAATACTTCACATTATTTCCATTCCAATTCTGAACCGTAAAAAGTTTGTTTTGTTTGAGAGCTGAACTGTTACCGAAACACAGATAATTCTGCCCGGAAATTATATTCCCAACTGATCCGGCTTCATGGCAATTGAATTTCCGAAAGTTTAACAAAGGAAGAAATATACAGAGGGTTGTCATAGCTGAGGCATGAGTTAGGCAGATAACAACCAAGAGGTCTCTGCATTATTTAGTGGACAGGTATTTCCAAATTCATTGAGTTTTTCTTCCAATTCAATTGGAACCCGTATAATGGATGACTATGTATTCTCACGTGGAATTCGTGAAAATAGTGGAAAGTTGGTGACAAAAAACCCTTTTCATTATCCACACCTCAGTACTAATTTTCGAGAGGAAACAACTGATTTCGAAGTAAATCCACTGTTGATAAATAAGAGGTAGAACTTGTGTCATGAAATTTTCCGACTACAAAATTTCGTTGATTCAACCATTCCATTCAACTTTAGAAACATTGGAATAAGAGTTGAGTATGGAATAGTAGATGGCGTCTAGTTCTGTTCTCCGTATTCCTCTTTCGCCAATTCTGCCTGGTCTCCCCATTGACTCGCTTCTCCTGAAAAATGGCTCTCGTTCTCCTCCATTAAAGCATCAGTATTCCCGTCAGGTGAACCCGAATTCTAATCAGGATTTTCAGTTAATGAAGAGCAATCGAGTCTCCGTCGCTCCGAAGTACCATCAAGAAATCAGAGGTTCTAGTTGAGAACGTCTAGCGCGGCAATGACAAAAAACGATGTTCCAATAAATAAAAGTTTCCTGCTTTCATCGACTTCACTTATTTTTCCCGGAGAAATTCCGTGCCGGAAATATTTCTTGACAGAATTTGCTATTTAATCGGGGAGGGATTTCCTACCCGATTTGTATCGAATTCTCAGTTCTTGACTTGCAGACACATGCACTCATTTTGGCTGAAAGGTCTACAAAGTTTTTCAGAGTAACATTGTGGAGGATGAACCTACATTCGTTTATATGCTCTGAAATGTTTGGGTCACCGATGATTCGAAGTATAACATCTTGAGTTTTCTATTGTCAGAGCGAAAAGAGCCTTCAGGCTCTTTTAAAATACAACTACGATAATATCTGTTATCACAACAAACCTAATGACTGACTTTCTAATTATCTAGGTAATTTTCAACTCTTTTCATCCATTTCAGTCCAGGTTGACCTAATTTTTCTCATTCTCCCTCCATTCAATCTCTTTACTGTCAGTCAGTCAATAAGCTATGCCGGTTCTCACGCATTTTGATCACTTTCACCATGTTAATCTCCATGAGAAAATTTAAGGTTCGAGTTACCAAAAACGGTTCCTTTCAAGGTCAT
The DNA here is from genome assembly GCA_963576655.1 of Gastrophysa polygoni. Taxonomy (NCBI): domain Eukaryota; kingdom Metazoa; phylum Arthropoda; class Insecta; order Coleoptera; family Chrysomelidae; genus Gastrophysa; species Gastrophysa polygoni. The sequence goes on from OY755082.1 coordinate 35,819,987, forward strand.
TCGCAATTGACGACGAGTGAGAGCAACCACATGGTTCGATATGACGAAACACATTTACAGGGTGTCTTAGAATGAAAGAAAATATAAACAGGATGAGAAATTCCTACAGTGGATTAGAAAGATATCTACAGGGTGGATCAAAAACACATCTACGGAGCGGCTCGAAATTAAGTATCGAAAATAAACAGGATGTATTAGTCAGAGAACATTTCTATAGTATGGAACGAAAACATATTAACAGGGTGGGTCAAAAACACATCTACAGGGTGTCTAAGAATGGAAGAAGATACATACAGAATGAGAAATTTCTACAGTGTGAATCAAATAACATAGATACAGGGTAAATCAAAAACACATCTACTGAGCGACGGAATTGAATTGAAAATAGGCGGGATGTATAAGTCAGAGGAGAATTCTACAGGAAATATATACAGGATCAGTTCTCCGAATTGATAAAATAACTACATGCAGCGTGATTTTTTTCATGTGGATGGACTTCGGAGTGTTCCTCATTAAGTGGATAGGTACCTTATTCCTGAAATGTCCTTTTTGTATGTTTTGCAGTAGATCTTTCATATTATTTGTTGACCTGTGAATTATTTATTTTGTTCAATGATCAGTGTTCAATGGTCAGTGTTCAATGATAATTCATGGAGGTCTTTCGCATCAGCATGCGAATATTTGATAATAAATCCACATGAAATGAGCACTATATATAGTACTTGTTGGAAGTTCATAGTGACAATCATATTACACTCTTTGAATTTTCAAGAATGATAATAACCAACTATCCAGTTTATTGAGTCTCGAGTATTTCTCCACAGATGTCTTGATAAATAGAATATGTTGGTCGAATTGAAGAAAATGTTGCTTTATGAGACAACGGAAAAATTATCAGATGGTTTGAAATACATATTTTGAATGATTTGTGAATTCTCGATAACTAAATTCAATCATTATTCTTCATTGAAAAGTCATTTCGATGGGAACCGTGGAAAGAAATATGCTGATGGAGCCACAAAATGTTCAACCAGCTTCCCAACGATTCTTTCATCTTGCCTCTCAAGCAAACCATGGTCATGCGAAAATGATGAAATATACTCAGTTCCTATCGAATTCAGATAGAAATCAGTTCTAATTTTGTGAATACATAATCAATAATATTTTTTTGAAAATTATCACACAGCTTTCGCAGAATACGATGTACAGAACGAATTTCAATAATACCATTGAAAAACCCTATTTGGATAGTATCAACGATTTCCATCGGATGAAAAGGGTTGAGAATCAATCTTCAATGCTAACATAATATGATTTCTACCTTCCCATGTCCTGTTCATTGACCCCAAATCTTGAGAAATTCGGAGTTTCGGTAAATTCAGAGATCAATGATGGTGGTAACCTAGCTCAACTCGATGCACAAGAATATCTCGGAAGAAACGATAGATACAGCATGAAAATTTGTTGAAAAAAATCTGAATGAAAATACAATACATGAAGATATGATTTGTTCTCCTTGAATTATGATGGTGATCAATGAAAATACAAACAAGTCAACTTTTATTTGCTCCATTTGCTTCCAGCCTTGCATCATAGAATGATCCTATTGTCTAAGAATAATGGATTGAAGGTAATAAAAACATTTCGTTCCACTTTCACTCGCTCTTGCTGCGTGCATTCGTGAATGTAATATCAGTTGAATAAAAAAATTAGTGCAACTTTCTGCTGAACAGTGCCGTAACAGATAACATCAGTAATAAAATATGAAATCCTATGAAATTTGAGAATTCGAAAAGCATAAGTATGAATTGTTTTCCATTGATATCTGAATTTACCGAAACTCAGAATTCCTCAAGATTTGGGGTAGATAAAGAGGACATGTGAAGGTAGAAATTATATTATGTCAGCATTGAAGATTGATTTTCAACCCTTTTTATCTGATAGGAATCGTTGATACTATCCAAATAGGGTTTCTCAGTGGTTTCAATCTTTCACCAGAACAATTATTGTATCATTGAAATTCCTTCTGTATATACCGTATTCTGCGAAATCTGTGTGATAGTTTTTAAAAAAAATATTGTTGATTAGGCATTCAAAATTAGAACCGATTTTTCTGAATTCGATAGGATTCATCATTTTCGCATGACCATGGTTTGCTTGAGAGGCAAGATGATAGAATCGTTGAGAAGTTGGTTGAAAATTCTGTGGCTCCATCAGCATATTTCTTCATTACAGTGGAGTGATGAAATCGAACTGGTTTCAACGGTTCCCATTGTATAAACTTTTCAATGAATGATAATGATTTTCAATGAATTATAATGATATAATTGAATAATCAAGAACTCACACATTCATTTTTCAGCTTTTCATGGGATTTTTTCTCCTTGTTTTCAAAAAATAGAGTAGAAGTTAAGAATAAATTTGTAGTAAGAACATATTTGGGATCTGCCCCAAAATGTCACTGCGCTCGAAATTGAACCTTTAGATACCTAAAAGAGGAATTCTCTATTGATCAGTGACACCTTGTTTTTGAAAAAAATTGGAAATACAAATATATTCAATAAGAATAAAACATCTACTTATCTTGATGGACGTTTCAGGAACGAATCTGCTCCCGTTCTCAACACAATCAAAATATTTTTCTGTTCGCAAGATTTTTCAATGTTTTCGGTTTTGACACTTCTCAGTGTCAAGAGAAAAATATTTTAATTGTGTTGAGAACGGGAGCATATTCGTTCCCGAAACGTCTACCAAGATAAGTAGAGGTTTTATTCTTATTAAATACATTCGTATTTCCAAATTTTTTCAAAAACAAGGTGTCACTGACCAATAAAGAAATTCTCTTTTAGTTATCTAAGGGTTTAATTTCAAGCTCAGTGACATTTTGGGGCAGATCCCAAATCTGTCCTTACTACAAATATATATGTTGAAATAATTTTCAATAACTTCTACTCTATTTTTCAGAAACGAGGAGAAAAAATCCCATGAAAAGCTGAAAAATGAATGTACCACCTCCTCGAAGAACTCACAGACAGTAACTCACAAATTATTCAAAATATGTATTCCAAACAATCTGATAATTCTTTCGATGTCTCATGAAGCAACATTTTCTTCAATTCGAGCAACATGTTCTATTTTCTCAAGATATCTGTCGAGAAACACTCGAGACTCAATTAACTGGATAGTTTATTTTTATCATTCTTGAAAGATCAAAAAGTATGTTCGTTACTCTGAACCCCCAACAAGTTTCATTTATTGTGCTCATCTCATGTGGATTTTATTATTGAATACTCGCATGCCGATGTGTTTCCGCGAAAGACATTGTGAATTATCATTGAACAGTGATCATTGAGCAAAATCTATTATTCACTGGTCAACAAATAATATGAGAGATCTACTGCAAAACATACAAAAGGGACATTTTGGAAATGAGGTACCCATACACTTCATAATGCTGAACATATCAATCCTGAGACAAGTTAACCAGCGAAGACTACAAAGGAACTAACAAAGTTGATGGCAATGCTCAACCATTAGCCAAACAATGTCATCCATTACCGAGCACTGCAAGTCAACTTGGAGTATCCGCAAAACCTTGATGTCCACGAAGACTTTCCTTTTTGTGCTGAACATATCAATCCTAAGACAAGCAAACCACCAAAGACTACAAAGGAACTAACAAAGTTGATGGTAACGCTCAACCATAAGTCAAACTATGTCATCCATTACCGAGCACTCAAATAGGCGTTAGCACATGGTCTGGTGTTGCGAAAGATCCACCGCGTCCTCAAGTTCAGTCTGCATGGCTTAAGCCATACATCGATCTCAATACGAGTCAGAGGAAAGCTACAGAAAATGAATTAAAAAAAAAACCTCTTCAAGCTTATGAACAACGCTCTCTGGCAAAACCATGGAGAACATTCTTAAATGAGTGAATGTCCGTCTTTTGACTTCTGATTCCATGAATTCTTTTCAAACAACACAAATCAGAATCCTCGAAATAATGTTGCATTAACCTTGACTATTCGGAACTGATGATTCATACAGAGGAACTGGAATATTCAAAATTAGAGACCTCTGTATTTACCAATGCTTGTTCTAGATGTTCACTAACAAACATAAATTCGAACCTAGTCTCGTAGTCATGAATGCTTCAGTCAAGTTTCCGATTCATAAAAGAAGTCACACACAGAGAGTAATCTTCTATAACGGTGACAAGTTATTCAAGCTACTGCCAAAAATTATTCGAAGAATCACCAAACTACCGCATGTGAAGGAGAAAATAAAAAAAAAATCATCCTTCCTAAACCAGAGATCACAGATATTTTCAATTGATCACTCAACCTCCCTCTTTTCTCTCTCTCTCTTTCTCTCTTTCTCTCTTTCTCTCTCTCGCTCGCTCTCTTTCTCTCTTATATATTGCTCAATGTTCTCTTGCCGTTTCTTACCTGTTCCCAATGAATTGAATTGGTTTTCCTTGATATAGGTAATGTACAAACATAACATAATGTACTAGGAAATTTCCATTTGTATTCGTTGCTGAATGAACATTGGATATGCAATTGTGATTCGAATAGAAAATACTTGAATTATCATCAATTATTTTTTCTTCGGATTCTCTTCGATGATCCCCTTCTCATGTATTCAGAGACTGGTATACTTCTCTTCGACTGCTACGTTTGATCGACTCCTTAAATAAGATATTTTGTGGAACTTTACTGAGCTTTGTTTCCTCTTGGAATATTCATCAGGGAGTTCGGTCTCCTTGTTTCCGTCATTTCTTTCTCTTCTCTTCCTTCCTCTGAGGTTACGTCATTCAGTTGATTAGTTGTGAATCCGATATTATTGACAAACAATGTGTTCTCTCTGATATAATCATCCAGATTGTTGATTTGAGCTTCTTTGAGGTGCTCCTTGAACAATCTGAAGTAAAATGAACTGAAATTCGACAGTAGACATCGGATAAATTTCGGAGCGGAATTATATCGATGGTTACCAACAGTGAGCGAACAAACGAATTGTGAGATCGAGTAGTATACGTATATCAGAAAGGTCCTCTTGAATCATATATATATGAAAAATATCAACTGTCACTCGATGCAAACTAACAACGATTGACCAAACAGAGGAAACAATTGAACCGGAAAGTGTCGGTTCAATGAGAACCTAACACAAGTCGGTTCTGTGGATCCAGATATGTTAATCTAGAACTGTAACCATACTGATGGTGAACTCAGGAAAGACTAGAATATACTTCCTTCAGATTCCAGTCCAAGGTTCAGAAAAACCAATTGTCTCATGAGGACAGATGCTAGATACATTTCCAAAACAAGGAAAGGAGACCGTGCTCAAGTCCAGAATGCAAGTCTGATTGAGTTGTTGAAACTCAGATCTATGGTAACATTCCTTTTTGTTATTCCATTCAAGTAGGACAATCGTAATTCACAAAAGGGAAAAAACAAACTTGACATAACTACCTTACAATACATATAAAGTATCATAAATGTGTGTATAGATATATATGAAATATAATATAGTATAAGATAATTGTTTCATAAGATATTTTCTTATATATGATACGAAATTAAATTATTTTCGAATTCTGCCTGTTTACATATAAATAATTCTGTCCTCGGGTATCGTATGTATGAATTTGGTTGATGAAATAAATTTTTCTCAAGTATGTTGGGATCAGTTCATGTATCATTCCATAGATATGGAGCATAGTTAAGTGAGCCAGTCGTCGCTCCATATTGAATAACTGTAAAGTTTTTAGCATCAATGATATTGGAGTTGACCTACTATATCGCGATATCATACTCATTACTCGATTTTGTAATATTTGATATTGGGATATTTCATTTAAATCAGAGCAGTAAAGTAATGGAGAGAACTATTCAAGATGAGGTTGAATGATAGTCTTGTACACAGTCATTCTGGAATTCATACATGAGTTTTGGGACACTCTAGAAAAGAAGTGGCTACTGAATAATAGGTGATCATCCAACATGAATCTCAAATATTTGATTTCCTTTACAATTTCAATTTTTTCATTGTTCATTTCTATGTTGATGTTACTATTACTCATATTCAGGTGAAGTTATCATTATAGCCGTACTTTCACTCACATTCAACTTCAATTTTCAAATATTCATCTATATTCTTCAGCACGTTCATTTTGATCACTGCTCTATCTGAATTTCTATCACTTACTGATATCAATGTATCATCTGCAAATATATGAATGTAGTCACATTCAACATATTTTCACAAATCATGAATATATATATCAGGAACTTCATGATTTACTGCGATAGCTGACGACATTACATCACAAGTTTTTGTTTTCTGTTTTCCATTTGTGAGGTATCCTCTAATCCAATTGAACACCTCACCCTCTATACCGTATGCATTCAATAATATCTCTCTATTTATTGTTTCAGGAGCTCGTCTTAGATCCAGTGATACTGCTATAGTGTACATATGGTCACTCATTTTCATTTCCCATTCAGTGACAGTGAGTTGTATAGCTGATTCACATGAGTGCTTCGATCCGTATGGGGACGGATCAAGAATTTCCCCATGGTTAATCCTGCATGTCGTAATAGGCGACTAAATGGATACCCATAGGTGGAAGATGATGGTCCCCATCATTGCCCGGTGCGACACCACATCGACAGAGGTGCTGTGAAATGGGTAACTCCCATATTTGGTCGATGCTTCCGGTCATATCCCCATACCCTCTCTCCTTCTTCCCAACCCAAAACCGCCCATTTCAGCTGAAGAAGAATCTAGATGATGGATTCTCCTAGAGTAAAACAGTCCGGAAGTGACATACCTCTCCATTCGGATTCCCGGGCGAGAGGTGCTCGAGGGGATTTACCATCGAAACATCTGAATTTAAAAATAGATCTTTGTAACATAAAAATGTTATTGATGTTCATCACCATCTACAGGCTGAGGAACCAGATATACTGGCTCTAACTGAGATGCAGGTCAACTCATCAACTAATACGACCTATATGCTCTGCCATGGAGCTCTCTCCATACCCGTTTGAGAATCAGAGGAGGTTTATGTCTCTCTTCCAGAAATGATCCTGAACTCTAACCAAAAGAATTCGATGTGATGTGGCTCAAGATCGATAACCACAAACAGACAAAGTTCATCTGCTGCCTTTACCAATCACCAAACGAACCAACTCCTGGTGACCTCTTCGAATTCCTTTCTCTGAAACTCGATTTCATCCAACAGAATCACCCAGCAGCTGGAATCATTATAATGGAGGATTTCAATGTCCACAACTCCACCTGGCTCAAATTCTCGAACAAAACAGATGACGCAGGACGTCTGACCGAGGCTTTCGCTATCACCTATGGTTTTGAGCAACTGATAAATGAACCCACTCGGATCCCTGATATCAGCAATCATTTTGCCAATACGGTCGACCTGTTCCTCACTAACAATCCGGAACCGTATGAAGTGAAAGTCCGTGCACCACTAGGAAAGTCAGACCACACACTCATCTCCACAATATGTCCTTACATCACTCCGCGAACCAGTCCAACACTCCTACGCACTGTTTGTTATTACAATTCAGCCGGCTGGGATGGCCTTCGCATGTTTTTTTCTGAGTTTCCTCGAAGGAGAATGTGTTTTGAATCGGGAGATCCTACGCAATGTGCTGAAGAGATTTCGGGAATCATCATGCTGGGAATGAGAACTTACATACAACACATAGCACAAATCACGGACCACTGGTGATCCATGGTTCAATAGAACCTGTTCTAGGATCGTCGCTCTGAAGCAAGCAGTATACCGTCGTTGGCGCAGAAAACCAAGCCTGCAAATTAGAGCTGAATATGTTGAAGCTAGGAATACATGCAATCGAACAATAGATGAGTCTGAAGAGGCATACAACAGGAAGATAAGATCAAAGCTCATAGAGTGTCCAAATAGTTCCCGTTCATTTTGGACCTTTGCCAAGGCAATCGGAAGAAATTTCACTTCTATCTCATTTCCTCCCCTCACAAAGGATGATGATACACCTATGCTATAACACCTCATGAAAAAGCCAACACCTTCGCCACAATGTTTGCAGACAATTCTACCTTGTATCCACGCGGCCAGGAACAGGAACAAAATCGCTACCATCGATAACCGTATGCCAGGAATTGTCTTCCGGCAACGCACAATCAGACACACTCTGCTCAGCCTCAACGTCAAGAAGGCTATGTGGCTTGACGGAATACCGCCTATTGTTCTCCAAATGTGAAATGTGCCCCAGAACTGATAACAGTTCGTTGCAGTTTATTCACCCTTTCGTACAAACTCGGCGTATTTCCTTCTAACTGGAATGAAGCTAGTGTCCAACCGGTTCCAAAGAAGGGCAAGAAAACCCTCCCTAACAACTATAGGCCGATTGCACTACTGTGATTGTGATTGTGCACGATTGTGATCTCTGAAGTAATGAAAAATGAATCAACATCGAGCTCATCTGATATCTAGAAAGCTCAAGAATCGTGAACGACCGGCAATATGTCTCTCGTCACCAGAGGTCAACAGGAGAGCTGCTTGCCTATGTGACACATGAGTGGCAGGTGTCAATAGAGGAACATGAGGTGTCTCTGGCTGGTGCCTTGGATATCTCCAAAGCATTTGACCGAGTTTGGCACCAAGGCCTCCTAGCGAAACTTATGTCATATGGTTTGCCGCCCCAACTGTGTCTTTCACTATCGAGTTTTCTTGCAGATAGATCACTCTACGTGGTGGTAGACGGGGTCTCGTCTGATACAAAAACAATTGATGCTGGTGTTCCACAAGGCTCTGTCTTGGCACCAACTTTGTTCTTGCTCCTCATAGCTTTGCTGTTCATCAATCTACCTAGAGAAATGAGGATTCTCTGTCGCATAATGATAAGAAATATGACTATCAACGAATCCATTTTCATGAAAAGTTGCCTCATCTGTGAACAGAAGTCAATTTATGGAAGTCGTGATTTCTTGAATCTTACTGCTCACATACAATATTGTAAAATCGATACACAAGAGTAAGGAACCTAGTCACAGAATATCTCGAGCTATCTCTAATGATACATCGAAATGTGTGTGCATCAGTGAGAATGAGCAATAACTCGGAAATGATATGAGATAACTATAGGGACATTCATACAAGTAGAAGGTCTTTGCCGTTTCTGGGTCTCCCCCCAAGGTCAGAGGGGTGTGACCTTGGGGGGAGTGGCCTTGAGGAGCGCTATGACCTTGAGGGGAGTGACCTTGAGAAGCGCTCTTGGGGGTTTTGTCCTTGAGGAGTGGTGTGGGCCATGTATATGACCTTGGGGCGAGTGACCTTGAGCGTGTTCCGTGACCTCGAGAGGAAGTTGGCCTGGAAGGTTATTATTGCGTTAGAGAGCGACCTTGGAGATGCACGCCTCACCTCAAGGCCGTTCGGTAGTCGTGGGGTGGGGCTCCCCCTCTATAAAAATAACTGTCGAACGAATGAGAGCGCACTTTTGTCGTTACGTTAGCTCTCAAGTCAATCCTATTGTTACTATTGATTACTGGTGAAAATGTTATCTGCAACAATTGTCTCCAGACTTTCACACGCACGGACAATTTACGTTGACACCAAATGAGAGGAGCATGTGTGGGACATGTAGGTTAACCCGTTGCGAAGAAGTCGCGCCTAAGCGATATCACTTCTCACACATCCACGTCTCAACATGCGTTGTTTGCAATAAAGACGTCCCAATGGATAGAATGAGGTCGCATGAAAGGACGTCAGAACACCATACGAATTCTTGCATCAAATATAGAGATGGTGTATACGTGATTGAAAGTGGATTCAAATGTCGCATCATCAGCTATAGACTGGAATGTACGACAGGGGTCTTGGATTATAATACGTTCTTCGCTGAAAATAAGGCGACGATATTATCCTTGTTGGAGAATATACTATCCATTCATCATGCTATCAAGGTCAACATGGAAATATTTGGTAGATATGTCCTACAAGCTCAAGATCTTCACGATGTTAAATCTTTCATGACACCAAATCACATCATAGATTCATCTCTCAATTTAGAAGCCGTCGTCGACACATCCAAGGAAATTATAATAAATCAAACAACAGAATTCGAGGAACGTGATTCCGGTGAGTTGAAGACTTAGAATTGATTCAAAATCTGAGGAATACGAGGTGTCTATATTACGGTGAATATACATCGTTTTCATTGTTGCAGGTTGGACTCTGTAAGAAATATTATTCCTTGAAATCAATATCAATAAATACAGCCCGCTACGAGGATGTTCCTATATGAAACTACCAAGTTTCATCAAAAATAAGAAGGCTGTAGTGAACGTAGTGAATCAGGACCAGCATTGTTTTGCTTGGGCTGTGATATCTGCCCTATATCCAGCAAGCAGCAAACCCTGTGAAATTTCTCCATACCCACACTTTTCTACAGTTTTGAATTTGAGTGGTATAGAGTTCCCGATGGAAGTGAGTAATATTCCGAAGTTTGAAACCCTCAATGATTGTTCCATTAACGTTTACGGATCAGAAGATGTGATTGAGAACCGTCAAGCGAAATGTCAGGTAGTCGGTCCGCTTCATTATTCCCGAAAGAAAAAAAAAGAGTAAACATATCAATCTCCTACTCATCACAGATGATTCCGGTAATAGCCACTATTGTTGGATAAAGAATTTATCTAGACTGGTGTCTAGTCAAATTTCTGCAAATGAACATAAACGTTTTTTTTGCGATGGTTGTTTGATACATTTTTCAGATGAAACTAAACTGTTACGCCACCAGCTCAATGATTGTAATCACACATTCACTACAACACCATCTACGTCAATGAAAGTTGATGAATTTGGGAGATCGGTACCTGAAAATATTCTGAAATATGATTATTTTGAGAGACAGTTGGAGGTACCCTTTGTTGTGTACGCAGTTGTGCAGTTGTGTAATCAGTTCTGAAACCGATACATACTAGTGAGCCAGATCCAGGAAGTTCATATACTAATAGAACATTCATACATGAACCTTACTCATTCGCATACATCATCAAATGCTCTTTCGATGATTCAATCACAAAATTTGTTTTATTCCACGGGAAAAATGCAGCCAAAGAATTTGTATCTAGTTTGGTTAGTGATTCAAAAGGAATATATAACAGATACTTGAAAAATGTAATTCCAATGAAAAAATTAACCGAAGTAGAAGAGGCTGCATTTGATAATACCACAGAGTGCGGTATTTGCGGCAAACCTTTCGTTTGCGGGGATGTGAAAGTGAGAGATCATTGCCATTTAACTGAAAAAATCAGATACGGGGCTGCACATTCGGTATGCAACTTAAATTATAAAGTACCAAATTTCATACCAGTCTTTTTCCACAATATGAGCGGTTATGATAGTCATCTGTTCATTATTCAACAGAATTATTCAACAGTGAAGAGAAGGTGGACTGTGTCGCTCAAACTAGTGAAAAATATATTTCGTTCACGAAACATATTTTAGTCGGAGAATATTTAGGAAAAAATGGCAATCACCACGATATTTTTCTGAAACTCCGATTCTTAGATAGCTACAGATTCCTCGCGGAACCCCTCTAATCACTAGCTGAAAATTTGAATGAAAATCAGTTCACAGAAATTGCCAGATATTTTCCTGATCGTGAGGAATTCGAATATATGACGCAGAAAGATGTCTTTCCATACAGCTTCATAACATCCATGAGTCAACTGGATCATAAGGATTCACCATCGAAAAATGATTTCTATGATAATTTATCAAATAAGCATATTTCAGATGAGGAATATCGAAGAGCTGAACGTGTATGGAAGTTATTCGAATGTAAATCACTGGGTGACTATTCGGATGTTCATTTAAAATCAGATGTCCTCTTACTATGCGACGTTTTCGAGAACTTTCGAAAGGTTTGTTTGGAAACATACAAATTAGATCCATGTCAATATTACACAGCACCCGGTTTATCCTGGGATGCTATGCTGAAGTTTACGGGAATCAGATTGGAGTTATTAACAGATATTGACATGATTAATTTTTTCAAAAAAAGTATCAGGGGTGGGATAAGTCAATGCAGCTTGAGAAGTCATGTGGCAAACAATAAGTTCTTACCAAATTTCAATCCAACTGAGCCCTCTTCATACATAATGTATTTGGATGCGACTAACTTATACGGCCATAGCATGTCACAACCGCTTCCCACACATGATTTCAGGTGGCTCACTAGTAATGAAATAGCGACTTTGGATATAATGAGTGTGGCGGATGATAGTTCATGTGGATATGTCCTCGGAGTGGATGTATATTATCCTCAAGAGCTACATGATGCACATTCTGATCTACCTTTTCTTGTGGAATCTATCGCACCGCCTGGTTCAAAATCTAAGCAGAAGAAACTATTTCCTAATCTATCGAATAAAATGAAATATATTGTACACTATGGGAACCTACAACAAGCCATAAGGAATGGTTTAGTTGTGATCAAAGTCCATAGAGTATTGAAATTCAGTCAGTCTAAGTGGTTGAAGAAATATGTAGATTTGAATACAGAAATGCGCAATAAGAGCAAGAGTAAAGCGGATAAGTGTTTATATGAGAATATGGTTAATTCAGTTTACGGTAAAACTATGGAGAATGTTGATAAAAGGAACGATATCAAACTGGTTACTCATTGGGAGAGTATCGAATCGAAGAAAGGTGCCAATGCATTGATAGCTCTCCCCAATTACAGATCCTGCAAAGTATTTCACGAGAATTTTGTCGCGATCCATATGGGAAGAGTCAAGGTGCATTATGAAAAACCGCTGTATTTAGGCTTTAGTATATTAGATGTATCGAAAATCGTTATATATAGTTTCTTATATGATTGCATCAAGAAGAAATATGGTGATCAATCGCAACTATTGTATACTGATACAGATTCATTGATATTGAAAATAGAAACAGATAACTTTTATAATTTTATGAAGGAGAATATAAGTTATTTCGATACATCTAATTATCCAGCCGATAACGATTTTGATATTCCAATCACAAAATCGGTAGTGGGCAATATGAAAGATGAATTCCCAAACGACCTATTGTTAGTTTTTACGGGACCGGGGCCAAAGCATATTATGTTCAATCATTGGGTAAAGAACTGAAAAAAGCAAAGGGTGTTTCTAAAGCAGTCGTTAGGGATCAATTAACGGTCTGCGATTATAAAAATATCGTGGAAAAGGGTGGTTTGATATTTAGAAAAATGAATTGTTTTCGCAGCGATCGCCACGATATTCATACTGAAATGAAAAATTAAGTCGCCCTTTCCTATCATGACGATAAACGATTCATTATACCGAATACTGTCAAAACTCTACCGTGGGGACACAGCGATATCGAATTCTATCAAACGAGCCCTGAACGTATTATGCTCTGGTTACAGCAGGCAATAATTTCTAATACGGAAACAAGTCGAATAGTAGATCCAGATGATAAGTTAGACGAGTTGATAAAAATGTTGATGGAACAGTCACCTACTTCACCGTGAACTGTATACTCTCCAACGTAGGTTTACCGCATCTATGCACATGTATATATTTTGCACCTACCGATGAACACCTCCTTACTATGCATTGCTTTGTGAACGTGAAATTATTATGAATATGAATGAGAGAGAAAATAAATATCATCCGAACACATTCCTGCGTTTCATTTGCTGTATATGTTTATGTATGAAAGACCTTCAGAAATAGGGTCTACCATTTCCCAACAATATCGTGGACTGCAATAATCTTGAAAAAAGGGAGGGGTGTCACGATATTTGCCCTTGAAATGGACACGCTGTTTGTACAAGTGGTGGGAATATTGGTGGGAACTTTTGTATAAAACCAGACCCGTACACATTGACTCCTCATTCTGTTAGCGGATATTGCTCGCTCACTCACTCACCGCTGTACGATCTACCTTTAATATATAGTTTGCACCAGCTCTCGTTGAACCAGCTCTTTTTCTCTTCGACTACAGTTCCCGAGGAAAATATTTCGCAAAAGTGAGTACACATTCATTTGATTCCTGATTACATCACAGAAAAACTATTCAGAAAATATTTTTGCGTTTATATGAGTACACAATGTGAAATGTTAATGTTACAGATATGGATGGAGTCAACGGTTTTCGTGAGGAGATGTTATCTGCCACCGAAGCTAATATTGTTGAAGAAGCTGACCCTACACAAACATCAAGTAGACCTAATCTACCATGCGGGTCCCAATTTTGTAAGGACTCGCAGAGGGAGTGGTACAGCCAAGCGATTCGCGAATGTCTGCAGAGCGATGAAGCTTGGGGCAGTGGTGACATTGGCGAAGTTGATTTATCAGTGCGGTCTCAAGTAACAGATTTCAGATAGTCCCTCTTCACCAATCAATACACCAATAGGTGGTGATGATGGTGCAGATATTATTGGGGAGTATTCGAAAACTGGGAAAATATCTAATACACCGAAAATATCTTCACTGTCATCGCCATCGACCTCCCTACCTCAGTCAGATATCATCTCTTATGACTTCGCTGATGATGATGATGATGATGATTTCGCACCACCACCGCCTAAGAAGGCGGTAGGGAAATGGTTGGGAAATAAATCATCATCGTCGCAATCATCATCATCATCATATAAGGTGAAATCTGAATCCATTTGGCGAGAAACTTCTTCAAGCGGGAAGAATAATAACGGAATATCGGTAACATCAACACCTCCGAGTATTTTGAAGAAGTTTCTCTCTAATCGTGGCAAGATTAACCCGTACCAGCGAGGTGAGAAAAGACCTAGCTTGTACAAAGCCCTAAAATCCGAATCCCCGCCAACTGAATCGAAACAGCATTCGAAGCGCTCTGAAGGAAGGGTTGAACTCATTCGTGTAGATATAGTGCACCCGACCAACAAGGGTGTCGGAGATGATGCGAATGTTGTTAACGATGATGTTGGCGAAGACCTTTTGACGAATGTTGATGAAGATGTCAGTGACGAAGAATGTGTGAGAGATAAGCATAATGCGAGCATCACTATGCGCATTCCAGTGCCTCCATCAGCACCATTAGCTGCCATTAGGGAATATGATGATGAGTTGAAGCGGTGGAATGCGAATATTGATACACTCATCGCTGCTAGTGAAGGCAAATCTCGTCAAATTTCATTGAGAAGAGATGCGTTGCTTTCACAGCTAGACGAGTGTGATCGAAAGCTAGTAGAGGGTGAAAATTTTCGACGAGAATGTCGAGAAAATAAAACTCGCCATCAGCGTTATGATGATCTCAATAGTGAGTACTTGAGAGCGCACTAAATTAATGACTCGGTGAATTTTATAAAGTAGGATATGTATTCATTGTGTCTATAGTTTCCATTCATTCATATATTGTATATATATATATATTCATCATTCATATTCGCGTGAATAAAATTCATAAAAACATCACAGTTCCTTATTTTCTCGAAAAATATATTTCGAGCAATTCGTTGAATCTTTTATTGCAACTGCAAACAACGATTGATTTCTTCAAATGAAATGAGCCGTTGGCATTAGGTTTTATGATTTTATGGATGTATAATCCGATATTCATCTCAGATCTGCTCAGTTACACTTCAACTACCGCAATTGCAAGATGTCTCATAAAACTATCGATAAATTTGGGCGTAAAAGGAGCCAGTCTTTGAGTTTTCTTCAAGGTCGTCCAGGTATTGGTTTCAAACTCGATGAAAATGGGAACTATGATATGCAGGGTAAGCGTTTGACAAACGTTGGAAAACCATTGAGAGATGGTGATTGCGTTGTATTGGAATTGTTCAATGAACTTTCTGTAAGAATTGAAGAAGTCGTTACAAACTTTGAGCAGAAATTGAAGAATCGTGTGCTACCAGAACAAGTGGCTGAAGCTATGGAGAACAGCAATGTTTTCACGCATTAGAAAGATGTGAAGCAGGTGGAGGCCGTAAAATGAGACGCAAGTCCGAGCAGTCAGAGAAGAAGAAGAATAAGTGTTGATTCGAATATTCATAATGTAATCATATTATTTTGTCTCATTGAAATCATTTGCATACATCAAATTATGAATTATGAATGAAAATAATAGATTGGGAAATTCATTGAGAAAAAATTTTTTAAAAAAATTTTGAAAAAAATTTTCGAAAAATTTTTGAAAGAATTTCGAAAAATAAAAAAAAAAAAAAAATGAAGTCCAATCTGTGACCTCTAGTTTCACCTCCGCATGAAAATTTCAAAATTTGAAAAATTTCGAACTCGTGAAAATAGGTGCGAAATTTTCTTCAGACTTCTCTCTATCGATCCCGCATAGTCCATAAAACACCTATTTTCCTTCATTTCCCTAGGAAATATAGCAATTGAAAAAAAATTTTTTTTTTCCAAAATTGGTATCAAATTCGTATTCAATAACCTCGTTTCATTCTAGATTCGTTAAAAAAAAATCAAAATTCGACGTTTTTAGGTACCGGTATTCTTCCATAATGTGATCGGCTAAGGTACACACACCTTCCATAATGTGAATGGTTATGATAATCTCTCATTTTTCCCTAAAACCTCGAACCGATGTCAAATTCAAGTTCAATGACCTCGTTATACCATAGATTCGCAAAAAAAAATCGGAAATTTCCATAAAACCAAATTTACTTCTATATTATATATACATATTGATAGCTACAAGTCCTTTATCTATTATTATCACTACTGGAATCCATCACAAATATAGATCTTAAACTAACACTTTGTCCTCACTAAAATTACATAATGGACATACTGGTGTGACAGAGATATTTGTCACCCTCACTGGTTTCCACCGACCACATCGACACTGTCGTGCAGTACATTCTGTCCATGTGGTTCCTCTTGTATACTTCGGCGTCGAAATATTCTGTGCGGAGTCTAACAAATCTTCCAGCCTCACTGCCATTATCGTCGAATCCCTCATCCTCATCAGAGTTCTCCTGCTCCGCGACATCCTCTTCCTCCACTCCACCGAACTCATTTTGTCCATCTCCGTGCTGAAAGGAATTAGAGTGTGATGAATTGATCGATATGTTTGAAGAATAGTGATGACTGTAGATGAAATAGCGAACGAATATATCAATACTTACAGCGACAGAATCTATCAGCGACAGCTGTTCTAACTTCTCGATTGTGTGATTCAGTTCAGCATCAATCTCGAGTGGTAGATCAGTCGTGTTATCTTAGTCGTATCAGCAGAGGAGAGTACTGACGTTATGAAGCCTGTCGCGCGGTTTTTACCATATTTTTTTCGAAAGAGGGGGAAGGCGGTTTTCTGACGATTAACGGCGGGTAGCGGTAGTGGGTAGTCCTGAGATGGCAAGCTCTCATTGGCGGAAGCGGAGGCGACCTTGGAGATTAGCTCTCATTGGCGGAAGTGAAGGCAACCTTGGAGATTAGCGGTTCTATGGTAGAAAGTCCTTGGATAGTGAGGGACTCATTGGTGGAGGCGGAGTTGTTCCTACCACTCCAAGTCTGCGCAATAATAATAGCAGTCATCTGGAGTGGGACCAACTCGAGTGTATAAAAGTGAGAATTTCGAGTATCTCACATCATTCACAAATCCCCTTGAATTTTCATCGTGTGTATATCAGTCAGACAGAAAAAGTTCGAGAAAAATGACGTATCCGCAATCATGGGACGCCAAACCAGTAGTGCTAGTTCACCCGTTTAGGGTGGATCAATACGTGAGCTGCCACAACTGCGATGTGTGCTGGCCAACCGTCGAGATGAACGTTTGTACAGGGGTTTGCCGAATATGTGCGGAGCGAAATCATGCGATATCGCCAGATCCACCTCGTTTGAACTGTAACGTCACCTCCTTCTTGGGGGGGTGTTACTAGAGTGGTGCTCAACGGGGATGTCTATATCTAGGATAGACCGGGGTTGCCTCGAGCGCCAGTTGTATTATAGTGGTGAACTCCACTTTCTCCCAACCAGGATTTGTTGGGAGGCCTAGGTAGCAACACAGTCGAAGCGACGGTATGCCAGGGGTCGAAGGCCTTCTGGACTATGAAAAGATCACAAGGGGGTGAGGGCTTTAAGTTCACCCACTTGGTTTCACCCTGGTACAGGTTGCTGCGGGTGTTTGGTATATCAATCAGAACAAATAATCAGAACTAAAATTCACACTTAAACAGGTTTATTCACTGGAAACAATGAACAGATTGAATTTATCTCTCACAATGATTATTATGATAACCAAGTAAATACGACCACGAGGAAATTCGGATGACAGAATATGTCGACAGGAGTCAGTCGCAAGATAGCAAAAATTCCACAGATCAAATAATCTCAGGGTAGGTTATCCTAACCACATATATCTACGGGTGACAATTAATTAAGCTGGGTGATTTAAGCAGGGTGACAGCTAATCTGACTGGTATTCAAAGAGTAAGCCGTGCAACGTGCATTCGGGAAGCGCCTATGCGAGTTAAGAAGCTCTACCCCTGCAAAACAAGTTCTGGTCAATGTACACCCCTCTGGGGTTTGCAAGATGATTACTATCAGGGTGGTCTCGACGCTGACTATAAGCCTTATGCGACCAGGAGACCGAAATGCTCACAATTATAGATAGGCAAAATCAAACTGATATTATATACACCGACTTCTCTAAGGCCTTTGACAAACTTGATCACTGTTTGCTCCTAAATAAGCTTGCCTCATTTGGTCTCTCTAACTCTTTGATCTCACTATTCAACTCGTACTTAATTAACAGAAGACAATATGTTGCCTTTGCTGGCTTTAAGTCGGTGGAATACTCAGCCTCCTCTGGTGTTCCTCAAGGCAGCAATTTGGGACCCCTGTTATTCAACATATTTATAAATGATATAACAGACATTATTGAAGTTGAGTATCTCTTGTATGCTGACGATATGAAATTATTTTGTGAGATAACCAACATTCAAGACTGCATTCGATTATCGAATAGTTTAGAAAATGTAGTGCAATGGTGCCATGAAAACAAGCTACCCCTTAATCCTGATAAGTGCAATGTTATGTCTTTCACCTTGAAATCTTTACCCACATCATATCCATATTCGATCGACAATACGACTCTGAATAGACCTACTGTGCTGATTGACCTAGGAGTAACTTTCGACCGCAAACTTACTTTCACCCCTCATATAGAAAATATGGTATCTGCAGCGAATCGACTCTATGGTTTTCTGATTCGAAATAGTAGAGATTTTCAGAAAGTTTCAACGTTAAAAACTCTCTATTATGCATACACTCGGTCTAAATTAGAATATGCTTCCATAGTCTGGTCGCCACTATACCTGGTGCACATTGACCTACTAGAATCTGTGCAAAGGCGTTTCTTGAAGTACCTTTCGTTCAAATGTGATGGCGTATATCCCACAATGGGCACCCCGCACGAAACTTTACTCCACAGGCACAGGGTCAGTAGTCTGGATGTCCGCCGAGAGTGTTCTGCTGTTATTTTCACATATAAATTGATGAATAATATGATTAATGATTGTGTCCTCCTTGAAAACTTCAGCATATTCATTCCTCGGCTGACTACCCGCAGAACAGATTTATTCTATCTGCCAACCCCCCGAACTAATGTGTTACTGAATTCACCAATATATAGAATGTCTAATACATGCAACAAATTCAGTGATCAGCTTGATTTATTCAATACGAATGTGAACACTATACGTAAAATCTGCCTTAACTGAATTGCGTCATGACTCTATAACATCATATTGTCAATTTCAGTAGTGTATACCCATCCTGTATATTCTCTTGTTTTTGTGATTACTCCCACTCTGTAAATGGTTTCTGTTGAGTGGTGTATGATAAATAAATAAATAAATAAATAAATAAAACCCTGGTGACGCTTGGTGTTGACTGCTACGCAGACCAAGAACCTCGACCGTTACAAGGGTTGTTTTCCTGATGAAACTCTTTACGTTAGGATCTCAAACCACAGAACTTATCCTGCAGGTCATTACAAATGATACCTATATATACAACAGGGCAGTTCCAATGCTTACTCTGTGCTGGATTCTGAATTTCACTGGCCGCTGTCAACCGTCACGACAAATGTCACAACAACTGGATTTATACTGAGAATTATTTGATCTATAAAGTTGAGCTGCAGTTTGATAGGACTATGAGAAAATGCAGTGAAATCAAAATGCAGTTAACTCACACTTGACTGGTAATATACTTCACGGGTGAATCGTCGGCAGAAAAAGCTCTGGCTCACTTTTTCAACTTTGTGTAACACAAAAACGGGATGTCAATACAGGAAAAACTTCGAGCACCTTGATCACTTTTTTTAACGGTTATACGAACTGAATCAAACGGTAAGAATCGGACTGAATCAGAATAATCACTGCCAAATGGAATCTAAATATCTATCTATCTCTCTATAACTGTCGAAAAGACTGCCCGGGTCTCTGGATTTTGCTACTTATACTCTTTTCAGGTTTGGCAAAAAACAGAGCGAGGTCGGGATTCTGATTGGTCGGGCTGGTCTGGCCTCGAGCTGACCATCATTTGTTTTCTCAAGGAAAAAGTGAACACTACTTGCCCTTGGGTCTGGAAACTTGCGGTGGAAATCATTTTTCCTCAAAACCGGTAGTATCAAAGTGCTTGGCATTCCATGTTTGTGCTACTGAGCGAATTTGATTGCAAAATTACGAAGGATAACAAAGTTATGATCTACACAATATCACATGACCCTGAAATGTCTTTCCAGGTATGAAAACCATTCTAGCTCTTTTAAAAATCATAAATACACTCTCCATAGGCAATAAGAAGTCTTAGTATCTGGGTTGATCAGGATTTCCGGATGCAAAAATCATTGCAAGATGAATAAAGCAAGTAAACGGATAGCATACTGGACTTCTTATTTCCCAGGGCTCTGGACGGTCATTATGCAATCAGATCCTACCAATACTAATATCAAGAGTCTGAACATGATATGTGTAGAGTCATTAGCCTGGTAGTGCTTTCAAAACGGAGGCAGGGGTGTCATGAAGTTGATTACCCTCAGCAGGGTGCAACGGGGCTAAACAAGGTTAGTCTGGGGTAGGGCTCTCTGGGTGGCTCAAAATACTAGCCAAAGGAGCTCCTTGATTCATGAATTTATCAATCAGGTATACAGGGTGACTCTAAAATGGCCTTAACCCCATTTCTCGTATGAGGCTCGTACACCGAAGCCTAGTAATGAAGCTGGTGAGAAAACACTTCATTACAGAACAACCGTTTAGAGCGAGGAGTTGGCCCAAGGTGCAAGAAATGTGCAAAGCTGCTGCGGAACACGAATATGGGAATATGCAGAGGTATTTGCAGGGAGTGTAGCATGACGAAGAGATTGCTGCTCCAAAGGTGTCATAGCTGCACGCAATACCGGAATGAATGCTGGAACGGAGTGTGTTCCGGATGTTCGAGGACCGGCTACTTCTGCGAAGTTGTGGGACACCTGTTCACAAACGCCGACCACCATTTCAAAGCATGTTGGTGTCTTCCATACGAGAGGCTTGTGTTCAGAAGGAGTCTAAAGATGCCGGCACCACCTCTATACTTCGTGCGGGAAGTTGCCAGTTTGAACGAAGATTATGCCTGATTTTCCAGTCATGAACATTTTTATTATTGTATGCACTTTTCTATGCATCGACCAATTTACAGTTATTCTGAATATATATATATATATATATATATATATATATATATATATCAGTCTTGTTTCTTCCACATATTTCAGCTATTTGGGAACGGGTACAAAAGAGGTGGTTCAGTACATCCAACTTTTCATTAATAACCACTAACATTTCAAATAATTGCAGACTCATTGATCCAAGAATCAAATTTGTCGGAAAATCCAAGTCATTTGACATACATTTTCTTTTCACCCTTCTGCTTCCTCTTCTTGTTCTTCCTTCTGATTGTTTTCGACTCCAGAACCTTCTCCACCAAGTATACGTCAGGATTGTTAGTTTTCAATAATTCCAATTCATAAGAACATCCCTCGATTGGGTGTCCTTCCATATCTTTAAGTTTGTAAGTTCTGGGATTGGTCAATTTCGCTTCGGATATTTTGAAGAGTTCTGTAGAAAAATTTGCAGTGTACTCTTTTTCGAAGATCCCTTTATATTTACTTATGCGCACTATATCACCGACCTGATATTTCGCCTTCGGTGCTATTTTCGGGTGGCTATAGGCGCTCAGTATTGTGGTAGGTGTAACTTCAGAGGGTCTTATTCCAATCGTTCTATGTATTCTGTTATTGTATTCGTCGGTTAGATGGGGCAAAATATCACGCCTCTTGAATTCACCCCTTGCAGAGAATTCTTTATATATCCAGTTCTTCAGAGTTCTTATAACTCTCTCGACGATTGCCGCCTTCATTACACTGAACGTTGAATAATGGTTTATATTATATTTCACCATCAATTTTTTGAAATGAACGTTATAGAATTCTTTGCCTTAATCACTTTGCATATTCTTCGGTGTGTATTCAGCTCTCCTCAATACTCTCAGCATTGCATGTGTCACTTCTGGGCCGGTTTTATCAAGTATCGGCTCAGTCCAAAGATACTTAGAATAACAGTCGATGACGAATAAAATATATCTGTAACCACCATTATCTTCAGAATAATCTTGCATCTCAGCCAAATCAATTTGCCATAGGTCTTCGAAGCCTTTTATAATCGTTCTTCTCCTTTTGAAGTTGCGTCTCGCAGGCCTATGTAATTCATCAACAATCTCTCTCTTGGTAGCGCTTATTTTCATGATGTTTTTTCTCTCCACGTCTCAGAAAAAGTTGTTGTGATCACCGCAATCAATATTCACATACTAATGAGTTGGCTGAGACTCTATCGTTATTATACACTATAATGAATGCTTCGAATGGGAATTAATATACGATACCTTCTTCACGTAATTCTTCTATTATAAACATTATTTCATTATCATGTCCAGTATGGCCGGCCAGTCTAGAACCCCATAAGAGTCGGAGGCGGCTCACCAACTCTTTAGCTTCATTTCAATATATATATTCCTTGCGATATGTTCCGAAATTTTTTTCAGGAGGTATTGTTCGCAGTATTCCTTCACCGCCTTTTGATTTGGGCTGCTGCCGCTGTTGCAGAGTTCTCATTTTATGGGGTGTACCAATTAATGGTTTGATGATCCGCTGATATTTTTTCTTCGATTTGGCGTTGGCATTCAGTCCCTCTCTGATGTCGTAGTTTTTATATGCAGCTCTTGTATTTTCTAGTAGACCAGCATATGCCCGCTTATCTTGATCACTGATTGATTTCGGCACATGTTTCGTGAATATCAAATTGTATAGTTCAGATGTAGCCGGAAACATCATGCTTCGCTTATTACCGCGCCATAATTCAATTTTGTTCGGTGGGAAACTAATTTCCATATTTCCCATTCTGAATTCCCCTGTTTCGGTATTCATGCTAACACCAAATTCTGTATCATAATTGCGATAACCAGATTTCAAATTATGCTAATGTTGCGTCAACTGCTGTTCTAAATCACTCCCGATTGTGCCATCGGCAATATCATCAGCGGAAATGTATGAAAGTGACGATGTTGGCGGCGTATCCATTGTAGCTATATAATCAGGGTTCGCTTGCAGTGATAATGGTGGTGATGATGATGATGATGATGCTGGTGATGGAGGAGAATTTCTGAAAAAACTGTTGGGTTCACTGATTTTTCTAGGGGTTTTCATAACATTCGATTCATCTTCATGCAACGGTGTGGAGTGATATGTAGGTTTAGCCACCATTGTCTCTAGTGCTGCTGGATTGTTGATGTTTTTTTTTTTGTGAATGTGGTGATTTTGGTATTATTGCCAATAGCTGCTGCTGCTGTTGCTGTCGCTGCTGACATGGCCTTCAACGGTTTTGTCAATGGTTCATATTTATTTTCGAGCGCCGTTTGATTACCCATACGATCACTCCTGATACTTGTGAATTTTCTTCTTACTGCATTAGTTGCTTCAACAAGCTCGCGTTTGAGGCGGATTTGAGAGGCTATTTCTCCCATTTTCTCATTAGATGTGCTCATTGCGGTATCTGGGGATTGAATGAATCATATATCAACATTATATCAAGGATATATGAAATTGTCGAATCCTTTCCTATATCGACCTTTATGTATTTCACTATCCTTATCGATAACGACAAATCCATATTTATCTGTCCGACACTGTGCACACATATTTCGGAATTGTTTGAAACTCACATCAGGGGATACATGATCGGAAAGAATATGATGTAGATTGGTGTCATCCTGTTTGAACATTACTATGGAATTGAAGTTGTCACGAATCAATTGTTTGGGGACTCTGGAATACGTCTGAGCTAGATAGAAACAATCCACATTTTCATGACGCCCCATAGAGAAATAAGATCTGATCACATCCTGTTTTTCGCATAGAACATCGTCAAATATGAAGATGCTATCTGGTTTCGCGTCCGCTGGTTCCACTATATCGACATTATTATCATACGTATGAAATCCTAATCCTTTTATTGGTTCCAACACATCTCGCAGATATTCATACTTCGGTTGATATTATGATTTTGAGTATAGGTAAATATTAGCGAAACGTAAACTATTCTCGTTGGTGAGGAGCGATATCATTACGTTCGTTTTTCCACAATTAGAGGGTCCTATTATGAGACCGCGAATGGTGTTTGGAAATAGAGCTCCATGACGGCGATCTGCAGCAGTTTGATTCCCTAAACCCACTTTCTCATCGGAATTGTCTACATCGAATGTTTCTTTCTGCTGAACAAACCGCATTGTATGATGGTTGGATGATATATAATGAACAACGAGAAAGGTTCTGCTCATTTATATTATGGAAGTGAAACGTTACACATCGAAAAATAAAAGGGACAAGAGCGCTCGAAGAAATAAAAGTGGTGAAGGAATCGTTAACACTTTGATCAATGAATTACCTGTTGAATTACACATTCCTGGAGGCTATCAATATTGTGGACCTGAAACAAAACTACAGAAAAGATTAGCTCGTGGTGATACGGGAATGAATCAATTGGATAGAGCTTGCAAAGAACACGATATATCATATCTCAAGCATCCAACCGATCTATCTGCTAGGCATTTGGCTGATAAAGAATTGGAGAAAGCTGCCTGGGCGCGAGCTAAATCGCGAGACGCTACCGTAGGGGAAAGGGCTGCATCTTGGTTAGTAACCAGCATAATGAAAGGAAAAAGGCGCTTCGGCATGGGATTGAGTAAGAATGGTGGAACAAAAAAACGTCGTGTTTCTAGAAAGAAGAAATCAACCGCATATGGAAAAAAGATTGCTTTTGGTTCGGGAATAGTACACAAAGTCCGTCATGTGCTACGTCAAATAGGTAAAAAGAAGGAACTCGTCAAAAATTTAACCAAAACCTCCCACATGGCAATCGGTGCAGCTCGAAAATTCGTGAGGATGGCTGGTGGCAAGAACAATATCCGAACACCTCGAATAATACCAATTCCTAAGGTTGGTGGGATTCTCCCTCTCATACCGATTTTCGCCGGCTTATCAGCATTGGGGAGTTTGACCGCAGGTAGCGCTGGTATAGCGCGCGCTATTAGTTCGGCTAGAGAAAGTAAGGAGCAACTCTCTGAAGCAAACCGCCACAATCAACACATGGAGGCTATTGCTCTCGGAAAGGTTGGCAAAGGAGTCTATTTGAAGCCGTATCGAAAGGGGCTAGGCATTTATCTGAATCCTCGAAATTCAAAAAACTAAAAACATTACCTCGGAGGGCTTCAACGAACATCGATCTCGCACACCACGTAGCGAAAATGAAGTTGCCGCACTTCCAAAGTATATTCATGAGTGATACTTTACCTAAGTCCGGCCCGAATCGCATAGAATCTGCCATAATAAATCTCGATAGTATTGAAGGAGATGGCACACATTGGGTTGCATATAAAAAGTGCGGTGGAGTAGTAGAATATTAGGATAGTTATGGAGATTTACCACCACCCCAGGAGTTGGTTAGATATTTGAAGAAGGCCTCGGAGGGCTTTGACGAACATCGATCTCGCACACCACGTAGCGAAAATGAAGTTGCCGCACTTCCGAGGTATATTCATGAGAGATACTTTACCTAAGTCCGGCCCGAATCGCATAGAATCTGCCATAATAAATCTCGATAGTATTGAATGAGATGGCACACATTGGGTTGCATATAAAAAGTGCGGTGGAGTAGTAGAATATTATGATAGTTATGGAGATTTACCACCACCCCAGGAGTTGGTTAGATATTTGAAGAAGGGGGTGAAGTCGTCGAACGACCTTAAAATAATGTATAATTATGAACGACAACAAGCCTACGGCACAGTCTGGTGTGGACATTTGTGTTTGAAATTCCTCTCAAAGAGTAGTAGCTTTACATGGTGGATAGGCAGAGTATCAAACGTATGGGGCACTCATTACGAACCTATTCAAGATTACGCACATTGTTGAAGATGAGCAAGGAACAACTTGCAGATATGCCGAAAGAAGTTCTAATTGGGTGCGCATCACATGGAATAGCTCTTGTATGGGACAAGTAATCGGATGAATTACGAAACGACCCAGATATATCGCAATATCAGTTCTGTCGTGAACATCAAGGTGAAGAGGGTGCTCAACAAATCGGGGATGTCAATGATGGGCCGATACCGAGAAAAATGTTCTGCTGTTTCTGTCAGTTGAATGATGTGAATGTAGCATCCGATAATGATTTCAATATCAGTAATACACACACCGAGAACCGGAGCAGTCTTCATTGTTGCAAGCAGCAATAAGGTTGTTACTGGAACAGACGAATTAGCATTCATTTTCCAGTTGTTCATTTCATCGAAAAAACATGTCACAAACGTTCACCATCTCTGGAGATGATAGTATTTTGAGTGTCGACTTCTATCCACCCATAGAGCTCGATGCGAAGAAGAACTACGAATTAGGATTGCATGGTTTCTATTCATACAATTCCATACTCAAAATAGATGAGACGAATAATACATTCGGTTATTGGGTTGAGTCAAAATCTGATATCGAGTTGATAATGACTACTATACCACCAGGTGTGTATGAGATAGAAGGAATAAATGAAGCTATACAAAAAGCGATAGCTCGTAAAACACCGCCGGCTGAAGGGGAGAGTATGGATAATATGTTTCTCCTTCGAGCTAATAATAATACACTGAAATGTGAAATGAAGTCAGTGTTTGCCATAAACTTCTACGGATCAGAGTCCATTGCCAGCGTATCGGGATTCGAAACGAGGTATTACTCAAATAATGTGTTACACGAATCTACGTTACCGGTGAATATCATCAAGGTGAGACTCATTAGAGTTGACTGTAACATTACTGCAGGAGCTTACCTCAACGGTGTGGAGGTACATACACTATACGAGTTCGATGTTGATGTGGAGCCTGGGTATAAGCTATCGAAAGAGCCAGAAAGTATTATATATCTACCAATCAGTCCGACTGGACGTCAATATATCGACAACATCACGCTAAGAATTTTGGATGATAACGGTCTGCTAGTTGATTTTCGAGGGGAAAAAATTATAGTGAAACTAGAACTCAAAACGCTCACATAAACCTACATCGAGAATGGGTTTCTGCTTCGGGTACCAATCAAAGCGTGTGACACTAGCTGAAAATAATACCAACAACCAGAATATCAATAAGAAGGGGTAGCAACGAGGTGGTGGATTCATTCGAACAGAACTATCCAGACAGGATAGACGTAGATTATCTGTGAGCGACATCGATTTTTTGAAATCTATCGGTCTGAAGCTGCGACGAAAAAGCAAAAACTGAAGAAACTATGGTTGCTTCAACATCGACAAGCTTACAACTGGAAGTATTTGCTGAACCAATTTTTGATCACTCCCTGATAAGTCTACATGAGCACACTCACAAAACATATGGTTCACCATCATTCAAGAATTCCGATGAAATAAGAATCGCCATCAACTTTCAGGATCAGATACTCGATATTGCTGAAAGCTATATTTATATCGAAGGAAAATTCATTCCCAATGATGTGACTAAAAAATGCTATCTATCCAATAATGCTTTAGCATTTCTGTTCGATGAAATTCGTTATGAAATGGGTGGAGAACAAGTATGTATGGTTCGAAAACCCGGCATTACCACCACCATAAAAAGTATGATCTCTTATGGTGAAGCGAATGCTAAATTCCTAGAAACAGTTGGATGGGGCCTCAGTAGTGAGAAACAGGTGATTCTGGATAAAAATAGTCACATATTCAGCGGCAAACTCCCTCTCAAATATTTGATGGGATTTGCTGAAGATTATAATGAAGGTATTCTGAATATAAAACAAGAGCTGATACTTATATCTCGATAATTCAAGAACTCCTATATGGGGGAAGTTGATGCCAATATAGAAATTAACAAAATCGAGTGGAAGATAAGGCACGTTATACCGTCAGATCAACAGAAATTGAAACTTTCGAATCGCGTGAATCGGAGTGCAGCAGCAAGAGTGAAAATTGCATACAGGGTGTGGGATCTGTATGAATTACCAACCATTCGTGAAACGGCTTCCGATATTCGGGCTGTCGAAACTACAAATAGTCTCGAACGCCCTCGTTACATCGTGATAGGCTTTCAGAGATCCAATATTGCTGATGATAGATCTGAGGATGTCACACAATTCATCGATGCTGGAGTCAACAATATACGTCTATATTTAAATTCAGAAGTTTATCCATATGAACGCTGGAATTTGGATTTCGACAAGAAGTTGGATGCAGTAGTATATTATGCATATGATAATTTCCAACGCAGCTATCATGGCAGAGATATGAGTGAACCAATGATGAGTATTGAGGAATTCCGAAAAATTCCGCTTTTCATCATCGACTGTGGCCACCAACCAGAAGCTGTGAAATCCTCGACTGTTGACATCTTGTTGGAGTTTGAAACCCGCCGAACCAAGTTCCCATCAAACACCAAGGTCTATGCTCTCATTCTCCATGATGCCTATCTAACATATAGTGCATTGGATGGTTCCATACATATGGGAGCTATATGAATGCTATAGATGCGACGTCAACTCACACCTCTACAATTATACATTATTTGATCTATAATTATTATCATTATCGAGTGTAGTTATTTTATAATAAATGAAAGACATAATATACTAATATTGTATCATTAATATTATTATTATTATTATTTCTACTTCATGGCTCCTCAATTATATCAGAGTTATCATAGGAATACAGATTATTTTATATACGTCAACTATCTCATTTCCTTCCCTCTTCTTCCTCTTTGTCAGAAACTTCTTCTGGAACCACCTCCAGCTTCGAGGAACTGATCTAAAGTAATGCTGCCGTATTCGAATCTCTCGCACAGGATCCGCCCCCATTGATACTGTTCAGCTGTTGTGTAAAGGTGTTGAATTTTTTCTTCATCGGAGCACACACTCACATCATAATTTATGACATGATGTAAATCGCGCTCTAAGTCCGCCATCTGACACCTCAGCCGCCTCACAGATGATTCGATGTCTTCTGCCGCTGGCCAGCTCTGACTAGAAAAGTGCATCCACATGTCTGGAACACTTACGATGATTCTATGAATGAATAAAATATTCAAGCTCGCGAATAGTGATGAGAAGATATGATTTCCTCCATACATCTAATATACCACTTACCGCAGAACAAATATGAAGACGATTTGCGATAAAGAGAAAATGAATATGTAAGAAATATCATTATATAATTTTTAAACCCTTTTTACTCTGACGTACATAAAAATTGAATGAATGAGGATATATACATTTGACTACGATGCCTTGGTACCGAACTTGATCAGAGCTCTCGTTGTTGCACCCTCAAATACTGGCTCGCTCTGAGAGTATATAATCCGTTAGAAGAATTCATCTCAATAACATCGCTCTCTTTCATCTCTTCTACAACTCTTTTCGGTAGCCAGCATTCGATACAAACTTCAGTTTTTTCATCACACAATATCACAGTACCGCTTTTACCGAATTTGGTCGAAAAAAACGATATCTTCTTGATTATATAACTTTTATTCAAGGGTAGCGATGATAACAGAATTTGCTCTATAATTTCATCAACCTCATTGATTCTATGATTGATAGCGTCTAAATCAATTTTAGAAGATGCCATTTCCACTCCCTCGGTTACGTGAAAGAAGGTCTAAAAAGTATATGAACAATTGTACTTCAAGAAACAGATTACACTTTATCGCACTTTCAGATTCTCACTTATCTTGGCAGATAATGTATTCAGTATGTTTGCTGCTGTGAGAACTATGTTGTGTAGATGGAAAATATGGTATTTATAGGAACTTCGATATGTGACGTAGCAATACCCCACTACTACCGAATGGCCTTGAGGTGAGGCGTGCATCTCCAAGGTCGCTCTCTCACGCAATAATAACCTTCCAGGCCAACTTCCTCCCGAGGTCACGGAACACGCTCAAGGTCACTCGCCCCAAGGTCATATACGTGGCCCACACCACTCCTCAAAGACAAAACCCCCAAGAGCGCTTCTCAAGGTCACTCCCCCCAAGGTCATAGCGCTCCTCAAGGCCACTCCCCCCAAGGTCACACCCCTCTGACCTTGGGGGAAGACCCAGAAACGGCAAAGACCTTCTACTCATACAGAAAGTCTTCACATTGCAATTCTTCATGACGTGGTAGAAAAATATACAAGATTATACATCAAATCAATTCGAAATATTCCGATATTCAATATTCAAGCGTCGAGATGGATCAGAAATATCACCCATCTGTCAATGGTATTTTCATAACAAAACATATCGTAACGTCCTATATGTCAAAAGAAAATTATGATTGAAAAGAACTGTCCTCGACTGTATATGCAACAACGATTTCTCATGAGAGACCCTATTGTATAGTTAACATTCGTATCTATGATAGGTCTAGAGCAATCAAACTCTGACGCTCTATTGCCAACCCTGTACAGACAATCTTTGGAAGAACTGAATTATTCCTTTTCAATAATGAATAACCACATTGTATCTGTTGATAGAAGCGTGCGTTACCTACCTTCTGAAATGAAACGACGTAAAGCGGACGGTGAATTCTCGAGTGGAAAACATTTAGGAACATCGGTAGTATAGGCGCATCTTCTGTCGTTCAACAGCACGTGCATATTTGATGAATCAAATGAAAACATTTGTATTTCTAGCAAGAATTTTCAATTTCAAAATTGCATAGTGCTTTTGGCTGTTATACCATCATCACTGCTATACATGCAAGTGAGTAATATTTGTTAACGAGATGCAATCGAAAACTTTGCAATTATATACTCATCAAGTATTCATAAGATGTTCTCAGTATACTTTGTCGATTGAACCATATATGATACTAACTTACTAACTTACTAACTTACTAACATAAATGATACTTGATATGAACATATACTTGATGAATTAGTGATTACAAATTTTCTAATTACATATTTTCAACAAATATCACTTACTCGTCGGTATCACACTGATGATGGACTGATATCCAAAAACACTATACAATTAAAGAATTGGATGATTCTATAAGAAAAACAAAACTGTCCATTCTATTGAACTGTTACTGGTAAGCGGCCATTACACATTCTCACGATAATTAATGATTCTCTTCAAGAAATTGAATTTTGATTTATTCACTCTCTATTATTCAGTCATTATTGATGCCTCTGGAATGATTTCAGCTCATGTACTGTATGCTGAATTATACAGTTTTCTTTCTGAAAGAACTATGCAAAACCATATCGCAATCCAAGAGACAGGAATATTTTATACAGGGTTGCCCATCGAAAACGTATCGCAAGGCATTACAGGCTGGGAAAGAACTTTCTGATAAAATCCGAAAACAGGTCAAGGTTGTTTGTCAGGGGGACACATTTTGACCTAACAAGCATAGTGAAAACCTTCAACCCCCTGAAGGGGTTTCACCCCAACATTTTCTTCGAATGGGAAGGGGTGTCAAGCGATACCTCTTTAGAAGGGGATGGTCATTCCCTGAACAGTGCTGCTTACATTTTCGAAATCGATCCAGTTGTTCAGAAAATATGGAGCATTGAAACTCCAACGATATTGTGTGGCAAAAATGCAAAAATTGATTCAATTTCACTTGAAAACTCATTTGATAGCCAAGTAAATGTTCGAATTGCTGTCCGTCAACCTGCATACAGTGGTATAAGTTATTTTCAAATCGTTGTCGTACATTCTGGAGCATTTGGGGTGTCACTTCGCGACATATGTTAATGATTCTTCGTTGCAACTCTTCTAATAGTTCTGGTAGTCTTTCGTAAACAACGAGTTTGATGTGTCCCCACAAAAAAAAATATAAAGAACTCGAGTTGGGCGACCGAGGTGGCCATTCTATTGTGCCCCGTCGTCCTACCAACGTTCTGGAAATGTGTCGTGTAAATAGTTGCGCACACGATGGTTGGAGTTTCAACGGTCCATATTTTCTGAAAGGGTAGATCGATTCGAGAAATCTAAGCAGCACTGTATAGGGAATGACAAGCCCCTTCTGAAAAGGTATCGTTTGACCCCTCTTTCCATTTGGGAGAAATGTTGGGGTGCACCCCTACTCAGGGGGTTGAAGGTTTTACTATGCTCGTTACGTCAAAATGTGTCCCCCTGACAAACAAACTTAAGCTGTTTTCTGTCCCAGCCTGTAATGCCTTGTGGTACGTTTTCGATGGGCCACCGTGTATATACTCTAAAGATGCTCAGTTTGTACAACAGTGATTGGTCGAAATCACCGTAATAGTTTCGAGCAAAACCATAGTATTGAACGACGTAAGACTCAATATCGAATCAATTTGCAATGTCATGGTATTTCATGAGAGAGAGGTGGTTTCTGATAGGAAGAGAAAGTCACTAGCATCCTTTGTGAGGGCAATTTATATATATTGCAAAATCAAAAAGTATTAGCACAGTATTTTGCGAAAGCAGATCGATTTGCAATAAAATTTGCATAATATTTGCGATAATACACTTCATTGACATAGTGGTTACTGTGATTGATTTTATCTTTCATTCCTCTTTCATTGTGAGAAGTTGACTGGTGTCATCGATGAATTATATGTTGTTAATGGACAAAAGTCATTGAGCATCACTTGTCTGAGAACGCACAGTTTCATTGAATATGTGAATAGACAGACAATTGCACTATTTGTCGGGTGTCTACATTGAGACCTCCATCTTCACAACGTTGTCATTGTCTTGTAATCTTTGAATGAATTCATTATCATCATGAGAACTAATCTCTTCTCCTCAATTAATTTCAAAATATATCGCACAGAGTTTCACATTCTGCTCTACGACGTCTGAGATTTAGGAAATGTCCGTTCGATCATCATAAACTATGAGGAGGAATTGTGATTGAATTGTGAGATCCTAGTCCATATAATATCTTCCATAAAAACATTGAACACATAGTATGTGTAATTCATTCTGTCTGGACCTCGTGAAATTTGTGCACAGTACTTATCTCGAGAGTAAAGTATTCCTGAGCACCCTCCACATATAATTCATTCTCACAGAGTACTACCCAAAAATTTTTCTTGATACTTCTGGAATACAACTGGATATTTCTGAAATACATTCGATAATCTCTGGAATTCATCTGAAAGACATCAGATGCATTCTGAAATCGAATTGGCATACAATTTACCTTTTCTGGAATTGAACTCACGATTCTGAAACACAACTGGAATTGGATTAACTGATTTGAAATTCAATCGACGCTCTCTGATATTGAATCGAATATTCTGAAATACAATTGACGCATCCTGAAGTTGAACTCACTTTCCTGAAATTCAATTTACGTTTTCTGAAATGAAATTGTAGTTTCACAAATAACAACTTGAGATAGCATTGTATTGTGCGAGAATGGAGTACTATGCAATGACCTAGTTGCAAAAGTTGTGTACAGTAGGGACTCTCGTGTCCTAGTTCAGCAACAGTGTATGAACTATGAGAACGTTGCATGCCTTCCAATTCCTAAGGTGTAGGGTGACAGTTCAACGACTTAGAGGACGATATTCACAAAGCTCACAGTAATTGGCAAGGCACAGCGTAGAGATCATCTATCTGGTTTCAATTCGTTTAATGTTCTGTTCCTGTCATATAGGGTGACTCTGTATTGCAAGGCACGGGCTCACACAAACAAAATAAGAACGGAATATCTCAGTCGGATTCAGTATTATGTATTCACTCTCATCTGATACTCAATGATTTTACAGTTTTCACAAAGGACTCCGATAATGATGATATCGTCTCAAGATGGGATATTTTGAACGTTCCACATGATGGCACAAACGACACACATAAGAAATTACAAATCAATTTCCATTCGGCATATCAACTGTATGAGCGCCAATTCGAACAAAACCTTAATGTTCAATGACACAAACGCCAAGTGTCACCTCTGGCATAACCACATTCAAACAATCAAAAACGAAAAGGATCAGACCACAAGAATATCCTGTTATCTATAAGTAGTTCCTTGGTAATAGACCGACCGAAGCCGAACGCTCGCTGCTGTTACCACGCACTGAGCTTGAAAAATCTGTCATAAAATCATGAGGCATTTGTCGTTGTCCGACGGATCTTCGGCGAGAAATTATTCGACAAATAAACCGTGTTGTCAAAGTCATGTTGAAAATTTCACTAGACAGTGTGATGTCCTCAGAAGAGGATCATAGTATATCTGGGAGATATCTTGAAGAAGGATGTAGTTCCAGTCAGCACATCAAAACTGCTGCTCAGAATTCAAAAGAGGAAGTTTCTGCTCTGAGCAGGATAACATTCAACATGAGAGGCTCTGGATAGATAGATAGATAGATAGATAGATAGATAGATAGATAGATGATAGATAGATACCTTCCGTTAAAGGGTCCCAAACGATGCCCTCCGATAACCTGGTCAAAATCGGTTGTAACTCAGACTTTACCGCAGTAAGGGAGCACTGCTGCGGTGGACAAACTTCTTCCCAACTCGTGGGACGTTAATGTATAGTGAATTATCAATAAACAGCGTTTCTTCGGAAAACCAGGATGAGACGCCGACGAATGAAACTGGTTTCAATACAAGGATTGGTGAACCAATAATAAGGAGGGACCGACTAGCCAGAACACCACCAAGAGCTAGAACTCACTCACTTCCTGATATGGAAGAGGCGGGAAAACGCAAGCGTGGAGGGGATGGAAGTACTGGAGACATCCAAGCCGAGAAATTAAGGAATCGAGATGAATTTAGAAGCATCTTAGAAAAAATGGGCCATTACATAAAGCAGCTCGATAAAACTGTTAAAGAGATGTACAAACCCAAAAAGGAGATTATTGACATCTCAGGAAAGCTTCTCTTTCAATTAGAGAAATTACAGCGGAAAGAAACGAAGAACTGGCTAGAGGAGAATCTGAATGAAACTGAAGAGAAGGAGAAAGAACTATCAAATGAAGCAACTAACCTACGGAAACAGCTGAGACGTATGGAAGAGAGTCACAAGCTAGAAATGGAAAACCTCAAGACCTGCGAGGTACAGTGCGATAAATGCAAAGAGGTACAACGGAAACAGACCAGGAGGAAAATACTGAAATCTGATGAAAGCTATCAGACCTTCAAGCAAATCTCCGAAGAAGATTGGCGAGACGAGATCTTTCCCAGAATCCCGATACACAAGGGAAATATTTGGAAAATCCCAAGTGACCATGTGCTGGTTCTCCCCAGCAACAAAGACTTTTCCACGCCTTATAAAGCGATAGGAAGAGTCATAGACAGTCTTGGTGGCAAAGACGGTCTTAGACAACAGGGTAGGGCGAAGGGAGAAGTGGCCATGATGACGCACTCATTGGGCTTCCCCGACGAAAAGGGAAATATAACACATAAGTGTAGGACGATTTACTACCCGATCATCGCAGATAGTGGCACTGGCGCGACAGACGAAGACAAAAGTATCTTGGAGGCAATGAAAACACTCAGAACACTAATGACCCAACAAGGGAAGACTAAACTCGCTATTCCAGTAATTGAAGGAATTACCGGAATAATGGTGTGCAGGATACTAGAATTCCTGTTTGCAGACTCACCCATAGATATCACACTTGTGACAGAGAGAGACCAACCATCAAGAGCAAATCTAAAAGGCTCTGAACCAGCGGTAACACCAGCGGCTAAACCAAAGAGAGCAAGACAGGAGGCCCTACTCCTCAAGATGCCGGATGTGAGCTACGCAGATCTACTAAGGACAGTGCGACATACAGTAAATCCCAGCGAGATTGGGGTCGAAATAAAGGACTTGAAGAAGACTAAAAAGGGGGAACTTCTACTCACCATAAAAGAAGGTACTGACAAGCTGAAAATTCTCAGAGAAAAAATACAGGAAACCCTACCAAAGATTTCTTCATCATTGCTGAATACAAAAAAAGTACTCCATCTCAAAGATCTAGACGAAGTGACAACCGTGGAGGAAGTCAAGGACGTCATTTTGAAGGCAATAACAGTGGAACCAGGGGAGGTAGAAGTGAAGGCTCTTCGACCTGCATCTGGGAATAAACAGAACGCCACAGTCATACTCAGTGGAATGAATGCCCAAAAACTAATTAGTCTTGGAAGAATCAGAATAGGCTGGAAACAATGCAGAGTCCTAGAGCGGCAGCAAGAACTCAAATGTTATAGATGCTGGGAATACGGCCACACGAAAGCACAGTGTAGTGGGCCAGATAGAGAAAGCCTATGTCTTAAATGCACCCAACATGGGCACAAAGCAGCAGATTGCAAGAATAATTCCTTCTGCATCCATTGCCAGCAAGAGGGACACCAATCAGGGAACCCTAGGTGTCCAAGGAATAAGATAGGGGCGTAGACTGAGAAAATATCAACATCAAGGTACTTCAGATCAATACATTCAGAAGACGCCCTTGCCATGACCTAGCATTGGCTACGGCTAAAGAAATCAACGCTAGTGTGATACTCATGAGCGAACCAAATCGCAACGCCATCAAAAACAGAAAGGACTGGGCGTTCGACCCTGATGTCAATAGTGCGATTAAAGTAATGGACGACAATATTATAGTGGAAAGATACGGCACGGGACGTAGTTTTACATATATGGTGACGACTGACTACACACTATACAGTTGCTACGCGTCTCCAAATGAGGAACTAGAAGACCTGGATGGACTGTTATGGGAAATCAGTAGGCTAATACGGAAAAATAAGGAAAAGGCGATAATAGTTGATGACTTCAATGCGAAGTCCCCCCAGTGGGGCTCGGATCGGACGGACAGAAGGGGTGAAATGATTACGGAATGGATAGCTGAAAATGACCTAATTGTGGTTAATGAAGGAAATCGACCTACTTTCCAAAGACAAGGCTATTTCTCAATCCTTGATCTGACTCTGGCTACTGCGGACATTAAAAATAGAATAATGTCCTGGGAAGTCATTGACAAAGAGACACTGAGTGACCACAATTACATAGTATTCGAAGTCAACGAGTGCCGTCCAATAACACATACCCCGAAAAAAAAGAACGGCTGGCAAACAAAAAAGCTGGATAAACAAAAACTGGACGAATTGATGAGACTGGACCAAGGAGAAAACGCCAATACTTCGGCGGAAGCTCTCTCGGAAATGCTAGTCCAGATCTGTGATCAAACTATGCCAAGAAAGGGGAGCAATATAAATCGACAGCCGGCCTACTGGTGGAATGACGAAATCTCTAGAAACCGGAAAGAATGCTGCCGCAGAAGGCGCTTGTATACAAGAAATGCTAGAAGAAATAACCCGGATGAAAACCAACGCCTATGGGAGGATTATAAAGAAAGTAAGAAAATACTCCAAAATAGTATTAAAAACTCTAAACGGAGACACTGGAAACTTATCTGTGATAGAATAGACTGTGATATTTGGGGAGACGGATACAAAATTGTCATGAAAAGCCTTATTGGCTTCCCAACAAGATCAACTATGGCCATGCTAACCATGGAAGATGTGGTAGACCACCTATTTCCGGTGCACCAGCCTGTAACCTTTATCTGTGATAATACTGTGATATTTACAAATTTCAGCTTAGAAGAATTACGTGTTGCATGTTCCAAATTGAAAGCCAATAAGGCACCCGGCCCAGGAAATATCCCGCCAGAGATAATCAAAGCGTTGACAGAAAACCAGACGGACTATGTTTTAGCGGTATTCAATAATCTAGCGAGACAAGCGAAATTCCCAGTGGAGTGGAAGCGGGCAAAACTGCTACTGTTGAGGAAAGGAAACATGCCTCTAGACAATCCAGCTGCGCACAGGCCTATATGCCTATTGGACGTGGAGGGCAAACTGTTCGAGCACTTGGTACATATTCGACTGAAAGAGGAATTGGCGCGCACAGGAGGACTATCGCCAAGACAGTACGGGTTCACAGAAGGAAAGCAAACATCAGATGCTATAAATGAAGTGGTGGAACTCGCAAAACGCACGCAGAATGAATTCAGCCATGCGCATCGCAGAATATGTGCAGTAATAACGTTGGACATCAAAAACGCCTTTAACAGTGCCAGCTGGCAACTGATTTTGGACGAGCTCAGGAGAAGGGAATTGGATGAAAGCCTCATAAGCCTCATTGCGTCCTATTTGTCCGATAGGGAAATCATCCTAGAGGCGGAAAACACAATCAAAATCAGGAAAATCAACAGTGGAGTTCCTCAGGGATCAGTACTAGGTCCAACCCTGTGGAATATCCTATACGACGGACTCCTGAGGATGGAACTACCCCCTGGAGTTACACTGATAGGCTTCGCTGATGACATAGCGATGGTGGTGGTTGGAAAAGGGGAAGACATCCTGATGAACACAGCTAACATAGCGCTACAAAGTGTATCGAACTGGCTGGAAAACAAAAAGCTTAAATTGGCACCAGAATAAACAGAAGCTGCCCTACTGACGACAAAGAGGAAAATGTCACCAATACAGTTCGAAGTAGAGGGTACAATCGTATCTCCAAAAAAGGCAATAAAATACCTGGGTGTTTGGTTAGATACGAAGCTCACATTTGCTGAACATGTAGAAAAAACCGTCAACAAAGTCGAGAAGACAGTATCGGCCTTGGCTGGGCTGATGCCAAATATCGGAGGACCCCGATCATCCAAGAGAAGAATCCTTCTAAGCGTTGCCCACTCGCAGATTTTGTATGCAGCTCCCGTATGGCATACAGTGATCGACAACCAGAAACTAGTGACGAAACTCACACGGGTACAGAGAAAAATGGCAATTAGAATATGCTCCGCCTATAGGACGGTCTCAGCAGAAGGAGCTGGGGTGCTAGCGGGGGTACCGCCGATAGAACTCTTGATTCAAGAGAGAAAAGAGAGATACAGCGGTTTGGATCGGGCCACAGCGGCAGCTAATGTCATGTCGAAATGGCAAAACAAATGGAATCATGGGAAATTCGGAAGATGGACACATCATCTTATTCCGAATATACAGGAATGGGTAAAGAGACCATACGGAGAGGTCGACTATTTCCTGTCGCAGGCCATTACGGGGCATGGGTGCTTTAGAAGATCGTAGAAGAGCGGGGAAGAATGCCCATACTGCAGGGCGCAAGACAACGCTGAGCACACCCTCTTCTTATGTCCTAGGTGGAATAGAATCAGACAAGAGTATCTACAAGCAACAGGAACTACGTTCACTGCCGCGAACATTATGAGAAATCTCAGGACCAGTGAGGAAAAATGGAAAATAACACACAAGGCAATAAGGGAAATCATCGAAACGAAAGAGAGGGACGACAGAGATAGCTAACTATTCGACGACCTCCTTCACCGAAGTAATGCGCAAGCGGTTCCAGTGATGGAGGTGAGGGGGGAGGAGTCGGTAAGAATCCGGCACCCCGGAAAGACCGGGGTCTTATGCAAGATTTCCTCTCCTCCGGCAAAAAAAAAAAAAAAGATAGATAGATAGATAGAT